>CM037015.1:2558234-3758234 GCA_020875875.1 Dioscorea alata | reverse complement strand
ATAATATATATTTGATACAGTGCTATTTTTCACTTCATACATCTTACAGATAGAATCATGTGTCAAGCACAAACTTTGCCATTGCCGTAGCTATTCTTAACATGGAGCAACAAGATGAACAACAACAGCAAGAAACACCGCAACAACAATCACCACCATCAACAACTACCACAACTGTCACAACAACAACAAATACACTCAGAACAAGCACCACCGACCGTTCTCCCTTCCGGTATCTCATAGATAAACTCATTGAGTGGAGTAATAGAATCCTTTGATTTTATGACTACATATTCATGCAACTTTAAGATGTTATATTTTAATTTTGGAGCTTGTTTATTATTATTTTTTGTTTTTGTTTTTAGATAGCTTGAATTTAACTTGTTCACTGATTTATACAATACATCCTGTGAGTTTTTAAATTGAATACTCTTATGAGAAACTCGTAACTCTTCAATTTGTGGTACGTGGGTAGGATTTGAACATGCATTTTAATTTAAAGAAAAAAAATAAATAAATACTAATTAACTAATTATAGGGGTAGTATCTGAAATTCTCTCTAAATAAATTAAATAGAAAATATTCTATATGCTTGGATGAACAAAAACAATTATTTATACTGAAAATAATTATTATGAAACTCTTTTTTAAAAAATCATTCATGATTTATTCATGATATTTCGTATGCACATGAGACTATATATGTATCCCAAATTTTTACATTGATTTATACCTAAACACACGAAGGATTTACGCATGATTTATTTGGAAAGTTTTCTTTTCTTCAAGTTTGTTTCCTCCTACTACTACAATATTTTAATCCCAAGATAAATAAATTTTTGTAGTGTATTCAAGTAATTTAAAAAAAAAAGTAAAATAAAAGTATATATATATACACACACGGGTGTGGATTGGGTAATTGACCCAAATTCAGAAATTTTTAGATGACCTAAATTTATCCAACCATAATCATATACATAAGTCAATTTTTTTAATAAAAAAAAATTGGCATAATTAATTATATTAAAAAACTTTTTTTAAAACACCCCGTCGTAAAATACATATTTAAATGCTAAATCATTGAAAATTCATGACCTACAAGTTATAAAAAATTAAAAATAGCTTTTTGGAGATTTATTATTATTATTTTTTAAAAAAAAAGATTGCAAACAGAGTGGACACTGGTCTTGTTGCATAAGATCTAGACCCGGCCCAGCTTTATCTATGGGCTTGGGCCAACTCAATTCCAACATATTTTACATGCTTGATGCTTTTATTTTCACTCATTTTAACTCGTCTTTAATTATAAATTATAGATGAAAAAAATATAGGCCTTGTGATGTATAAACACTAATACATTATTTACAACCGTATGTATATATATAATTTAAATTTTCTAAAAATATATATCAAATACTTCGGGAAATAAAGCCGTGTTTTTAATTGACTCCAAAAGATTTTTAATGAAATTAAGGATGCAAAAATCATTAAAAAATAATATATATAAGAAAAATGAAGAAAAAGAAAAAGTTATAGGCACTAATCTTAGTATTTCATTCAAGCAAACACAAACACAAGAAAACATTTTCCACCCTCTTTCTCTTTTTGCATTTTCTCCATTAATTTTCCTTCAATCCAAACACACTAATAAAAAAGTATTTATTATATTCTTGTAGACATTCACATGGAATGGCTCTTGATGCACCAAACTTATTATATGACTTCATATGCTACCAAACAACAATATCAAACATTTCTCGCTCCCATCCCATCAAACACTTCTAAAATAATTAAATAAATAATTAAATAAATAAAACCATAAAGATAACATGCCCACAAGGGCCCTCTTTGCAAATGTTTTCTTTTGTTGTTTTCACCAAATTAGACATTAATAATTTGATTAGAACCTTTACACTAGTTCCATTCAAATGGATGTTTATATGCACGGTCATATGATTAATAACCTTTAGACAAATTATAGACAAATTATAACTTATTTCAATCAATTAGATAATTG
Source organism: Dioscorea alata (assembly GCA_020875875.1). Lineage (NCBI taxonomy): Eukaryota > Viridiplantae > Streptophyta > Magnoliopsida > Dioscoreales > Dioscoreaceae > Dioscorea > Dioscorea alata. Next base: position 3,756,217 of record CM037015.1, on the reverse strand, counting down.
ATGCAAATCAATTTGGTGATATATTTTTTTGGTTATTAATACATTTTTATTTAATTAAATAAAATGTCTGTAGTCCAAGATTTTACTGTCTCAAATAGAATTAACTTCAAAAAACTATTTTTTTTTATAAAAAAAAATAAAGTTTCATGTCTTGTTAATTTGCATGGCAAGCTTGTTAATCAAATGTGTTCATGCATGTGACCATCTCTTTTGCATATTTGATCATCAATATAATAAAACAGCACCATGTCCAATGCTAATCTCAAACTTAATAATTAATATAAAATTAAGCATCTAACTACGATTTTCCTCCCAAAGAAAAAAACCATTTTTTCTATTCAATCAACTCATCATTAAAAAAATATTAAAGATGATCATGTTTCTTGGTTCCTTTATTACTTTTTTATTCTTTTAGATAAGTCACTAACACAAACCAACATAAACATATATAATCATGAAGGAGTGAAACCCAACCCTAATCTGCCTAACCCTAATTTTTTTAATGGATCACGTATGATATACACAAAAATCAACAAATACATAATTTTTTTTTCTATCACTAGTTTCCTCTTTAATAGACTAATGCAATTTGTGTAAATTTTCAAACTTCAGTTTTTTAATATACTAACGGTCCGTGTCTAGAATAAATTATTTTTAATAAATATGGCAAGTAATCATATTATTAAACCCTCAATATTTGAGTTGATATATAAATAAGATACTAATTCGCCGTTCTCATTGAGTTGGCCACATGATTTGCTCATGGGTCCAAAACCATATATAGTTATTATTAAACGACTAAGATTCATTCTAACCACTTAGCCAAATAACTATGATTTATCAACGGTTAAAATAAAAAAGTTGCATTTTTTTGGCCGAATTCTCAGTTGATTTTTGGGGTTCTTGCAAAATAAAAATTAGTGACTTATTATTCCAAAATTGAGAGAGATTGAGAGATAAGCTTGTATCAAAATAGGCTTTATTTGAGGTTAATTTGTTAGTGTTCAAAGAGGCATGATCTTTGTATTTTATTTCAATTTGTCGGGTCTTAAGCTTTAGGGGAAAAAGCATATATAAGTGATTAAATATTGTAGCTACTTATTTTTTTAATAGTGGGTTCATTATTTGTTATGTCTCATAGTCATAGTTTTTCCTTTCCCATTGAATAGTTTTTATGGAAATTTTAGTGTTTTCTATTTTACTTATTGTAACATGAGATTATCATCTGTGACATATTATTTGTTAGTATTGTTTTAGTGGAAGGCCCCAACAGAAGGTGTGGTTTTGAGAAAGAATTCAATCACGAGGAGTTGAAAAACAAGAAGATGCTTAAGCTTCATCACATGGTTGGCAAAATTATATATATGAATATTCCAACAATTAAACAACAAACAACATGAACATCTTGCTCTAATCTATTTGAATGACAACCCACCACCCAAGCTTCCTCCTCCTCATCTTTTCTTCCCATCCATTCAAACTATCAAATTGTTTAAATATATATTATAATATAATATAATATGAATAATAGATACATGCATGCTTGGCATGTTAGAGAAAAACACAAGTGGCTTTCATGGCATGCCAACACCTACACAATGAAATTCCCTGCCATTCATGTCTAATATGTTTCTCATTCCTCACCCAAAGTTACTTTCTTTTTTTTGCCTTTACACACACACACACACACACACCTTCAATCAAGGATAATTTGTTTACTTGCTTTTGCTTCATTTGAGTGTTTTTATGGCAAAAAATTTATTCATGTTTTTAATTTAAAAAATATTTGGTTACTGGGATTGGAATGAACGGCATGATGTTGGATTTGAGATTTCTTTTTAAAATAAAATAGATGAATTATATTTATTGAAATGGAAATAGGAAAATAGAGTATAAAATAGACAAAATTGACTCTCATATAAAAAGCATGAAAAGAAAAAAAAATTTATATTTATTTTAAGTAATTTCATTGATAATGTTTAGTTGGAGAGATTGAAATAAATTGAGTGAGCTTCAGAAAAAATCATTGCTTGTTTGAATCTTTGATTTGCCATCCAAGCTCCATTTATATATATATATATATATAGCAACAAGAAAAGGTTTTGGAGGGCCCTGGTAGGCAACACAGTTGGCTAAATAAATTTATTTTGATTGTTATTTTTTTGTATATGTTTTATTTGTTGAAATTAATCTGATTTTAGTAATATATATATAGCAACAAGAAAAGGTTTTGGAGGGCCCTGGTAGGCAACACAGTTGGCTAAATAAATTTATTTTGATTGTTATTTTTTTGTATATGTTTTATTTGTTGAAATTAATCTGATTTTGTTATTACTAATTATGAATATTAATAAACATCAGACATATTATTATTATTATTATTATATAAAAATTAACAAAATCATATCATTAATAAGTAATTTTAAAAATTATGAATATCGATAAAAACAGGTCATTAATTGTAAAATTAATACTAATTAATATAGTAAAAAAAATTCAAAACACTAACCATTCAACCAAAAAAAGAGAAAATTATTTTAAAAAAGTGAACGTTTCTTTTCCAAAGTTCATGATAAAAACGTGAAATCCCGAAAAAAAAAACGTATTTTTTTGGGTCCTAAATGTACTCTTTCTTAGATTTAATTTGAATTTTAATAGTTTTTATTTTCAAAAATTAATGAAAACATTCCACTCCAGTGCACTACTGTACACCGTATAGTCTTGTCCTGAACTATTTAACTTTTTTTTTTTAAAAATAAAAATTTAACTTTTATAAAAAAATTATTTTTTTGAAATAATTACTCCAACCCTCATCCGAAAAACGTGAAACCATAATTAAAAAAAAGGGAAAATTCCCAGAAAAATAGAACAGACTGAAAAAAACAAAGAGGCACAAACTCATGAAATGGTTTGAGAGAGAGAGAAGAAGGAGAAGGAAAAGCAAGAGCGGAAGCCATTAAAGGAGCTCCATAAAGGACTCGGAGGGGGAGGAATGGGAATGGGAATCTTGGAGGGTTTGTGGGCGGGGTTTGGGTTTCAATGGTGCCATGTGGGAGCAAAGCCAAGGCCTAAACTTTCTCTCTTTATCTCGAGAAATCCCGAGATTTCAGTGCTTCATATTCGGTGTTTCCTCTTTGTTCTGATCTTTTATGCAATAAAAATCTTTCCTTTGTGGTTCTCTCGCCGGGAATGTGTGTTTGAGGTACTTTTCTTGCTGAAGATCGTTTCTTTTTGTTGGTTCTGGTGATTCATTTGTGAAATAATCGCTTCTTTTTGGTGGGTTGGCTCTGGATCAACCGTAAAGGTTGAGTCTTTTTTTTGGTTGGCTTGTGGATCTTTTTTTATCCTTTTGTTTTCGTTGGATATAGGGTTCTTCTTTTGTGATGAAGTCAAATTGAGAACGAGTTGTTTTCTGGGATTTCCTTGAATTTATCAGTGCATTTGTTGTTTGGGTTCTTGTGGGTGTGGTTTGTGCCACATTGTTGAGTGTTGATCTGGTTTTTCTTTGATTTGGGTTTTAATGTTCGTTTAGTGATTTTGCTTACTTTGATGTCTAGTTTTAAAAGATCCAGATCCTTGTTTCTGATGATTTATGCTTGAGGCTGAACAAACAATGCTGGGTTCTTCACTTCATCGTTTGCTTTCTTTCTATCAGCTTGCAACTTTTTTTTTTTTTTTTTTGCCGGAGCTATTATGGCTTCATTTCCGGAGCTTTTCTTTTTCAGGCTTTGGATCAGTGAATTGTTGATTGCTGTTGTGCCTTTGCAGATGAAGTTATTCTGTCTAAATTTTTATTCTTGATTATGATTCTAATGCATTTCATTCTTCTTATTCCTTAAAATAATCAACTATATTTTGGTGGAGGTATCTATGTGCCGCTTTTACTTCACTGGTTTGTCAAACTTAACTTTGAGTTTGTATTTTGTCAGTTTTTTTTCCCTTCTTTTGGATACACATATTCTCACCTACTTGTGAATACTGTTATGGTACTTGTGATTTTTGTGCCTGGATCTTCAAGTGCTAAATCACGCCTTCCTTCTTGTCTATATGCCTTGTTGTGTAAAACAAAAAAAAAATTAATCTTGATTTTTTAGGCAAATTTTTATAGATGATATATGCGTGTATTTGAACTAAAAATTATTAAGTTGATAGTAATTTTATTTCCTGAACCATACTGTTTTTTTGGGGTACTCTTACAGAACAGTTTCCTGGTCTAATGATTAGAGGCACTGATACATTTCTCATATAAATTAGTCTTTAGTATGATAGTCACTTCCTGATGAATGGGTGTGCAATTATGCAAAACTACGTTTGGAATAGAAATAGAAGAAAATAAGAAGGTAAAGGGTTGAGTAGAATGAAACCAAGTAGATTAGATAAGAAATTGTAGATATTGTTTGTAGAAGGTTGGTGAACAGATCTAGGTTGCATGCAGGCAATGGGATATTTCTTTTTGCTCAAGTTTTGGTGGAACTTCTCTTTAAAACTGAACGTTTGTAGCACCCTGATATATTCCTATTATAAAGGATCATCTCTTTGAATTAAGTGGGAATTAAGCCAATTTGATTGCAATGCTTTTATAGGAAAAAGACTGAATGTATCTGGGTCTTTAATTCTTTCCAAAGAAACCAGGTTTACTTATTCTATGCCTAAATTAAAGACTTTGTCTCAAATTTAGTTGCTTAACTATCTGGCCCATATAATGTTCTATCTTTTTAGGAATTTTAATTTTGGCCTCTTTTGAACACATTCACGATGAAACACTTACTTTTTTTGTTAGCACAATCCCAATTCATTTCCAAATTTGACTCGTCAAAGTCTATGTGACCCTATTAATCACAAGGCATGAATGCCATGTAGCATGGTATTTTGCCTTGCAGGGTGTCTGCAACTATAATTGGAATTTCCGGGAATTTAGTCATATAACAATATGATTTCAAAATCTTAGAATTTCTCCCAAAAAAGTGATCATAAAATACAATTATCACTTAAATTTAATGGACAAGAGATAATAAACTAGAAAACTTATAAAATTCTTTCGAAATGGATACCATATCTTTCCATGATATATTTTGTGTTGTTTGGTATAATATAACATAAAACCTGACAAGGGCACAAGTTGTCTTCCAAATAGAGAATTTTCCGTCTTAAGCTGGAATTTAAATTGTGTCTTCATAACATGCCTTTGTCATTCAAGTTGCCATCATGCTTTGTTAGTTGAAATTCTTGCTTTAGTATCATTGGGATGGTTTGACCTTGCAAAGAAGGCTTTAATTGGGTTATCTAACGAAGTAAAAAAAAGCAGCTGTCTAAATAATCCTAAAGAAAGCAGCTATCTAACTACCCTTTTTGTTTTTTCCTTATTTACTGAGAGCAACTTGTCTCTAGGCTCTAATGCATGTCTGTCATATGCACTTTGAATGTAGAAATAGCTTTATATACTTATTTTTGAAGTAAGTTATTCTTGTGGAATGGGATGCTCATTTCCTTAGAAATTATTTTGGAGAAGTCTATAACTGGATATTATGTTGTTAATTTACTCAACTTCTTCTCAATAGCATATAAATTACATTAATATAGGTTGATGTTAATGTAAAAGTCCTCTCTCCAAATTTATTAATTGGTTTTACTTGTGCTTCATCTGGTTGTCACTTTGGTCATATTTCAGGTTCTTACACTACGATAAGAAATGGTGGAGCCTTGTGTAGGCCCAAGTGAACTTCACTTGAAGAAGGAGCTTAGTGCCCTCCGCAAGGCAAGGTTTCTGCGGGATCCTGAAACTTGTTCATCTTGGAGGTCTCCTTTAAGTTCTAGATCACTTGCTGCAAGTTATGTTTTTACCCATGGTAATGGGACTAGAGGTAGCGCAACTGGAGCAAGCAACTCTTCTGGATTGATTGGAGCGCCTTCCAGAAACAATAACAAGAAAAAGGTATACCTGTATAATTGGAGGCATCATTCTGCTAAATCAAGTGACAGTGGAACTAAATTGGATGAGGATAACAGGGGAAAGTTGCTGGAAGATAGTCCAGAAGACAGTGTTAGCAACACCTTAAAGTTAGATTCTCAGAGTGATACATCTCTTCAAGCTCCCGCAAATATTTGTAGTGTTTCTAGAGGCTCACATCTGGAGACTTCGGTAAGAAGAGCTCTCAGAAAATCACACAGGAGTAGCACTATAAGAAAGCGGACAATCAAGCACTCACCAATCACAAAACATCTAGATCTCCCATCAGATTCTTTAGGAATACCTAACCCGGTTGAGCAATCAGATGACACTGAATACTGCAACTCTGAGGATTTAAAACAATCAAAGCATGTGTGCACGCACAGAACTGGTTATGTTTCTCACTCTGCATCGCCTCTGTTTTCTGGATCTGGACGTAAAAATTGGTCACGCTCGAAAATCTTCCGCAGTTCTACAAGAGAAGAGTCATCTCATTCTTATACTCCTGCCTCGACTAGTTCTTACAACAGGTATGGAGTTCGGAACCCCAGTACTGTTGGATCATGGGATGGAACTACCTCATTTGATGAGGATGAATTAGATCACATGGAATTAGCTAGACGCCAAGGTTGTGGAATTCCTTGTTATTGGCCCAAAAGACCGAAGGATGTGGGTTGTGGAGGTTGGTATTCTCCTTCATTGTCAGATACACTGAAGAGAACAGGAAGCAGTGTGCTTTGTGGGGGCCAGAAATTGTACAATAAGAGAAGGCTTGCTTCTAGTAGAAAGCAAAAATATATGCTAAAGTCTTCTCATGGCTTGCCCCTGTTAACTAATGGCAGTGGCAGAGGCAGAGGCAGTTCATCATCAGATGTAGGAAGTGATGAGCTATCAACTAACCTTGTGGAGCTTGATTTGGAGGCATTGAGCCGCTTAGATGGAAAAAGATGGTCGAGCTGCAAAAGTCAAGATGGATGGGAATTAGCCCTACCTGGTGGACCTGACCTGGAGATGCATGATCATCGTGGCTTGAGCCATAAATACAGGCCTAGGTCTTTTGATGAGATCATGGGTCAAAACATTGTTGTTCAATCACTTAGCAATGCTATTGGAAGGGCAAGAATAGCCCCTTCTTATATCTTTCATGGCCCACGTGGGACTGGAAAAACATCAACCGCAAGGATATTCTCAGCAGCTCTGAATTGCATGTCAACTGAAGATAAAAAACCATGTGGCTTCTGTAAAGAGTGCAATGATTTTTCCAGTGGAAGATCAAATGTGATTGAACTGGACGCCACCAATAGGAAGAGTATGGATAGTGTTAGATATATGCTGAAAAATTTATCTGCAACTACAAAATTTTCAAGATACAAAGTTTTTATCATTGATGAATGCCATATGTTATCATCCAAATTGTGGTCCTTGTTTATGAAATTTCTTGAAGCACCACCTCCTCGTGTCGTCTTCATATACATAACAAATGATCCAGACAACCTACCTCGTTCAATTCTGTCACGATGTCAGAAATATCTTTTCCCTAAGATCAAGGATGCTGATATAATTTGCCGCTTACAGAAGCTTTCCGCTGAAGAAAACCTAGAGGTTGAAGTGGATGCTCTGAACTTAATAGCTTCAAATTCAGATGGTTCGCTTCGTGATGCAGAGACAATGTTGGATCAATTGAGTTTGCTTGGTAAAAAAATCACCACAGCTCTTGTAAATGATCTTGTAAGTCTCGTGATCTTTCTGAACTACTTTATTTATGTTTTCACTTTTTATTGTTATGCATGACTTGAAATTTTGTGAATGGACTAATTTAGCATTTCCATCTTTTCCTTTTATCTTTTTTCATTGTCACTCTTTGGTTAGATTTTCAATGAAGAATTTTAGTAGTTATTCATATGTTAATATTGCTAGCTTCAAATAGTGCTAAAATTTGTTCTAGACATTTGAAAAGCTATACTGATGATTGATTTTGTTTGCCTAATTTTAGTTTAAAAATTTTGCTTAAAACTATATTGTGTTTTGTTTGCACCTTTTGAATCATTGAGATAGTCTAGCCACAAAAATTTGAATAGTTAGCTAGTTTCTCTTTTAAGTTTCAAATCACTAAACCTAAGGAATGATATCTGTTGACAATTATTGGCTATCTGAATATTGGTGAAGATCTTGCATTTTCTTTGTATTGTGAAAGCAAATCCTTTTCTTCTTTTCATTAAGTGTAATCTTTTCAGGTTGGAGTTGTCTCAGAGGAGAAATTGCTTGATCTTCTGGAGATAGCTATGTCATCAGATACTGCAGAGACTGTCAAAAGATCTCGAGAGCTGATGGATTCTGGCGTTGATCCAATGGCTCTAATGTCTCAATTGGCTGCACTTATAATGGACATTATTGCTGGTACATACCAGCTGGCAAACTGTCAGAATAGAGCTTCAGTTCTCAGTGGTCGAAGTTGTAAGTACATTAATAAAGCAGATTAAAACATGGTCACATGCGCTTATTGTTTGTCTTGCGTTATTAGTTGTCCAAGCCCACTGAAGCAACAGAATGGCTTGTTTGATTGCTTATGGTTCAAATGAGCGGCCAGATGTATTCATCATTTATTTACTTTTGACTGTTGTTCCTTTTGTTTAACTTCTGGGGTAGCTTTTTTAAGCTTCAGTATCACTCCCAAAGGCTTATGCATTTTTATTACTCAGTTATCGATTTGATTGAAATGAATTTAGCTGCATGTTGATTATCTTCTTTTTCATTCCTATTGTATGCGTTCCAGTGACTGAAGCTGAACTGGAGAAGCTACAACAGGCACTCAAGATTCTTTCTGATGCTGAAAAACAGTTACGACTTTCTAGTGAGCGCTCAACATGGTTTACTGCCGCTCTACTACAACTTGGTTCTGGTCATGCTCCAGAGACTGCTCAATCAAGTAACAGCAGCAAACATAGTGTGAAATTGATCGGTAAAGATCCTTTTGATCCAGTGAAAGAGATTTTACTTGAAGAGAGCAGCTCCCATCCTCAATCAGTTTCTCGTGAGCAAGTGCCCTGCTTTGGTTCCTAGAGTAACTAGCTCCCATGGACGACCAATAAGTCAACATGTTTTTGCTAATCAACAACCTGTTGATAGAAGCTTACTGGATACATCTTATGTGGATGCTAACAGTAGCACAGAGCTTAGATATGCAACCTCAGAAGAGATGGCTGAAATCTGGAGAAGGTGTATTGGCAGATGTTATTCAAAGACACTCAGACAATTGCTCTATGCTCATGGAAAGCTAGTATCAATCACAGAATCTAAAGGTTAGCCATTTGTTCTTCTTTTTTCCAAATTTCATTCACCTTTAGTTTAAGTAGTACCCTCATCCTGTGGGTTGCTTTATCACACCTAAGCAGTAGAATAACTTATCCGATGTTATTTTCAACTCATAGGCCTCATAAAACTCCCACCATTTATTCAGCATACAGTATCCTTCTTTAATTATCTTTGTAGTTTATCTAAGTTACAGAGATGTGTTCTGAGAATCGAGGAAGCTTTTTAAATTCAATTTTATGCTATGGAAGATGGAAGTTATGGATTTAAAATTTTTCTTCAATTTTGGAAATGTTAATGTTTTTATCAGATTTGTATTATCTGCTGGGTGCATTTTAAAAGAAGGCGAATGCTGTTAGGATCACTGGAATGCAAGTGTTTACTTCTTTTCTTGTGTGTTAGTGAACTCTAAATCCTTATGTGGAGACAAGATTAACACAATGGGGTGAGGAAAGAGTAAAAGAAAAAAGAAGTATCGAACAATACTTTTACTGAATTACCCCAATTCTTCTTTTATTTTTCCTTTGTTCTTATTCATTGTGGACCATTATATTTTTACTGAAGTAGCAGGGTCTAACAATTTTCTGTTTGCAGGTATTTTGGTTGCTTTTATTGGATTTGTGGATGATGATGTAAAATCTCGAGCAGAGAGATTCCTGAGTAGCATCACGAATTCATTTGAGATTGTCTTGAGGCAGAATGTAGAAGTCAAGATGGGTCTGATGCCTGAAAATTACGCCAAGGGAAAATCTGTTTCAGCATACCAGGCTGACATGTTGATAGAAAATGCTAGGCTCTTAGTCAAGAAGAAAATGGATAACTCTGATGAATTGTGTGATTCTTCAGAGAAGGAATTTGAAGAAGGAACACCCAATTTGCCCAGGAAAAGTATGGATTCCTTAGAAGATATGATTCCAAGAACGCTACAGAAGCATGACAAGTCTCTTGTGGCAAATGCATACTTCCAAGGTGCAACTGGTCACATCTACTCTTCCCAAAAAAATAAAAATGACGATGAGGAGCTTTCAGTCCAAAGGGTGCTTGCAGCCACTGCAGAAGAACAAAGATTGGAGAGTGCATGGCTTACATCGGGGGCCTTGAGTCACTCAAGACCTGAGAAGAACCAGGTTCTTCCTCAGAATATGTCTACATACAATTACAATGGGTCTTCGATGGGACCTATGTCATCCAAGCATTGGGAGGATGAACTGAATCAACAGATCAAATCCTTAAAAATTTCTGATAGTCGACTTCATTACAATGAAAAGATTAGTGGGACCATTGATTGTTCTGCTATTTCTCCAAGTTTATTGCACAGCAATAGCGTAGCAGCAAATTTTGACAAAGAAAACCTGTGAGTTAAATTTTTTTTCTCCCATGTTGTTCTATGGTTTATATATCTGCATCTATCCATCTTTCTTCTCCTTATATCTTCGTAAAGGATCTTTTAAAAACTTAAATAGAAAATTAAAATGTGGGAATTTTATTTTAGCTGTGCAGAAAAGGTCAAGATGAATGGCATTTCTCATGTCTCCAATTAAGTCTGTCAATATATTGGTTGCTGTTCTTGTTAGCAATCTATTGTATACACTGAGCAGGATTTCTGGTTTTGACTTTGAAGACATTTTTTCCTCCATTTTAGTAGACTTATGACTACTTGGACAAAACAAAGACATAATACTAGGTTGCCTTAATTCATTCAAATGTTTAAATTAATTGGGTCTTCGTTGAATTATACTGCAGTGGATATGATTCAGGATCTGGCTGCAATGCTCTTTTTTGCTGGAATACTCGAAAACCTCGCAATGTGAAGGTAGAGACTGTAACATATATCCTTGTGACCATTTGGCCATCTTTTTTGTTGATGAGGATCTGTCTGACATGACTAACCTTTATGAAATCAGGTGAAGCAAGCAGCTCATTTACGATCACAAAGGACCAGTCGTTTATCATTGTTTGGGCAATGTGGGAAGTCAAAGACACCGGAAAGCAAATCCAGGGCATAAAATGGAGATAAGTATGGAAGCATGGAGCCTCAGATTGTGCATTCTTCTTATACTTTTCTCTGTATATTTTCAGTCATTAGTTCAAATATAAAAGTCATATATGCTGTACTGATGAGTCTATCAATGGCTCTTAGTTTTGCTAGATTGAGCTAATTTTTCTTAGGAATGAAAATGATAGAATGGAACCCTGAGGCAGCTTTGTTCTAAACCAATCATATTTCACCATTCTCAAAGCAAAATAAACAAATCAATCTTTCAAGCATTTATTGAATACAATTATTTATTTTTTCTTTTATGAATGTTCAGAGTAATAACTCGGCTTGATTCTCCAGTATCTATCTAGTATTCTGTTGGATATCATCACATCTTGTGGTTCAGTTATGTACAACAATACTCTAGTGAACTTTGAGTGCATCAGAATTTACAGATGTGTTGCTCTAGCGGCTTCTAAGATTTTCATCAATGGTTTGCTGCCGCATTTTTGTCCTTCATCAATTGGAGTGTTCCCCCACCTATATTGGAAATAAAACTCTTAGTTAGATTCACTGCCATCTACCATTATTTTGATTTCATTGTTGTCGAGTCGTTAATAAAATACAGTACCTGTCCATTGAGAGCACATCTGCACCGAATTCAATCAGGATTTTGGCAAGTAGATGTAAACCTTCGGCAGCTGCAACATGAAGTGGAGTCCTCTGATCATAGTTTTTCGAGTTGGGATCAACTCCGTTCTCCAGTAATCGCCTTAATACTTCAATTTTACTGCCAATCACTATTTTGCACAGGTAACTTCCTGCATCTTGTATGTCCAAAATTGCTCCATTCTCCACCAGCAATGCTGCAACTCTGTCGTACCCACCCTTCACAGCCTCCAACAAAGGCGAGTTCCCGAATTTGTCTGTATATTCATTCATACATATAATAATTAATAGCTATATGTTTGCTGTCTCTCTGTTATCTTCTTTGCTTACCGATGCTATTGATGTTTGCTCCTCGCTGCACTAGAAACCTCACAATATCTTCATATCCTTTTGATGCAGCCATGTGCTATAAAATATAATGAGCATTGTACAGTCATGTATTGCAGAATATAAAAGAGTTCTCCTATATTTCTATTCGCTTGAGAATTAATGTGCAGGAAAAAGTTTGGAGGATGTACAAGTGCTGTTCTTCCATCGTAATCAGTTTTGCTTGGATCTGCGCCGGCATTGATCAGGCCTTTAAGATGGTAGAGATCACCATGGTAAGCAGCACTGTTCACACTCAATGCTAACTCTGCCTCCTGCTTTGCTATCAGATAAGTTATGTCTGATTCCAACTGTTTGATTCTCAAATCAGTTTCTTTTCCCTGCAAACATGAAGTCCAATTAATTCTACGAATATTTCTCTGAATCAATCCATTGTTTGTTAGTGTTTGGTTTAGTGTTTTACTTTGAGTAAATTGCTTAGAATTTGTCGACTATCTTTGAAATAGAGTTGCAGAATGCTTGTCAGTGATTGTTTTTCCATCCTTAGAAGTTTGCATAATTCAGAAACCCGGACTGTGTACGGTTGAGGGATGTTACACAAAACTGCAACCTCACCGAATACATCATAAGGAACGAGGTCTGCAATCGACTCCTCTGTTCCATCTTCTCCGATCACCACCTCTTCCTGAATGTAATTTATGCACAATTAGACATAAATAAGTACAATCAATGATCGCTGTTATTTCAATAGAACACTACCAATTCGCCATGAGACACAATATAAATCTGATCTACTGCACTTCCTTGTTCGATTATTACTTCTCCGGGTAGGAAGAATTCTTCGTTCAACTTCATAACCTGCATATAATGTTCACAATCAAATCAAATTAGCGAAAGTTATTTATAAATTCAATCAGTGTCCATCAAGTAAATACATACAATTTGATTCAGAAACTCATCTGAACATCCTTTGAACAGTGGCACTCCCTGCACTGTCTCAATATACAAATTCTGAGATATCTGCAGAAACAGCAGAAACAAAAATAAGGATCATAATAATCAAATTAAACATCAGAACAAACATTAACCAAAAAAAGAAAATAAAAGCAAATCACAACCTTGGATCTAATTGCAACTGGAATGTCTTCAAGGATTCTTGATTTAGTGTATGTACTCTCATACTGCAATCTGAGATGATTTTTAACTTGTGATCTTATATCTTTACCAAGATTATTTCTGTTCATATATTTAATGAGATCTGTCATTTTATCTCTGAACCTCTCAGTCTTAGATCCTTTGACAATCAAAGCAGTCATGTTACCAATTAAATAAGCCCCAATAATCATATCAAATGAGATATAAATCATGATGAATATCATCTCTCTTGTGTTCACTGCATGAATATCACCATACCCTGTTCAAGCCAAGAACACATGATAAAGATCAAACAATGAATGATAATCAAATCAAGAACATAGAGATACTGACGACAAAATCAACGTACCGACAGTGGCCATAGTGACAATGGCGAAATACAAGGACGTGATATACCGAGTCCAAAAATCAATCTCCCGGAAGTTGATAAACTTGTAATCACCCATCGTGAGGCTACCGATCCATGTATAACCTTCTTCGGCAGGAGGAATTGTCGTCGCGAGGTAGTAGAAAATGCAAGCAGCAGTATGAGTACAATATAATTCTACAGTGATGAGCTTGACAATTCTTATGAACAAGTAGTTTATGCGGATGTCTTTCTCCATTCTTTTGAAGAAATGAGTGATGTGTCTGGCTCTGTATAAACGTATCCATATCATGCAACGGATGACTTCTCTTCTTCCTGTGACCTGACAAAATGATCATTTTTTTTAATGCATGAATGAATAGATAATCAAGTTAAATGAATGTATGGTTTGGATTGAATATAACTCACTTTGTAAATGAAATCCCAAGGGAAACAACCAAGAAAGTCTAGAAGGAAACTCCCTTTTGCATACCTGTAATTCATCATCATAGTTTATACATATAAGTAGTGAATATAATATTATGAAGCAAGAGGTGGATGAAATGACCAAGATAAGTATCTAGAGAACGCTAGCCTCAAACGTTGCATTCATGCATTGATGATGGACGTATATATCACGAGAGAAGTTAACAGGGAAAGATGCATGCATGCATGCATGCATAGGTGGCAAACCTGAGTGCAATGCTGTTCCTATCATGGACCATCTTGTAAGTATGAGGATCAAGATAAGCCACAAAGAACTGAAGAACCACATCAGCCAGAAACACTATTTGAACACTCTCAAGGTCTGTCAAGCGCAGTGGCAACCCTCTGAAGAAGCCAAACTCTAATGGTGTGAAGAAGGTTGAGTAGATTGACCACAGGAATATCATGTTCACCCATACCCTATACAACCTGCACTTTCATATATAATTCAAATTAATATATATATGTACTTGCATATCTTTCAACATGCCCTCAAGAAAGAAAGACAGAAAGAAAGAAACAAACAAACAAAGCATATAAAACTATATAAGGTGCATACCTTCCATTAGGATGAATGACAAAGCCTTTATAGCAATCCTTTGGGAGTTTAAGGGCACTGCTAGTTTCCCACTTGTACCTTCCAAAGCCAAACTCTTTAGAGAACAAAGACAACCTACTTCCCACAGAGGATACTATGTTGTCCCTAACCTCATTCAACTCAAACTCCTCATTTATCTCTCCATGATCCATTCTCTCTCTCTCTCTCTCTCTCTCTTTATGTTTTATAACTTGTAGTGATTATATAAGGTGTCATATATATAGAGAGACACCCATGCACACAAAAGTATATACATATGGATGATCATTTGGAAGAACTTGGAGAATGCACCATGGCCACTAGTAAAATTTGAAATGGGTGGTTAAAGACTCTTGTGAGTTTGTTTTGTTGTATGTCACTAGCCACTTTGCTTTTGGTGTGACATGGATGATGATTGGAAGGAGCACACCTAAAGTTTGTGGATATGCACGTCAAGCAATCTTCTGCCATAACTGATTTCATTTCTTTTTTGCTTTTCTTTTCCTTTTTTTAGTATTTTTCAAGTTGAACTCAACCTTGTTTCTTTCATGATCCAGTGCCTAAATCACATGAGTCTAACAATTCCTCTTATATATATATATATAAGAGTTTGTAAAGTGAAACAATTAATGGATAACAGCTTGATATAATCTAAGTGTAATTAGCTTGGTTTTTCTTTTCATTGTTATGATTAGTGCACAAGTTTGGCCATTGTTTTGTCAGAGTTTGAAAGGATCAGTGGAAAGCAAATGAAGTGGAAGAGACTAGTTTATTTGAAAAAATTGAAAATGGGGGACAAGGCATGACCTAATTCCATGTTATCATTTGATTTAATTTCTTTAAGCAAATGTTTGGTCCATTTCATTTTATGCATGCTTATGAACTATTGAATTCTAATGAATTTTATTAATGCTCATGTTATTAATTAACAAACAAAAATAGTGTTGCACATGATCGATAATTATATATTCATGAACGTAAAAAGAAAAAAATTTTAAATTTGGAATATTTACTATTTATTTGTGCTAATAAATATTTTTTAGTTGGAATTTTTAAAAAATATTTTTATTGATTTGCTAACAATGATATAGTCATATATGTACATGTCATATAATTCGACCTTTAGCATGGGAGTCAAATGCCTTAAATGCTTAGCTATATTGCTGTGGTGGCTTTTAAATTAGCTTTAATATATATATATTGCTGTGGTGGCTTTTAAATTAGCTTTAATATATATATATATATATATATATATTCCTTGAGGGAGAATACTTTAAAATATATATTCCTTGAGGGAGAAAATTGCATGTAATTAATGATATCTTCTCTTTTATATATTATTGAATGTGATAAGAATATTAAGTCATATGAAAACAATTAAGACATACCAAAAACAGGCGGAACAATCAAAGAATGAATTAATGCAAATCAAATCATGTGGAGATGGTTAAGGGCTAAATAATATCAAAGATTAAGAGTTAAATGAAAGAAATATTCAATCTCTACAATTAAGTTATTTAATTATATGTTTTCTATTTTTTGTAATTTGTTTCTTTACTCTATATATGTTTTGTAATATATATATTCACATCATACTCTAATGAAAGAAGTGCGCCTTTTCTCAACTCTCTCTCTCCTTCATACTTCTTTATGGTATCAGAGCTAGGTTTTGAAATTTTTAGCCACCTTTCTCAACCCTGAACAATATGTTTTTTTTTCTTTTTCAAATTTCCATGGCACATGAAAATACCCAAGTCACCATTCCTAATATCTATGAACCCACCAAACCACTTATCATGGTAGCCATTCATAACTCCATTAAATTAACACTCACCAACTATCTATCTTGGAAAACCTGAATAGAAGCCATTCTCATAGGTTACAATCTACAAAAATTCATTGATATGTCTTATCCTACTCCTTCAACAACCATCACCACCAACGACATTGTCTCTGGTAACCTTGCATACCAAACTTGGTTACGTCAAGACAAACTCTTATTTGGAGCACTCGTTGGTACCCTTACACCAACTTTAATTTCTTTTATCACCTAATCTGAAACCTCTCTTGAAGTTTGAACAATACTAGCCAACACCTATGCTCGACCATCCCGTGGTCATATCAAGCAACTCAAAGACTATCTTAAACACATCACCAAAGGTTCACAATCCATTACAGACTACATGCAGTCCATCAAAACTCGGGCCGATGAACTTGTAACTCATGGTAAGCCTCTTGACTATGAAGATTTGATTGAAAAAAGTTCTAGAAGGACTTGACAACAACTATCAATCTGTTATTATTGCTGTCAACGGTTGTGACTCTACCATTTCTTTTGATGAGCTTTATGAAAAACTCATCAACAAGGAATTGTCTCTCCTCAACATGCCCAAGTCTTCCCACCTACTAGCATCAGCTTATCCTACTAACATTCGTTCTAATACAAGGACGGTTACACACCGCACTCCTTGACACCCTGGATCGGCATCTACACCCTTTCAAGATTCTACAAAAAGGCTCTCCCATCATTGCTCATGATAATCGACCTCCTGCGTGCGTGCGCATTCTTTGGTCGATGCCAATGGTGTCGTACTCAAGGTCATGTAGTTTCCTACTGTCCTATTTTTCACAAACAATTTCCATAGGTTCAACCACCACATCTTGGCACCTCGCCTCAAATTTGACCATCGACTCCATGGCATGCTCAAGCAAATATTGCAACCACTCCTCCCCCAACACCACATGGCTTCTTGACAGTGAAGCCTCCCATCATGTCACCACCGACCTCAACAATCTAGCACTGCATAACCCTTATCATGGCACAGATGAAATCATGATTGGTGATGGCTCTGGTCTCAACATATCCCACATTGGTTCCATCTCTCTTAACACTCTCTCTCACTCATTTACTTTATCTGATGTTCTTTATATTCCCACAATAAAATTTAACCTTATATCTATTTCTCAATTTTGCAAGACCAATAATACTTCCATTGAATTCTTACCCTTTGTTTTTCATGTGAAGGATCTTTGTATGGGGGCAATTCACTTGCAGTGTCGGACTAAGGATGGTATATATGAATGGCTGGTCTCCAACTCCACCATTAAGACACCTTTATTTGTCTTTTCGAGTGTCAAGACCACTTTGTCCAAGTGGCATCACATGCTTGGTCATCCAGTTTCCTTAACTTTTCAAACTATTATGTTTTCTTTTCCTCTTGATGTCTCTTATCCTGTCAATTTTAATTTTCATTGCAATTCTTGCCAATGCTCTAAAAGCCACAAGTTATCTTTTTTAACTTCCACTATATCCACCTCTTCTCCTCTTGAAGTTATATTTACTGACATATGAACATCACTAGTCTACTCCGTTGATCCGTTTAATATTACATCATCTTTGTTGATCACTTTATAAAATATATTTGGCTTTATCCTCTCAAACGTAAGTCTGACACACGTGATGTCTTTGTCCGCTTTAAGGCTTTGGTAGAAATTTTTTTAATACATTTGGGGGGGGGGGGGGGGGGGGGTCTCTCTCTTTTTGACATGCCTCTATACCTCTTTCATATTGACCCTTTGCCTTTGTGACTGTTGTTTACCTCATTAATCGTCTTCTTACACCAACTTTACATCGCCTCTCACCATATTTCAAACTCTTTGGCACTTTTCCTAACTACTCCAAACTTCAAAGCTTTGGATGTCTTTGCTATCCTTGGTTTCGACCATATACATCTTATAAACTAGAGTCTTGTTCAGCTCCTTGCATGTTTGTTGGATACTCTCCCACTTAAAGTGTCTATCTATGTCTCGACACATCAACCTCTTGCTTATACACTTCCCGTCATGTCTGCTTTGTTGAGTCTATTTTTTCTTTTGCTAGCTCTCCCATTACTCTTTCCCATGTCTCATCATCCACCCTCTCTGAGTGGTGCTCCGTGAGTTTACCAATTATTAACTCACTATCTGTACAAACCGACTCTACTTCCCTAACAAGTGTGCAAGTTCCTATCGATTCTCCAAATCTAACACAATCTCATCCCATCTTTGCCTTTCCCTCAAGAGAGCCTGCCATCCACTCTAATGTGCCTATGTTAGAAACATAATACAATCATACTCAACACCAATCATCTCCAACTACTGCCCCACCTACTCAAAATGCACCTATCCAACAACCCAACCTACCACCCTCACCTCGTCCTCCAATTACCTGTTCTATTTAATTATGGCTTCTCCAATTCCATTGCCGACACCTCCTTATTCATCTTCAACAAGTATAACACCATCCTCTATTTTCTTGTTTATGTTGATGCCATCATTATCATCAGTAATAACATACAAGATGTTCAAACTCTCATATGTCACCTTTCTTAACGCTTCTATCTCAAGGATCTTGGACCTCTGGCATACTTTCTTGGTGTAGAGGTCATCTCTCACAATAATGGTATTTTTCTCAGTCAACGCAAGTACATTGTTGATCTACTTAATAGAACTCATATAATAAATGCTAAGCCTACTTCCACACCTCTCGCAACCAATCCGATCACTCCACTCTCGGATCCATCCGAGTATCAAACAGTTGTTGGTAGCCTACAATAGTTCTCCATCATTCATCCTGATCTTGCCTACACTGTGAATAAACTCGCCCAATTCATACAGCAACCAACAGACGATCATTGGCATGCAGTCAAATGTCTATTGCGGTATCGATGTGGCACCTTAGATCATGGAATCACACTTTGTTGCTCATCTTCTCTATCACTTCATGCCTTTTCTGATGCCGATTGGGCAGGGAACAAAGATGATTTCACCTCCACCAGTGCAGACATTGTTTTCCTAGGTTATAATCCTATTTCTTAGAGCTCAAAGAAACAACAAAGTGTGGCTCGCTCTTCCACTGAGGTTGAGTATTGCTTCTTGGCCTTTACTACTGCGGAAATTCGTTGGCGTTGCTCCTTCCTCACCGAACTGGGTGTTACTCTTCCTCATCAACTAGTCATTTATTGCGATAATATTGGTGCAATAAATCTCAGCTCTAATCCAATCTTTCATTCGTACATGGAGCATGTTGCACTAGACTATCATTTTATCCGAGAACAAGTTCAACATGGTTTGTTTTGAGCGACACATATCTTTGGATCTAATCAACTCGTAGACGCTCTTACTAAACCTCTCGCTCGTCCTTAATTCGATTCCATAAAGGCCAAGATTGGACTCGCTCCACTGCCGTCCACTTGCGAGGGGCATGATAAGAATATTAAGTCATATGGAAACAATCAAGACATATTAAATCATGTGGAACAATCAAGGAATGAATAAATACAAATCAAATCATGTGGAGATGGTTAAGGGCTACATATGAAGAAGATTAAGGGTTAAAATAAAAGAAATATTCAATCTCTACAATTAAGTTATTTAATTATATGTTTCCTATTCTTTGTAATTTGTTTTCTTACTCTATGTTTTGTAATATGTATATATTCACATTATACTATAATGAAAAACAAGCCTTTTTTCAAAACTCTCTCTCTCTCTCTCTCTCTCTCTCTCTCTCTCTCATTCATAATTCTTTATAATGTTTGGGAAGAAAAAATTCCTTTAATAAAATTTGAGAAATAATTACGATTTATTGTATATCTCTCCACTATTATTTGAGTTATTATTTGGTTTATATTCGTGTTGAAATCCAAATAATTGTTCCTCCTCTAATCCATAATGTCACTTTTGGAAATTTTTTTTCATATTATTTATCACATTTAGAAATTTTAAAAATTTTAATTATTTTTTATCCAAATTTGCTCTCCTAGCCATTTAGAGAGAATAATGTGTATTAATAAGAGTAAAATAATCTTAATAATGGTAAAAGCGTGATATTATCAATTTTATTTTCTAAATTTTAGGAACTTTAATATTATCTTTAATATAAATATGAGAAAGTCGGAGTATTAATTTTTATGTTTTCAATCTCAAGTTGTGACATTTATGTTACATATTTTATTCACATTGCAAAATTAATAAAATTATAAAATTAGTACTATATTTAAACCCATTATTATCAGTATTATGTTTGACGCTTCTTTAAAATATATCTCATGAAATTTTACTAATATATTTTTAAAGTTGATATTTAAATTAAAATTAAAAATAACATAAATGCTTTTATATTTAACTATATATTTTTAGAAAAAAAAATTACTTGGCTCTCGAACGCATGAATATATATAAAGAAATTTCTCAATTTTACCAGTAAATATAAAACTCCATTTTTTATGTACCAATCAAAATGCCAAACTAATATGTCTTTTAACCAAAACAGGGACTCTATGCGGACGAGATTCTTGCATTGTCTTCAAATTATTATTGTTATTATTATTAAAACTGTATGTTTATAACTATTACACTAGCAGTCCGTTTGGTTGCAGGGAATGTGAATATAGGGATAGGGATGAGGATCGGGAAGGGGATGAGGATATAAATAGAGAATGGGGATTGGGAACGGGAACAAAAGTAATGTTTGGTTGGAGCGAATGAAGATAGAAATATGAGAGGGTATAAGAAATTTTTTTCGTAAAATTACTTTTGCACCCTCTAATAATTTAATTAAATAATATATATTAATTAAACAATTATTAAATGACTCCAATTTCTATAATAAATTTAAATGAGTTATTAATGTATTCATTTTCTAAAATAAAATTTGAAATTTATACATTTTAATTGACGAATACAATTTAATTATTTTTATTTAAAATAAACAAATGTCCAAATTTAATTATTTTTAAATCACTAAAATATAAACAAATCTAATATTTTAAAAATAAATACAATGTATATCATGTTATTTCTTAATTTCCATCCAATACAGTGTAAATCACTAAAATTTAAATAAATTTAATATTATAATGGATAAAAATGTTAATACCTCTTCAAGTCATGCTCGATCCCCCCAAAATGAGGGGGAATGAGTATGAAGGGTTTGAGGGGCATCCACTTCCCCTCAATTCCTTCCCATGCCTTTAGGCTTTTGGTGTATGCCCATGGGCATGCACATGCCACAAGGATTGATCCCCATTTTTAAAAGTCTTAGGTACTGAAAGTGGCTATTTTATTAAAATATTGCAAATATTTTAATTAATTAATAAATTGCGCATTTTCGTAATTATTTACGGAAATGCGCATTTTATATTTTTTTAATAATTCTTTTAAAACGAATGGGACCCAGCTCTTTTTTTAATCTTTCTTTTAAAAAAATGGGTCTCGGAAATATTTTATAACATTTTAGTTTTTTTTTTAAAAAACCGGGTCCCATTGTTTTTTTTAATATTAATTTTTTTTTAAAAAAAACCAGCCTTATGATTTGCATTTTTAAATTAAAAAAAATTTGCATTCAAGTCCTCATAATTTTAATTAATTTTTTTTATAATTTATTTATTGGAGGTTGTTGGGATGAATTATTGGTAGAGTGTGGCACCTACCCCATTCATTAGAGCCGTTGGATGAAATTGATCTTAACCATCCATTTGTTAGGTGGAGGCCTATATAAACCCTCCAAATCCCTTTTCTAAAACACACAAGTTTTTTTTGTAAGAAAAAAAGTTATCAATATAAAGTTCTTCTTTAAAATTTTTTCATTGTAGTTTTTTATTTCTTTGCAAAGTTATTTTATTTTTTTTACATTAAATCTAGCAAAAATTTATATTCTTGTCATACTGAACGAAGGAGACAACCTTGGTTGAGAGGAACAACGACCAAGGGCCGCAAAGACTTTTGACGAAAGAACAAGCTTCCACTACGATTGCTAGTTACTCAATTTTGATAAATGGACTAAGGTATGTTTTTCTATCGTATTGACCAGTTGACTTTCATATAAGCTTTCTCTGTTTTTTTGGCCAATTTATTAAAATATTTTTTTAATTATTTAACGAATTATTTATTTTCGTAATTATTTACATAAATGTGCATTTTATTTTGTTTAATATTTTTTTAGTTAATTACGCTTTTTTTAATATTTAGATATTATTTTTTTAAAAGATAATAGAAAATTCACATTTTATTTTTATATACATATTTATTTTCACTAAACTCACATGTTTTTCATTTTCTACGACGACAGAAAAATCACTTGCTTTGGTTTACTATAATGGTTCAATCACTACAAGCGAGGAGACGGCAGTATTTTCATCGGATGATCATTCTTGTTTATATATAGAAAATGATATCTCTTTAGCCAATTTAAAGAGAATCATTAAAGAAAATATAGAAATTACAGATGATCAAATAATTACACACATCAAATACCGTATGCCTATTTCCTCAAGTCAAGGTAATATCTATTACCGGGCTTTCAAATTACATAATGACTGAGATGTTCAAATGATGTTCAGTTGCCATCAAGCATTTCATGATGTTCAAGTTATAGAATTGTTTGTGGAGCATGGTGTTGTGACCTCCACTAGTGGTTTTTCTCAACACGAAATTAATAGAGATGACAACATTCCACCTGAAAGGCTTTCAACAGAATGGAGGGCATGGGATAATCTACAACACAATTTCAATTTCAATTTCACTGCTTCACAACAACCACCAAGCACATCAACAAACCATAGAACCGATAACATTGCTAGTCATGAAAATGAATTTGGTGAATATGGGAGTTCAAGCGGAGATGACCAAGATGAGGATAACTATACAGACAACAGCGAAGCAAGCTTAGAAGATTACAATACGGAAGATGCTAGCAGACAGAGACAGAGACGGAGTGTAGAAATGACAATGCCGCCATATGAGCCTCCGGCACATATGAGGGCACTTGATTTAGAAGCAATGTCTGCACCAGAATTTCCTGAATACCCTTCACTATATGTCAACACATTAAGAGGGGCAATGGTAGATGGAGAATTGAATGTAGGTATGCAGTTTCAAAACAAAAATGATGTTGTAACAACAGTTAAGAATTATTGCTTGCAGAAGTCCGTGGAATATAAAGTAATCGAGTCAGATCCAACTCGGTATTTTGGAAGATGCAAGTCATATGGCGATGAATGCAGTTGGAGAGTTCGTGCATCCTATAGCAAGAGGAAACAGATTTGGGAAATTACAAAATACAACGGCCCACACACTTGTGCAACAGCAGTGGTCTCCCAAGATCATTCAAAGCTTGATTCAAACATGATTTCCCATTGTATACAAGCACTAGTCAAGGAGAAGCCATCTATCAATGTCTCCGTTTTGATAGCGGAGATCAGGAGCCGATATGGGTATACGCCGACATATAGAAAGGTATGGATTGCAAAACAAAAGGCGATTGAATCTGCATTTGGTAACTGGGAGGAGTCATACAATGAGTTACTGAAATGGCTAGCAGCATTACAGCAATTTGTCCCTGGGACAATAATCGATCTCCAGACTCAACCAGCATATGATGGAAATTACCCGGTACGTGATACTAATGTTTTCCATAGGCTCTTTTGGAGTTTTCCTTCATGTGTAGAGGCTTTCAAATATTGTAAGCCGGTAGTACAGATAGATAGTACACATCTTTATGGAAAATATAAAGGGACTTTGTTGATGGCAATTGTACAAGATGGCAATAAAAATATTCTTCCAATTGCATTTGCCATTGTGGAAAGAGAGACGCTAGATGCATGGCGTTTCTTCTTAGAGCATCTACGAGCAGACGTGACACCACAAGAAGGCATATGTTTTATTTCTGATCGCCACCAATCTATCAAAGGAGCATTTAGAGCAATTGGCCGTCAGATGAATCCTCCTCACGCCTAGCATGTTTATTGTATTAGACATATATCTGCAAACTTCACGCGTCGATTCAAAAATAAAGAAATGCAACGAATAGTTGTTAATATTGGTAAGTTGTAAATCTAAATTTTGATAATTTCAATATCTCATTGTTATTATTTTTTTTATTTTTTTATTTTTTGGCTATTAATGTAGGTTACTCGAAAACATCTCATGATTTTAACTATTGGTATGGCGTACTTCGAGACTTTGACATAGAGACAACAAGGTGGTTAGATAACATACCGCGAGAGAAATGGGCTCAATCATTTGACATCGAAGGTCGAAGGTATGGTCATATGACCACCAACCTAGCAGAATGTGTTAACTCAGTGTTAAAAGGAACAAGGAACCTTCCTATAACAGCCTTAGTTAAGTCAACTTACTTTCGACTTGCTGAGTTATTTGTAAGGAAAGGTGTACATGCGCAAGCTCAAATTGCATCAGGTCAAATATTCTCGGAAGTGCTAATGAAGACAATTCAGGAAAAATCAACAAACAGCATGTAGCATTCATGTTCGACAATTTAATCGTGATGAAAATTCTTTTATGGTAGATGAAATGGCACCACCTCAATGCGGTGGTATAGCTGGCAGTTACCGCATTGATTTGAGAAGACGATGGTGTGATTGCGGTGAGTTTCAAACACTTCATTTTCCTTGTCGCCATGTTCTTGCCGCGTGTGCATACATTCATCTACATTGGCAGGCATATGTAGATAATGTTTATAGGCTTGAGACAATTTTTAATGTATACCATAAAGAGTTTCAGCCAATGTCAAATGAGAGATACTGGAACCCTTATAATGGTCCACGTTTATGTCCTGATCTTACAATGCGAAAACCACCTTCAGGACGTCCAAAATCCACCAGAATTCATAATGAAATGAACATAAGGGAAGATGGTCAACCAAAACGCTGTGGTTTATGCCGCAATGAAGGTCACAATCGTCGAAATTGTTCGAATGCAGCTGGTCCAAGCCGTATGCCATAATGCTAAATATTATATTTGTTGAAGTATTTAATAATATATGTAATTGCTTTAGTTCATTGAAAATATTAAGTGAATTTGGTTTAGTTGTGTGAGTATTTTTTACATGTTAAAATTTTTGAATATTTAATATATTGTTATTATGAAAAAATATTACAATTATTTATTGAAATTATTAACATTCAGTTATAATTAGTAAAAGTAGAATTAATATAGTTGAAGTAAAAAAACTAAATTATAAAAAAAATTAATTAAAATTATAAGGACTTGAATGCAAATTTTTTTTAATTTAAAAATGTAAATCATAAGGCTGGTTTTTTTTTTAAAAAAAATTAATATTAAAAAAAACAATGGGACCCGGTTTTTTTAAAAAAAAAACTAAAATGTTATAAAATATTTCCGGGACCCATTTTTTTTAAAAGAAAGATTAAAAAAAGAGCTGGTCCCATTCGTTTTAAAAAAATTATTAAAAAAATATAAAATACGCATTTCCGTAAATAATTACTGAAATAAGTAATTTAGTAATTAATTAAAATATTTGCAATATTTTAATAAAATAGCCACTGAAAGTTTTAGTATTTGTAGGATTTGATATTTAAATTTTAATCAAAATACAAAATAATTTTTTTTACAAACCAATATATATATATATATATATATATATATATATATATATATATATATATATAAAATTAAATTAAATTAAAATATGAGTGCTTCTTATACTTTAATTGCTAATTAGTATATATTGGGATGGGGATCCTTGTCTTTAAATTAAAATATACTTTTCCTCGTCCAAGATAGATCATGGACCCTAAATTAGAGATTCTTATTCTTAGCTCGTTTCGGTTTTTGTCTAAGCCAAAGTCGGGTTAGTCCTTGTAGAATCGGCTATGTTACCATGTCCACATGGCATTCCATAATATATATATATACAAAATTTTGAAATAAATATATTTATAAACAAAATTATGGAATAAAATAAATAAATAAACAATCAAACAAACATATGATGCTTCAAAACCAGTTCCTCTTGTTATGGTTTACACTCTGTTTCAATAATTATATATAGGTAAACATTAATATTTTATGATGGCCATTCATCATCTAACGACTATTATAGTACATGGAACTGTGCAAAATTACAATTATTTACTATGCATGGTTAGTGTTCGATAATGGTTAACACTATTTAGTATTGTGTATAGAATGATAGTAGCCATTGGATGCAGATTTGAAATTTAGGGACGTCATCTAGGGAAGTCCCCCCCCACTCTCTCTCACTTAGATTTGAAACCTAGGAACATCCTAAGAAGGCATGCCTTATATATATATATATATATATATATATATATATATATATATATATATATATATATATATATATATATTTCCTCCATTCTAAAATACATTCTCCTTCTAGTCCATTTTAACTAATTCACATGGATTAAGAAAGATGGTAAAAAGGTAGTTGGTAATCTAAATTTATAATAAATTATATTAACTTTTCAAAATTATTTTTATTTAAAATATGATTTAAAAGAATGTGTAGTAACATACTCCTGCCTTTTTTACTTATCATATTTTAGAGGTTTTATTTGGTCTTTTTACTTGTCTTTTTAGAAATTTGTAAAGCATTAAATATTATTTATCTAAATTTACCCTTTATATTTAATGTATTTCTACAACTTTCAATAAATTATATTCAACTACATATTTTTTAAAGCGTATTTTAAATAAGGGTAATATTAGAAAGTTAATATAATTTTTATAAATTTTAGATTACCAACTAATTTTAACCAACTTTACTTAATCCATGTGATTTAGTTAAAATAAACAAGTAAAAAAAATGGGAGGGAGTATGATTTATTGGAAGTTGTAGAAGTACATTAAAAATAAGGAATAAATTTAGAATACCAATATTTAATGCTTCATAAATTTTCTAAATTGACAAATAATCATGTTACACTACAAGAATAGTAACCAACGACTTTCGGGTCTATTGGTATTCAGGTCCCTGCGTAGGGCTTTCGTCTTGGGTTACGAGCGGTGGCTCCCCGTTTCGATCCCCCGATTGCGCAGGTGAGGGTTATGTGGGATTTTCAACTCGTGCCCCCCACGTGCCCGCCCATTGATTTGACGCTTGTCGTCTTTTTAAAAAAAAAAAAATTAAGAATAGCAAAACAATTAAGGATAGTATTAAATTTTTTAAAATTTAACATAAAAATCAACTAAATTATTAAACTATCATTTTTTTTTGGAACCATAACTTTTTTTGGGATGGTAAATATTATTTTTTATGTTTATTTAACTTATTAAATCGACTAAAAGTAATGTTGGAAAAAAATGAATAAATTTTATTTTGAAACTCTAAAGCGATAATTATTTTATTTTATTTTATTTTTCTTAAAATGATATCTAATTCAGCACAGGAGGAGTATTGGAAAGGGACAACAATCTCTTGTTTCCTTTCACGAGAGCACATTTCATGGCTCTTCATATCTCTTCCCAACAAGTCTATCTACCAAAATAAATGTTGTTTGGATTCCATTATTAACACATGCTCTGCTCCACCAAGTTGCAGCTCCTGTCCATTTTCATTAATACAGTAGGCATGAAAGACAAGCATCCTCCTCATGAAAATTTATAAGAAATGAAATAAAATTTGAAAATAAACTAATATATTAAAAAACGCTAGGTCGGTGTTCATATCTCAATCAATATAATTTGTAATATTAAAAAGGGCTAGGTTGGTGTTCATATCAATAGACAATATTTTATAGGACAACTAAATTTGGAAGAATTTTTTTTGAAAAGACAGGTCTTTTGAGGGGGAAAATATATATATTTCTATCCTGAATTTCTAATTTTTAAATTTCCCCCTATTCTCTGATTTACCTAAACTAAATATATTAAAAAAAAATCAAAAACAATTTTTATAACACATCAAATGTGGAACTTTTTTAATCATAAAAATAACATGTTAGTTTAATCACTAATTACAATATAGTAATTGGAATTAATTATTAATTTGAACAATTTAAGGTTATATGATTATCATTATATATACATAACCAAACATTTTTATCTTAAAAAAAAACCAAACATTTAAAAAAAAAACACCAAACTAATAAGAAAAACATGGGAGGCGAATCCAGAATGCATACTTTTCTTCTTTCTTATTCCAAATGCATTTCACCTTCTTTGTCCCCATTGTTTTGTTTCCCATTCTTCCACATTTAAATCAATTCCTCTCTCCATAGACAATTCTATATATACGAAGACCAATTTTGTTCCAACTCTTCATACACTAAAAAATTATAAAAAAAAATGAACCTCCTCATGACATGTCTGACTCTGTTTCTATCACTCCAAGCTTCCTCTTGCACACAATGCAAATTCCCTGCCATAATTAACTTCGGCGACTCCAATTCCGACACCGGAGGCCTCTCCGCCACCTTCGGCCCGGTCCCGTCTCCATACGGAGAGACATTCTTTCACATTCCGGCCGGCCGATACTCCGACGGCCGTCTTATTATTGACTTTATCGGTAAATCAACATAAATTTTATTATGAGCAATGCTATTTTTACAAACTAAACTTATTTATTTATACATGGACCATTAAATTTCAGCTGAGAGTTTTGGTTTGGCATACTTGAGTGCATACCTAGACTCTTTAGGCACCAACTTTAGTCATGGAGCCAACTTTGCCACTGCTGCATCAACCATCATGCAACAAAGTGTGCCACTAAATAAAGGTGGCTATAGTCCATTCTCATTACAAGTTCAGTTATCCCAGTTCTCTCAGTTCAAATCCAGGTCTTTAATGATCTCCCAAAAAGGTAAGTTTTATTACTAAATTGAACAACTCTATGCATGTACTGTTCTTGCTAATGTTAATATAATTAGGGGGAGTTTTCGAAAGCTTGATGCCGAAGAAGGATTATTTCGAACAAGCTTTGTATACAATCGACATCGGTCAAAATGATCTCACTGATCTTTTTCTTAGAAATCAATCCGCTGATGAGTATATCCCAATGACAATGAAAGTGTTCAGTGATGTTGTGAAAGTAAGTCATAGTATTTAATTTATTTAAAAATAGAGAATATGAACTATCTTCATGTAAATAACATTGTATTGCAGGAGGTGTATCAACAAGGTGGGCGATACTTTTGGATCCATAACACGGGTCCTTTAGGCTGCCTGGCCTATGCTATTATCCGAAGACCTTCGTCGTCCCCGGAACTCGATTCGGTTGGTTGTGCCGTGATGTTCAATAAATTAGCACAAAAATTCAATAACATGCTCAATGAAACTGTGACACAGCTCAGAAAAGATCTGCCTTCTGCAACATTCATCTATGTAGATGTTTACTCTGCTAAATACAATCTCTTTAGTAACGCAGAAAAGTATGGTAAGAAAATGTACATAGATTTTCTCTTGTTAAATGTCTTGTTTTGTTGTGACACTTGCCTACTTAATGTAATGAATAATTAATTAATCAGTGAAAGCCACAGTTCATGATAATAAATTGAAAATTATTTTTTTCTTTGGTTTCAGGATTTGAGACTCCACTGAGAACATGCTGTGGATTTGGTGGTGGTGATTATAACTTTGATTTTAAAGTGCAATGTGGAGACAAACGCATAGAGAAAGCATGTTCATATCCAGAGAAAAGCATAGTTTGGGATGGAATTCATTACTCTGAAGCAGCAAACAAATGGGTTTTCAGTGAGATAGCCACTGGAAAATATTCACATCCTTCTGTTCCTCTTTCTCAGGCCTGTTAATGAATAATTCTCTCATATCATGCTGCAGAGAACAAACAGCTTGATGAGTGGAACCATTAATGAAATAACAACTTAAAAAGTGTAGATAGTTTTTTTTTCATTATGACAAGTGCGCAAGTTTAGCCATTATTAGGCCATCTCCAACCCAAAACTCTATATTTGGCGCTTCAGTATTCAAAAATACAGCTTCTACAGTGAAAATTTCTCCAACCACCATCTCTATTTTTAACTCTAAAACAGAATATTCTAAAAATATTCTTCTCTAACCACTATCTCTATCAATAAATTTAATTATCTTTAAATCTTTTTTACTTTTAATCAATAAATTTAAATATTATATTGCCTCAACAATGTGAAGAAACAAACTTTGTGACATCATATTTGTATTTTGGGTGTTATCGTTTTTTTCATTTTAGTATAGATGATAATGTATGTTTTAGGATTATTTTTTATGTTTTTATTTTATTGTTCATGTAATTTTTGGTTAATTTTAATAAATATATATTTCGCAAATTATTTTCTTTAATTTTATATTTCTTATTAATTAAAAATATAAACTTAAATTATAAGTTATTAATTTAATTAAAATATAAATTTTTTTAAAAAATAAAAAACAGAATTTAAAAAAAAGAATTAAAAAAAAGAAAATCAAAATAGAATTTAAAAATAAAAAAAATAAAAAAAGAAAACAAATAAACTGAAAATTATATATATATAAAATAAAAAACAGAATTTAAAAAAGAAAAAGAAAAGCAAAACAGAATTAAAAAAAATAAAAAAAAAACATATAGCGTTACTACAGTGGCGCGCAAGATGTTGCACGCACTGTAGCAACATTCTGATTTGGCGCAGGGTTTAGCGCCGGATTGAAGCTAACCCTGCGCCAAATTAGCTTTAAAACACTAAACTAACGCACCCATTGGAGAAGCCCTTATGTGTGTGAAAGGATCAGTGGTGGTGGTGGTAGGGTGGCAATGCTCTGTCCGGGCCCACTGATTCTTTTAGTCTGGTCTAAAATAAAATGGGTTTGGAAAGGGATGGTTATGTTAATGCAAATTGGGTCTGGACTTAATCTAGTTGTTCCGATTTAAATTTGAACCGGGTCCAACTAAGGGTCGGACAACCAAGTCATTATACCCCTATAATTTTAAAAGCTCACAAGTTTAAGCCCAATTGTCTAAGCCCCGTCATCTAAAAAAAAAAAATCAAATTTATACGACCTTTTTTGGTGGATAGTATAAGGAGGATGGCATATGATAAGTTATCATATCATATTTTTATTTTTTATTTGATGAATCAATAGGATATTATAGCTTCATCTTATTACCCCAGTTTATCTCCACCTAATAACAATTCTTATGGGGAGGATCATGATTGAAATGGGTATGGTACTTTTTACATGGATTTTCTCTTTGTTTCACCGTATTTTTTATTCTTTTGATTCTCATAGCAAAATGTAAAATAAGACAACAAAACACTATTCAACATTTTATCTGGTTGACATCAAAAGCATAAGAGGATATGAGTTTTTCATATCCATATCCTTTTCTATTTTTATTCGGTCCTTATAATCTATTTGTCTTATCATATTATGTTCACCAAACGGTCTTAATCTTTTTATTATCATTACTCCCATTTCCCTATTACTCTTCCTATTTTTATTCCTATAGCTTCCATTCCCATTCTTATAATCCTTCCTATTCTTATTCTCATTTCTCTCACTCTTAGTACAGTTATTACATTTAAAAAATTAAATATTTAAAATTTTAGTCAAAATACAAAACTAAAAATTTAAGTTTTAAACTGATAAGATATATTTTTATAATTATTTATAATTAAATTAAATTCAAAATATTAACAATAATTATATTATATCTCTCTCTATCAAACAGCATTTGGGGAGGCTCATAGGAACGTCCTTAGATTTAATTAACAAATGTTAGAGAGATGATGTAAATAAGAGATATAGGAAGAAGTAGGTTCATAAACAGTGTCTGACCTTTTGTACTGATTCCAAACGGGTTGGTATGTTATCCTTGGGTTTATTTTTTATTTTTTTTGTTTATATTGTTGCTATAGTGGAAATAGATTTGGACGGTTGTAATTAATTCAATTACCGTTATGATTATGATTAATGATTCAGATTAAAATACTGTGCATCTCATTTTTTATTGTGCTATTATACATAAGTACAATAACACTGTTTATTTACATAGTAAAATTCAAATGAGAATTGTTGAGTCAGTTGAATTTCAATTCGCTGGTTCAAGTTCAACATTCCTAGATACATAATCTAGGAACATACCCAAAGGATGGATTTTCAATATATATATATACACACCAAATAGGGCTTTTATTTTTAAATATTGTATTTTTTAATTAATTTCTGAAATATGTATTTCCATAATTATTTATGGAAATGCTCATGATTTTATTTTTTAAATAATTTTTTTTAAGTTACGGATCCTATTTTTTTTAATATTAAAATTTTATTTTCTAAAAAAATCACTGGTTCCATTATTTTTTAATATTAAACTTTTATTTTTAAAAAAACCTGGGTCTCATTAGTATTTTAAATTAAAAAATAGTTTTATATTCAAACTTTTATAATTTTATAATATTTTTTTATAACTTGTTTTATTCCCACTTCTACGTCTAATTTCTATTTTAACTAATTTTAACAGACTATTAATAATTTAAATAATTTAAATATTTTTTTATAATAACAAAATATTAAACATTAAAAAAATTTAACAATTAAAATTTTAACATGTAAAAATACTTCCACAACTAAAACAAATTAGGACATACTGTGCGATCTTTGGTCGATAATCCTCTTGACCAAAGTAGCCCTTTTCGTTCGGTTTGACAAGAATATGAAATTTACTAGTTTGAATGTAAAGGAAATAAAATAACTTTGCAAGAAAACAATGAAACTAGAATAACACAAGTTTTAGACGAGAACTTCTCTCTATATTGATAATCTTTTTTACAACAATACTTGTGTGTTTGTACAAATGAGACTTGGATGGTTTATATAGGTTTCCAGCTAACAAGTGGATGGCTATGATTAATTTGATCAAATGGTTCTTATGAATGGGGTAAGTGCCACTTGCCACTAATAATTCATCATATCAACCCCTAATAATGCTCTCCAATACCTATCCCAATAGTTGTAGGTTTGACTATTATAATATTTATAAATAATATTAATTTTTATTAATGCTCTCCACCTATCTGCATGTTTGACTATTATAATATTTGAAGATAATTTTAATTTTTACCTGTTAAAATTTTAATTATAATAATTTTTATCTGCTAAAATTTTAACTGAATATAACAATAATTGTTATCTGTTAAAATTAGTTAAATTAAAAATAGGAGAGTAGCAGAAATAAAACAAGTTATAAGAAAATATTATCAAGACTTGAATGTAAAATTATTTTTTAATTTAAAATACTAATGGACTATGTTTTTTTTTTAAAAAAGTTTAATATTAAAAAATAATGAGACCCGTGATTTAAAAAAATAAATTGTAATATTAAAAAAAAGTGGGGCCCACAACTTTAAAAAAAATATTAAAAAAATTAAATAGACGTAATATCATAAATAATCACCGAAATACATATTTCAAAAATTAATTAAAAAGTACAATATTAAAAAAAAAAAAAAAGGCACTAGATAGCGGTGGAAATGAGGATCATGTGCTCTTCCGGTCCGAACCCAATGCCCTAGTCTAGGTAGGTAGAGTGGAAAACTAGATTAGGGATCTTTATCCTTGAATATATAATATATTTTTCCCTAATCTTGCTTAGATCAAAGACTCTTGACTTGCCATTCCCATTTTGATCTATAATCTTATCTCTATGTTTTCCGTAGGATTTAAGGTCAGGTTGGCCCTACACATTTGGTTACGTTACCATTTTTACATTTCATTTCATAATTTTAAAAAATATATATTTATAAATAAAAAAATTTGAAATAAATAAATAAGCAAATAAATGTATAAAATGTAAGATAGTAAAAAAAAAAAAAAAAAAAAAAAACACTAATACCCTTTGTTATATTTTATATAGACTTGGATAGGGACAACAATTTCTTGTTTCCTTGTATAAGAGCACAACTCATGGCTCTTTAAAAGCTCTCTTCCCAAGCCAACAAGTCTATCTACCAAAATAAATGTTATCTTGATTCCATTATTTTGTGGCCATTCTAATTTCCAAAGCCATGGCCATTATTGTCACATGCATGCAAAAAATGCTTTGCCGCCAGCTTTTATATATACATTTTCTTTAATGCACTAGAGACTAAAACCTTTTTTTTTTTTCAACCATTTACATCTTATCTGATTTAATTAGTTCCAATCATTAAAATTTTTTACATTTGGTTATATATATAATCAATTTAGTTAAATCAAGACAGTTTTCACTTATTTTTAGCCAGAAAATAATTTTAATTAATTCAATTGTTGAGATTTTTTTTCTCTCTAAGGATCTAGTTCAAACTTCAGAGCACAAATTTAGCATGAAACTTAAGAAAAATAAGAAAAAAAGTAAATAAATAAAGATATTAAAAAAGCTAGGTTGGTGTTCATGTCTCAATAAATTATAATTTTAGTTTACAACTAAAGTAGAAGACTTAGTAGAAAAACCATTTTATTAAATTCTCTAACTTGAATTTCTAACTCTTAAAATTCCCACTATTGTCTGATTTTTTATTTATTTATTTTAAAACAAATACAACAAGTGCATCTATAATTAGGGCCTTGCACACACATTGGAATTGAACATCTTGCGGTGCATTTTACTTAGTAATACGAAATTTGGATTATAAGTCAGCACCCACATCTGGACAAGTGACCAATTACTACCATTACGTTTACTGAATTTTAAACATGGGCAATAAAATTTTTACACTAATGCCTTTGTAGTGGAGCTAATGTCACTGGTTCAAAGGCGCATTGGCATTCTTTGGTTTACCTTAATTAAATATATAACAAAATAAAATAAAAATAATTTTTTTTATAATTTGTTATTTTAATCAAAATATAAATTTTAAAAAATTTAAGTTTTTAAGCCAATAATATATATTCAAAAATTATTTATAATTAACTTAAAATATTAATACTAACTATACTTTGGATGGAAATTAAGACCGCCTGCTTCTCTGATCAACCTGATTCTAGGGGTGTATTTGAGCCGAGCCGTTCGTGAGCGACTCGGTGTTCGGCTCGATAAGAGCTCGTTCGTGTTCAGCTCACATTGTCGTTGTTGTCAACTTGAGTCACACATATAGGGTTGTAAACTACTATTTGAAGGCTGAGCTCGTTAAAATCTCGGGTTAGCTAGTTCATTAAGTTAAATGGAACATAAAAAGATAATCAAGCCTTAATCAAGCTAACGAGACAAGTCTAAGCTTCAAATTTTTTTAACAAATTGAGCTCGGGCATGAAGCTCGAAATAAGCTTGTTTAGAGCTCGAGCTCGGTTAAAATAGTAATGAGCCAAGCTTGAACATGAAAAATGAAGCTCAAAGAAAGATCGGCTCGAGCTCAAGCTCGATGAAATAGTAACGAGTCAAGCTTGAACAAGGCAAAGCTCAGCTCGGCTCGGCTCATTTACAGCCCTACCTGATTCCCTTCTCTAGTGTAAATTAGGGGCCCTAAAATGGGGATACTTGTTTTTTTAAATATACTTTTCACTGGTCTAAGATAGATGAAGGACTAACTTGCAGGAGTTCCCATTATTACTACATTTGGTCTTTCTTTGGGCCATGATCAACTTTTCTATAAATTTAAAAAATATAACAAACGTTTTAAAATAACTAAATAACTTGGAAAGGGATTGGACAAAATTCTCTTGTTTCAACAACCACTACATAGTAGTGGTATGTTACTAGGATAGTGAATGGGCTGACCCAGGATCAAATCTCTGGATTGGAAGTACTGTTTTAGTAATATGCACATATTGTAGATATTATATAAATACTATAGTGGTACTGTTTATTCACTGTTTATGGTCCAATGTGGGAGGATGTTGTTACCCTCCCCTTTAGGGTTGCAGAGCTGGGGGGTTTTTATTAACTTGGGTTTGCTACTGAAATATCTTTTGCGTGTGCACATGGTAGGAATCTAATATCTCCATGTGACGTCTGACCGATTTAATAAATCTTTAGAAGCTCGTTAAGTCATAGTAACTGGTGCATCTCCGTACTTGTCTGTCCCTTAACACTCCTTTATAGAGCGGCGCTTGTCGCTTTTATAAAAAAAAATAAAAAAAATCTCTTGTTTCCATTCCATGAGGGCAAGTCAAAGTGTGGCAAATCTAAATATATGTTTTTTGCAAGATGCCTTTCAACCTAATTATATGTTCTTTGGACCATTATTTTGTGGCCAATCTAATTTCCGAATGCTTGGCTCATGCATACAACAAATGCATTTTCTTTAATGCACTATAGATTAAACACTTTTTTTTTTTTTTTTTTTTTTTTTTTTTTTTATCGTTAACACCCTATTTGCTGTAATTAGTTCCAATCATTATAATTTATTTATAATTTTTTTTTACTAATAGGTGACAAGCCCCTCTTAGTTAAGGGATTATCAAAAGAACAGACAGTACAGAGGTGCACCAGTTACGACAGCTTACAGATCTCCTAGAAAAACAAACTTGCCTTGTAACTCTGGAGGGGTAAAACTACTGTTTCTCTCACAAAGGACCCACACCCATACTCATAAATAGTACATGATTACTTACAGTTTCATATATAATCAAATTGGTGAAATAAAGTCATTTTCCACTTATTTTAAGCTTGAAAATAGTTTCATTCAATTCAATCATTGTGACTTTTTTGAATAAGATCAAAGTTCAAGCGTTGAAGAACTGTTAAGAAATGAGACAAAAAATTTAGAAATAAACAAACAATATTAAGAATGTTCCTTTTGGTCATTCGGTGGAAGCTGCTAACAAGACCAAAGAAATGTTTGAGGTTTCCATCTCAACAGTTAGGCGCTGCCCGGAGTTTTTGCAGCAGCTTGAGGACGTGCTAGGGGAAGGAGCGAGGGCCGAGGAGACGATTGGTCAGAACATGGGCTAGTTGAGCACGGGCTTGTGAGGGGCTGAGAAAGGGTGCACTTTCTCAGGGTTTGTGGGGTTGTATTTGTACCTGGTTTTGGGTTTGTTCTACGTCTAGTGGATTAGTCTTGTTACTTTGGTCTCTTTTATTAATAGAAGTGGTTTATCCATCTTTTCAAATAAATAAATAAATAAATATTTGATGTAACTCATTAACCACCAAGAAATTTCTTTAAAAATTTATCTATTTGGGGAAAAAATTATCTTTTAAACATGAGGTTTTAGTTTGTAAAATTAAAATTCTTTCAATTCTTTTATTTACCTAAAGTAAATATATAAGACCAATTACAACTATTTTCAAAATAATTTTTATACTACAACAAATTATGACGAAAGAAGACCTTAAAACTGAAACTATAATATTAAAAACATCTAAGTTTTTGTTTTAAAATCCCAAAGATATATATATGGCAAAACATCATCTATGAATGTTCATAGATAAGAAATCTATGGATGTCCAATTATCAGCCATTGGATCATGATCCAACAGCTGATATTGATGAATAATATTACTATTTATTTTACTGTTTTAAATAGTAATTACTATATGAGTTATTGTAGTAGCTACTGTTTATCGTTGTTAGCCGTTGGATCAAGATTCAACGGTTGATAATGAACATCCATAGTTTTTTTTATCTATGGACATCCATAGATGATTGGTCGTCTCTCTCTATATATATATAACCAAACATTAAAAAGAAAATGCCAAACTAATTAGAAAAACTTAGGAGATGAATTTATAAGGCATACTTATAACCAAACATTAAAAAGAAACTACCAAACTAATTAGAAAAACTTAGGAGATGAATTTAATTATAAGGCATACTTATAATCAAACATTAAAAAGAAAATACCAAACTAATTAGAAAAACTTAGGAGATGAATTTAATTATAAGGCATACTTATAACCAAACATTAAAAAGAAAATACCAAACTAATTAGAAAAACTTAGGAGATGAATTTATAAGGCATACTTGACTTTTTCTCATTCCTACGTAGAAAATTATCGCATCCTAAACAAACCCAAAAGCCCTTTTACTTTCTATGTTCCCATTATTTGATTTCTCATTCCTCCACATTTAAATCAAATCCTCTCTCCCTAAAACAATTCTATAAATACAAACACCAACCTTATTCCAACTCTTCATACAACCAAAAATAAGGAATAAAAAATAAAAAATGAACCTCCTCATGCAATGCCTCACCCTGCTTCTATCACTCCAAGCTTCCGCTTGCACAGCATGCAAATTCCCTGCCATAATTAACTTCGGTGACTCCAATTCTGACACCGGCGGCCTCTTTGCCACCTTCGACCGCCCTAGTTCATCTCTATATGGAGAGACCTTCTTTCACATGCCGTCCGGTCGATGCTCCGATGGCCGTCTTATTATTGACTTTATAGGTAAATCAATATAGACTTCATTACAAGCAAATATTATTTGTACAAACTAAACTTATTTTTTTATACATGGACTATAAAATTTCAGCTGAGAGTTTTGGTTTGCCATACTTGAGTGCATACTTAGACTCTTTAGGCACTAACTTCAGTCATGGAGCCAACTTTGCCACTGCTGGATCAACCATCATGCAACAAAGTGTGCCACTAAATAAAGGTGGCTATAGTCCCTTCTCATTAGAAGTCCAGTTATTGCAGTTCTCTCAGTTCAAATCCAGGTCTCAAATGATCTCCAGTAAAGGCAAGTATTAATATTAAATACTAAATTGATCAACTCTATCCATGTACTCTGCTTACTAATGTTGATAATTAGGGAAATTTTTCGAAAGCTTGATGCCGAAGAAGGATTATTTCAAAGAAGCTTTGTATACAATTGACATTGGTCAAAACGATCTCACCGAGCTTTTTTTTAGTAATCAATCTGCTGATGATTATATCCCATTGACAATGAAGGTGTTCAGAGAAGTTGTAAAAGTAAGTGGTCGAATTTAATTTAAAATAAAAAATATGAACTATCTTAATGTAAATACCGTTGTATTGCAGGAAATATATCAACAAGGTGGGCAATACTTTTGGATTCATAACACTGGTCCTTTAGGCTGCCTGGCCTACGCTCTTATCAGAAGACCTTCGTCCTCCCCGGAACTTGATTCGGTTGGCTGTGCCGTGATATTCAATAAATTAGCACAAAAATTCAATAACATGCTCAATGAAACAGTGACACAGCTCAGAAAAAGTCTGCCTTCTGCAACATTCATCTATGTAGATGTTTACTCTGCTAAATACAATCTTTTTAGCAACGCAGAAAAGTATGGTAAGAAGATGTACATAATTTTCTACTGTTAAATGTCTTGTTTTGGTGTGTCATTTGCCTGCTTAAAAGTGTAGGGGGCAATATTCTATTGAGGCTGACGGGCCCGGTTTTATCCGGCCCGGAATAATACAAGTCTGGAGAAAAGTTATATTAATGCGGCCGAGTCTTGACATGGCTTGGGCTTCAGACTTAACTTTGGGTAGGATCTGAATAAAGAAATTTGGACAAACAACTTTTTACCTTTAAAATTTTAAAAGCTCACAATCATAAACACAACTGTTTTAAGTCTAATATTCCAAAAACTTCAAACTTATATTATTATTTCAATTAAGACTTAAACTTTTGTATGATTTAATTTTTTATTTTGGATTGTTGGACATTTTTTTTTTGCATTTAATATAAATGAAATTATTTTTTATAGTTTGTACTATTCGAGTGAACTTA
Organism: Dioscorea alata; assembly: GCA_020875875.1. Taxonomy (NCBI): domain Eukaryota; kingdom Viridiplantae; phylum Streptophyta; class Magnoliopsida; order Dioscoreales; family Dioscoreaceae; genus Dioscorea; species Dioscorea alata. Next base: position 3,716,005 of record CM037015.1, on the reverse strand, counting down.
AATATAATTTATTGGATTAGGATTGAATTTAGACATCTGGACAACTTGATTTTAAAAGAAACTAGGTCTAAACAAATTAGGTTAATCAAAATTTAAAATTAGACTCCAAACAACAAATTTATCTTTGTTTGTACCTGATTTCCTGACTCGGATTTTTTTTCACCCCTACTTAAAAGTAATGAATAACAAAATAATCAGTGAAAGCCACAAGCCATTATAATAAATTGAATTTTTTTTTTCTTTGGTTTCAGGATTTGAGACTCCATTGAGAACATGCTGTGGGTATGGTGGTGGTGATTATAACTTTGATCTTAATGTGATGTGCGAAGACAAACGCATAGTGAAAGCATGTTCATATCCAGAGAAAAGCATAGTTTGGGATGGAATTCATTACTCTGAAGCAGCAAACAAATGGGTTTTCAATGAGATAGCCACTGGAAAATATTCACAACCTTCTCTACCTCTTTCTCAGGCCTGTTAATGAATAATTCCCTCAGCTTATGTTGCGGAGAATAAACAGCTTGATGAATGGAACGATTAATAAAATAACAGCTTAATAAGTGTAGATGTATTTTTTTTTCATTGGTATGAGAAGTGCGCAAGTTTGGTTATTGTTATGTGCGTGTTTGAGAGGATCAGTGGTAGTGGTAGGGTGCCAATATTCTGTCTTGGCCCACTAGCCCCGTTCAATCTGGCCTAGAATAAAACATGTTTGGACAGAGGTGGTTATGAAAATGCAGACTGAGTTTGGATTTGGTCTGATTGTTTGGATTTAAATTATCTGAGAAATTTCGGATAACCAGATCATTATACCCTTAAAAATTTAAAAGCCCACAAGTTTAAGCTCAACTATCGCATCCTTATCATTAAAATTTTTTTTAAATTTGTAAGGTTTGTTTGGTGTACAGTATAAAGAGGATAAGCTATATATCATTTCATATTCTTATCTTTCATTTGCTTAGCTAATAAAATGTAATAACTTTATTCTATTGACCCAATTTATCCTGCCTGTCACATGGTAATAAAACTTATGGAGAGGGTCAAAATCGAAATGGGTAGATAGGATAAAAAACAAAATTTATTTATTTTTTAACCTTTTACATTGTTTCTCTCCTGGTTTCACAGTATCTCTTGTTACTTCAATTCAATTCTTACAGCCAAAGCTTGATACAAGAAACTTGTTAATAACGAGATAGGTTCAAAAAATATTATTAAAAAATATTTAACTATATCATAAAATGATAATTATGTCTATTTCCATACAATTGATATCATATCCTACCACTATTTGGTACACCAAATGTAAAATTAAATTACAAAATGTTATCTTGATAGCTGGTACAGTGCGTATCAAATACATAGAGAATATAAGCTTATCATACCTATATTTTTTCTTACTAGTATTCGATCCTTATATTCTATTGTTTTATCATATCATTTTAACCAAAATGGTCTTTAGTCCTTTTATTATCATTACTCCCATTTCTATTAGGGGGTGGCAATTTGTGTAAACGTGTCTAATCATGTCGTGTCAAGATAGGGGTATAACACCATTATACTAAACTCGGACCTGACTCATTTATTAATCATGTCCAATTTCTCAAATCCATACATGACCCATATATGAAACGTGTAACACGACACGACCAGTTTAAGTAAATGTGTCGGGTCGGGTCGTGTTACACACAGGCACATTCAACCCGTTTAGACCCATTTAGAGATAAACTTGTTCTTATACAAAATCAATCTTACACTAACATATGAAAACCTAAAATCTTGCAAACATTGAATAACATTAATTAAAATTTAAAACAGCAGTCTTGAACATCACAAGTTCACAACAAATTCAAAATAATTCTTAACAGGAAGTTCAAAACAAGTTTAAAACAATTCTTAGAGTTACATAAGTCTTTTTAACACAACAAAATAAAAATCATGCTTTGATGGAATTTGATGAGGAAAGATCATCTTCCTTTCCATCTTTGTCGTTGATATTGAGATCCATGATGTTGTTTGTGAGTTCTTCAAGATTCTCGTTGCAGTTGCAACTATATATAAATTAATAAAAACAAGATTGTTGATTAAAATAATAAACAGATAACAATTTTTTAAAGCTTAAATGATACTTAAAAAAATAAGCAACAAATATTCAGCTAACACAACAAAAATCAATAAAATAAAGCAACTTATTAAATTACCTTGATCTCCATATAACCAATCTTTAGTACAAATCAATGCTTCAATAATATCAAGTTTCAAGGAACTCCTATATTGATTAAGGACCCTTCCTCCAACATTAAAATCACTTTCAAATGCAACAGTGGAGATTGGAATAGATAGAACATCTCTTGCCATTGCCACAACTTATGGATATTTATACTGGTTAGCTTGCCAAAATGTCAATACATTCAACTTAGTTTTCCTATCAATTCTAGGATCCTCCAAATAAATCACTAATTGTGTTCTTTGTGGTGTAGTTTCCACACTTTCAAATGAATAAAATTCCTATAAAAGAAAGTAGTTAGCATTTAAAAAAATCAGCAAAATAATATCATATAATAAATAAAAATGCAATAGATATAAGCAATTTACCATGAATATATCTTTAGATGTTGAAGATTGAGCAAATTTTTCATTCATGCTTAGCATCTTGGCCTTGTCGGATAATACGGAAGATGATGAACTTGGAATTGATGACTGACATTCAAGTAATTCATAAAGAGCAAACAAGCCATCCTTCAACTTCATGGACTCAACATTCCCAAGTTCTCCATATAGTTTCTTGTTGCACCATTCAATAAAGTTGAACTTGTATCTTTTGTCTAAAATCACAGTTATAGCTAATATCTTGCTATACTTGCCCCAATATTTTTCAAACTTTGCATACATTCTCTTTGCCATGGCTTGCATATACTCATCATCACTATTCATTTCTTCTTTCAATGCCAAATAAGCAATAAACACCCAAGGGAAACACAAATTTGTAGTTGGATACTTTGAGCCCGAGAAAACACAAGTAATATTATAAAACAGCCTTAAGAACTTGTTGATTTTTCTTAGCTTATAGTTAAAATCACTTAATTCTAGATGCATAAAAGCACATTGATAATATAATGCATTATCAAGCATAATAAAAGTGGAATTCCATCTAGTTGGGGACATCATGCCTTAAACCTCTTTTTCTATCAAGAGAACTATGAGCTACACATTCAACAAACTTTTGCTTTCTAACTTGAGAACCCTTCACATACTTGACACTTTCACGAATTAACACCACTAAGTTATCTAGCTCCTTCAAACCATCCTGAACAACTAGGTTCACAATATGAGCACAACATCTAAGATGAAAATACTCACCTAACCTCACAACTCCCCCTTTTGCACATAGCTGATTTTTAAACAATTCAATAGAAACATCATTAGCACAAGCATTATCTAAATTAAGTGAAAAAATCTTCATATCAATACCCCATTTAGTTAACAATGTATGAATTTTTTCAGACAAAGAAATGCCATTGTGAGGTGGTGGTATGAAACAAAAATTCAGATTCTTTTTGCATGTGACACTCCTTATCAATAAAATATGTAGTTAAAGATATATAACCATTTGTGGTCAATGATGAATGTCTCTTTTAACATGGATTTGACTTTGTCTTTTTCTCTCTTATATAATTTCAAGCAATCAGATTTACATGTGTTTCTACTCACAAGATTAATATTGGTTCTCAAGTACCGCAATAAAGACCTAACACCAACCCATTCCACCAAGCTAAAAGGAAGATCATGCATAATGGCACAACTACACAACAACTCTTTAAATTTTTAGAAGTGAAGTTAGATTGCTCAAAGTACCTAGCTTGAGAAAGAACCAACTGGCTGATGTCTCGATGATCTCTCATTAGACATTTGTACGTCCCAATGTTTTCTCATATTATCGGTTCCATTTTTCTTGCAGCAGTATATTCTGCACCACAAAGCTTGCATTTGGCTATCCTCTTTTTCCCATCACCTTCAATTTAGTCAAAATTTTGCCAAATTTGTGAAGTCAAACTTCTCTTCCTGGTAGCCCTTTGTTGTGTATTTTTAATTTCATTGGCATCAGATTCCAGTGGAATGACATCATTTGATTCATTTCCTTCATCCCCTTCAAATTGCGAGTCATCACCTACTGACTATGAATTTATTATAATTTTCTGAAAAAAAAAATTAGAAAACAAAGTTATTAGTAAACCTAAAGAATTTCAAAGCAAAAAGTAACAAAAAAAAAGTATTAACAAACGTAAAAAACAGAATTGAAGTGACAATTTGAACAAAACTGTAAGTAATAAGAAGAGAACATGCGTTAATCATGAACACTAAATCCAATTTCTTTCTTTTCTAGTCACATAGACACAGTTCATTGAATCTAAATTATGAATAAAGAAAATCATATAAAATCAGGGATTTGGAAGATAATGGAAGCAATTCGAAAGGGAAAAACCCTAATTCCAAATCTCTCATTTTCGATTCACATAGATAATTTTCACCCATCGATGAGAAGCTTACACAAATTAAACACAAGAGTGAATTGAAATCATGTGTGACCAAAAGAAATAGGAAATCCACCAGAAGAGATTGAACAAGAAGATGTTGGAAAGCTCTAAAAAAGTTAAATCTAATGGAAATAATAAAAAATAAAATGAAACAAAGACAAAAGAAATGGAAAAAAAACACAAACCAAGTTGAGCAAGTGAAGGAGATAGGAGGTAGATGGTGAACCGGTGAAGAAGGCGTGAGGAAAGATGGTGACAGTTGAAGTTGGTGGTGGAGGAGATGGTCAGCCGGTGAAGGAGGCGGTGGACGAGGAGTAGACGCGGCAGTGAAGAAGACAATGGAGGAGGCGATGGCCAGTGGTTGGAGGAGGCGAGTGAGGAGGAGAAGGCGGTGAGTGACGACTACGATCTTTGGGTTAGGGTTTTTTCGGTGGAAAGTGAAGAGGCGGTTGGCCGCTGGGGTGATATTATGGGGGTGTTTGGATTGGCTTTTTTAAAGCCCAGAAGTGCTTTTTTATAAGTTAAGCACTTCTGGGTTTTTAAATTTATGTTTGTATTGGCTTTTGGGCAAAAGCTGAAGCTGTAAAAAAGCTGAATTTCAGCTTTTTTGAGAAGCTGCTGAAGAGGTGCTTCTCAAAAAAGCTCTTAAGAAAAGCTGTTTTATACATATAAAAGTGCTTTTGTATTAACTTACCCAAACATAAAATATTCAAAAGCACTTAACTTACTCCCAAAAAGCACTTTTTTAAAAAGTACTTCTACAACTTAACAAATAAGCACTTTTTTTAAAAGCTTACCCAAACAAGGCCTATATGTGTGTGTATGTTAAATATACTTACTTTCTTGCTCTTATATTCGTGTTAAACTTGTCGTACATGAGTTGACATAATTATACAGGAACTCGTTTAATTTAAGCTTGTCTTAATCATGTCAACCTGCTTATGCTAACCCTATACCCGCCTTAAAACTATGTCGTGTCATGAAATTGTGTCATTACCCATTTTATGACCACTAATTTTTATTACACTTTCTATTTCTATTCTTATTCCTCTCATTTCCATTATCATTACTCTTTCTATTTCCATTCTCATTTCTTTCGCTCTCAATAAAGTTGTTGTATTTGAAGAATATATATTTGAAATTTTAATCAAACTACGAAATTAAAAATTGAAGATTTAAACTAATAAGATATATTTTTATAATTATTTATAATTAAATAAATTAAAAATATTAGCACTAATTGTACTATATGCGTGTATCATTCATCCGAATGGGTAGGGATGGAGATAAGGACCATGTGCTCTTCCGATCCCAACCAAATGCACTTGTCTAGGGTAAGTGGAAAACTAGATTGGGATCCTCGTCCTTGAATAATAATTTATTTTTCGGTAGTCCAGACTAGATCAAAGACTGCGCGTTTGGTTACGTTACCATTTTTACATTTCATTCCATAATTTTAAAAATATATACTTATAAAAAAAATTAAAATAAATAAATAATTACTCGAATGATTTTTATTTACTATTTTAACTAATTCACATTATTAAAAATATTAGTTAAACTTAGCTAGTAATTTAAAATTGATAAAAACTTGCATAAACTTTTCAAAATTATCTCTAATTTAAACATTATTTAATAACATTTTTTTTAATAAAGTGGATAAACCACAATTTATTAAAAAAGACGAAAAAAGAAGTACAAACTCTAAAAAAGACAGACCAAGCATAAGAAAGCAGAAACGCGGAAGCTCTCACAAGAGTTGAGAAAACCAACAAAAAAAGGAGATTTAATAACATGTGTAGTTGAATATAATTTATTAAAAATTATAAAAATACATTAAATATAAAGAGTTGTTAAAAAATAATATTTAATAGTTTATAAATTTCCTAAACAAACAAACAAATATGATTTTTTTTTTTAAATGAAATAAGTGAAAAGAATCAAAGAAGTAGTAAAAAACCAATCCCCTTTGTTATGTTTTACCGTCTATTTCTGTATATAGACTGGGAAAGGGATAGCAATCTCTTGTTTACCTCTTTAAAACCTGACGCAGCATGGTGCCCAATAATTTTAGTATTTTGAATTTAAATATTCAAAATAGTTTTATTTAGTATTTTGTAATTATCTTAGATTTATTAGTTAGTTTATTATCCAATAATTTGTAACTATTTTAATTATATTTACTATTTTGTCCTTAGTTTAGGTCTCTATAAATATTGTTTTAGGGTTTGTGAAAAAGGATGAATGAATTCGAAATTAATTTCACGTTTACTCTATTTTGAGTGTGAGTTCTTGGATTAGAACTACGTATCCGCTGCGTCAGGTGGTATCAGAGAAAGGATGTCAACTGGTGGCCACGGTGATGGTCTTCGTGACGTTGATCAGGAGGCTAGAGCCCCTTTGGGGGACGAGGCGTTGCAATGATTGGAGCGACGTTTAGAGCAACGGATGGATCTTAGATTTCGGCGTTTTGATGAGCGCTTTGAAGAAATTGTAGATCGTCTGGATGCTCTGCAAATTGATGCACACAGGAGACGGAATGATAATAGAAGGCCAGGGGTGGAGTTGGCTCCTGGTATTCCTATTGACAGACGTCGTCCTGTCCCTATTCATAGACAATATGTCTATGATGAAGATTCAGAGGAAGAAGACGATTTTGAATCAAATTGGTTCGGACGTCATCAACCATATGAAGGCCAAAGGGCGAGAAATAATTATGGGCGTGTTGAAAGGAATGATGGAGATTTCAGGTTAAGGGTAGATATCCCGTATTTCAACGGAAGCTTGGCCATAGAAGAATTTTTGGATTGGATTGCCGAGATTGACAGATTCTTTGACTACATGGAGATCCCTCCAGAGAAACGGGTTCAATTAGTAGCATGCCGTTTGAAAGGGGGAGCATCTGCATGGTGGGAACGGATTCAATCCAGGAGAGAACAAGAAGGTAAAGGTCCTGTACGAACTTGGTACAGGATGAAGTATTTATTGAAGAGGGAGTTTCTACCCCCAGATTTTGAACATATCCTATTTCAGCAGTATCAACGTTGTCAACAGGGCAATCGGTCTGTCCATGAATACACTGCGGAATTCATGAGACTGGCTGAGAGAAACAACCTCGTTGAGTCAGAAGGACAGCAGGTTGCAAGGTATTTGGAGGGCTTGAGGCCATCACTGAAAGACAGAATTGGTGTACAAGTTATCAGAACCTTATCCGAGGCGAAGAATATGGCCCTAAAGGCGGAATTAATGCAACAAAAGCGAGGTTGGAGGAATCATGAAGATTATAAATTTGTAGAGTCCACAGAAGAGTTTGAAGATCGTATAAATAAAAACAACAACCAATACAGAAGGAATAAGACAACAGAGACTGTAGGGAAAGATCAAGAAGGGAAAGAAAGATAAAGAAATTAGGAAAACAGAAAATCCCTATACAAAACCTACTATAGGGAAGTGTTTTAGGTGTAATCAACTTGGACACAAATCAAATGAATGTTTCTTGAGGAAGACCGTGAGCATTATAGAGAAGAATAAAGAAATTATTTGTGAGCCAAATGGTGATGAGGAAGATGAATATGAAGCAGATGAGAGGCAAATTTATCTTATAAGGCCAATAATATCAACTCCCAAACATGAAGAGCAGATTCAAAGCCATCAGTTGCTTAAAAATAAAGTGTTCCGTTCTATTACTGATGATGGAAGTCGTGAAAATATAATTAAAGACGCATCTAAAACTGAGGAAAATGATAAACATGTTGATTGGAAGAGTGTTGATGAAAGAAAGAAGAATGATGAAAAGGACTTTTCTAAGTTTCACGAAGAATCGAAACTAAAGGTGTGGTCTTTTTCAAAGAAGAAGAAAAAGAAAGCTAGTAAATGGGAAGAATTCAAGAATAAGAAGTTTAAATTTTTGAATGGGGATGGTTTGTTGAAATATTCAATTACAAGCTTAGTTGCCTAAATTAAAACTCGAGGTCGAGTTTCTCGCGAGTGGGGGTGAATGACGCAGCATGGTGCCCAATAATTTTAGTATTTTGAATTTAAATATTCAAAATAGTTTTATTTAGTATTTTGTAATTATCTTAGATTTATTAGTTAGTTTATTATCCAATAATTTGTAATTATTTTAATTATATTTACTATTTTGTCCTTAGTTTAGGTTTCTATAAATATTGTTTTAGGGTTTGTGAAAAAGGATGAATGAATTCGAAATTAATTTTCATGTTTACTCTATTTTGAGTGTGAGTTCTTGGATTAGAACTACGTATCCGCTGCGTCAAAACCTCTCTTTCCAGCAAGTCCATAATCCACCTAAATAAATGTTGTCTGGATTCCATTATTTTGTGGCCATTCTAATTCCCGAAGCCATGGCCATTATTGACACATGCATGTAACAAATGCTTTGCTGGCAGTTCTTATCCATTTTCTTTAATGCACTATAGACTAAAACAATTTTTATTTTAACCATTTGCATCTTATTTGATTTAATTAGTTCCAATCATTATAATTTACATTTGGCTTTATATTTAATTAAATTAGTTAAATCAAGTCATTTTTCACTAATTTTTAACAAGAAAATAATTTCAATCAATTCAATTGTTGGGATTTTTTCCCTAAAGATCTAGTTCAAACTTCAGAGTATAAACTTAGCATGAAACTTTAGAAAAAGTAAGGATAAATAAATAAATAAATAAATAAATAAATAAAGATATTAAAAAAGCTTGGTTGGTGTTTATATCTCAATAAATTATAATTTTAGGATTTAAATATCAAAATGGTCCCTCTATTTTGCGATTTCCGCCCTTTTAGTCCTTTTAATATAAAATCCGCTCTTTTGGTCTTTGTAATTTCACATTTTCATCTTTAAACTGCAAAATTCGCCCTTTTGGTCCTCGTATTTGCGTATTTTTGTCTTTTTTGGTCCCTCTAATTTATTAGCTGAAAGGACCAAAAGGGCTGATCCGTCAATTGGAGGGACTAAAAGGACAGAAATGTGCAAATACGAGGACAAAAAAGACGGATTTTATATTAGAGGGACTAAAAGAGCGGAAAACGCAAAATAGAGGGATCATTTTGATATTTTGACCTAATTTTAGTTTACAACTAAAGACTTGGTAGACAAACCATTTTATTAGAGAAAAAAGAAGTTATTTCACTAACTTGAATCCTTAACTCTTAAAATTCCCTCAATTGACAAATTTTTTTTTTAACAAATACAACAAGTGCACTTCTGTTGTAACACAACTTGCAACATGGCCCTGACTGCTGACTTAACTAAGTTCTGGTTCCATTGCAAAGTGACCTCAAGACCCATCAAGCTCTCGGTCATACTTAGTCCGAGTCAATGTAGCCAGATCTCTCGATCCTGACTACTAGCAACTAGCTTACCTCCTTAGTTCCTCACCATGCAATCCCCTCGCAAGGGGCACACATCTTTGTGTGTCTTTATGAAACTTACCAAACTTAATTTTCAAATCATCTAAGTTTGGCTTTCAAATCTTTCCAAGAAAGGATTTCAATCAGTCATGCCAATCATGCCAACAATAGGCATGTCTTCAATCATACTTATTAAGGTTCTTCAAATCATACCTTCAATAGCCTTCAATCATAGCATTGATAGGTATTTCTTCAATCAAATCTCCTAAATATGGTCTTGATAAAATCTTGCCTTCAAGTTATAGCACACACTAAAAATATCTCTACCAAGATCTTCCAAGATATTTGCCTCCAATCCAAGATTCCTTGCCACATCACCATGCTTCTCATGTCATCATCTATACCACGTCACAATGGTTGCCATGTCACCTTGACTTGATGTTAAATTATGCCAATAAAAGTGCTTTTGCACTAACAAATATAAATTTCATTACACGCAATGTTACTTTTACAAACTAAACTTATTTATTTATACATGGGCCATTAAACTTCAGCTGAGAGTTTTGGTTGTGCATACTTGAGTTGAGTGCATATATAGTCGGACTCTTTAGGCACTAACTTTAGCATAGGACCAACTTTGCCACATTTGTATCAACTATCATCCTACAAATTGTGCAACTGAATCAAGGTATTGCAAGAGGTGTATGAACATGGTAGGAGATACTTTTCGATCCATAACATGGGCCCTTTTAGGCTATGCTTAACCTAATGTTGTCTAGTGACCTTCAATATCTCCAGAACTTGTCTCTGTTGGTTGCGCTGTGATATTCAATAAACTAGCACAAAAATTCAATAAATTGTTTAATGAAACTGCAGTGGTTTAACTTGGAAAATATTTCCCTTATGATGCATTCATCTGTAGATGCTTATTTTGCTAAATATAATCTTTTAAATTAGCAATGCAGAAAAGTATTGCAAGAAGATGTATATAAATTTTCTCTTGGTAAAGGCCTTATTTTTTGGTCAAACACTTAGGTACTTGGGGTTGTTTGGTTCGCAGCAATGATATATTAACACGGTAATGACATTACAGTGATAATGAGGTTGAGAATGCTATATATCCGGGAATATTGTGGTAATATGGAATTACCATTTTTTGTTGAAAAATTATATTATTGGTAATCTTTTATTATCATTTTTGGTTAGTTATGGTAATTATGTCAGTAATGTCAAATTTTCCCAAATACCCCTGAAAATATAATTTGAAAATTTTAATTTAAATTATTTAAATAAATAAATAATTAAATTATAATATCAAAAATTATTTTTTGCATATGTTTTTAAAATACCTTTGTATTTAAAATTTTGAGCAATAATGTTTTTTATCTTTTGTTACCATGTTTGGTTGACTATAGTAATTAACTTAGTATTGCTTTAAATTTTCCAAAATACCCCTATACCTAAAATTTTGAGAAAATTTTAATTCAAAGTAAAATAAAGTTTTAGATAAATATAATTAAATTATAATACCAAAAATTAATTTTTGCCATATTTTTCACAAGATACTTTTGTATTTATAATTTTATACAAATTTAAATTTAAAATGAAATAAAATTTTCACATAAAAAATTATTAATGATAATACAAAATATTAGTTTTTAAGATATTCCCAAAACACCCTTGTATTTTTTTTATTTTGAAGAAAGAGTGAGAACAGAATTACATTGAAAGGGTAAGGGTAAATTTGGAAAAAAAAATCATGTCGGATTACCACCAAACTGGAAATCTGGATGGACACCTATTTTGGTGGTAATGTTATTACCGACTTATTTAGTAATATTTCACTTTGGGGCCATTTGGTTCGCGGTAATGTCGAAAGATTATCATGTGTTACGTGGTAATCTAAAAATATTACCACGTTTGGCATTGCACTGAGAAAGATTACCACTTGTTACGTGGTAATCTGGATGGTAATATCACATTACCAACATAAAAATATTATCAAAAGGTGGTAATCCTATTACCACTAAATTTGGTGTCTATCTTGGATTACTATGGTAATCTCATAACTTTTTATATTTTACCAAATTAATTACCATGAACCAAACAAGGTAATGAACTATTCCCAGTAAGAGTTTCCAACCAAACATGGTTATATCAAATTATCACAATATTTCCAACCATATAATATTTCCACCCATATTACCATAGTAATCTCATTATGTGGTAATATATAATTACCACGAACCAAATGACCCCTTTTGGTAATCTTACATTACCATTAACATTACCACTACTACACTAACCAAACATGATAATATGTTTAGATTACATCCTAATTCCCGGTCATATTTTCACTTTATCGCTAACCAAATGACTCCTTAAAGTAATGAATATTAATAAATCATTGAAAGCCATAGGTCATGATAATAAATTGAAATTTTTATAGTTATATCAAATTTAGCTTTTTTTTTTTTGGGAGAAAGAGAGAAGCCATTAAGAACAAGCTGTAAATTCCTTTTCCCATGCTTGTCAATGAAAAATAGAGATGAGAATCTGTACTCTACCCAATGGGTATACTCGTACCCATACTCGGTCAAAGAGGGTAATACCCTCTTTGACAGGTATGGGTGTGGGTACCGGTAAGAGTATTAACCATTATTTTTTTTTAGCGGGTATGAGTCGAGTAAAGGTATTCCCCTACCCTAGTCGTACATTTACCTGTACTCTTACTTGTTGAAGAGGGTATAGGTTCGTACCCTCATGTATATATAATTTTTTATTAAACTAAACATTTACGCACAATTTACCCAAGATCCATTTTCATGGTTATTAATTTAAAAATTATACTTTAAATTTTCTCTTAAAATATTGTTTTGAATTTTATTTAATTTTTATATTTATATTTGATAGAGCATAATATTATCAAAATTGAATTTTGGATTTATATTAAAAATCATAATTAAATTAAAAAAATTAAACATTATAAAACAAATATAAAAAAATAATGTCATAATAATTTATACTGTAAATTATAAGAGCATCCTCGAAAATAAGATGCTAATAAAAAATCAGTTGGATATATAAATTAATCAATTAATTTTTACAAACTTATGAGAATTACTTAATTTACAATCGCACTTCTATTCAAAATCTCACTAGAAATTTATAAAATTTGAAACTATATAAAATATAAATAGTAGATATATGAAAAAATTTAAAACAAAAACCAAGATAGTTAAATATAAACAAAAAAGGTAGAGTCGCGGTTGAGTTCTAAATAGATGTCAATGAAAATCAATCAACTTGTTATTTTATATAAATCAATTTGTTACGTATAATTTTTATGTGATCATATAATTGTATTGTAATAGATTATAAACTTCTTAACTTCTTCTTCTTATTGTTGTTATTTAAATTTAATTCGGTAATTTAAATAACGGGTAAGCGGGTACCTTGTGAGTAAGAATATGAATTCTTTTCCCCTTAAGGGTATGGGAAAGGGTAGGGGTTACAGGTATGGGTAAAGGTTTTGACACACCTTACCCATATCCTACCTATTGTCATCTCTAATAAAAACCATGGCTTAGGGTTTTTTTTTTTTTTTTTTTTTTGTATATATATACATGCAATTTTTTTTTATTTTGTTATTCTAGTGTTATTTCGACATATGTGTGTGTGTGTGTGTATATAGGTATGTATGTATGCATATATTTGTAGGTATGTATGTATGCGTGACCCTTGCGCTTCCATGCCTGAATTACTTTGGTTTTTTTAACATATGAAAGTTCTGGTTATTTGTACATTTGTACCCATATCCTACCTATTGCCATCTTTAATAAAAACCCTGGCTTTGGAGTTTTTTTTTTTTTGTATATATATACATGCAATTTTTTTTTATTTTGTTAATTCAGGGTTGTTGGCAGGGACTATGGATTATTCTAGTGTTATATATTTGTAGGTATGTATGTATGCGTGACCCTTGCTCTTCCATGCCTGAATTACTTTGGTTTTTTTAACATATGAAAGTTCTGGTTATTTGTACATTTGTAAATGTTTAATATTAACATTGAAGTATTTGGATTACCTGTTCATTTATTTATTTTACTTTTCTTTTTTACTTATAATTATGAATGAAATTTATTTTTATTTCAACAACATGTTTATTTATATAATAAGTAATAACTCGTGTTATACCCGTGCTATTCATGGATAAATAAACGTTAGAAATGGGTGCATTAAAATTCACCCAAGGCCAACCATGACAGTTACTAAAACTAAGAGAATCATGTTTAAAATAGGTTATACCAAATTTAGACCAAAATTAACAACCTGACTATCTCAAAAGAATAGAATAGCTGTTGTGCAATGATTAGAAGATTAAAACAAAAATAAATAAAAAATACAAAAATTTACATGGTTTGATCAGTGTGACCTTACTTTAGGGTCAGATCTTTCTTATTCTTTCAAGAGTAGAAAACTAATACAAAAAATACAGGAAATTCTAGAACCCAAATACATAATATAATCCCACCAAAAAAACTGGTTTAGATTACTCCAAATAATACAAGGAAAAAAATGGTTCAATTATATAGAGCTCTCAAAACTTTGGATCAGTTATAATTCAAAGCGGATCGCCAAGAAATTCAAGGCATATCACCGTAGCATTAATTTACAAAGATGGATTAATAAATTAAAATAAAAATATTAGCATCAAGTAAAAACATTCATTGATTAGAGGCATATATATCAGATGAATTTGGAAAAAAAATAGCTAGGCCATCATGAATAATTAACGGTCCAAAAGAACACATCTCCTGAAGCACAGTGACGGCAAGAAGACAGATTCAATTAAAAGGTATTAAGGTATCTTTAATTGTTAGACTATCCTAGAGTTTGATGCTCATGCCACCTCATCAACCCATTAAACCATATCCCATAATAGTTATACTATAAAATATGACCCACAATCATTTCATTCATCTTTTTTAACAACTTATATTATATATTTCATTATAACATATTTATTTAATAAAATTTTAAATATAATTAATAAAATAATTAAATGATATATTTAAAAATAAATATTTAAAATAATAAAAATAGAAGATGAATAATAAATTATTATATTATAATTAATAAAATAATTAAATAATACATTTTTTAGTAAGGTTACGACAATAACCCCTCCCCTAAATTTTCTTTTTATTTTTAAAATTTTTTATATGTGCAAAAAGTATTTTTTTAAATATTAAACATTTTATATTTAATAAATAGTTTATTAAATTAAATTAAATAAATTATTTTAGGTTAAATTAATTCTTAAGTAGAATATTAAATAATTAGTAAAACAAATTTGATTTAAAAAATCTTTGTTTCAAAAATCATTGATAATTTAATATTTTTAAAATAAAAATTTGAATTTGATTAACATTTAAATTTAAAAAACATAAAAAACATTGAATTAAAAACATTTTTTAAGTGATCATGGGTCCCACCAACCGAGCACTCAGTGGCCACTGAGCACCAATATTAATGGGGCAACTTTGCATCAAACGCCCATTAAAGATGCCCTCAGTTTTGTTGCAATCCACCACTAAAGATATAATTTAGTTGCTAGTAGAGTCAATCTACCAGTAACCATGAGTAGGTGCACAGCTGCATAGTAATTCATAAACACAAGTCGGGCCACTCAAAATGTCTAATTCTGCTTTCTCACCCGAAGCTAAAACATTAAGAATTAACCGCCAAATACATCTATCATGGCATTTTCAGCTTTAAATCTTCTCCTGCTCACAATCTATAAACGCACCTTAATGTATCATGATTTTTATGGATAACTTGCTTGTCAAGAACAGAAAAGATTACACAGATAGATCTGATAGAGTTGGTCCCTTTGGTCCTTTCTATGCATTTTTGCTTTACTCTCCTGAAAGTGTGCCTATAAATCAATGGAGTGAACTGAAATAGGATTAATTTTGATATTTTCCTCTATTTTGATAATTGTATCTTCAATAGAAAGAACTGGGACAAGATAAGTTTCTATAATTTTCTCTCATGACTATTTATATCCGGAAACAAATTGGAACGGTGGAACCCCTGGTTAACAAATAAAATTTTTTTCTTATAAACATGTGTAACAAACAAAAATTTAAAATACTAGGTTATGCATTCAAAGTAGACTTCTTAGACAAAAAGACTCTCTCTCCTATGCACTATGTCTTTGCAATAGACACGCTAAGTGCAATGTTCTGGAATGCACTTCAATCTAGAGTCTTACTAGGAGTTCCAATTGATCTTTTAGAAAATATCTGCCATCTTCAATGTGCTAATGATCTTATCATTTTCACAGCGGGAGGCCAGGATGACTTTCGAATTATTAAACTGATTCTTTATCTCTTTGAAGGTGCCTCAAGACTCACCATTAACTTTTCAAAGAGCAGCCTATATTCCACAAATTATGGCTTCCAACCAAATGTGTCCTCAATTGTAATAGGGATTGTCATCATCTTACCTATCTAATCCCGCTTTCTAGGAGATGTCCTAGGAGACAAGATTGGATGAAATTAATCCTTATAGTTCACACCAAGCTCACATCCTGGAAAGCCAAGCTCACCTTACTCAATATTCTGACCTTAATTCCAACCTACTGGATGTTGGTCTTCCACTTACCTTTATGGTTAATTAAAGAAATAGACAGGATTCGAAAAGACTTTCTCTAGAAAGGGCCGAAGCTTGGCTCGAAGGGTTTCTATCTAATTGCTTGGAAGAGAGTCTGCAGACAGCAAAATATGGGAGACTGGGGAATTCTTAGTCTGCTGATTTTAATATATCTCTTCTAAGTAAGTGGTGGTGGAAAATTTACTCTAGCAAACAAGGGTGTTGGTCGAAAATTATTCACTCAAATTACTTGTCCAGAGGAATCCTAGGATGTTTCATTCACCACCCAGGAATAAATATTTCTTTTGGGCAGGAATTTCACCGATCCTGCGTCATTTTTGACTTTGTACTTTTAAGAGTGTAAGAGATAGTAATTCCACTATGCTATGGCATGATCACTGGCTCAAAGGTTGAGCTCCTAAAGACATTTGGCCCAATCTCTTTAATGATTGTAACATTTTTTAGATTACGATCAAACATTTTGCACAAGACCTTCCTCCTCATGACACTTCTTTCGTATTGCTATCCGCTTAGAAAGTTTACCTTTCTTTTTCTCCATCCCAGATTGTTCTAGCAATCAAGAGGATTTGAAAATATGGAACTTGGAGAAGAATAGAACTTTTTCAGTCCGATCTTTCTATAAATTTCTAATAGATGGTGGTTTGCGAAGTGCCCTATACACTCAGTTTTGGAAACTGATTGTCCTAGAAAAATCTCTCTTTTCTGCTGGGTATAGTAGCAAGTGAGGATAGAATTCTTACTCTTGTTAACCTAGCTAAAAAAGGTTGTAATTCTCAAAATGCAACTAACGACTGTGTACTTTGTCATAAATGCTCGGAGACAGTAGACCACCTCTTACTCAGATGTGAAGTCTCCGAAAGAATATGAACATTCTTTGGACAGTTTTTAAATTTATTTTCACAGGAATATTCTCTATCTGAGATCTGGACTTCTTGGATCCCGTCCTTAGATGCTCAGTAGCAAGAATTACGTGGCTTGATTTCTAAAACAATTCGTTGGAATATTTGGATTGAAAAAAATAATCGCATTTTTAATGATCATTTTCAGGATGTCCTTTCTATTATTATTAAAACCATTCATATGATCGCATCACCAACAAATACCTTCAGACTCAGTCCAAAAGCTGAAGTGTTCCCTCGTCTCGGCTTAGAACAACACATTCACGGAACCCTTAACTCAGGAGTGATCCACCCCCTACCTTCTCTCTTCTACAGTTGAAGAAGACCTTTTGGCACCTTCAGGCGGTCTTCGTCTTCTTAGCTGTGTTTTTCTCATTGTTTGTTTTGTTTCTAGATTGTTTGTTTTAGGTGATGCATCACTCCTAGTGATGGCCACTAACTTCGTTGTCTTTGGCACTTTTTCTTTCCTTGTTTTTGTTGTTAGCTTTTTGTGTTCTATACTTTGTTTTTTTTCAATAAATTCATGATTTATCTATTTTGTTAAAAAAAAAAAATACTAGCATGAAAAATTAAAAATAGAAACTTTATTCCATGACTGAATAATTAAATCAGCAAGAAAAAAAACTAAAATGTAGATGATATAGAAATATCTTTGGTGGGATGTTGTGATCAAATGTTTGGCATTGATTTAAACTTATATATATAATATAATATTAAAAAAATTATAAAACATATAAAAATACAAATAAAACACCAATTGATAGGTAAATATTAATAAATTATATCGGATGAAATCCTACAAGATAGATGATAATCTTTGAAAATAAACAGATAATAACTACATACCCAATTTACATTTAAATAAGAAGACTTGGTCAAAAACTAACATTTTACGTAACTCATTAATCACCAACAAATTTTTTGAAAAAGATGTCTACGTGGAAAAAAAAATTATCTTTCAAACATCAGGCTTTAATTTTTTAAATTCCTTCAATTCTTTTATTTACCTAAACTAAATATATAAGAACAAAAATAACTATTTTCAAAACAATTTTTATAGCGCAACAATTATGAGGAAAGAACAACAAACCCGAAGTCCTTTTACTTTCTTTGTTCCCATTATTTGATTTCTCATTCCTCCACATTTAAATCAAATCCTCGCTCCTTAAAACAATTCTACAAATACAAACACCAACCTTATTCCAACTACTCTTCATACAGCCAAAAATAAGGAAAAGAAAAGAAAAAGAAAAAAATGAACCTCCTCATGACATGTGTCGCCCTGCTTCTATCACTCCAAACGTCCTCAAGCACACCATGCAAATTCCCTGCCATAATTAACTTTGGTGACTCCAATTCCGACACCGGCGGCCTCTCGGCCACCTTCGGCCCTGCTCCACCTCCAAATGGAGAGACCTTCTTTCACATGCCGGCCGGTCGATACTCCGATGGCCGTCTTATTATCGACTTTATGGGTAAATCTATATAAATTTCATTACAAGCAATGATATTTGTGCAAACTAAACTTATTTGTTTATGCATGGACTATTGAATTTCAGCTAAAAGTTTTGGTTTGGCATACTTGAGTGCCTACTTAGACTCTTTAGGCACTAACTTTAGTCATGGAGCCAACTTTGCCACTGCTGGATCAACCATCATGCAACAAACTGTGCCACTAAATAAAGGCGGCTATAGTCCATTCTCATTACAAGTTCAATTATCCCAGTTCTCTCAGTTCAAATCCAGGTCTCAAATGATCTCCAAAAAAGGCAAGTATTAATACTAAATACTAAATCGATCAACTCTATCCATGCACTCTGCTTGCTAATTTTAGTAATTATTTAGGGAAAGTTTTCAAAAGCTTGAAGCTGAAGAAGAGTTATTTCAAAAAAGCTTTGTATTCATTCGACATTGGTCAAAACGATCTCACCGAGCTTTTTTTTAGTAATCAATCTGCTGATGAGTATATCCCAAAGACAATGAAGGTGTTCAGTGATGTCGTAAAAGTAAGTGGTCTTCTTTAATTTATAATAAAAATAGAGAATATCAACTATCTTAATGTAAATCCGTTGTATTGCAGGAAATATATCAACAAGGTGGGCAATACTTTTGGATTCATAACACTGGTCCTTTAGGCTGCCTGCCCTATGCTCTTATCCGAAGACCTTCGTCGTCCCTGGAACTTGACTCCGTTGGTTGTGCTGTGATATTCAATAAATTAGCACAAAAATTCAATAACATGCTCAATGAAACAGTGACACAGCTCAGAAAAGATCTGCCTACTGTAACATTCATCTATGTAGATGTTTACTCTGCCAAATACAAACTTTTCAGCAACTCAAGAAAGTACGGTAAGAAGATGTACATAAATTTTCTCTTGTTGCATGTTTTGGTGTGACATTTACCCACTTAAAGTGGAGAGGGCAATTTTCTGGTCAGGCCTGCTAGCTAGGTTTTTGTCTAATATAAAACCAGTTTGGACAAAAGTCATGTTAATGCGAGGAGAGTCAGGACATGGTCAGGTTGTTTGGATTTAAATCTAGGCCGGATCTAAATAAAAAAATTAGGACAAACGACCCTTTTATTTTTAAAATTTTAAAAACCCACAATAATAAACTTAGCCGTTTTAAGCCCAATTTTTCAAAAACTTCGTACTTATATTATTTTTTTATTAAGACTTGGAATTTTGTATGATTTAATTTTTTTGGATAATATTTTAATTTAATGTGAATTAAATTATTTTTTAATAGTTTAATATTTGAGTGAACTTAGATGTAGTCTATAAAATTCGGATAAAATTCAGACAATTAGACAACATGGTTTTAAAAGAAACAGGATATGGACAAGTTATATTTGTCAGAATTTAAAATCGGGCCCGGTCTTTGACAACAAATTTATCTATTGATAATAGAAATTATCAATATCTAGTTTTGTTCTTACCCAGATTTTTGCCACCCCTTCTTAAAAAATAATGAATAATAAATTAATTAGTGAAAGCCACATGTCATTATAATCAATGATTTTTTTTTTCTTTGCTTTCAGGATTTGAGACTCCACTGAGAACATGCTGTGGATTTGGTGGTGGTGATTATAACTTTGATTTTAATGTGAAATGTGGAGACAAAGGCATAGTTGAGGGGGAGGAAGTTTTATTGGGGAAATCTTGTTCACATCCAGAGAAAAGCATAATTTGGGATGGAGTTCATTACACTGAAGCTGCAAACAAATGGGTTTACAATGAGATAGCCACGGGAAAATATTCACATCCTTCTCTTCCTCTTTGCCAGGCCTGTCGTTGAATAATTCCCTCAGATCATGCTGCGGAGAACAAACAGCTTGATGATGGAACGATTAATGAAATAACAGCTTAATAAGTGTATTCAGTGTTTTTTTTTTATTATTGGTAAGATTAATGCTCAAGTTTATAGGATTTTTTTTCATTGGTATGATAAGTGGTTCTGGTAGAGTGGCAATATTTTGTCTTTGCCCACGGGCTTTGTTCAGTTTGGCCTAGAATAAAACAGGTTTAAACAGAGGTGGTTATGCTAATGGAGGATTTGGATTTGGCTTGGTTGCCCGGAATTAAATTTGGACCGGGTTCAACCAATTAAATTCCGACAAACAAGTTATTGTACCTTTAAAAATTTAAAGGCCCACAAGTTTAAGCCCAATTATCCAATTCCTATCATCCAAAAAAACTTCAAACTAACAGGTCTGTTTGGTGGACAGTATGAGGATAGGATAGGATAAGCTATCATATCATACTAGTATAATTTCCTCGTTGTTCTTCGGGTGTTTTGCAATTTTGATAGTTTTAAAATATATATTTGTGTTGAATAAATATTGATGATAATTTTCATTTATAACAAACCAAAAGAATACAAAAATATTGTTTACTTGTTCAAGTTTTGAAAATATTCTCATAGGAAGATTTTCATCATCATAACCCATATCTATCAAAGCCTATTTATTCAAAATAATTGTACTTAAATACATATTGTGTGTGTACCATTATGTAATTTGGAATTATGTAATAGATATCATAACTGCATAACATTAGCATTGAATTTGTTAGCATAGAAAATAAGGCTAAAGTGAGCACATGCAATCCTATTTGACTAAATCAAAGCCCTCTAGCTATAAAGGACATGAAGACCATCATTATATGCACGTTCTGGCAATTAATAACAACAAGTAAAAATTGAAATGTAAGCTTCTTTGATTGTGATTAAAGTAATATATAGAGGATAAACTAAGTGATGGAAAGCATAGTTTCCATATTTTTTCTATAATCACTTACATCAAAATCTATTCCAACGTAAGCCCCAACTAATATTGATTTTTTTTTTTTTTTTGCACATTTTTTATCGCAATATAAATTACTACAAAACTCAATTATTATGCTTTTAAAGTTAACAAAATAGATTTAAAAAACATTTGGTACAATCATTTACTCTCTCCTCAAGCAATTCTATATATACAAATTAACACCAACTTCATTCCAATTCTTCATACAAAAATAACAGAAAAATGAGCCTCCTCATGACATGTCTCACCTTGCTTCTATCACTCAAAACGCCCTTTTTTATTTTTATTTTTGATAAAAGTAGATAAACCACAACTTTATTAAAAGAAAATAGGCGAATACAAACCTGAAGAACAATAGAGAAAACAAACAACACTCCAAACTTCCTCATCTTGCACATCATGCAAATTCCCTGCCGTATATAACTAACATCGGCCACTCCAATTTTGACACTGGTAGCCTCTCTGCCATCTTCGGGCACGTCTGTCTCCAAATACAGATACCTCTTCTTGCACATTCTGGCCCGTCAATCCTTCTATGGCCATCTTATTATCAACTTTATAAGTCAGTATAAATTTCACTATAAACAATGTTAATTATTTGTACAAACTAAATTTATTTATTTGTACATGGGCCATTAAATTTCAGTCGAGAATTTTGGTTTGGCATACTTGAGTCTAGTGCATATATCTTGGACTCCTTAGGCACTAACTTTGGCCATGGGGCCAACTTTGCCACATCTGCATCAACTATCATCCCACAAATTGTGCAACTGAATCAAGGTGCTTACAATCCATTTAATTAGAAGTTCAAAAACTATGCATGCACTCTGTGTACTATTGTTAATGATTAAGGGAAGTTTGGAAAACTTGATGCCAAAGAAGGATTATTTCGAAAAAGCTTTGTGTGCATTCAACATTGGTCAAAATAATCTCACCGAGCTTTTCTTAGACTGCTTGAACTAATGTTCTTCTCTGAAGACCTTTGTCATCTCTGGAACTAAACTTTGTCGGTTGTGCTGTGATATTCAATAAGCTAGCACAAAAATTCAATAAAATGCATGTTTAATGAAACTGCAGTGGTTTAACTCAAAGAATATTTCCCTTCTTTTACATTCATCTATGTAGATGTTTATTCCTCTAAATACATTCTTTTTATCAATGCAGAAAGGTACAGCAAGAAGATATATATAAATTTTCTCTTGGTAAAGGTCTTGTTTTTGGTGACAGTCATGTACTTGAAGAAATGAATATTAATAAATCATTGAAAGACATAAGTCATGATAATAAATTGAATTGTGGCAATATTTATTTATTTATTTATTAAAGATTATAGAAGCCTTTGATTCATACACACACAAAAGAGGGAAAGAATGAAGAGTACAACACTCACTCTCACTCATACAATAACAAAGATTAATCTTTTTTAGATTGGTCGATGCCCACTCTCCTCAACCCACACACTAGGGTCTCTTACTTGTGGCACACCTCCTAAATCTCAAAACGGGGTATGTTATATAGATGTCTCTACGTCCAAAATAGCTTTCTCTTTTAGAATTTTTGTAGCTTCCTAACTTGGCCATCTTCCAAAGTTAGACATTGCAACTCATGTAACAACCGAGCTTGTAGCGCAACCCACCTACTAATCCTGATTGAGTTCCAACTCCCATTGTAACATGACCTGCAACACCTCCAACCTTCCCGGTTGCTCCAGTTCACGTCGATGTAGTCAAATCCTCATGAGCTTTTCTTGCCAGCAACTAGCGTCTTTCCTCACGTCATATCAACAGGTCCCTCTCCTGAGGGTCGCATCAACCAAAGCGCATCTCCATCTCACCATAGATGATCTTCAAATATCTCCATGATCTTCTTTCCAAACTTGATCTCCATTCATCCAAGTTTGGTCTTCAACAATAATTAAACTTGATCTTCATTCATCCAGGTTTGGTCTTCAATATCTTGTTACTAAACTTGATCTTCTTTCATCCACGTTTAGATCTTCAAGATCTTCCAAGCATGATCTTTAGTCATCCAAGATTGGTTCATCAATCTTCTTCCAACTCTATGCATTTGCCAAAGATAGCTTGTGCCTTTGAATGGCTTGTGTCTTCAAATAACTCTGTCCATAATTAACTTTGGATCTTCTTCTTCAATTTGCATTGCTAATTATGATCTTGAGAATCATGTTGGCTTGCCTTTGCCTATCTTAGTTTGTGTCTTCAAATAGCTTCATATCAGATTAAGTTCTATTGCAATCTTTGTCTCTAAATGAAGGTCTTCATACTTGCAACAATAGATTACTCCCTCTTTTAAAAATCCTTCACATGGTCTTCAAAAAATAAATCTCTCATGAAAATTAGTCATCAAAGATAGATTTTATCATCCCGAATCTTACCAAAGATAAGATTAAATCATAGCTATACATTTTCTCTTCATGGCTTGTCTTTTAAGAGAGATCCTTTTACCTTGATGTTCCTTGTCAAAGATAGACTCTCTAATGATAGTTGTGTAGATATTCTCCACAAGAGAGATCTTCATAAGATCATGGTCTTCATGTCTTCATTGTCGTTTCTTGCCACATCATCAAGTGCCTAGTCATTTGCCATGTCATCATCCTTGTCACCTTATTTGCCAAGTCATCTTCTTACTTGTCAAATAATATCAATTTGAGCTTCCAGCTCTTATACATAATATGGGATTGAATAGATTACATTGAAGCAGCAACGAATGAGTTTTCAATGAGATAGCCACTAAAAGTATTCACATCCTTCTATTCCTCTTTCACAGGCCTGTCAATGAAAACCCTTGCTTTAGATTTTTAATTTTAATTTTAATTTTATTTTGCTGTCCTCATATATGTATATATATGCACCTAAATTACTTTTGTATTTTTATTTTCGGCTTGTTGCAGGGGACTAATGAGTATATTTTCTAGTGTTATTTAAATATATGTATGCATAGACACTACATCATTTTTAATTTATAGAAACACATATATAGAAGGGTTTTTAAAAAACCACCTCGATAATTGTATAAATTTTTTTTTTATACCAACCTATGCAGCCGGTTTAACAAAACTCCTCTATTTTTAAATTAAAAATAAATAAATCACTCATTCACATTCTCTTTAGGTTAATTTTTCCATTCTCTTTAGGTTAATTTTTTTTATAGGTCACTTAACTATGGTTTTGTTCCATTTTGGTAATCAAACTTCAATTTGTATAAAAAATGCTCACTCATCTTCAATTTTATTTCACCAAGTAATTATCTGATTGATTTGGGAACCAAATAGCTAATATAGCAGTTGGAAAATCTTCAAGTTTGGTGATGTGTACAGTCCAAGTAGGATGGCTGATGTGTCACAAGGAAGCTGACACAGATTTTTCATCTGCCACATAAGATATTTGGTTCCCAAATCAATCAGGTGACTATTCGGTGAAATAAAATTGAAAATGAGTAATCATTTTGATGCAATTGAAGTTTGGTTACTAAAATAAAACAAGACCATAGTTAAGTGATCTATGAAAAATTATCCCCTCACTCTCTTCAACACTCACTCAAGCACTCTTTCCCCCTTTTCCGCTTCGATCCATCTCCCCTCGCCATTGACGGGGATGATCCACTTCCACTTCCACTTCCATCCCAATCCACCCTTCTTTTGAGCGTGACAAACCAGGCTCCCTTATCACTGCCATTTCTCGCTTTTAGAGAGATATTTATGGATTAATCCCATCTTCCTATTTTGAACCCTAGAATCCCTCCATTTTCCTCTTCCAATCTATTTCCTAAGGTCAGCATTCCACCGATCTGGTCTATTTTTGTGCTAATTGGATTTATGTATGAGCTTGTGCTAGAATCCTGGTTTTCATTCATTTGTTATTATTATTATTATTATTATTATTATTATTATTATTATTATTTTTGTATCTTTGATGTTGGAGCCCTTGATTTATGGGTGTTTATAGTATCTAACAAGCTTAGTTTCATTGTCTAATGATGTGTTTTGAGATATAGTAAGCATTGGCAATGCTATATCTGCAAATGTTTTAACTAAGACTTCATTTGCTATGAATCTATAAATCATGGCCATTTGTATTGGTATGATCCCATTTCTTATGTGTTGATTGTGGTTTTTATTTTTCTTCGCAACTGTTGTGGTTGGACCTATTACTGGGTTGCTACTCATAATTTTGGTACCATTACTGATTTTTATTGTTCTTTGAAAGCTTAGTTTGTTGTTGTGTAGACTAATTTTTATTGTTCTTTGATGCACTGTGATTTTCCAGACCACAAGATCTTCAATTGTTTTTTTCCTACAGATCTTATATACCATCTTGCTTCAAATCTCTCTTCTCAGTTCCCTTGTTAGTACTTTAATATCCATCTTTTGTTTATCTTGATGATTGTTATCCCTTTCCAATGTTGCTGTTTGAATCTTTTTTTTTTTTTTTTTGGTTCTTGTTTGTGGTATTGTTGTTGTTTGAAATTTTTATCTTTATAGTGGACTTGTTTTCAATTAGGGTTGAATTTTAATTGATTGATGTTCTTCTTTAATATCTGCTTATGTTTGTGAAATTTATAGTTTGGAATGTTACTATTGAGAAAGTTCATATTTGTCATTGGGGTTTGAATCCTAGATTTGTTTATCTTAAGGTCAGTGTTCTTGGTTTTTGGATTTCTTTTTTAATTTTTTGTTCTTATATATGTGTGTGTGTGTGTGCGTGCGTGTGTGTGTTTGGTCTGCATGCCCTATACCATAAGGTTGTGTAAACCTTATTGAAACCCCAGGTCGGGCGTCACAAGAATTTCCCGCTCTTAATCAAGGTGTGTTTGGGGTTATTCTCGTTCTTTGCTTGTTCGCTTCTGCTTTTGTGTTTCTTCTCTTCTTTGTTGAAGATTGTGGGAGGTCGAGGGAACTTGGCAATGTTTTGATAGTGTTGGACACTGTAGTGGAATGCTTGAATAATCGCTCTAATTGGGTTTTCCCGAAAGTCAATACTGTGAATGGCGTAATTCTTAGCAATATGTACTTATAAATAACAATTTTCTGTGTTAGTGATCGAATCTAGAAGGCACATTATTTGAGCATGTTGGTGATTGGTAAAAAGTACTTTTCATCACAAATTTGACTTAGGAAACATGAGAATAAATGTAGATTCAGGGTTAGCTTAGTCAAGTGAAGAAGTCGATGCATATGGTCCGCTAAAAGAGAAGTATGAGATGTCATAGTTCAATGACTAGTGGCCTTATGGGAATTTTATGGAAAAAGGTTTTTGGTCAATGAGGGCCTCTTTTTAGAAATCTCCAACTGTGACCAAAAATGGCTGATATATTTGGTTAAAATGTACAAGTACTACTGCAATTTTACACATTGAAGAGCCTTTCAATGAAAATTTAAGTGTGGTGAACAATGAAATGTTGTAAATCTTAAAAGAGTATGGAGGACCTTAGTGAGAGCTTTACTCCTATGGATCTTAGTTTTGGTTGTAAGGTTTAATTAGTTTTCAAATAAGTTTGATTAGCCATAAGTATGTATTCAATGTTCTCTTCGAGCAATTTAGATAGTTTGGGAAATAGAACCTACTTATTTTATTTGTTCTCAATAGCCTTGAATGGACACTGAAGGTATACTTTTGAAAATGTATTCTCCTATTGCCTTTGTTGTCTCAAGTATATATACTAGCTGCATGTTGTCATGATTAATGATTCAAATGTTAATGTTAATGTTAAAATCATATTCAATGAACTTTTTTTATGACCATAAAAAGTTGGAAATTTTCCATATTATGTTCCTATAAAATGTGGGTAATTATATGACATACCATCTTTGAAAATACTTATTTGGAAACCAATTACAGCTAATCTATAACACATTTAAGTCTAAAGTTTGCTTTCCTGGAATACTATCTTGTTATTTATGTGTATATATTTTGGACATCCCCCCTTTTCTAATTGTCTATTAGTGCCTTCTATACTAATTTGTGTAGCTCTAGAAGATTTCTATTAATTCATATGGCGAGGCTCCAATCAAGGCCATTGCTTAGTATATTGTTTTGCTGCTTGGGGTATATTTTTTTCTAAAATACTAAACTTGGTCTTTGTCTTCCTTTCTTGTTTGATTACAGGGAAAGAGGGATGTCAAGGTTGTTGAGGTAGGTTACTTTTGGTTAATATGTTCTAAGGGGGAATAGTGGTCTAGTTGTGTAGGTAGTGAGAATATAAAGATTTTGAAAACAAATACCATTGCACAAGCACAATGGTTATTTTAATTCAAATTGGTAACAACAAAGACAGAGCTCAAGGCCATCAATCCACCCGCATAACAAATTCAAATTTAATGGTATCTCATCCACTGATCTATGGTTTTTTCCCCTTCATCAATCTAATAATCTAATAACTTTCAAGCAGTTTTTTGAAAAGTTACTTGAAAGCGATGGTGTCATGGCAAAATCAAATTGTGGAAGTAGTATCCCAGCAATATAATTAGGATGACCACTAGATTGTATGCTATTGCCCAAGCCATATTCTAATGAACTTTGGCAATTGTTGCTTTAGCAAGGCCTAGAGCATCAACTATCTACAAACCAGACATCAAACAAAAACTAGGTAAGGCAATGCAGCAATTGCAAACTAGATACAAGCAAGTTTGGTCTAGTTCAAAAATATATTGTGTTATCCATATATATTAGTTCTCATCCATGCGGTCTCTTGTTCTAAATTCATTTAGAAGAACAACTAATTACTTTCCAAATACATTACTTTAGAATAAAATAATTTTTCATTTTATATCATCTTTTCATTTCATTATTTTGTTCCACAATTCCATCTGAATTTTTGCTTAGGATTGTTTGCTTGCTTTTATGTTTTCAGATTTCTTGGATCTGTTTAAACTGTTTAACATTTGTAGTCGAAAATATTAGATGTTAGTATTTTCTTATTCATGTTTTCTGTAATTGACCAAAGGTTCTTGATTTGTTCTTGGGCACTTAATTCCCCTGCATGTTGATTTGTTATTCGGCAGCCATTAAGGGCTTGTTTGGTGGATATTATAGGATATGGATGGATACAATATAAGAACTTGATAGGAGTAGGAAAAGATATGGGCATGATAAACTCATATCCTATCATATGTTTGATGCGCACCGGATAAACTATTAGATTACATTTTGTTATCCTATTATATGTTTGAAGTGGACAGGATAATGACAGGATATGATATGAATGGTATGTAAATAAACAAAATTACCCTTTTAATATTGTTATATATATTCTCTTTTAAAATAGACTTTTTTTGGATTTTTTTTCTTTAACGATTTACTTATCGGTATATTTTAAATTTTTTAAAAATAAATAGCCTATAAATAATGTCCATAAATATATAGATTACAATATCACCAACTTGCAAAAATTATTGTTCATACATATTTTCTTGGAGAAAATCATACACAAAGTAATCAATATGGCATAAATCTAGAGTAACAAACTCATTAATGAAAAATAAATAGATCACATCAAAATCAATTTGAAAAAAAAATCATCAAACTAGAGAAACTAAAAATAAGACATGATTAAAAAAAGATATTTAGATGAAAATAATCTGCTCAAGCACAACATCAACAGAGAAATCCTTTAACCACTCTAAATGCGTAAAATCCTACTTAAAATAGTGAAATTAGTGTCCTATGAAGTTGTCAATGAGCTTCTTGTCCTAAGCATCGTGTTTAAAAGATCAAAAGAAAAGATACAATAAAACCATAGATAAGGGAGAGAAACCAAATAATAAGGTAAAAAAATAAATTTATTTTTTTTATCATATCCTACCCGTTTCTATCCTGACTCCCCCATAGGATTCATTATCATGTGGCGGCAAGATAAAGTGGTCCAATAGGAACTACTATCATATCCTATTGGCATACAAAACAAAGGATAGTAGCAGGATATGATAGTCTATCATATCTTATCGTTCTTATCATGTCCACCAAATGTGGCCTAAGATAGTATGTTTGTCATGCTTTTGATTAAACTAGCAGTGCAAATCTATGCTTTGGTTATATATGTACTACTATACCCAATAGCTGTGGCTTTGCACAATGTGAACTCGGAGGCTGGTCTAAACCCTTAACTTCCATTATTGACATCCTAAACTTTGAGTCAAGTTAAAGTCAACATTTGTTTAAGAAGCTAATATTATTCTATTGGCACTTCATTTAGGTAGCGTTTGGTTTGATGTAGTTCTAAATGCAGTGGATTTCTAGTTACAATGTAACTGGAAATACTTGGATTTCAAAATGCAGTGCAGTTAAATCTTGTGTTTGGTTGGATGTAACTAGAATTACTGTATTATAAGATTTTATGTTTGTTTGGAAGGATTTGAAAATCTGAAATTGGAAAACATGTGTATAAGTATATGTATTGAGTATATATATCTGTATAAATATATGTATATGTGTGCATATGTGTATATACATATATGTATATGAGTATATATATCTATATAAGTATATGTATGTGTATCGGTGCATATATGCACATATATACATACATATATAGGTGTATTTGTATATGTAAACATACTATGTACAAGTATATCTAGAAGTGTATATGTATGTTTATATAAATATGTACATGTATATGTATATGTATGTATATACATATACATAAATATGTATATGTATATACATACATATATCTATATGTATGTTTATATAAATATGTATATGTATGCGTATGAATATGCGTATGTGTATATGTATATGTATGAGTATGTGTATGCGTATATGTATATGTATGCATATGTGTATGTGTATAATTATATGTATGTGTGTATATATGCATATGTCTTTGTATACGTATATGTATATATGCATATACATTGGTTTTGAACTCCCGGGATTTGGTTTTACGGTCATTTTGACCGTAAAACCAAATCCCTCCACCATGGTATTTTGAAATCATATGGAAAAGCAAATCTCACAAAACAATCACATGATTTCAAAACACAAGGGATTTGGAGTTACAAGTAACTCCAAATCCCTTGAAACAAACACACCCTTAATGGTTTTCTTGAGTCTTTCACAATAGACTCCTATAGAAGATTCCATCATGGTTGCGCTTTTAGGACAAAGTGAATGTAGTTAATTTTAAGTTTTTGTATCCAGAATTGTATTCTTCATGTCATAATTTACGGCACTTGTTACTTGTCAAAATCAAATGGGACTACATAGGGTTATACTGTTTTAGTTTAACCAAGTACTCAATTCTTTATTTCTGTATATTTTGATGATAACTGTTGTTGAAAGTATTCTCTGTGAGGTTGTACTCTCTGGTGTGTGGTTTAAAATTTCCATTCCTTTTAATCCTTGTAACTTGTGAAATTTATGATCCCTTGTTAAGAGTTAAGAATTATTGCTGTTCTGCTCTATTTTGTTTACTGATGTAATATGTCTTCAGAAAAATCGTGCTTTTTCCATTTAATTGATTTCCTGCATGATACCAAAAGTACTCATTCATTAAATTACATGCACTTGCATCATATTATTTATTGCTATCTATAAATCATTGAGAAACTAATACTCTGACTGGTTATTATATTATGTTATTACTGTTTTACCAATAATTTACAGAAACAATCAAATTATGATTCAAAATTTGTTTAGTTTGAGTTTCTCACATATAATAATCATTCAAACAAAATGAATTAATGAGCATTTATATTTGGTTATTACTTGCTAGCTTTAGCCTAAGATTGAAATGAATGTTTTGGAGTGTTGTGGTGTGTGTGTGTGTTTTTTTATAAAAGGAGCATAAAGCTATTTTATTGAAAATAAAAAACCAAGCTACAAAGGAAAATCATATCAGTCAGCAAAAACTGAACAAGACTAAGGGAAACTAGAAAACAGAAATTACAAAATGAAACCATTCACATAAAAGGTCTTCATAATCCACCTAGCTAAATATCTACCCTAATGAAACAAAAAAAGAGAGTGGGTTGAGATGCTATAACTCGCTAATATGGCAGCACACTGACATCAATTTTTGGGAATAAGATGTACTTTTGGTGAACCATTTTCCATGAGCTGGTGCTTAAGGCAGGAGAAAGCTGCTTCAACTCTCTAGTCATTCACAAAGTTGTCTACTTGCAGCGTAGTTTGGTAAAGCAGAGCAGGTAATAAAGGCATGCTTGACTTGAATCCCATTCAATGCTGCATACTGCAAACCCAATGAAAGTGCCTTAATCTCAGCGTCAACTTCAAAACTGATCAAAATGGGGTTGTACCCTGCCAACAAAATAGTATAATTATAATTCGCAATAAAGAAGCCAACACCACCTATGGAAAGATCCCTGGAACACAATGTTGCTGTAAATAAAAAAGGGCTGCAAGCATAAGAGAAATTAGTAAGGATGAGATTCTTCCCTTTTTGATGATTTGAGGTAGCAGAGTATTCTTTGGCAAAGGCATAAGCTTTTCTAGAAATAAAGCCAAGATTGGGGATCTCATTCCTAAAAGCTGCATTATAACCAGCCTTCCAAATTAGCCAGGCAGTGGCCACAATAACTGATTTGACAAAGTTAGAATAAACACTGTGATCAGCCTCAATCCATCCACTAGACGCAAAACCCTTAGGAAACGAAACATTTTTCCTAACCAGATTGCTAACATCATTCCAGATAGCTTGAGTTTTAGGACAAAATTTCAAAATATGCTCAGCTATTTCATAATTAAGTCGACAGAAGGTACATAATTCTTGAGGGCCAATGTTCAAAGCATGAAGAAAGTCAGCCGTCTTTAGTTTGTAATTAAACACCAACCAGATAAAGTGCTTGGCTCAGGGAGCATCCTTAGAGACCACAAAATTTTCCAACCCATCCAAGGTTCACAGTCATTAGAACAATCAATAAAATGCTTATAAACCACATTGGAGAGTTTAATTTTGTAAGATTTGGGAAACCAAACCCACTGCATAGGAGTATTTGGGTTAATGGTTCCAAATCTAAAAGTAGGAGAATTCAAATGCTCCCCAAAAACCAATCTGAGCTCAAATAAATTCCAATGGATATCAACAATAAAATCAGCAACAGAAATATCAATAAATTTAAATCCATGTTTACAAAAGTTGGTTTAAAGGCCAAAAGAATTTCAAAGCACCAAGGATCATAAAGAAAAGAAATAGAGTTAGGATTAACATACTTGATCCAAATAAAAGGTTTGAGAGAAAACGCAGTACGGCATAAACTCCTGAAATACCAAGAACAGTTGGCCAATATACAATCCTTCCATATATTGAAATTACCATACTTGTGAATAAAAAGATCCACCCAAATGTTGTCACGCAAATTCAAAAAATTGAAAACATGCTTTGCAATCAAAGCCACTTTAGAGATTTTCAAATTTTTAATAGAGAGACTCCCCTCAGATCGATCAAGAGTAGTATCCCGACTATTAACCAGGTGCATACCACTTCGATTGACACTTGAAGACCAAAGAAAATTCCTAGCACAAGTAGAAATCTTATCCAAAATACCATCAAGAACAAGATAGACAGAGAGGTAATATAGAGGAATAGAAAGGAGAGATGAATTAATAAGAGTAGTCTTGACAGCACTACTAATATTAGATTTTTTCCAATTAGCAAGAATTATCTCAATTTTCTCCAACATACTATTAAAATGATGCATCGCAAGTTTCTTAGGGGAAATAAGCACCCCCAAATAAATGAAAGGAAAGGAACCAACTTTAAAGGACAAAATAGAGTGGATACTTATCATGATCCTCAAATTAGCCCAAGAAGGAAAGAAAATCTCAGATTTAGTGGTATTAGCAAATTAACCATTCAGTTGCCCATATATATTAAGGCAAAGCTATATATGACTGGCAGCATTCCTGGTAGCATGGGTAATGAGGATCAAGTCATCGACGTACCTAAGATGATTGAAATCTTGCCTAAGATTGCAATTAAAACCAGGTATCATACGATTTTTGAGGGCAAAATTCAGAAGGGCAATAAGGTTTTCAGAAACCAAAATAAATAGATATGGATAAATGGGGACCCCTTGCCTATCTCCCCTCTAAGAAGAGATCCAAGAAGTGGGCAAACCATTGATAAGCAAAGAATAAGAAACCGAACTCCCTTAATCCAAGAAATCCACCGAGAAGGAAAATTCATTTTAGTTAAAGTGGCAAGAATAGTAGGCTAGGTCAAGGTATCATACGCCTTTTCAAAAGAATGAGCTATCCTAGGGGGGCTCACCAACTCTCTATTAAAAGAATGAGCTATCTCCTGAAGGGCAATGATATTATCAAAAGCATTCTGACCAGAAACAAAACCACATTGTTCTCTACTAATAAGATTAGGCAAAAAATGCTTCAGACGATTAGCCAAAAGTTTGAAAATAATTTTATAACAAACATTGTAAAGAGAGATCGGCTGAAAATCAGAAACCAACTCGGGATTGGGTTTTTTAGGAATAAATGTTATACAAGTCCTACCCCAAGAGCTAGGCAAAGAAAAATTATTGAAAAAAAATAGTTAACTGGCGAAAGCAGATGATCGCCAACCACATCCCAGAAAAAGCGATAGAACTCCACATTCAACCCATCAAGACCATGACTTTTGTCTAAAGGAAGAGAAAGCAAAGTTAGAAAGACTTCATTTTTAGAAACATTGTGAATTAGAAAATCAGAATCACTAGAACATATAGAGTTCAAATCATTAGGAATGGCATTAAAAGCCTCAGAAATATCTTTAGGGGAAGGGTCTTTCCATAGCTTACCATAGAAATCAATAAAAACCTGCTCAATACCATGCTGATCAGAGAAAACATTACAATTAGAATACATAATATGAGAAATAGAATTAACATGCTTGCGAATACGAACACAATTATGAAAGAAACCCGTATTATGATCACCATCCTGGACCCACAGTAACCAATCCCTCTGGGCCCATTTAGTAGCACTCTGCCTTTGAAGAGCAGCAGATTTTTTATAGAGAAACATCAAGGCAATCTGGGTACAAGCATCAAAAGAATTACCAGAATTAAGCATTTTCAAAGCAGATATTTCTAATTTAGTATTCTTAAGACTATTCTCAAGAGAGTTCAAACCTTTAGAGCGCCAGAGAATAATCTTATTCTTAGTACGAGCCACTAAGTGAGAGAAAGCATGCATAGGGTTAGAGTGAGGTTGGAAATTTCTGGCTTCTCTAACAATAACCTGACAATCTAAATAGTCCAACCAATAATTATCAAATCTAAACACTTTATTTTTGTGAAAACAGCGAGGAGAAGCTTTAAGGAGGAAGGGGGCATGATTAGAAAAAAGCCTAGGGAGATGATTAATAACATATGCATCAAAATTGACAGTCCAAGTAGTATTAACCAGGCAACGATCCAACCTAGCTCAGTGATGAGCTAGACCAGATTTGGTTGTTGCACCAAGTAAAGTCCGGTCCAGTAAAACCAACATCTAGAAGATCATTGGAAGCAATGAAATCAAAGAAGAGTCAAGCTTTACAAGCATAATAACGAAAAAGCCACCTCTACGCTCATTATCATGCAAGATAGAATTAAAATCGCCAATAATAACTCAAGCAAGATTAAGAGAGGACAAGTCTAACAATTCTTGCCAAAGCAGACTTTGGCCCCTAACTCGGGTATCATTATAGATAACAGAAATGACCCAATCTACTTTATTGATATCAAAGATAACCAGGTGCAGAGCTTTGCGGGATATGGCTATCGGGGTAACACATCCAATGTGTCGTTTCTATAAGGTGATAATGCCGATGGAATAACCATTACCCACCACTGCAGCCCATTCCTAATCCTTCCCCAACTTACCACAAAAACGTCGCAACCTGACTTCATCTGCCCTCGTTTCCACCAAACAAAAAACCATAGGATTAAATTTTTTTAG
The DNA here is from genome assembly GCA_020875875.1 of Dioscorea alata. Lineage (NCBI taxonomy): Eukaryota > Viridiplantae > Streptophyta > Magnoliopsida > Dioscoreales > Dioscoreaceae > Dioscorea > Dioscorea alata. Next base: position 3,680,299 of record CM037015.1, on the reverse strand, counting down.
AAGCTTATGAATACGGGTGACAGTATCCCGACCAGACACCCCTATCCAATTCCAGCAAATAACAGACATAAGATCCATGCAAATAAAAATTAAAATTGAAAAATAAAAAAGGGAGAAGACTTCCTGGTTGACGATCATCTTGAAAGACAAAATAATCGCACACAGAGAAAGCAAAGGGTTAAACTCCATCACCACTTCTTTCAACTCTCCCCTTCTGTGGAGAGCCACCAGAGTTTGTGAATTCTTCTTAACAAGAGCCTTCCTCCTCAAGCCTAACTGGACTTGATCCAAGTTCATGGCATCATCTAGCTTTTCCTCATCAAATTCACCCTAATCAGAACCTTCCTCATCCGTCCCCTCCGAAGCACTCATCTCCTGATCACTATTAGCTGGTGAGGAGGGAGATGAACGAAGAGCATCAGAAACTCGATCAACCAACATGAGATGGCGGTTTGCAAGATGTTCTTGGGCTTCCTTAGCTTGAAGACTAGAAGACAAAAGAAGCACAGGGGGGAAAGGAAACCCTAACCCCTTTACCTTTCCTCTCAGAAGGAGAGCCCACCAAGGAATGGCGAGTTTGAGGGGCCCGAGGAGTCTAGGAAACTGGGCTAGCTAGGATCAAAGAGCTATTATTTGAGTCATTGAGTCTATCTGGAGCCATTGGATGAGTGTCTAGCACGGGATCAAAGGACATCTTCTCACCTTGGATCCTTGCTTGTCACTTCCAAGGCAAGAGAATCATGAGGGACTATGCGAGAACCAAGATGGCAACCCCTACTTTGGCCTCGCATACTGCCACATGTCGTCCAAGTAGCTTCAACCTAGGAACCAGGTAAATGAGAATTTTTAATGGACACCCCCCTATCACTCATGTGAGCCTCACATGAGCCAACGCTCCGGCCACCACCACGACCTATGGCGCGACTGTGCTGCCTAAGATTGAAATGAATGTTTTGGATTGTTGTGTTAGATCCACCTTTCAGTGACATATGCAGACCTAAGAAGATTGAAAACAATGAAATGAATTTACAAAAACAAAATGAATTAATAAGCATTTATATTTGGTTATTACTTGCTAGCTTTATCCAAAAATTGAAATAAATGTTTTGGATTGTTGTGTTAGATTCACCTTTCAGTGACATATGCAGACCTAAGATTGAAAACAATGAAATGAATTTACAGAAACAAAATGAATTAATGAGCATTTATATTTGGTTATTGCTTGCTAAATTTAGCCTAAGATTGAAATGAATGTTTTGGAGTGTTGCGTTAGATCCACCTTTCAGTGACATATGCAGACCTAAGATTGAAAACAAATTATGATAATTCCGATAATGAGTTCATAATACTCTGAATTAAATTATTATTTTTTATCAACAATGGCATGGTTCAGTGGTCGAAGTTTGGAAATCTTATACTAGACGTTGGTTTTTGAAGGATCTAGAAGTATATAAGTCTTAGTTAAAGTTTTAGTGTTTGTAAAATTAAATATTTTAAATTTTAATCAAAATTATAAATTCCAAAAAAATGTAAATTTTAAACCAATAATATACCCTCTGCTCAACCCAGTTCCCTTCTCTAGAATAAGACTTCAATTCTGTCATTCTTTGGGTCAAGGTCAAGCTTTCTATAAATTTAAAAAATATATATTTATCAACAAATATTTTTAAATAATTGGTAGAATATCCTATTCTATCCCTCTAATATAGTCAGTTTATTTTTTTTTTGTCCCTCTAATATGATTTGTTCTTAAAAGGTCCCTGTATTTTAAATTTTGAGAAATATAAGTCTCTCTTTTTAATATAATTTATCTTAGGAAGGTCCCTATAAGGACTTACATTTTCTAAAAATTAAAATACAGAGTCCTTCTATGAACATATCATATTGGAGAGACTAAAGAAATTGATTGACTATATAGAGGAAGTAAATAAGGTATTCTACCCAAATAATTAAATAAATAATTAAACTTAAGATAGTTCATAACCAATTCCATCACTCTATCCACATTTATTTAAAAAAAAAAAATTCCATCACTCTCTTTCAAATATGTAATAAGACTTGGAAATGGACAAAATTCTCTTGTTTCCATTCCGTGAGGCCAAGTCAAGTGTGGGTCATGAGTCATGACTTTTGATTTCTCCTTCCAACAAATCTTTCAACCTAAGTAAATGTTTTTTGAACTATTGGTTTCATCTAATTTCCAAAGGCTTGGCTCATGCGTACAGCAAATTAATGTATTTTCTTTAATGAACTATAGATTAAACACTTTTTGACAATTTACACCCTTTTTTATTTAATTAGTTCCAATCATTATAATTTGTATTTGGTTTATATATAATCAAATTGGCGAAATAAAGCCATTTTTCACTTATTTTTAGTATTGGGACTTTTAAAGAAAAAAAAAATCAAAGCTCAAAGTATTGAAGAACTTCTAAAAATTGAGACAAAAAATTTGGAAATAAACAAACATATTCAGAAAAGCTGAGTTGATGTTAACATCTCAACAAATTATAATTCCAATTTACATCCAAATCAAAAGACTTTGTTAAAACCAAATATCTTAATGGCCAAGAAATCCCTTGGAAATGACGTCTATTTGGGAAAAAAAAAATCATTTAAACATGTGGTTTTAATTTTTCTAATTCCTTCAATTCTTTTATTTACCTAAACTAAATAAATAAAAACCAAAAGAACTATTTTAAAAATAATTTTTATACTACAACAAATTATGAAGAAAGAAGATGTCAATAATGAAACTATAACCATTAAAAACATTCAAATTTTGTTTTTTAAATCCCGAAAAAATATTCATATATATATACAACCAAACATTAAAAAGGAAATACCAAACTAATAAGAAAAACTTAGGAGATGAATCTAGAAGGCATACTTCTCTTTTTCTCATTCCAAAGAAAATAATGATCACGTCCTAAACAAACCCAAAGTCCTTGAACTTTAAATGTTCCCATTATTTGATCCCTCATTCCTCCACATTTAAATAAATTCCTATCCTTAAACAATTCTATAAATACAAACACCAACCATATTCCAACTACTCTTCATACAACCAAAAAATAAGGGGAAAAAATGAACCTCCTCATGACATGTCTCGCGCTGTTTCTATCACTCCAAGCTTTACCTTGCACACCATGCAAATTCCCTGCCATAATTAACTTAGGTGACTCCAATTCCGACACCGGCGGCCTCTCCGCCACCTTCAGCCTGGTCCGGTCTCCATACGGAGAGACCTTCTTTGACATGCCGGCCGGTCGATACTCCGATGGCCGTCTTATTATCGACTTCATAGGTAAATCTATATAAATTTCATTACAAGTAAATGTTATTTGTACAAACTAAACTTATTTATTTCTACATGGACTATCAAATTTCAGCTAAGAGTTTTGGTTTGCCATACTTGAGTGCATACTTAGACTCTTTAGGCACTAACTTCCGTCATGGTGCCAACTTTGCCACTGCTGCATCAACCATCATGCAACAAAGTGTGCCACTTAATAAAGGTGGCTATAGTCCCTTCTCATTACAAGTCCAGTTAGCCCAGTTCTCTCAGTTCAAATCCAGGTCTCGAATTATCGCCAAAAAAGGCAAGTATTAATACTAAATACTAAATTGATCAACTCTATCCATGTACTCTGATTACTATAGTTAATAATATATTAGGCAAAGTTTTCAAAAGCTTGATGCCGAAGAAGGATTATTTCAAAAAAGCTTTGTATACAATTGACATCGGTCAAAACGATCTCACCGAGCTTTTTTTTAGTAATCAATCTGCTGATGATTATATCCCATTGACAATGAAGGTGTTCAGTGATGTCGTAAAAGTAAGTGATCGTATTTAATTTATAATAAAAATAGAGAATATTAACTATCTTGATGTAAATACTGGTGTGCACTGCAGAAGGTGTATAAACACGGCGGGCGACACTTTTGGATCCATAACACGGGTCCTTTAGGTTGCCTGACCTATGTTCTTCTCCGAAGACCATCATCATCCCGGGAACTCGATTCGGTCGGCTGCGCTATGATATTCAATAAACTAGCACAAAAATTTAATGAAATGCTCAATGAAACAGTGACACAGTTCAGAAAAGATCTGCCTTCTGCAACAATCATCTATGTAGATGTTTACACTGCTAAATACAATCTTTTTAGAAAAGCAGAAAAGTATGGTAAGAAGATATACATAAATTTTGTATTGCTTGATGTCTTGTTTAGGTGTGACACTTACCTACTTATAAAGTAATGAATAATAAATCAATGAAAGCCATATGTCATGATAATAAATTTAAAATTTTATTGAAATTTTAAATTTATTTATTTATTTGGCAGGATTTGAGAAGCCACTGAGAACATGCTGTGGATATGGTGGTGGCGATTATAACTTTGCTTTTAATGTGAGATGTGGAGACAAAGGCATAGTTGAGGGGGAGGAAGTTTTATTGGGGAAATCATGTTCACATCCAGAGAAAAGCATAATTTGGGATGGAATTCATTACACTGAAGCTGCAAACAAATGGGTTTTCAATGAGATAGCCACTGGAAAATATTCACATCCTTCTCTTCCTCTTTGCAAGGTCTGTGATTGAATAATACCACCTGTTTTGGAATGCAGTATGACCATTGTATTTATATTATATATATACACATATAAATAATTATCTCGATCACTCTCTCAAGCATATTTGTTTGGTGTATAAATATAACAATTATATAATAAAACATATACTTTTAAAAGTATAGACTCATTTTCATAAATGCTTGCACTTCCAAATGTCCAAAAACCATGTAAACATGTAAAAAAGCATATATATATATATATATGGCTCATATTCTAGGTGAATGGGCAGATGCTGGAGCAGAGCGGAACGGAGAGACGGAGTGTAGCGTAGAAGCGAAGTGGAGCGGAGCAGAGTATTTTGGTAAATTGTACCAGGTAGAATATATATATATATATATATAATATGTAACCCTAATTAACTCTAATAATAGAATTGATAGCGGCTTTTCTCCCGAGAACGTATACATACTCTGGTGAACCTCATTAAATCTCGTGTTTTTGTGTGATTGCCTTCAGATTTTCTTTTTCATCATTGTTTAATTCTTCAACAATATATATATATGACAAGCGTCGTTCGTTTAAGCGATTGTCAAATAGGCAAATAGGTACATAGATATATTTATAGTTACGAGTTTAAAGATAAACATACTAAAAAAAATAAAATAAAATAATTCCCCTTTTGAATCAAACAATTGGTTTCATTAGCATACAGCATGAATACAAGAGCATACCATCAGATGCATAGCCAACTGGGCGTTGAATTGGTCTGCCAGAAGAGCTTCATTCACTGAGCATCCCACACACCGCCTAAACAAGAAAGGTCATGAAAACTCAAGAAGATGAAAACCCATGCTTAGAAACACATGTACATCTCTCGTTTATGTGAGAATAAGGTCAATTATATAAAATCTGGATGAATTTTGCTTGATGTGTTCAGCTCTAGAAGGAGTGATCCTCACATCACAGCATATCCAAAATTCGTCATGTGCATAATTTTCCCCACATGCGCCACAGAGAGTGGATCCATGATCCTCCTCTTCCTCTTCCTCACCCTCTCCTTCACTCTTGCCATCCTCTTTTGGTGGAGCCATGCATCTTGGAAGTCTTAACCTGGGACTGCTGAAAATTATTACAACACACACACACACAATTCAGAAACACAAATTTGATTTGTTTTTGCTGCTGCTCTTTGGGGTTTTCTCCCTCCCCTGGGACTGTCTCTTTGCAGTTCCTGTTACAACTTCATAAATTGTGGGGAGACCATTGATCATGTTGAAAAGCTTCCTCCTGTCATTTTCAAAACATAAAAGGAAAGAAAAGAAAAGAAAAGAAAAGAAAAGGCAAGAATCAGGCCTTGGCAGTTCAAATTGATAACTTGGATTAAAGATTTAACTATCATTGTGTTAGTGCTTCATGCTTCAAACTAAAATGTTCTAAAGAATGGCAAATGTAGAACTTGGTGCACAACAGAACAACCAGTAATCCTCAAAAAAAAAAAAAAAAAAAAAAAAAAAAAAAAAAAGGAAAAAGGGGAAAGGGAAACAAATAGATCAAACATTCATTTGACTATAATTTGCCATCAAGACCTGGTATAGGACACTAACTTGCAATGATAGGAATGTGAGGGTGAAAACTATCTCAAAAAGATAAAATAATTTTAACTTGTAGAGATGGATTAATAAATTAAAATAAAACATTACTATCTTAGAAAAAACACTCACTGAAGTGAACATAATGCAAAAACTAGTGAATCTCTTATTTAAGTCAACATTAAAAACTAATAACTACTTACACCCACTGATCTTATCTATATTACAACCAACCACTATGCAAAGAATCTCAAATTATTGACACTATAATTCTAATTTTAATCTATTTTTTAAAAAATAGATTAGAAACGTTTTATTTGGCACGGAATTTGACATGATGTGCCCAAAATAGTACCAAACAAAAATGTTTGGCATGGCTTTCCTAAAGTCGTTCCAAAAATAATTACAAATAATTTTATTTGGCACGGTTCTTGGCACAGTTTTGGAGATATTTTGTCAAATTCATTGCTACATGTTTTATTTTTCATAAAAAATTATATTTATTTTGTACATGCACTAATATTATCATTAACTCAATAGCAACTAAATATAAATAACAAAATATAAAATTCTAATTTTAATCTATATTTCAAAAAATAATTAGAAATTTTTTTTATTTGGCAAAGAATTTGGCACGGCCAACCCAAAAACCGTGACAAATAATCTTATTTGTCACGATTTTTGGCGTGGCCGGTGTTGGAGATACTTTGTCAAATTCAATGCTATATTTTTTATTTTTTCAAAACTATATTTATTGTGTACATGCACAAATATTATTATTAACTCAATAACAACTAAATATAAATAACAAAATATAAAATTAACATGGATTAAAGATATAAAATTCCAATTTTAATCTATATTTCAAAGAATAATTAGAAAAAAAATTATTTATCACGGCATTTCGCACGGCCTGCCCAAACCTGTGACAAATAATCTTATTTTTTCAAGGTTGTTTGCACAGTTTTGGATATACCCTGTCAAATTCATTGCTACATTTTTTATTTTTCATAAAAAATTATATTTCTTGTGTGCATGCACAAATAGCAACTAAATATAAATAACAAAATATAAAATTAACATGGATTGAAGATATAAAATTCCAATTTTAATTTATATTTCAAAGAATAATTAGAAAAAATTTTATTTAGCACGGCATTTGGCATGGCCTACCCAAAATCAAGCTAAAAACCATGACAAATAATCTTATTTGTCATGGTTTTATTTTTGGCACGGTTTTGGATATACCTTGTCAAATTCATTGCAACATTTTTTTATTTTCTTAAAAAACTATATTTGTTGTGTACATGCACAAATATTATTATTAACTCAATAACAACTAAATATAAATAACAAAATATAAAATTAACATAGATTAAAAATATAAAATCCCAATTTTAATATATATTTCAAAAAATAATAAAAAAAATTATTCAACACGGCATTCCCAAAACGGTGTCAAACGCTGTGACAAATAGTCTTATTTGTCACGGTTTTGAATATACTTTGTCAAATTTATTGCTACATATTTTATTTTTTTCATAAAAAATTATATTTGTTGTGTATATACACAAATATTATTATTAACTCAAAAGCAATTAAATATAAATAACAAAACATAAAATTAACATGGATTGAACATATGTATTCATGCATATCAAACATCTCAACCCACTTGAAACGTGAACATAATGCAAAAAAACTAGGGAATCTCTTATTAAGTAAATATTAAAAACTAATAACTACTTACATCCACTCGTCTTATCTATATTACAACCCTCCACCATCCAACACAATCTCAAATTATTGACAATGTAATTCCAATTTTAATCTATTAAAAAAAAATAGTAACTTTTTTATTTGGCATGTTGTACCCAAAACCTTGCCAAAAGCCGTATCAAACAAAAATGTTTGCCATGGTATTTGGCACAGTTTTGGAGATACCTTATCAAACTCATTGCTACATTTTTTTATTTTTCATAAAAAATTATATTTGTTGTATACATGCACAAGTATTATGATTAACTCAATAGAAACTAAATATAAATAACAAAATATAAAATTAACATGAGTTGAAGACATAAAATTTCAATTTTAATCTATATTTCAAAGAATAATTAGTAAAATTTTTGTTTGGCACGGCCTCCCCAAAACAGTGTCAAAAACCATGACAAATAATCTTATTTGTCACCTTTTTTGGCACGGTTTTGAAGATACCTTATTAAATTCATTGCTACATGTTTTATTTTTTCATAAAAAATTATATTTGTTGTGTACATGCACAAATATTATCATTAACTCAATAGCAACTAAGTATAAATAACTATATATATATATATATACATGCACACATATGATTGTTACAACCAATGTCCACAAACCAAATATCTGACTTGTGAGATTCCTGACTATCTTGAATTACCATTAACAAAGTCTCCGCTTCTTTATTTTATACAAAATTTGACTTTTCTCCTTTGTCTTTGTCATTAGGTAGCTTGGTGTAATATTCAAAACAGTAATGACCAAATCGATGACATCTAAAGCATTCAATCATAGATTTATCAAACTGTTGACCTAGTCATCTTCCTTTATTTTGTAGATAACCATCATCAGTATTTTTGTTGGCACTTATGTAGCCTCTATCTACTCTTCCTCTTCCTCTTCCTCTACTTCCACCTCGACCTCTACCTCGTAATATTGAGAAGTTGTTGGTTGTAAAGGCCTTCAAAGTTTGCTCCTCAGCAGTAAAATTACGGTTAATATTCTTTTCATGAACTAATAAAGAGCTTTGAAGTTCATCAATGGATGGTGCATCTATGTCTTTTGATTCTTCAATTGAGCAGACTATATAGTCAAATTTTGTTGTCAAAGATCGCATTAGCTTTTCAATAATAGTGACATCGTTCATCTTCTCCCCACGAAAATACATATTATTGGGTAACCACATGGTTTTTGCAAAATAGTTGTTAACAAATTCTCCATCCTTCATATGTAGATTTTCAAAATCCCTTCTCAATGCTTGAAGTTGTGCACGCTTCACTCTTGATGAGCCTTGATATTTTCTCTTCATTGAATCTCATATATCTTTGAAGGTTTCTTTGCAAAGAATCGTCTCCAAGATAGATCGATTAATGGCTTCAAATAAATAATTCTTCACCTTCAAATCACCTCAAGTTCCTTCCGTTGTGCTTCTATAGGTACCACTCCAACATCTGGGGTTGCAACTCCAAATTCAACAATATTCCAATACTCTTTAGATTTTAAAAAATTTTCCATCAACATGCTCCAATGATCGTAGTGACCATCAAAACGTGGAATAGATGGTTGCACAAAGTTGGTTGCAAACATTGTGAATTTCTTCACTATAAAGACCTCTCTCTTTTGTTGAAAACCAGGCTCTGATACCACTGATGACTTAAAAGAAGGGATGAGAAAAAACTGCACACTTTATTCATAAACACTGAAGCTTTTATAAAAACAAAGTTCTTAATAGATAATCTTCTACTAATTTAAATTATAATCAACACACAACTAACTTAAATATCTAAATCAAACATATCATAATCAAACTAAAATAAACATTATTATCTCAACAAGGTTCACCCCCTATATAAGTTGGTTGATAATAATTGTAAAAAGTTCTATCAAAAGTATGATCCATTTGTGTTGGCACAACAAGCCACTCAAGTGAACTATGTTGAGTACCCCGAACATGAAGAAAAACAAAGTTGATTGGTTGGCTGTGCGTCCAACAAAAGCTAGGGGAATGGTTGAGACAAGTTGGCCATAAAAAGATACATCTGCATATCAAATGGAAGAAATCTAGTCCACAACCAGTGTTAGTACTATAGAAGAAATTCCTCCTTTTGTTTGACCCACAAGACATACAATTTATTGTTGACTTGTCTGATCTGTAACCCATTTTGGAAGGTGAAACCGAGGAAGACAAGGAAGATGAACTAACTGGAAAATGAACAAAATGAACAAAATGAACAAATTGATGATGATGACTTTAACAAACAACGCACTATTTTGACAAACTCTTTATTTGTACTTCCTTTTAATATGAACCTTTTATTTATCAAGTCTGAGGTTTTATTTTTATTTTGAATAAAAACTCGCTATGCAATCCCATTATGAGAATCTCATTCATGCTTTTGATGTGATAAGTAGTTTTACCATTTTTGTTCTTATTTGTGCCTCCATGTAGGTGGGTAGATTATTTCACTTGAAGAGTGATGGATCGTTATCAAGATTCCGGGACAACATTGGGTTTGAATTTTCATTTATTTTAACCTTTTTTTTAAATTGTTTTCAAATTTACTTTGTTAACACAATGATTAGGTTAATAAACATATTTGTTTTCATTTAAGTAAGATGACATGAATATAAAATGAATAACCTTGGATTTCTACCATCATGCTAAATTAGAATTGAATGAATTTGAAACATAGTAAAATGGCAATTTATTTTAATTACATTGAATGTTATGCTTTTGTTATTAAGAACCATGCAAAATAATCATCAAGAGTAATAAACATACATTAGAAAATTAAACATGCATTAATTTTCCAAAATCCAATGGAAGTTATACATGCATTAGGAATTCTCACATGCTCAGTTAGGCTTTCGAATGAACAAAACATTAATGTAAATATTTTGAGTTCAAATTTTGTTTGACTTTGGATAATATTTATATAATCATTTTGAAAGGAAGCTTACTTGAGATGCAGGAACAATTTGAGAAAGCTATAGTAGACAAATGCAGTCAAGGCGTAGATGAGGATTCTATTAATCAAGATGAATTATGGGATGAGATAGTTATTGGAAGTCGTAACATAGTTGTAGGAAAAGGTAACATTGTTAGACAAATGTCCTCATTCAATTACAAGCCATGCTCTGAGCCTTCCGAATCAACTGAACAACTCTGCAACGAAATTAAAGAGTTATAGGAGAAGCTTGCTAGATCTCGTGCTAAGGCTGATGCTAAGTTGGTTCGATGTGAGTTATTTTAATCATCATTGCTTGTTGCACTTTGAGTACAAGGTATTGACCTCTCTAGCATGCCTATTACTGCATGTACACCATATGCCCCTCGAGCACCAATAGGAGAATCCCAAAAGTATGCCGAGAGCACTTTCCAATGTTGAAGAGAGTCAGGGCTTCCCTGTCTATGGATAATTCTCTTGACGACTTTGAGGATGATGTAGAGGGTTATAGTTTTGTGGTATTTTGTTGGATTCAAACTTGCAGCATAATGAATGTAATAACATTTATGTTTATTTTACTACTACTACAAGAAATATTTTAGTAAATTAATGTAGGTTATGATATTAAATAAATCTATCATTATTTTAGCAAAATAAATTTTAATTTTTCACGGAATAAATAAAATTATGCTAAATTTTGTGACAAAATCAATGCCAAAATTTGTGACAAAAAATGTGCCAACAATCATATAAATTCTAAAACAATGACAAAATTTGTGACAAAAAACCGTGCAAAATGTCATAAAACCATGTCAAAAACCGTAACAAACCACATAGTTCTAAAATCCGTGATAAATGGAACCATACCAAAAACCATGACAAATAACCCAGTGCTGAAAACCATGACAAACTAAACCATGCCAAAATCCGTGACAAACAAAACCGTGATAAATCCAACTGTGCCAAAAACCGTGATAAATCCAACCATGCCAAAACCCTTGACAAACTACATCGTGCCAAAAACTGTGACAAATTACATCGTGCCAACAATCGTGACAAATTATACCGTGCCAAAGTATATTTATCATGTATGTTATAGGCCCGATTAATATTCCGTACCAAAAACCATACTCAAATCAATTTGTCACAGTTTTTTGGACCCATTTTCGTGCCAAATTTACTGTGCCAATTTTTTTTTTTCTTATAGTGAGAGGTATACAAAGTCTTAGACAGTTAAAGTTTTATTGTTTGTAAAATTGATTATTTTAAATTTTAAATCAAAATATAAATTTTAAAATTTTAAGTTTTAAACCGATGATATATATATTTATAAGTATTTATAATTAACTTAAAATATTAGTACTAACTATACATTACAGGGATGGGGTGGAAATTAGGACCGCCTGCTTCTCTACAAAAACCTGATCCCCTTCTCTAGTGTAAATTAGGGACCCTAGATTGGGGATCCTTGTTTTTGAAAACATATACTGTTTAGTGGTCTAAGATTGATGAAGGACTCTCTTCTAGGTTCCATTTTTACTTCATTTTGGTCTTTCTTTGGGTCAAGGTAAACTTTTCTACAAATTAAAAAATATAACAAAAGTTTTAAAATAATTAAATAAATAATTAAACACAAGATAGCTCAAAACCAATTCCCCCCACTCTCTTTCAAATATATAATATGTTAGGTATGGCTCATACTAGATAATAGACAGATGTTGGAGCGGAGCGGAGCGGAGCGGAGCGGAGCAATAGCATCTCTGTCTAATTGGGGAGTTTCGCAGAAAGTGGGTTGAGGGTGCGGGGGCAATACCTTCGCAGTATGGTACATGATAAATTTGTAAATTGTACAGGGGGGTTTTTATAAATATGCATTGTATTTATAACCCTAATTGGTCTTTCTCTTTGGATTAATAAAAGTAGCCGCCGCTCATCGCTCCCGAGGACGTAGGCACATTGCCGAACCTCGTTAAATCTTTGTCTTCTTTATTCTTGTGTTTTATTTAGCCATATTTTCTCAACAATTGGTACCAGAGCGTGGTTGAGATGGCTATGTCTAGTGCAAAATTCGAAGTGGTGAAGTTTGATGGAACTGGCAATTTCGGATTGTGGCAAACAAGGGTAAAGGATCTGTTGGCGCAGCAAGGGATTCTAAAGGCTTTGCGGCCAAAGAAACCAGATAATATGGAGGTTGAAGATTGGGAAGAACTACAGCAGCGAGCGGCAGGAACCATACGGCTATGCCTGGCAGATGAGATCATGTATCACGTAATGAATCTAAAATCTCCAGGCGAAGTATGGACGAAGTTGGAAACACAGTTTATGTCCAAATCCCTAACGAATAAACTGTATCTGAAGCAAAGGCTGTATGGGCTGAAGATGTAGGAAGGTTCTGATTTGGCGCAGCACTTGAATGTCTTCAATCAAATAATCACAGATCTAGCTAGACTTGATGTGAGTATTGAGGCCGAAGACAGAGCGATGATTCTGTTGTGTTCATTACCTCCTTCTTATGAACACCTGGTGACTACTCTTACATATGGGAAAGAAACAATCAAAGTTGAAGAGATTACTGCAGCCTTGTTGGCTCATAGTCAGCGGAAGCAAAGTGCAGTGGAAAGCTCTCATGGTGACAGTTTATATGTTAAGGGTAATCAAGATCGTGGAAGGAAGTTAGAGAATGAGGGTTCTGGAAAACGAAATTTCAGATCTAAGTCTAAGAGCAGAAAGACGATTCATTGCTTTAAGTGCAAGGAGCCAGGACATATGAAGAGAGACTGTCCAAAGTTGAAAAAGCAGATTGATGAAAAACGTGATGAATCATCCAAGTCTGCGAATGTGGTGCAGAGTGACAATTCTGATTGCAGTGATGGTGATATGCTTTCAGTTTTAACAAATCAGTTCATGGATGCATGGATTCTGGATTCCGAATGCTCTTATCATATAACGCCTAACAGGGAGTGGTTCTCGTCATACAGGTCAGCTTATTCTGGTTCTATCTATTTAGGTGATGATAGATGTTGCAATATTGTTAGTATTGGTGAAGTCAGAATTAAGATGTATGATGGTACTGTTAGAACACTTTGTGATGTTAGGCATATACCAGATTTGAAAAAGAATCTAATTTCCTTGGGCATTTTGCATAAGAATGGTTTTATTCCTAAGGCAGATGAGGATAGGGAAACTATTCGAATTGTTAAGGGTGCACTGACTGTGATGAAAGGAAAGCTAACTGCAGGGAATATCTACAAACTGTTAGGGAATACAGTTGTAGGTGGAGTTCATTCGGTTGAGTCATATGATGATAATACAAAATTATGGCACATGCGCCTTGGTCATCTTAGTGAACGTGGGATGACTGAATTGCATAAAAGAAATTTGTTGCATGGTGTTAAAAGCTGCAAGCTAGAATTTTGTAAGTTTTGTGTTCTTGGAAAGCAGTCTAGAGTTAGTTTTTCGACTGGAAATCACAAAACTGAAGGGATTCTAGATTATGTGCATTCTGATGTGTGGGGGCCTACGAGGGAATTGTCATTGGGAGGATCTCAATATTATGTTACTTTTATTGACGATTTTTCTAGAAAAGTTTGGGTGTATTTTTTGAAACAGAAATCTGAGGTTTTTGCCAAATTCAAGCAATGGAAAGCCGAGGTGGAGAACCAAACTGGTAGAAAGATCAAGTATTTGAGATTTGATAATGGCACAGAGTACACAGATTCGCAATTTCAGAAATTTTGTGAGGAGCATGGGATTCAGAGGCATTTTTCAGTGCGCAAGACACCACAGCAGAATGGTGTTGCAGAAAGGATGAACAGGTCTTTGACTGAAAGGGCAAGATGCTTGAGACTGAATGCCGAGCTTCCTAAAAGTTTTTGGGCAGAGGCTGTTAGTATGGCGTGCTATCTCATCAATAGATCACCACGGGCATCATTGGGTGGAAAGGTTGCAGAAGAGGTATGGACAGGTAATGCAATTGTTTTTTATCACTTACGAATTTTTGGTTGTCCGGCTTATGTGCATGTACCTGGTGATGAAAGATCAAAGCTTGATCCAAAATCTAAGAAGTGCATCTTTCTGGGTTATAAGAAAGGTGTTAAAGGATACAAGTTTTGGGATCCGATTGCAAAGAAAATGGTGATCAGTAGAGATGCAGTTTTTGATGAGCAGTTTATGTTGCAGCAGCATCAAGACAAAGTGCCAGAAAACAGTTCCAGTTCAGATACATTGCAGATGGATTTAGTATCTCATCCAGTAGCAGTTGAAAGTTTAAATCCAACATCTAGTGGTTCTAATACAGATGATCTGCAAAATTATAATCTAGCCAGAGATAGACAGAGACGCACCAATGTAAAGCCTCCAAGCAGATTTGGTTATGAAGACATGGTCTCTTTTGCACTTCTCATTACTAGTGATGATCCAGCTACCTTCCAAGAAGCTATAACTAGCCAGGAGAAAAAGGAATGGATGAGTGCAATGGTTGAAGAGATGGAGTCTTTGCAGAAAAATCATACATGGGAGCTAGTTCAGCTTCCAGAGGGAAAGAAGGCTATTGGGTGCAAGTGGGTGTACAAAAAGAAACCAGCAGTATCAGAAAAAGAAGGGGAAAAGTTCAAGGCTCGATTGGTAGCAAAGGGATTTTCACAGCAGAAGGGGATAGATTATGATGAAATTTTTTCTCCTGTGGTTCGGCATACTTCAATCAGGGTTGTACTTGCATTAGTGGCCTGTTGAGATTTGCATTTAGAGCAGATGGATGTAAAAACTGCTTTTTTGCATGGTGATCTAGAGGAGCTGATTTACATGGTGCAACCAGACGGGTTCACTCAACCTGGACATGAGCATCTGGTTTGCAGGTTAAAGAAATCGCTGTATGGGTTGAAACAGTCTCCAAGACAATGGTACAAGCGGTTCGACTCCTACATGATTCAGATTGGCTACAGGCGATGTGAGTATGATTGTTGTGTTTATGCTAAGAGACTTGATGATAGTTCTTTTATTTTTCTGTTACTGTATGTTGATGATATGCTGATTGCTGCAAAGAACATGCATGATGTCCTTGGTTTGAAAGCTTTGTTGAGCCAGGAATTTGACATGAAAGACTTAGGTGCTGCAAAGAAAATTCTTGGAATGGAGATTCACAGAGATAGAGGCTCAAGAAAATTGTGGCTATCTCAACAAGGCTATGTTGAGAAAGTGTTAGACAGATTTGAGATGAGCAAAGCAAAGGCAGTGAGCACTCCGTTGGCAAATCATTTTAAGCTTTCTTCAGAACAGTGTCCTAAGACAGATAAGGATATTGATGACATGACAAAGGTTCCATATGCCAGTGCAGTTGGTTGTTTGATGTATGCTATGGTATGTACTCGTCCTGACTTGGCTCATGCTGTTAGTCAAGTTTGCAAGTACATGTCTAAACCAGGCAGGCAACATTGGGAAGCAGTCAAGTGGATTTTCAGGTATCTGAAGGGAACTGTAGGCCATGGAATTGTTTTTGGCAGTCAGCAGAATGATCCTGTGATTGTAGGATATGTGGATTCAGACTATTCTGGTGATTTGGATGACAGAAGGTCTACAACTGGGTATGTGTTTACTCTTGGTGGAGGGCCTATATGTTGGAAATCAACTGTTCAGTCTATTGTGGCATTATCTACAACTGAAGCTGAATACATGGCAGTAGCTGAAGCTGCTAAAGAAGCCTTATGGCTTACTGGGCTAGTGAAGGAACTGGGTGTTAAGCAAGGTGGAGTTCAGTTGCATTGTGATAGTCAAAGTGCTATTTATTTGGCTAAGAACCAGGTGTATCATGCTATAACTAAGCATATTGATGTGAGGTTCCACAAGATTCGAGAGTTGATTGCATCTGGTGAGATACTATTGCAGAAGGTTCATACTAGTGAGAATGCAGCTGATATTTTGACCAAGCCGGTTACTATCAACAAGTTCATGCATTGTTTGGACTTGTTGAATGTTGATTGCTGCTAGACAAGCAAGGTAGCTCAACCCATTTTGGTGTGTGTGAAACTCCATGGTTTAATCTCCTAAGAGGCTTGATATTCGCCAAGGTGGAGATTTGTTAGGTATGGCTCATACTAGATAATAGACAGATGTTGGAGCGGAGCGGAGCGGAGCAATAGCATCTCTGTCTAATTGGGGAGTTTCGCAGAAAGTGGGTTGAGGGTGCGGGGGCAATACCTTCGCAGTATGGTACATGATAAATTTGTAAATTGTACAGGGGGGTTTTTATAAATATGCATTGTATTTATAACCCTAATTGGTCTTTCTCTTTGGATTAATAAAAGTAGCCGCCGCTCATCGCTCCCGAGGACGTAGGCACATTGCCGAACCTCGTTAAATCCTTGTCTTCTTTATTCTTGTGTTTTATTTAGCCATATTTTCTCAACATAATAAGACTTGGAAAGGGACAAAATTCTCTTGTTTCCATTCCATGAGGCCCCATTTTTATATTATTATTAATTAAATATTTTTTATTATTAATTAAATTTAAATATTAACATTTAATATATAAAATATAATGATTTAAAATTATGAGAATTTTTTTTTTTGAGTTATAGCAAATTATATTAATTATCCTATTGGTCCTCAGCAAAAAATAAAAATAAAAAAATAAAAATACAATCTAAATTCTATTCTTATGGTTTCACTTAAAATAATAAAGAATAAGAAAGAATGAATATCGATCGTGCTAGCATTGTCAAATGTCAATCAAAAAAAGAAAAACAAGTCGTGTGGTTCATAACTTCTAATGTCTTTTTTTCAACAAGTCTTTCTACCTAAATATATGTTCTTGGACCATTATTTTGTGGCCAATCTTATTTTCAAATGTTTGGCTCCTCATTACAACAAAATGCATTATAAATTAAATAACTTATTTTACCATTTACACCTTATTTGATGCAATTCGTTCCAATCATTATAATAATTTATATTTGGTTTCATGTATGATCAAATTGGCGAAATAAAGTCATCTTTAACTAATTTTTAGCTTGAAAATAATTTCATTCAATTCAATTATTGGGACTTTTTTAAATAAGATCAAAGTTCAAGGTGTTGAAGAACTTTTAAGAAATGAGACAAAATTTGGAAATAAACAAACATATGAAGAAAATCTGAGTTGGTGTTCACCTCTCAGTAAATAATAATTCCAGTTTACATCTAAATAAGAAGACTTAGTCAAAACCTAATATTTTACGTAACTCATTAATCACCAACAAATTTCTTGAAAAAGACGTCTATTTGAAAAAAAAATTATCTTTTAAACATGAGATTTTAACTTTTAAAATTCCTTCAATTCTTTTATTTACCTAAACTAAATATATAAGAACAAAAACAACAATTTTCAAAATAATTTTTGTACAACAACAAATTATGAGGAAAGAAGACCTTAAAACTGAAACTATAATCATTAAAAACATCTTCTTTTTTTTTTTTAAGTCCCAAAATATATATATATATATAAACCAAAAAGGAAAACTTAGGAGATGAATCTAGAAGGCATACTTCTCTTTTTCTCATTTTGAAGTAGATGATGTGATCACATCCTAAACAAACCCAAAGTCCTTTTAACTTTCTATGTTCCCATTATTTGATTTCTCATTCCTCCCCATTTAAATTAAATCCTCTCTCCTTAAACAATTCTATATATACAAACACCAACCTTATTCCAACTACTCTTCATACAACCAAAAATAAGAAGAAAAAAAAAAAGGAGAAAAAATGAGCATCCTCATGATATGTCTCACCCTGCTTCTATCACTCCAAACGTCATCATGCACACCATGCAAATTCCCTGCCATAATTAACTTAGGTGACTCCAATTCTGACACCGGCGGCATCTCCGCCACCTTTGGCCCTGCTCCACCTCCAAATGGAGAGACTTTCTTTCATATGCCGGCCGGTCGATACTCCGATGGCCGTCTTATTATCGATTTTATAGGTAAATTTATATAAATTTCATTACAATTTACAAGCAATATTATTTGTACAAACTAAACTTATTTTTTTATACATGGACTATTAAATTTCAGCTAAGAGTTTTGGTTTGCCATACTTGAGTGCATACTTAGACTCGTTAGGCACTAACTTCAGTCATGGAGCCAACTTTGCCACTGCTGGATCAACCATCATGCAACAAAGTGTGCCACTAAATAAAGGTGGCTATAGTCCCTTCTCATTACAAGTCCAGTTAGCCCAGTTCTCTCAGTTCAAATCCAGGTCTCAAATGATCGCCAAAAAAGGCAAGTACTAATACTAAATACTAAATTGATCAACTCTATCCATGTACCCTGCTTACTAAAGTTAATAATATATTAGGGAAAGTTTTCAAAAGCTTGATGCTGAAGAAGGATTATTTCAAAAAAGCTTTGTATACAATCGACATCGGTCAAAACGATCTCACTGAGCTTTTTTTTAGTAATCAATCTGCTGATGATTATATCCCAATGACAATGAAGGTGTTCAGTGATGTCGTAAAAGTAAGTGGTCATATTTAATCTATAATAAAAATAGAGAATATGAACTATCTTAATGTAAATACTGGTGTGTACTGCAGGAGGTGTATAAACACGGCGGGCGACACTTTTGGATCCATAACACGGGTCCTTTAGGTTGCCTGACCTATGTTCTTCTCCAAAGACCATCATCGTCCCCGGATCTCGATTCTGTCGGCTGCGCTGTGATATTCAATAAACTAGCACAAAAATTTAATGAAATGCTCAATGAAACAGTGACACAGTTCAGAAAAGATCTGCCTTCTGCAACATTCATCTATGTAGATGTTTACTCTGCTAAATACAATCTTTTTAGCAATGCTGAAAAGTATGGTAAGAGGATATACATAAATTTTCTATTGTTAGTTGTCTTATTGAGGTGTGACACTTACCTACTTAATTAAATAATGAATAATAAATCAATGAAAGCCATAGATCATGATAATTATAAATTGAAAATTTTATGGAAAATTAAATTTATTTATTTATTTGGCAGGATTTGAGAAGCCACTGAGAACATGCTGTGGATATGGTGGTGGTGAATATAACTTTGATTTTAATGTGAGATGTGGAGACAAAGGCATAGTTGAGGGGGAGGAAGTTTTATTGGGGAAATCATGTTCACATCCAGAGAAAAGCATAATTTGGGATGGAGTTCATTACACTGAAGCTGCAAACAAATGGGTTTTTAATGAGATAGCCACTGGAAAATATTCACATCCTTCTCTTCCTCTTTGCAAGTCCTGTCATTGAATAATACCACCTGTTTTGGAATGTATGACCATTGTATTTATATTATATATATATATATATATAGTATCTCTTACTCTCTCAAGCATGTTTGTTTGGCGTATAAATATAACAATTATATAACAAACATATACTTTTAAAAGCAAAAATTCATTTTCATAAATGCTTGCACTTCCAAATATGTCTAAAACCCATGTAATAAAAAGTATATTACATATTATATATTTATAGTTACAAGTTTAGAGACAGACATATTACAAGAATAAAAAAAAAAAAAAAAATCCTTTTTGGATCAAGCAATTGGTTTCACTGGCATACTGCATGAATACAAGAGCATAGCATCAGATACAAAGCCAACTCAGTGTTGAATTGGTCTGCCAGAAGAGCTTCATTAACTGAAAACATCCACACACCTGCCTAAACAAGAAAGGTCATGAAAACTCAAGAAGATGAAAAATCATGCATAAAAACACATGAACATCTCTCGTTTATGCGAGAATAAGGTCAATCAATGAATGCATAAGGAGCAACTTTCTAACCAGATAAATATCAAGATCTGTTAAAAAAAAAAGGTGAATTAGAGTTCACACAAGGCCAACCATTACAGTTGCTAAAACTAGGAGAAATAATGATTAGAAGGGGTTGTACCACATTTAGACCAAAACTAAAAGCTTGACTTGAGCCTGCATATTCATTTCTTGTCGCATTTGAACAGAAAAGTTCAGTCCCACAAGAAAGTAAACTTGACTATATCATACTCTAGCTCTCTTGTTACTGCAAGCTGGGCATTTGTATTGTTTGATGTGTTCAGCTCTAGCAGGAGTGATCCTCACGCATTTGCCATGAAACCACTTCTCGCACAAATCACAGCATATCCAAAATTCATCCTGTGCATAATTTTCCCCACATGCGCCACAGAGAGTGTTTCCATGACCCTCCTCTTCCTCTTCCTCTCCCTCTCCTTCACTCTCGCCATCGTCTTTTGGTGGAGCCATCTTTGAAGTCTTCGCCTGGGACTGCTGAAAATTATTCCAACACACACAACTATGAAACAGTACTGATAATAAAAAAATGAAAAAAAGAAGACTACAAGTTTCATAATACCATCTTGGAATTTGATTTGTTTTTACTGCTGCTGTTTGGGGTTTTCTCCCTCCCCTGGGACTGCCTCTTCGCAGTTCCTGTTACAACTTCATAAATTGTGGGGAGACCATTGATCATGTTGAAAAGCCGCCTCCTGTCATTGCCAAAACGTCAAAGGAGAGAGAGAGAGAGAGAGAGAGCAACAATCAGGCCCTGGGAGTTCAAATTGATAACTTGGATTAAAAAGTTTAACTATCATTGTGTCAGTGCTTCAAACTAAAATGTAGAACTTGGTGGCCAACAAAACAACCAATAATCTTCAAAAAATGAATATCAGAATGTAGCAACTGAGTTTTGGAACAAAAACCACACAAAAAAAGGTGAGGGGGCGGTGGGGGAGCTATAGGACACTAACTTGCAATGATAGGAATGCAAGGGTGAAAACTATCTCAAAAAGATAAAATAATTTTAAGGATTAAAAAATTAAAATAAAACATTACCATCTTGGTAAAAGTACTCACTCATTGGAAGCATACAACAGATGAATTTGGAACGATCAGCTAGGCCATCATGCATAAATACAAGAAGATCAGAAGAACACTTCTCATGATGTAACAGTATGGCAAGAACACATCCAATTAAATGTTATCAGTTTAGCTGCATTCAAACAACAAGGGAATAGTTTAGTTGCTGGTAGAGTCAATCTACCAGTAACCAGGACTAGGTGAACAGCAGTATAGTAATTTATAAACACAAGTTGCTCATAATCTAGAAATGCACAATGTATCATGATTTAAATGGATAATTAGCTTAGCAAGAAGTGGAAAGATTACACAGATTGATCGGATAGCTATGATCCCTTTAGCCCTTTCTGTGCACTGTTGCAAAAGGTAGGTACTTAATCTAACCAAGATGCCATTTCTTGATGCAGCCTTGCAAGAACATAACCTTGCGTAGATTTAGGAGGCTTAACAGATAAAAATATCAAGAGCTTTCTTTTGATTATTATCATCAATAGAGTCAACTGAGCTAGGATAAGATAACCCTCAACAGTGTCTTCTACTTTCATAATTGCATCACCAATGAAGTGAACTGAACTAGAAGTCTAGGATAAGGTAATTCTGACCATTTCCCCTATATTCATAATTGTATCATCAGGAGAAAGAACTGACCTAGGACAAAATAAGTATCTACAATTTCATCTCATGATTGTCTACATCCCAAGAGCAAATTTAAACCCTCTGCAAACAAACAGCAATATATTCTACGAAGGCAATAAAACAGAAATCTTTTCTACAAACTGTATGACTAACAAACAGCACTTTTTATTTGAAATAGTGGTAATCAAAAAATAAAAATGAAAACTTACTTCAAAATGCAACTTAAAGAAACGACTTGATTACAATGCTTTAAGACTATCAAAAAACATTCCAACTATACAGCACAACAACTGGATCAGCTTATTGGCACAATGAAACATGCACATTGTGAATTTGACCATAAATCAGCATCATTTAAACTATATGGTTTTGAGAAAATATTATGAAAGGGCATAAATGCTTTAATTAATCAGATTAACAATACGAAACAAAATACCTGGCCTCTTTGTCGAATCCAAAACGTGCTCCAAAATAGAATGCAACAGCCAGTAACCATGCATCACTGTGGACAGCAACTAGAGCTAGCCAATCCTTGTCATTCATCCCATCCCTAGCAAAATTGATCCCTAATGCGGGCTCAGGAAGTTCTGGAGGCACTTCCTCGGCCGGCAAGGTTACATCCCAAGTCTCATTAGGAAGTCCATACAAACACAAATTCTCCTTTTCTGCATGCAAAGTCACATTAGCTCCATAAAGTAGCAAGAAGGAAATGTTTCAAACAAAGAACTGCACAAAAGTTAACAGAACAAAGCAACACCAATATTACTTCAAGGATCAACATTCTTCCAACCAGAGAGATCTATAAGAGCAAGAGAAACAACAAGAAGGATGATATCAGCCAATATGTCCTATCAGCACAAAAAATTATAGCAGCAAAACCTTTTCTAATAAATGTTTTATCTTAAATGCTTAAGATGAATTTCAATTGAAAGTTTTCAGAATTTTGATCCACATATTGTTTGTTTTAATTTATTCTATTGAACTCCATTTTTGAATCAGGCTGTGCAAACTCAAAACACATGGCACATAGCTCAAGAGATTCACTAGCATTGAGAGATATAAGGCATGCCAAAATGCAGTACAACAGAAAATTATTTTCAAACAAAACACAAGAAAAATAAATTATTAGGTACTCATTCCCTCTGACAAAAGCAGTCAGGCACATAGACTAGCCTGAAAAGCATTCAAAGCTTCCAAAGCAGACAAAACTAGAGGGGAATATTAAAAAAGAAAAAAAAAGAAAGGAAATCACAGGTTTCTTCAAAAAAAAAAAAAAAGGGGGGGTAAGCACAAGCAGAGGAAAACAGCCGAACCAAAAAAAAACACAACTGTAGAAACAGAAAAAAAAAAAAGCACTTGAAATCAAACCAAATAACAATGCATGAAAAAAGCTCACCGGGATCGCAAAGCTGGTAAAATTCTTCCACGTCTGTAACAACAAGAAGATCAATAAAAGCAGAGCTCAGTCACCAATAAATCAAATCAATCGGCCAGAAAGACAAGCAAAAAGAAACCAAGAACTCAAGAACAGAGAGAAAAGAGAAAAGAGAAACCATCGGTGAGGGCCTTGATCAAACCAGCGCGTCGGCCACGGAAGTCCCTGAAGACGTCTTCAGGGGTCCTAGGGCTGTATGCCCCCCCGTCCATTTCCCAGTTCTCTCTAGACAAAGAAAAAACCAAAAAGAAAACCAGAATATCTCTAGAATCGCACCCCCTAAGAAGCGATTC
This sequence comes from Dioscorea alata, assembly GCA_020875875.1. NCBI lineage: Eukaryota > Viridiplantae > Streptophyta > Magnoliopsida > Dioscoreales > Dioscoreaceae > Dioscorea > Dioscorea alata. Next base: position 3,656,197 of record CM037015.1, on the reverse strand, counting down.
GTCCAAACAAACCAATCAATCCCAGAAATCACAGAAGAAAAGGCTGAAGCAAAGGATGAATCAAACGATTCAATCTTGGAAAAAAAATAGGTTTTCCGATTCGATTCGAAGAGGAGAACAAGCGAGAGGAAGAGGGAGCGGTGGAGAGAGATGGCGATGAGAGCGAGGAGGAGAATAGAGAGGATGAAGATGAAGAGCAAGAAAAGAAAAAGGAGGGGTTTTTGGAAAGAGAGAGAGAGAGAGAGAGAGATGGACCAAATTTCAACAACTAAAACAAACTCAAATTTTTAACCAGAACTCAAACATTGCACCCACTTGTGGACCCCACCACTCAAAAAAAAAAGTAGAAATATAATAGTGAATTACAAATTAATCAATAATTAAAAAATTAAATAAAAATAAAATTACTTTTAAATATTATAGTCCGCCTTATGAGATACTCGATCGTTTCTATTTGAGTGTTTCGAGGGGCTTATTTGGATTAGTTTTTTAAAAACCAAAATATTTTTTATTTTTTATAAATTAAACATTTTTAAGTTGCGGCTAATTTTTAAAAATAATGTTTTTTTAAATTAATTACCAAATTACGCATATCCATAATTATTTACGGAAATGCGCATTTTAGATTTTTTTAATAATTCTTTTAAAGTAAATGCGCCGTTAATTATTTTAGTATTTAAATTTTAATTTAAAATAAAAAACCAAAGGCCCATGTATTTTTTTAATATTTTTTTTTTAAATGGCGGTTTTAAATTAAAAAAAATGCATTCAAGTCCTTCTAATTTTTAGTAACTTTTTTATAACATATTTTTTCTTCACTTCTACAATGTTATTTTTACTTTTACTAATTTTAACCGACTGTTAATAATTTAAATAAATAATTATAATATTTTTTTATAATAATAAAATATTAAATATTTTGTTATTATAAGACAATTTCGACGATTGTGACCTTCATTGCGGCATTCCAACCTAGCTGAATATTTTGTTATTATAAAAAAATATTATAATTATTTATTTAAATTATTAACAGTCGGTTAAAATTAGTAAAAGTAAAAATAACATAGTAGAAGTGAAGAAAAAATAAGTTATAAAAAAATTACTAAAAATTAAAATGACTTGAATGCAAATTTTTTTTAATTTAAAACCTAACCATTTAAAAAATAATAATAATAACATTAAAAAAATATATGGGCCCTTTGGTTTTTTGTTTTAAATTAAAATTTAAATACTAAAATAACTAACGGCCCATTTGCTTTAAAAGAATTATTAAAAAAATCCAAAGTGCGCATTTCTGTAAATAATTACGGAAATACGCAATTTGATAATTAATTTAAAAAAACATTATTTTAAAAAATTAGCCTAAAAAATTTGTTTGTATTAGTTTTTCTATAATTATCGAAAAGATAATCCAAACACAAAATATAAAAAAGTGTTTAACTTATTCTTTTTCTGAAAATACTTCTACTAAACTAGAAAAAATATTTTTTTTATAAATCAATTTAAACAAAGCTTTAATTATTTTTAAATTATGATTTGTGAAATATTAAATATAATTTTTTGAAATTTATTTTTTATATTTAATGTCATTTCAAATGGATTATATTCATTGGCATAACAATTAAAAAAATTTAATAGTTATCAATTCATTTTCTAAATACTTATTAAGAAATATTTTTAATAATATTTTTAAACCCGGATATTAACTGACAACTGACAAGGGATTAAATGAAAATCTCTTTAAGAACTATTTGATTAAAATAGTTCATGAAGTGGTTGAAATAGAAGACATCTAAAGAAAATTTATTTTTATAAAAAAAATCAAAAAATGATAAATTAAAAAAAAATTAAAATAATAATGATATTTTTTTCTAATGAGATAGTTGTTAACATTATCTCATACCGAATATATTTATCCTAATTAGACTTATTTTGATAAAATATATTGTGAACATAAAAATAGTTGAAATTATATATATATTTTTTTAAATTATGTGCTTTCATATTAATTTAGCAAAAATTTAAGTTAATTATTTATTAATCATGATTTCAAATAATATTGTGTTTTTAAGTTAATAATAACTATTTAAAAATACACAAATATTTTAGAGATTCTATTAAAAATAAACAAAAAAATATTGTAAAAAATATTACAATTTTAAATTAACAATATATTTAAACTAATGCACCCAATTGAAAGTATGATGGTCTGCATAACAATATATTTTCTATATGAATAATTTGGTATAAATTCTATCCATTTTAAATAATATTAATACTAAAGGTAAATAATATTTATAAAAATAATGTATTGTAATATTAAATCATACTAATGTTTGCTAGCAATCTAACACTAATCATTTGGGGTTCAATTGGTTAGGACTTCTAAACACCTTGGGTTCAATTCATGTTACAGGTGTTTTTGTAATAAAAAATTTTAAAAAAAATTTACAAAAACCAACCGGGTGGGTTGACTAGTTCTGAGGTGAGTCGGACCAAATTTCGGCCAGTGTCCCACTCTATGCACATCCTTACCTCGCACTTTGTCGAGTATTAGTGATAAAAAAACAAAACTTTTTGTTTACATTTTTAAGTTATAAGCCTATCGAAGACATTTATTCACTAATCATTTTTTATACCATAATTCAGATATTTGAGAAAATATCAATTTTTAAGTCATTGCATGCATATGTGAAAAATCAAAATAAAATTATTCTACAAATTTTTAATCATGGAATTGTTCACTTATTAATATGTTTATATAGGGTTTTTTAAACCCTATTTCGGTTAAAATTTTATCATGTTAATTTGAATCAATTATAAAAAAAATTGATAAATTCTGGTTTGCTATTATCCTATTGAAAAAAAATAAATAAATAATAATAATAATAATGATAAAGAAGGGGTTATATTGAATAAAAATATATAAAATAATAATAAATAATAATAAAGAAGGGGAGGGGTCATATGACAAATTCTTAAAAAAAAGAAAGAAAAGAAAAGAAAATTGGCGAAAAAAAGAAATAAAAAAGATAAAATTCAAATTTTAAAATTAAAAAAAAACTCGCAACCGTCCGTCAGAGAGGTGCGGACGTAGAGGAAAAAAAAAAGAGAAAGATAAGAGAACAACTAGAGAAAAAAAAAACAAAAATAAGGAAAAAAAGAGGAAGCAATAACAAGAAAGGTAGTGAGAAGAAGAACAAAATAGAAGGAGAAGACAGACAAGACCTAGGGCAAAGAAAGTAAAGAACGAATCCAACGAAGGAAAAGAGATACAATATCATCTTTTATAAAAAATATATATAAAAATTGAGGTGACATGAGAACTTTTGCCATACATATCTACCCTTATATTGTTTGAATTGAAACCATGTGGCATTCCTTCGTATTGTGGTATTATTATTATTTTTTTTTTTTAAGAAATGAAACAGAATCAAAGGGTAGAATTGTGTTAGGCTTTCACACTCATCTCATACTAAGACTAATGATACCCAGTAAGTTCTTTTTATTTAATGTGTTCAGTGTTTGGTACGGTGATAAACTGCTATATGCTATGAATCCTTTTGATTTTATAGAATGAAGTATACGTTATTTGCATTTTAAAAAAATGATAGATCTTTACATTAAAAAAGGGGGTTGGATTTAGATTTGAAATCTATTAAAAAAATGCATTAAATTTTGGGTTGATTAGCAAAAAAAAAATTTGGGGCTTGAAAAAAAAATTCATAGGAAAAATATTAAAAAAGATGAAAACTAGGGCTTATTTGCAAAGTTAGTGATTTTCTTCATAAAAAACAATGGAAAGTCCAAAAGCTTAGTTGCGAAGATTATAGAAAATGAGAAAATGGGGGAACTCAAGGGTTTATTTGCAAAATTGTGAAAGAGATATAACAAAAATAAAATAAAAATTGGGTTTAGTTGCGAAAATGACGAGAAATGAAAAAACAGGAGAACTCAAGGGTTTATTTGCAAAATTGTGAAAGAGATATGAAAATAAAAAAAAATGGATTTAGTTGCAAAAACGATGGGAAATGGAGAATCAAAAGGTTTAGTTGCATAATTGTATAAATTTGTGAAAGAAAAAGAGTTAAGCCCTTAAAATGCAAAAAAAACTTAGAAGGGACTAAAGTGTGGAATAAAAAAATAATAATAAATAAATAAATAAAGTTTTAGTAAAGATGAGAGGTAGTTTAGTAATTTCACAAAAAACCCCCTCCCATACCCATTGCCTTTTGACACTTACGGAAGTAAAAAAGCTGATGAAGATACTCGAAGATTCTCTTGAAACTAGCTATGATGTTCAATGCATGTCCACTGTTCTCCTTGAGAGGGTTTCTCAATTACCTCTTGACAGTCACACAAGCCGAAAGAGCTGATAAAACACTCAAAGGCTTCTCTTGAAGCTAGCTGTGATGTCTAATGAATAGTAACTGCTCTCCTTGAGAAGGCCTCTCCATTGCCTATTGACGGTCACGTAAGCTGAAGGAGCTGATGAAGACATTCGAAGACTTCTCTTGAAGCTAGATATGATGTTCAATGCATGGCGACTGCTATCCTTGAGAGAGGTTCTCCATTGCCTCTTAACAGTCACACAAGTTGAAGGAATTGATGAAGACATGATGAAGGCATCTCTTAAAGCTAGCTGTGATGTCCAATGCATGGTGACTACTCTCCTTGAGAGGGCCTCTCCATTGCTTCTTGACAGTCACAATAGCTGAAGGAGTTGATGAAGACATGATGAAGTCCTCTCTTGAAGCTAGCTGTGATGTCCAATGCATGGCCACTGTTCTCCTTGAGAGGGTCTCTCCATTGCCTCTTGACAGTCACACAAACTGAAGGAGTTGATGAAGTTATAATGAAGACCTCTCTTGAAGCTAGCTGTGATGTCCAATGCATGACAACTACTCTCCTTGAGAGGGGTCTCTCCATTGCCTATTGACAATCACATGGGCTGAAAGAGTTAATAAAAATATGATGTAGAAAACAAAGAACCTCTATGAGGTACAATGCATAGGAACTCTTAATGGGAGTCTCACCATTGCCTCTTGATGCTCATAGAAGGGTCTCAACATTCATTAAAATGAAAGAAAATCAAGTTTGTGATTCGTAACCATAGGAACGCAACTTAAGATCCATAAGAAATTTTAAAAGCAAATCAGTTAAAGTCATAAGCTATTGAATTGATCATGTAAAAGGTTATGGTCTGATGATGTACAAGTCAAGGCTCCAAGGCATAAGAGAGTTGAGACTTAAAAACTCAAATGAAATGACAAATGGACTCTAGAGCCTCAAAAGACATCAAGAGTAAGAGACTTAAACGAGTTTTACAAGTCAAAATTTCTAAGGACTTCACTGTCGTGAATACTGAAGTCTTCAAATATAAAAAATTAAAGAGAATCAAGTTGTGACTCAAAAAAAAAAAAAAAAAAAAAAAAAAAAAAAAATAGTGGGACCACACCTTGAGCCTCAAATAACACTCAAAAATGCAAATTACAGAGTTAAAAATGATCAAAGTCAACAAAGTCAAGAGAGACAATCAAGCATGTTTTTTGGCTAAAAAAAAGTCAAAAGAAGCTGAAACATTGCGACCCTTATTCACATAATCGAATAGGCCCAAATCAAGTGAAAAAAAAATTAAAAATTAGGAAAATATGGTTATGAGAACTAGAATTCCTAGTTTATGTATTTTCAATCAAATTCATGTACTCATGTTCTTTTCAAGTCAATAAAAATTGATTTCATATTTGTCCATTCTTCTTTTACACTTGCTCTTAATCGGAGGTTTCCATTAGATTGTCTGGGGTAATTAACATGAGCCCCTCATGAAAGTCATGATCCCATAATCACTTGAAATCTTTAAATAATTGAAATTTTGATTTGTGATCCACTTGTTTTTGGCTGGTCGATTTTATTAAAGACCGGACAAGAAAAAGGACCCACATAATATCTATCGGGAAAATTTAGGATTTGTTCAAATTGAACAAGCAAAATCAATTCAGAATTTAGATTTCAAATTGCACACTGAGGGTGAATAGATCTACATTTGAAGTTAAGAATCTCCAAAGGGATAATATACACCTTGTGAATTGAAACTTTCATGCAACCATTTGAAAATAATTGTCCAAAAAGAATGAAGCAATTAATACCTTTGCATCATATAAATGTGAGCAACACAAGAAGAAAATTGGCCCCGCAACTTTTGTTGCTATTGATCCTGAAGGTAACTAAAAAAATGCCTAAATGCAAACTAAGATAGTTCAAATTCAATGGATAGAATTTACAGGCTAAGGTTGTGAGACTTGAGAGAATTCCATATATGATGTTCAGCAAGAATGATGTATTTCAGCAAAGACTTGGCGATGTGAGAACAAGCTTAGTAACACTAAGGGAATCAAACATCAAAGTGCAACATGTCAACAGAAGTAGACCAGTTAAGCTACAATGTTTTATTTTTTCTTTTTTTCATCGAGATGTTGCTACGTGCATAAGTCTTAGAGGAGTAAGCGGGTACAAAGCCTGCACACACGTAAGCATTGAGACTACTTGCACACAACCACTACTGATATTCCCAAAAATATACCTTCACTTGTGATTCGAACTTATATCGATTGTTACCTCGCTCCATTGTAGAAAGGGCCTCTTTGCAACAAAAACTTTTGAGAAGGCTTCTTGAAGCGCTACTTTTGCTACTTTATATATTGCTACAGATGTAGCTCCCTCAGCAAATATAACAGCATCACAACAAAGATGGTTGCAACGCCATGACAAAGCTTTTACGCAATTACTTTGAACTGCAACGCAATGTTAGTAGGACAATATGTTTACTAATTGCATTCTTGGTCCACATCTTAAAATCTCAAGGGGATAATGAGATGATCAAACAACAGTAGACCTAGGACTAAATATTACAAAATTAAAATGTTTTATTAGTGCTAAACACGACAACTTAAAACACAAGGGCACATTTTTTTGAAAAATAGAGTGCTTGGTAGCATCCTAGTTATTAAACCCAGACCAGAGAGTGACCCGTTCAAGGTTTTGGGTCTTGAGTTAAATTGTATGAGGTCAATTGGTCAATATTGGATTAAAAAAATAAATTAAAAATTTAAATTTATTTTTATATTTGTAATATTTTTAATATTTTTTTAATTCAAAGTACCACTCCCTCAATGACATAGATGTGGACGTCATCATTCAATTCACTATTTATTTAATAAATTTTTAATTCAAATTATATAAATCTTAAATTTTAAAAATTTTAAAATATATTATAAAACCGTAAATATAAAATTTTAAAATCTCAAGCCCAAATATTATAAAACCCTAAATCCTAAAATACCAAATAATAAACCCTAATTTCCAAATGCTAATGCTATCATTTTTAAAGTTGAGTTAAAATGAGTGAAAATAAAAGTATGAAGCATGTGGAATATGTTGGATTGAGTTGGCCCAAAGCCATAGCTAAAGCTAGGCTGGGCCCAGATCTTTATGCAATGAAACCAAAGTCCACTTTGTTTGCAGTATTTTTCTTTTTCTTTTATTTATTTATTTTTAAATCTCCCAAAGGCTCTTTTTATAACTTAGGTTAATCATACCTTAAATGACTGAAGGAACACTTGAATTCTTTTGCAAGAAAGAAACAAAATTAGTCTTAATATAATGTTTAAAACATCTAATTATTGATTGTCTAGATCGGCGGTTAATTAATAATATAATTAATTGACAATCGGGCCTTTTTTTATTAGTGCATATACCCACCATAACATTGTACAATAATAAAATAAATGAGCATTTTAAAGTGATATATATGCAATTTTTTTTCAGAGCTTGGATTATAAGTTGATTATTATTGTTTTGGTTGATCCGGGCACTAAGAGTGATTATTGAGATTTTAAACCTTAGTTCACCATTATTTGGTGGCGGCAAATATTAAATACTATAAAAATGTAGTATTAGATCATTATCTAGATTAACTATCAAAATTAGATTTCTTATAATAAAGTCATAAATAACCTTTTTTAATTTGAAACAAAATTAAATTAATATCACCATCAATCTCATTCAACACATGGTGCATTGCCCATTTAAAAGCAATGTTATTATTTATAAAAATATTGTCTTCTATAAAATAATATTATTAGAGCTACTCAACATACTTTATTATACGTGACACTCCATCAATTTGATATTCCTTATAAGAGAATTTTCCAAAATATTTTTTTCATTTAATTTATGTAATTTTATAAACTATAATAATTAAACATACTAAAATTACATAAAATACAACATTAAAAAGAGAAAATACATAAATAAATTATCTTAATATTAATAATAAAAAATAATATTTTGGAAAAAATAAAAAAAATAAAAAAAATTAATTTTATGCATGTCTATCAACTAACAAACTCTCAAGAAGAATAAATATAGAAAAGGATGACAAAAATAATGGTGATTCAAAAACTGGATCTATTAGTTGTGTTGGACTTGCTGTCGGCGGTCGGTGGTGGCGGTGGCGGTGGCGACCACCGCACCGGAACCATTCCGACGAATATTGAAAATAGGCATCCAAATTGCCTCCCCGGCCTTCTCCCCAACAATCAACCCAATGGACATGCATGTCAAAAGAAACGAAAACATCTCCATGATTCTCATACTTAATTTCCACCCTTGTAACACTAAAGAAAAAAAATAAAAAAAAACTTAGGAGTTAATAAAACTCAAGAATTAATACAAAGAATAAAGAAACTAATAAAGAGCAAGACAAAAAACCTTGCAGAGATTGTTAATATTATTAATTATGTCCAAATTAGAAGACCATGTGTTCGTATTTAATGGTTCACACTTCAATTTTGGATCAAATTTAATAATGTGGTTTAGATTTTATCATTAGAATTCTATATTTATCCTAATAGTTAATCTGGATAGTGATCTAAGCTATTTTTTATTTTACTTTTATTATTATTATTATGATTATTTTAACTTTTATTCTAATTATGGTGACAGAATTTTTTTTTCTTTTACTTATTTTTCATCGTTTTTTTTTAACTGATCCATCCTCTTTTTCCTTGATCTTATTTAAATTAAAATGATCGAATTTTGATAGAATTAAGATTTATAAAAACCTATATAAACAATTTTTTAAAAATTCGAACCCCAAAATCAGTTGATTAATTAAAAGGATTAATTTGTACTTATCTTTTCTTAAAAATATCATCAACAAGTCAAACATATTTTAGTATAGCAGGTAAGTGAGGTTACTGGTATGCCTCCAGGAGGTGGTTGCTATCAAGTGAATGCAAATCTCAAGGGCGTGATGAGATGATCCAACGGTAGATCTAGAACTTAATATTATAAAATTAAGTCCTATTAGTGCTAAACAGGGCAACTTAAAATCAAGGATGTTATTACCCCAGGGCTAGCCTGAGACAATTCACCTGGTTGCTTAATGCTCCCGATAATCTTTTCCATTCGGTGACTTCTGATAACATTTCCTCTCTTTTAGATTCTATCCCGAGTCACTTCAGTGATCAAGATGATTCTTACTCTTGGACACTTGAAAAGAAAGAGACCTTCACCGTTAAATCTTTTTATAATTTCCTAATTGATGGAGGAACTCGCAGCCAACTTTATCCTCAGTTCTGGAAGATTAAATCCCCCAGCAAAATTACCTTGTTTTGCTGGCTTGCCCGGGAGAATAAAATTCTTACCCTCGATAATTTATTAAAAAAAAAGGTGTAACTTGAATGCTACAGACACTTGTGTTCTCTGTCATAAAGATTCAGAATCTGTTGATCACCTCTTCCTTTACTGCGAATTTTCCGTCAGAATCTGGTCCTTCTTTAAACAATTCTTCAGCTCTGAACCTTACCCGTCCTCTGTTTCAAATATATGGACAACCTGGTTACCTTCCTTAAATTCTAGTCTCCGTAACCTCTGCGATCTTTGTACTCGTGCAATCTTCTGGAATTTGTGGCTGGAACGGAATAATAGAATTTTTAACTTAAACTGCTCTTCTTTTCTTTCTATTATTTTTAAGACTGCTAACTTGCTTCTTTCCTGGCTTGTTGCAGCTCCTGAGCCTCATCCGATCGCGACTACAGAAGCCTCTCAGAAAATCAAGCGTTCTCTCAACTTCCTGAACACCCGTCTGGCTGGATCTTCCGGAGACGCAGGGCACAACATTGTTCGGGAGTAGTCGCCCTCTTTTTTCTGCTTGGTCTGACCTCTGACTCCAGACGGTTGTCTTCGCAGACCTAGCTTTCACCTTCTTTCCTTTGTTCTTTCGTCCCTTTTCTCTTGTTTGCTGTATCCCTCACCTCTGGTGAGTTCTTGTTTTACTTTTTGTTCGGTTGTTTCTCGTCTTTGTGTCGTTGTTGTACTGTCTATTTCTTTTTCAATAAATCAGTGGTTTATCCACTTTTCTCAAAAAAAAAAAAAAAAAAAAAAAAATCAAGGACGCATTTTGTCAAGAGGCGCTAAAAATGGAGTTGGTGGTGGCATCCTAGTTATTAAACTCGGACCGGAGAATGACCCGTTCAAGGCTCAATATACTAAAATAAATAAATAAATAGTAATTGACTTGAAAAAAAAAATTGCATTTAAATCTTTATCTTTTTCTTGAAATTCAATTTTTTCCTTGCAGGCTAAGTTTTTTAATTTTTCTTCTCTTCACTATAATAGCCAACGGTCTCCTTATCTTTGCTCAAATTAATTTGGTTAAAATTTAAAATACAAGTTTCCATTCTTTTCATTCAATTTATTAAGGTAAACATCACCTTTTGTTTAAATGTATCTTTTAGCTATTGAAATGGTTCTTTATCCCTCGAGCCATTCGTTGAAAACTTGTTTTCAAAGTCTTCGAAATGATTTGGCTATTTAAAACTTGTTTGAGTTGTTCCTCCTTGTATTTAATTAAGAATAATTCTCTGAATAGTCCCTCTACTTTCTCAAAAGTGTCCTTTAGGTCCCTATACTTTAAAATGTAACTTTTTAGTCCCACTACTGCTTAAATTGAGCCATGTTAGTCCTTCTAAACCCTAAATTCTAACCCTAATAAGGACTAGCATGGCTCAATTTAATCAAGTAGTGGGACTAAATGGTTACAGTTTAAAGTATAGGGACCTAAAGGGCACTTTTGAGAAAGTAGAGGGGCTATTTAGAGAATTATTCCTATTTAATTATTGCACCCATGATATTGAGTATCCCTTTGAATATTTTTTTAATTCTTGAGTTTTGAGAGAATTGATGTAAAATTTTGATGGGAAAAATAAGGGTATTTAAGAACTCAAAATAATGCCAAATTTTATTCATTCATGTCTCTTTTGGTTGGCTATTATATAGTTGTGAAAATTTGGTGTAATTCCATTAAATTTTTTATGAGTTTATTCTCTATTACTATAGGTCATTCTGAAATTAGTTGTGAACACATGTTGTTTTGCAATATTTGAATCGTTCTACCATCTGAAGTATAGACCAAAATTCTTAGGTTCAACCTCTAATTTGATTCATTTCGTTTGCTGTGATTTAGTTACATTTTTGTATTTTGTTCTTACATTATCATTTTTATAGGAGGAGAGCCTTCAAGCAAAGGCAAGGCCTTGGAGGAAGCTTGACTATATTTTGGATTTCATTTGTGAGTGAATTTGTGTTGTTAAAACACATAATCGAGTAGGCTTGGAATGATAACCAATACAAGTATTTACATTTGCACATGACTTTGGAATGTGTATTTCTCATCTCGAGGTTAAATAACTCATATTTGTTTGATGTATTTTGATCCTTATTATTTTTTGTGAAAGGAAATGTTATATTCTTGAAAATGTGGTACCTCTTGTGAAGAGAAAATTTTGTGCTATGTTAAATGTTTTCATGTGATTTGATGATGACATGTTTTGTGTGGTTCACTGCAGTAGAGGTCCTAACGACTGGCTTGTAGAGGCAATGTGGTTAACCATTACTATACCCATATCAGGAGGCGCGTAGAGAACCTAAATGGAACAAATACTGACTGAGACACTCGAGGTCACTACACAAGGCTCTCAGAGACTAACGCCAAGAAAGACTATTTAATTGATTTTGTTACACTTAAAACTAACCTTGGTGGATTTAAAACCATGCATAAGGCTGCACTTAGGGTGACTATTTTTTAAGGCTAACCACTGAGTTTTCAAAAAAAAAAAAAATGATTTGTTAGTGAAACATATATTCTCAAAATGATTATTTTTTCTTGTTAGTGCAAATGCACTTTAATGATTGGCATAATTTGACACCTAGTCAAAGTGACATGGCAAGCATGATGACGTGGCATTGAGAATGACGTGGAATGAAGGATGACATGGAAAACAAACTTTGATAGGTGGAAAATATCATGGGAGATCTTGGAGAAGTTATTTTTGGCAAGAAGTTGCAATTCTCATGGAGATTAAATGAAGATATTGTTGAAGCTATTTTAGGCAAGATGATCAAGCAAGCAACAAGTTGATATCAAGATCTCATCAAGACCATATTTTAGAAGATTGATTGAAGACTAAATATGGGTGGAGCTAAATGAAGAGAATCCTATCAATGGAATAATTCTTAAAGACTATTGAAGGCAAGATTTGAAGATCCTTGTTGAAGATTTGAAGAACCTTAATAGAGATGATATGAAGTCTATTAAGGGTATGTTTGAAGATGCGCCTATTGATGGCAAGATTCAGCTGATTGAATGAAGATCTTTGTAGAAGATTTGAAGACCAAACTTGGGTGAAGTGAAAACTAAGTTTGACAAGTTTCATAAAGACGCACATAGGACGTGCGCCCCTTGCGAGGGGGCTGTGTGGTGAGGAGCTGAAGAGGGAGGTTAGTTGCTGGTAGGTCGGATCAGGTGATCGAGCTACATCGACTCAGATGGGATGTCTTGAGGTCGCTTAGCAATGGAGCCAGAATTCAGCCAAGCCAACAGTCAGGGTCATGTCGCAACATTTGTTATAACATAAGTTGCGATATCTAATTTCGGAAGGTTCCAAAGTTAGAAGCCACGGAGATTCTAAAAAGGGTATGTGCTATATTTGGGACGTTGAGGCATCTATATATACTACCTTGGTCTAGGATTGGGTACGACTCTTGAAAGAGAGAGTAGGGAGGTACCGGACAATCTAGAGAGGGTAGTATTCTTGTATTGTGAGAGAGTGACAAGTGTGTTTTGTACTCTTCTATCTTTTATCCCTTTTTAGTGGATTGTTGATCTCCGGGCATGGCCCCCCAGATGTAGGCAAGTGGATGTCGAACTGGGTTACCAACGTCTTGTGTCTCTTCTTGTGTGGTTTGTGTTTGCTTTTCTTGAGTGCTTAAGTGAGTGAGTGTTCCTCTAAGTTCACAAACCTTAACCGGCGGAACTATCATTTCTTAATCTATTTTTGCATTAGATAGTGACTATACCTAATTTGAAGCTGACATTTTATTGGTTATTATTGCTATGACATTAATAATACTCATTGGCTTCATTTTGACTCTATTTGAATTATATGGTTTATTCACTCGCTAAAAAATAAAAAAAATTCTGAAAATTACTGAAAATTAAGAAAAAATAGGAAAAAATTAGAAAATTTCTGAAAATTCAGAAAAAATAGAAAAAAAATTTAAATTAATTAAGAAAAATTTATAAAATTTGATAACACCGTAAATTCAGAAATGAATGGCTTGCACTTAATTTGTTTACATGTCGAATTAAGTTGCCTACGTATCCTCCTGGCGAGAGGAATCAAAGCCCACGTAGTTCTCTTACTTTGTATAATTGTTATCACCCACTTACCTATTCGTTATCATCTGGGTTTTGCTCGGACTCATTGGCTGTTGTCGCACCAGGTGTGCTTATATTGTTATCCGTATAGAAGAAATTACTATCATCTGGCCTTTCATGTTCTGCTTCTTGTTGCTGAATTTGAGCACGTTTTGAGTCATTTGTGCAAACTTGAATTTCAAGATTTTATGGGGTCAACTGTGAACGTGTCATGTCCAACATGTTCCCACCCGCACTAAAGGTCTGCTCGCATACTACTGTAGGCATAGGGCAAGCAAAAATATCTTTTACCATTATTAAAAATATAGGGTATGGGTTTCCACTAACTTGCCACCAATGTAGGACGTTAAAGTAGAGATGGGAGCTGGTCGTCCGGAAAACTGGCCCACTGGTTCAATGACCCGGTGAGCAAGTTTATTGACCCATAACCGGCTCGTACTGTAGACGGGCCGGTCACGGGTTGGGGTTTCTCCAACGCATAACCCGCCAGGTCAAACCTAGTTCCAAACCAGGCCGCCGGATCAAATATGAAATTTGGAACTGTTGATTTTTATATATATTTTTTTAAATTAAAAAAAAAAATCAAAATTTTAATTTTAAATAAACTTCTCCAATGGTGTCCCATCTCTACATCAGACCTCTCCTCGTTGTCCTTACCATTGCTGATAAGGAGGCTCTCCAAGCCTAGTGACTAGCTCTCATTACCACCACCTAGGGCCACTTCTCCAATGGTGTCGACTTCACTTAGGCAAAGCTGCATGCTCTCCATTCGGCACTCATTTTTGACTTAATTTTGATGTCGAAGGATTTATAGCCCAATGCCATTGATCCCACTGTGGAAGGTGAGACTTTTAAAAAATTTTTACTTCAAATCATGTTGGACTCATTGATGGTAATAGGTCCCTGATTATAAAGTGAAGATACACAGATTAGATGTTTAATTTTCAACTTATACGCACATCTTTCGTAATACTTGTGACATTTTGTTTAAAAGTAAATAAATAAGGGCTCGTTTGGCATTGTTGCCAAATCTTTATTTTTGTTGTCAATTTCAAATTTTGGAAACAAAACAAAAAAAACACGTTTGACAAGCTATTTTTGTTTCCAAAAATTTTGAAAACAACATCCATGTTTTCAAAAAAGTGGAAACACAATTTTTATGTTTTCAATTATTTTGAAAACGTTTCCAAAATATTAACCTAACCCATTAAAGATATTAATTACTATCTTTTTCTCATAAGCATTAATGGCTTAGACAAATGTTCCAAGATCTTCAACTCTCTTTTTTATTCATAATTTTTTTCTTGGTTTTTCTAATCTCAAAATTTATTTTCTCCCATCTTTATTTTAGATTTATTTGTAATTTTTTTTAAGACAGTTAAGAAATTTAAGATAAAAATGGTTAGAGATTTGAAGTTTATTTTTAAATCTCCTTTAGTTTTTTTTTACTTTTTAACTTTTTCCTAATTTTCACAAAAAATCTATTCTTTTTTTTGTCACTAATACAAATTTATAAAAATTTAACATCTCATTATTTTTATATATTTTATAAAAATATATAAAAATTGTTTACTAATACAACTTAATTTTGTGTACTATTATAAAAAATTATAAAAATTATATTAAGATAAATTAATAAAATTATACAAAATTATATTGACTACAAAATTATAAATATAAAATATTTTCAAAAATATATAAAGCTATATATATATATATATATATATATACGCAAACTACTTTCTTAATAAAAATTAGCCATTTAAAAAAAAAGAGCACATTTACAACGACCTTTTGGAAAACATTCTTACTGAGTTTTTTCCCCCTAAGGTTTTCTTTTCAATAAGTAAAATGAAATATTTTTATTTTTATAAATCTCGTAGATATTGATTAGCTAAATAAATATACATGCATATATATACATACCAAAAATATAAATCTTATGCATATTTAAGATCTAATTTTTAAATAAATTCTACACATAACTATAAAATATATACATACCTAAAATATAGATCTGATGCATACTTAAAATCTACTTTTAAATAAATTCTTTACGTAACTATAAAATATATACATGCCTAAAATATAGATATTATACATGCATATATATATACATATCTAAAAGGAGCCTTTTTTAAATATTTTAAGTTATATTTCCACTTTTTTCCATTTAAAATAAAAATTTTGAAAAACTTGTGCATATATTTTGATAAAGAAACATAAATATATATCTACAAATTACTTTGTCTGTACCATAACTCAGATATTTGAGAGAATATATATTTTTAAGTCATTACATGCATATGTGAAATAACCAAAACAAAATTATTCTACAAATTTTTAATCCTGAAATCCTTCACTTATTTATGTCAACTATTAATTCATTTGTTGCAAAGAATGCCAGTTTACAGTCTCAGACATGCTTTATATACCTGCACATGTAAAACATGATATCAATCTGAAAACAATATGCTGAACTCACAGGCTCTATTTTCCTTTTCCAGTATAGCTTCCAGGTGAGCTTAGGAATCACCAGTAGTTTTTTTCAGCACCCGCCTCGATCTTATTTATTTCTCATCGGCAAAGTCTTTACGGAACTCTGATGGTTTAGTTTCTGTTACATTGATACTACAGATACCGAATCCACGAGTACAATCAAAACCGATGAAGGTTCCACAGAACAAAATTCACACAATGGACCTGAAACGGGAGATTAGAGAGATTCAGTATAGATGAGATTGGTCAATTGATAATTACCCATGAGCACTCAATCCACTAGTACAGTCAATTTTTTGCATCAAGAAGCAATCAAACTGCTAAGCCATAAAGATAATGCACGTTACAAACGGAATACCATTCACAGTTGAAGTTCATGAGATGGCATATGCTGTTCTTTCCATTTCAGAATGAACACACAACTTGCCAGCAAATAAATCAGTGCTACGAGAAACCATGAATGATACAAGGAAAAAAAATAAGATTTTAGTGTAATTTATGTGAACTTAGGTTAGGCTATCATACTGTTGTCCTGTGAAAAAGATAGTTCAACACAATCATACAGGGGGGAAAATGTGAAATTGCAAATATTCATCTATTTAGATTATCACATGACACATGCTAAAAAATTCCTACTTTGGAGGCATTGAAAATATTTCTGAATAGAAACTTAAAGCAAAGAAACTGGTTAATGAGGTAGAGTGAAACAAGAAAGGCATCATGAAACATACAGCACATAAAAGTCTTAAAACAAAAGTGTTTGAAGAAAAAATATTATCCCAGAAGGCATCATGCTGTCATCATACCTTTTCCATGTGGAATTCGGATTTCAAATTGCACACTGAGGATGAATAGATCTCCTTTTGAAGTTAGAATCTCCAAGGGACAAAATACACCTTGCAAATTGAAACTTTCAACTATCTGAAAATAATTGTCCAAAAAGAATGGCGCAGTTAATACCAACTCAACATATGAATGTGAGTAACACTAGAAGAAAATTGACCCGCAATCAAGTCAAGGCAATTCCGGTTGCCTTCTTCACTTTTGTTGCTATTAATGCTGAAGGTCGCCAACAAAATGTCTTAATGCAAACTAAGGCAGTTCGAATTCAATGGATAAAATTTACGGGCCAAGGCTTTGAGAGAATTTCATATGTGAGATTCAGCAAGAACATGATGTATTTCAGCAAAGACTTAAGCGATGTGAGAACAAGCTTAGTAATGCTGAGGGAATCAAACATCAAAGCACAACATGCGTGAACCAGTTAAGCTACAGTGAAATTAGTTTTAGCAATGGGGAAAGGTTGACTCAATAATGGCTTACCTTGCTCCATTGAAGAACGGACCTCTTTTTGCAGCAAAAACTTCCGAAAAGGCTTTTTGTAGCGCTCCTTTTGCAACTTTATATATTGCTGCAGATGTGGCTCCTTCCTCAGCAAATCTAATAGCATCGCGACAAAGATCGTTGCAACGCCATGACAAAGCTTTTCTGCAATTACTTTGAACCATAGCGCAATGTTCGTAGGACAAAATGTTACTTTTTGCATTCTTGGTCCACCGTCTCAAAATATAGTCTTCAGGAAGGATCGCAAGACCAACTGCTAATGAAACTCTAAAGATATGCCGACATAAAATACCAGAATACTCAAACATGCAGCAGCTACAAAAAATTTTCTTATCAGAAGAATTATACGTGACCAAATATATTCTGCTAGAATCCTGAATGCTTGCAACACGGAACTTGTTGATTACACCATCCTCAATTTTCTCCATTAGAAAACCAGAAGATTCAACAAGTTCCTCCTGAAATAAATCAAATATTGCTCTAGTGTAGATGTCAGATGCCTGCTTCTCCAATGGTGACGGAGTTTTCAAAACAGGTCTAGTGTGACTGCCAGCAATATCTGCTTGAACTTCCCCTTCATACTGTCCTGCCATGGCCTTATCAAACTGAGTAACAAGATCTCGTAATGTGGTCGTTGTGATAGAATGCCTTAGGAAGAATTTGTGCATGGTTTCAATCTTAGGAGGTGCAGAAATTTCAGCGAAGAATATGTTTCTAAAGTAAACTGGAGCCCATTTTTCACGAATAGCATATAATGTTCGCAACCACCCATTCAAGTCCAGGTTATGTTTTCCTACCAACAACTTCCAACCTGATTCGAACTCCTCAATGCTTTCAGACTCATTAACACATTTCTTGAACTCACCTTTAAACGAAGGATTTGCAGAGTAAACACTTACTAGCTTCTCTTTGCATTTGTGAAAGATGTCACGCTTGCAAAAACGATGGCGTACAGTAGGGAACACCTTGAAAGACGCAGCTGCCATGGCCTCATTGTGTGCAGTTACAAATGACACTGGACGGCGCCCACTCATCAATGCAAGCCATGTTTCAAATAACCAAGTGAATGAAGCTTCACTCTCATCCGTCATAAAGGCAGACCCAAAAACAATAAGCTGTCTATGATGGTTTACGCCAGTGAAGGCAGCCAACGGCACAACACGCTTATTCTTCTTGCAAGTCATATCAAAAACTACAGCATCACCAAAGTAGCTGTAAGCCATCCTTGCCCTGGCATCAGCCCAGAAAAGATTAGCCACACAGTTGTTCCTATCGACTTGAACAGAATAAAAAAAGGCAGGATTGTCAGCCTGCATCTTCTTGAAATATTCCAACAAGCTCTGCGCAACACCTCCACCAGCACCTAATCCATTCTGCTGTGATTCAACATTAGTACTGTTCACAATGAGTTCCCAAGGCTTCTTCGCAAGCTTCTTCTGTAAGGATGGTGATGCTTTAGGTGCTATTCCGAGTGGGTGGCAATGCTCAAGAACACATCTTGACACAGCCCATTTGCCATTCTCACGGCGGTTGACCTGAAGCATAGCCTTACACCCCTCACGAGATGATACCCGGTTACGACGCTTCTTGCTGAGATCAAAGGGGTCCTTTTTAGAAGGTCGGCCCTGGCGTGAGCACACAAATCGCCGCATAATAACAGTGTCATCCACCCGGGAAGTGAAGGACTTGCTGTTGCGCACTCCAAAGCCAATTCTTGCAGCATAAGCCGAATAGAATGCTCTGGACTCCTCAGGGGAATCAAATTCCATGCCAAGAACCGGCTCCTGATGATCACCAGTGCCAACAGAGGCAATCTGAGTATCTGAATCCATTGCCACTCCAATTCCCTTCTCTTGCTCTTCTACTAAAGATTCAGGAGGGGCAGACACCAACAGTGATTCCGTTTCCAAATGCGATTCTTGCGAATGAATAGGCATCAAGGGATCCACATCACTCTCATGTGGAATTTCAAAACCTAAAGTTGGTCCTAGGGTTGTCATGCTATCCATAATCAAGCTTCAAATTGACAAAGATTCAACCTTTTATGATCAAAACTTCTCCTTTACCTAGAAAACCACCAAAATCTAAACAAAAATCAAAGAATTGATCCACAAACCTCTAAAATCCAAATCTAGCAAGCAAATAATAGAAAATTACGACAATTTTAAGAAAAGAACAAAAGAGGAAACAGATGAAAACTCACAGGTTCTTCCTTCTGTACAAATTTGGATCCAAACAGAGAAAAATTCCAATCTAATTGTCAAAAATTCCACTTTCCGATGGTTTCAAACCCTAATCCGTCCGCGAGAGCGCTGGGATTAGCTCATCACTTGAGCC
The DNA here is from genome assembly GCA_020875875.1 of Dioscorea alata. Taxonomy (NCBI): domain Eukaryota; kingdom Viridiplantae; phylum Streptophyta; class Magnoliopsida; order Dioscoreales; family Dioscoreaceae; genus Dioscorea; species Dioscorea alata. The sequence goes on along the minus strand of CM037015.1, from coordinate 3,636,237 downwards.
GCCGCCATCGATTAACTAACGAGAACCGGCAACCCTTGGCTCAGGAATTCGTTAATCGTGACCGTTCAATTTATCTCGTCCTTATTTGGATGGCTCAGATTGATGGGCACTCGAAACTGTTGAAGTCCCGCAGGTATATAAGCAATCTAGTATTGAACAAAAGAAAAAACCGAATAATAAAAATTCCCGAAAAGAATTTTATAAAAAAAAGTCACATAAAATAAAAGTAATATATATTAACATATAATTAATGAAGTAATTAGTTTATAAAGTTATACAACATTTTTTTTAATGGAAATGATAACAATAAACAATGGAACAACTAGCAATAAAAGGATGTCATTATTCAAAAATGTTTGGTTTTAGTATACTTCCAAGGATTTTTTTTTTCAAGAAATGTGGATAAGCTAAGTGACAAAGGTAATGTTCAAATTTATCCTTTCAACATGACACAAACACTTTACAATAAACTAAAAGGTCATTGACAGTCAGGGGCGGAGGCAAAAATTTTAAAATAAAAGGTGAATTATAAAAAATAAAATTTTTAAAATTTTTAAAATTTATTCCTATGTTAATTTATAGTTTAGTTTACAAAAATTAAGTGTCATAATAATTTTTTTAAAAATTTTTGCTAATTATATAATTTTATATATTATATAAATTAATTTATAAAAAACTGAAACCAACCATGTTGTGCACCCAGTTTTTTTTGCAAAGAACATTTGTAAAAATAAAATACAAATTTTTTAAAAAATATACTTCATAAAATAATTTATAAAATATCAATAGATCAAATAATATTTTTTTGTAATATTTTTAAAAATTATTATATTTTAGATTATAAGTATTAATTTGTAACAAAAATGATTCTTTTTTAAATGAAATAAAAACCTAAAAAGAAGAGATATTTAATGAATAAAATTAAAAAAACTATATATATATATATATATATATATATATATAGAGAGAGAGAGAGAGAGAGAGAGAGAGAGAGAGAGAGAAATAAAAGGGTGGGAGAGTCGGTTAAAAGAGATATTTAAAAAATAAAAATAAAAAACGATTAAGATATATATATATATATATAGAGAGAGAGAGAGAGAGAGAGAGAGAGAGAGAGAAGTCAAAGGGTGAGAGAGGAGAGTCGGCCGGGCAAGGGGGGGCTGCCCCCCCCCCCCCCCCCCCCCTTCCTTGTTGACAGTTCTAACGATTCTCACAATTAGTTGTAACTAATTTATATTGATATAAAATTATTTATTGTTAATATTATGAAATTAAATCTTATACTTCTTACTTCTTGTGATTTTTTTTTTTTCATTTACAGTGCAGTATGGTGTTTTTAGTAAAAATTATTTCTCCCAGTCAACTACTTGCACTCTTATCAACTTGCTAAACAAGTGGCTAAGTCTTTCCCGGTCAGTGCTTATACTATTTTGATATATTTTAACATTTGATTTAATAACATGCTCTCTTACCTTCTATGCATAGCTTTTTTTTTATTATGTTTGTTTCACTGACGAATTTTCTTATTATACATGTGTTTATCTTATGCCTGCTTCTTATGAGCCAATACCTATATATATTGGTAATTACCATGATACACTCCTAATTTCAAGCTCTTATTTAATTTTTTTAACAAAATTTGGATATAGAAGATACGTGTTAAAAACGTGTATAGATGTGAAGTCTCTATACTTTCATTTTATGTGAACTGAGATTCAAACTCACCTGATATATTTAGATTTTTCGTTGTGATGATGTCCTTGGGGATTTTTCTCCTAACTTTGTTGTCATATTTGCCCTTGAAAGAACGTAGAGCAACAAACCTATCCTTGCAAACCTTAATAAAAGGGGTCATTGAACCTAAACATCATCATTTTATTGAAGAAAACCACTTGTGCACTTTCTTCTGTCTTCTTAATGCCCTTTTCCATGTGCACTTTCTTTTATGATCACCTTAATGCCCTTTTTCCTTTTGGGTTGAAGCATCTACTCTTCATGGTGTTACTATTTTTTAGAGTTTATTCTTTATTTCTTTTGCCTTCTAGAAAATCTTTAAAACATATTGTCCTTCGTGTTTTACTTGGGTACAATGCAGAGCATAATGGTTAATGGTTACCACTATTGTGATACACAAACCTAATAATTACGGGTCTCACATCATATTACATTCTATAAGACTATGTTGTATTATTCTACTGTTTAAAAAAAAATAAATATGAATAAGCCACAAATTTATTGAAAAAAAATGAACATAGAAGAAAAAACAAGGAACACAAAACAAATCCTCTCACCAGAGGTGAGGTACACAAAAAAAAAAGAAAAAAAAAAGAAGAGGACAGAAAAGTAAAGTGCAGGAAAATAAAGGAACATATGGGCTAGCGAAGAACACCATCTGGTAACACAGGCCTGCCCAAACTGTCAGGTGGAGTATCCTACTCTTGGACTAAATCATGGTTTGATTCGCCGGTTTGGTTTGAAACTCTTGCGCCAAGGAAATTAAAGGAGCGCTTAATCTGGTGAGTAGCTTCATTAAGAGATTGTTGTTGAGTGTCAGCAGCTGTTGAGAACCAAGAAAGAAGCATGTTAGCAATTTTAATAATTACAGAATAATAAGTAAAGCAATTAGTTGAAAGATGCGATTATTTTGTTTGAGCAAAATATTCCACATAATAGCTCTTGAGGTGAGATCCCAAAGACTCCGGTGTTGAGTATTTAAGGATGGTAACCAAGTGGTTCAAATCTTAGAGATTGATTGTGGAGATGAATTTAATTTGAAGATTTGAATGAAGAATGACCAAATTCTTTCCAAAAAATCACAATCTAGAAATAAGTGTTCCACTGTCTCAGAAGTTTTGTGACAAAGAACACATGTGTTTGTGGCATTTTGGAGATTACATCCTTTTTTAAAAAAAAATTGATAGAGTAAGTAATTTATCCTTCCCACTAGCCAGCAAAATAATGAGATTTTTCTTGGACATCTAGTTTTCCAGAATTGAAGGTATAGCGGGCTACGCGTGCCACCATCTATAAGAAACTTGTAGAAGGATTTGACAAAAAAAAAGTTCCACTTTTTTCCAATGCCCAGGTGTTGTAGTCATCCTAATTATTAGAGCAGTTGGGATTTCTTCCGAGAGTGAAGATAAGTCATCTATTGTGGCTGTGTGAAAAAGGTTCTCTGGAGTATTGAGTTGTTGGAAGAATTGTCTGATAATTATCTAAGAAAAAGTACAATCATTAAAAAGAGATAGCCAGAGATCTTTAAGGGGTTGCCCAGAGTGGCATCTATCAAACCATAGAAAAGTGTTAGAACCACTTCTGATAGTTTTGGAGATGCATGAGCAAAAAGGTAATAAGGTGGTGTTAACTCCTACCCAGAAGAATGATTTATTTTTGGGTGGAGTGTGAAATAAAATTCCACTAGAGCTTCTGCTTAGGTAATTGGCTTTGATAATTTTAGCCCTACCGTTATTTAGGTTGGTAGAGAGCTTCCACCACCATTTCCCAAAGAGAGCTTTGTTAAATTCCTGAAGGTTGAGTATTCCCCAGCCACCACAAATCCTTTTTTAGGCAACCAGTCTGATCCCTTTGGATCCCAGTTCTGGTCCTTTCCATAAAAAATCCTTTCAAATTTGATCAATTGCTTTTATTACCCAAGCAAGAAGTTTGAAGACCGATATCCAGTAAACTAGAACTGTTAAAAAAACCGAGTTAATGAGAGTTAGATGACCACCTAGGGATAGGTAAATTATTGTCCAAGGTGTGAGTCTAGAACGAACCATTCCAATGAGTTTCATCCAGCCTTGACATCTTAGACTTCGTCCAAAAAGAGAAATCCTCAAATAAATAATAAGAAGACAATTTTTGGAACAATTTAGAATCATGGCAGATGTAGAGTTTGGTTGATAGCCATAATTTGTTGAATACAAGCAGCTTTCAAGTAATTTATAGAAAGACCAGAAGATCCTTCAAAGAGATAGAGAATTAATTTGATGATTTGGAGGTCTTCTTGTCCTCCTGCTGAGAAGATTATCAGATCATCTACATATTGTAGGTGATAGATATTTTCAATTTGATCCAATGGAACACTCACTAATACTTTGGATCTAAGAGCATGAGTAAACATTACACTCAGGACATTGGTTGTCAGTGCAAAAAGAAGAGGGGATAAAGGGTCTCCTTGTCATAGTCCTCTTTTACAATGAATATAACTCTTGGTTGTTCCATTGATGATAAACTGGGTCTTTGTAGTTTTAAAAATAGTGTGAACCCAAGTTAACCATCTAGGTCCAAAACCCTAGTAGCTGGAAATTCAATTAAAAAGTTCCAATCTAAAAAATCAAAGGCTTTTGGGAAGTCTACTTTGAAAGCATATTTAAAAAGTTTCCTTTTTTGATGGTTAAAAATCACTTCTTGAGTAGCAATGATATTATCAGCTATGCACCTTCCTTTGATGAATCATGATTGAGATTCATCCACCAGATCACTAGTCACTATACTTATACGAGAAGCAAGGATCTTAGAAATGATTTTACAGGTGGAGTTGATTAGGCTAATAGGGCGAAAGTCAGAAACTTTCACATGCGCATTTTTTTTTAGCTATAAGGCCAATATGAATCTAATTTAAATGCTCATAGTTGATTGTTCCCTCATAGAAATCTAGGAAAATTTTTACAATTGAGTCCTAAAGAATGTTCCAGTATTTTTGAAAAAAGAACATAGGGAAACCATCCGGTCTTGAAGCTTTATTTGCATTTAAGTCAAATAATACATGTTTTATCTCATCTGTCAAGAAAGGTATCTCAAGCTGGGAGAGATAAGCTCTTTACTTATAATCAAATAAGTTTTGCCAATCAAGTAGGAATCTGTTTAAAATGGGAGTACCAAGTAGGGTATGTAAATGATTATTGAAGATTCTACCAATTTCTTGGTCTCCCTCAATCCATCGTCTGTTATGACAAATGCGAGGAATATTGTTTTTGTTCCCCTTTCCATTTGCTATTTGGTGAAAGAACTTTGTATTTGAGTCCCCTTCTTTGAGCCATGTGATTCTGGATCCCTTTCTTCAGTAAATTTCTTCTTGATTTAGAATAGAGAAAAGCTCTTATTTAATTTGAGAAAAATCTACTAGTCTCTTCTTCTGTAAGGGTTCTACTTTCACCGATAATGTCAAGGGAATCAAATTTTGTGAGTAAGCTATTTTTTGTGAAAGTTGGAAGCTCCAAAGGTTTCCTTGGACAAAATGTGAAGTTTAGACCACCAATCCTGTATTAGATTTTCTAATTAGGAGTTGGAATACCAGAAATTTTCAAATCTAAAGTGTTGAGATTGTGGAAAATGCTCTCTAAAATCCAAATAGATAGGAGAGTGATCTGACCCAAATATGGGAAGAATGTATTAGGAAGATCAAGGATTTAAGGAAGTCCAATTATGGGAATAAAGAAATCGATCTAAACGAATCCTGATCAGTTCTGATTGTCCATTGGTCTAGGTAAATCTTTGCCCATGAATAGGCTGGTCGATGAGATTAAGTTCGCATAAAAGATTTTGGGACGTAGAAATATCTTTTGGATTTAGATCTCCTTTGTTTTTATCTTCTAGGGTGAACACAGTGTTGAAATCTCCACAAATCACCCAAGGAACAAAGATAAGATTTCTTATATGACGAAGTTCATTCCAGAAATCAAATCTAATGGAATGAGTATTTGGACTGTAAACACTAGTACAAGCACAGTAAGAGTTGTTTGCTCTATTAGAAACTCCTATTATGATAGAGAAAGTTCTTTTATGAATTAGAGTTCCATTAACTTGAGAGCGATCCCAAGCTATAATGATACCTCCAGATGTTCCAAGCTTAGTAAGAAGTCAAATGTATCAATGCGCTTACCTCCTATCGATCTCCAAGTTAAACTATGAAGTTCTTGAAGTTTGGATTCTTGTAAACAAACTATGTCTACTTGGGAAGTTAAAATGACATCCTTAACTAAGCGGCATTTTGAGGGTCTTCCAAGACCTCTAACATTCCAGCTTAGAATTTTCATAGAAAAGAAGTTCTAATTATCGAATCTCGAAGAAGATCCTGGAATTTTAGCGAATTTTGTAGGTTTGTCCACTTCAAGGGAGTGTATCATGTCTAGGCATTTATTCTTATGATTAGTAGATCCTATAAATTTTATACCACAAGAATTGCTATAATTGAAGAATTGAGCATTAGACCAAGAAGAGAATATAGTATTAAGAAGATTAGGGGTACCTTCTCGAGGATCCTTAGGTATTCTTTTCTTTGAAGATCTAGGAGGTGTGGAACAAACTCAATTTCTTTATTCCAGTGACCAGAAGGTTTCTTGAGCCTGTTGTTTCTTCTAATTTGCCTCGGGGTGTTGGTAGAGGGAGGTTGATCTAGAATATTCACCATTATTGTTGTTTCTTATGATTCTTTTTCAACTCTAGAAATATCAAGTGGAAAATCAAGCAGTTAATCATCTCCCAGATCAAAAAAGTGTTGAACATTTTCTGATAGGATAAGATTTTCTTCTTCTAGAAAATGATTATCCTCTGCAATTTCGTCTTTGAGGTAATCCTCATCTTCACCCCAGTCGATGAGTTCTTCATCAGAGGGATCATCTAATGGAATGTTCTGAGGGGATGGACCTTGGTAGTAAAATTCGTTGGAGTTGATGCTTGGAATTAAGGTCCATCGATCCAACATGAATAAAAATCCATTTATATCTGTTTGGAATTGAAATTGTCGAGGGAAGAAATTTCAGGTGAGTTGGTAAGGTCCCATGTTTTGAAGAAGATGTTGAATTAATTTGTGAGAATTCCTTACTATGGGCAGAGGAAACATTGCCTGTTAAGAGAAAGCCAGTTTCAAGATCTGAATTATAGGTGTTTAAATGCTCAAGGTTAGAAGATATAGTAATGTTTTGATTTGAAATAGAAAAGTTGTGCTTATCTCAAGAGATTATCTCCTCAAATGAAGAAGATTGAGTAGAATCTGGAATGTGCCTATCTCAAGGCATTATCTCTTCAAAGGGAATAGGATGGAAGATATTTGGATTGTGCCTATCTCGAGGCATTATCTCCTCAAATGAAGAAGGTTGAGTAGAATCTGGAATGTGCCTATCTCGAGGCATTATCTCATCAGTGGGAGACGGAAGGGAGATAGCTGAGACTTGTTAATATTGGAATTAGATTCCAAATTAATGATTTGATCTCGAGGAGATGATAATGGAAGAGTATATCTATCATATTTTTTTTACTCGAGACTTGATCACAGAATTAGAATGAGTCAATGAAATTTGAACTGAGTTTTTGTAAGAATCCAAGGAAGCTTGATCTCGAGGCAGAAGGGGCGTGTGCATGGAGCCAAGATTATATTCAGAAATACCATCACGAGGCAGGCTGACAGCTGCTGAACAACCAAACAACACATTGCCACTGTATGGCAATAGTTTGTCTCCTTCCTTGTTTCTCTCATGAGAAACTGAAGGAATCTGGGGAGCTTGGGCCAGCGGCCAAGCACTGGAGATCTAGTTCTCCATTACTAAGATCCTGTCCACGTCCGGCGAAGTTGTTTGGATGTTGTCCACGATTTTATCTTTTATTGATTTTTCTTCTCCTATAATAGGTTCACCTTCCTCTCTCGACATCCATCATTAAATAAACTTAAATAATTTCAAGATTTTAATTATTTTTTTACTTATTTATTTAAAAATTATTTAAATAAGATATATATGCTAATACAATTGTGAGTGTTGTGTATGACTCATATACAAAAATAAATGAGCAGATGTGGGGAATGGAGTGGAGTGGACCGAGGAGGAGCATTAGTTTGATAGCTTGGGGGTGTTGGGGCAACACCTCTGTAGTACGATACAAGAGTAATTTGTATCTAGTTAGAATTAGAATTTTACCTATAAATTCATGTAACCTTGGTCTTTTGATGAGAGAGACGAGTGAATAAGTAATATACGATCGCTCCACTCCTGAAGATGTAGGCACATTGCTGAATCTCATAAATCTTGTGTATGTGTTATTTTTTTGCTCTCTTGATTTCTCTTGTGGATTATCTATTTTTCTAATAGAGAGTGAGGGCAACCGACCAAGGATCTGCCTAGCCGCTAGGCTGATTGGACCTTTTGACTTTTAGCTGCAATTCAAATTCATCTTATGCTAGATTTCTCCAATATGCTCTATCTTCTTCATTTTCTTGTTATTGATATTGTTGTACACTTGATCTATCTATGTCTAGTACATACTGCTTTTGTGTTTTTGTTATTTATTTATTTATTTATTTTGTATTGTTCATTCAGCCTTTGTATTCTCTCATTTTTCGAAGTCTTCTTCCCTAGTTCTGGAATGAGGGAAGTCTTTGATTCCAAAATTGTGCATACCTACACATATAAATATACACCATATACTCTAAATTCTTAACCCTGCCCTAAATTATAAGCCTATATATATAGTTATAGGAAAAATTTTATAAAAAAAAAGACCATGTGGTTTTCCACTTGTGTGGAATAGGGACAAAGAAATTTGTTTTTTGTTTTTATACCATGAGGTTTCTCTAGCTTGTTAAAAAAAAAAAGAAAACCCGTCCATAGCGTTGCTTATGTGGCAAGGGTAAAGTTGTCAAACCATATTAATTATAGCTACATGGCAAAAAAAAAACATTTTTTTTATGTGCCAACTCGGATTAAGCTTGTCTTATTAGGGATTAATCTATTAATTAACCCAATGCTCCTTTCTCAATGTAATTTGTCTCAATTGTCATCCACCTTTGGATAATTAAGATTTTCCTCTCAAGACAAAGATTGCTAGGGTTTTAGATTCACAACAAACGCCAGTGATTGTGCCAATCGCCTTCCAAATTTCCTCAGGAAAAAGCTATAAGTCATCACGTATTGCTCTCCTTCTCAGTTCTTCTCGCAATCTTTTTCATTACTCTCAACCTCCATGAAATATGCTTCTTTCCGCACATAAATAGTTTAATTTGTTCTGTAGTTAGGCATTGATTATAAAACCATGAAAAATACTTTTTTCTCACATAGACATGTTGGACATTTAGAAAATAATAAGAACTCATCAGTTTTTAGAACATTAAAGAAATAAAAAAAAACCCACTCAAAAGCTATTTTGCTTACCGGTAGTGAGGATATAAAAAAAAAAAAAATCAAGTAATTACTAAAGGGGTTTAACTGTAAGCTATGGTCTCCTTTTCTTGTTAGATCTTCTTGTTAAAAAAAATTGTAGTTTAGATTTCAGCTAAAGAAGATACATTTGGAAATAGGGTTTAGAGCAACAAAAGGGGAAAGATTAATAAAGGAGAAAACAAAAAAAGGCAAGGGGGAAAGATACTATTTGACTGGAGTTTTTTTGCCACATTAGCCATACCTTATGTGATTTGACAACTTTGTCTTTGCCACATAAGTAATGGTTAATACCCTTGACGGTTTTTTCCTTTTTTTGCTAGCTAGGGAAACCACATCGTATAAAAAAAAAAATGCTCTGTCCCTATCCTGCAAAAGTGGGAAACCACATGCTTTATTTTTAAAATTTTCCTCTAGTTATATAAATGGTAGATTTTTTTAGCGAGTACTGAACTTTGCCCTTACTGATAGGGTAATTGGGGTTTTTTGGTGAGTTTTTAGTGACGTAGATGTTGGAATATCTACATAGATGCCCATGGTCCATGTCACCCACTTATGTGGAGAGTGCCACATTAGATATCCTAGCACTCACGTGCCACCGGTAGGGGTGTATTTGAGCCGAGCCGTTCGTGAGCGACTCGGTGTTCGGCTCGATAAGAGCTCGTTCGTGTTCAGCTCATATTGTAAACAAGCCAAGCTTGAGCTTCATTTTCAAGCTCGATTAATAAACGAGCCAAGCTTGAGCAACTGAAAACTCGGCTCGTTTTGGCTTGTGAACAAGCTCGTTTATATATATATATTAAGGTGTATATGTGACTATGTCATTGTTTGTCAACTTAAGTTATACATATAGGGTTGTAAACCACTATTTGAAGGCTGAGCTCGTTAAAAGCTCGGGTTAGGTAGTTCATTAAGTTAAATGGAAAATAAAAAAAATAATCAAGCCTTAATCATGCTAACGAGACATGTCTAAGCTTCAAATTTTCTTAACAAATTGAGCTCGAGCATGAAGCTCAAAATAAGCTCGTTTAGAGCTCGAGCTTGGTTAAAATAGTAATGAGCCAAGCTTAAACATGGAAAATGAAGCTCGAAGAAAGCTCGACTCGAGCTCAAGCTCGATGAAATAGTAACGAGCCAAGCTTGAACAAGGCAAAACTCCGCTCGGCTCGGCTCATTTACAGCCCTAGTCACCGGAAACTCATTGGAAAGCCCTAATTACCCTGTTGATGAAATAAAATCAAAGTTTGGTGCCTATTTTGATATAAATTGAAAATTAATGCTCATATTGAAATATAAATACAAAGTTAGGTACTCACTCAAAAAATTTATCCTTTAAAATTAGGGACTTGTCAATTAAAAATTTTTTCTTCCATCTAATGTTGTTGATTATCCATTTTATAAAAAAAATAATTAAGATTATTCATTTTATAAAAAAAAATTAATTAAGAGAGGAAAACATATACATTAATTAAATTTGTCGTAAAGCAGTTCGATCAGGAATGTCCACTTGTTCAGGTTGACAATGGCAGGTCCTCCAATGAGGCAAGCAGCTGAGAAAGATGCAAAGATGATGTGAGACTTGAAAGATCATAATCTCAACATGAATTTTTAGAATCATTTTAATTCATTTGTTTTTATATTTCTGGACAATTTTTTTTTTTGTCATTCTGCATAACTAGGTAAACCAAATGGGCTAAAAAGATCGTACCCACTCAATGGAATGTGTGGTCCTGTCCCTTGAAACAATCACAATAAGTCTTCTATGGAATCACATGGCTAAAGTTGCTCCATCCCTTCATTGGCAAGACAATCAATTTCATTTCTTGCCTTTTGTTTTGGGATCATATCAGCATTTATGTAGGCAGAAAACAGATGAGATAAACTCCATTGTGAACCACTTGAATTTTGAGGACTAAAACAAGCACATTTTTTTTTTTTAGGATTTTCTTTTTAAAAAAGAATGTATAGACCAACAAAGCAAGTATAGCCACAAAGAATAATATAAGATAACTACATAACAAAATATCTAATTTGTTACCAAAGAGGGTGTCACACAACAACATAATTCAAATCTACAAGATAAGATTCTGCACATCATAATTTTTGAAGCATTCAAACTCTTCAAATCACTTATAGATATCATGTACAGTATAATCTAATTGTTAATGTCGTTATGTTATGTATCTGATGAAACACACATTGATTTTATAGATATGATCTTAATTTTCTGCATAACCAGTGGTTGGGGTGAACATTTCAAAAATGAGTGATGAGACAAGTGAGATTAGTGGCATCCAAAAAATAATTATTTTGAAAGATCATCTATTTTAGATGGCACATGAGTGAGTTAATCATTTAACATCTTAGATGGGGTAGACATTAACATAGTTTACCTCGAGTCAGGGGTCAAGAAATCAAGACTATGTTTGATATTTAAGTTGAAGTTCTCTAGTTTTTTTCTTTTATAAAATTTTATACATTATTTATTTTGATCTCTAAAAAAAATTTAATTTGGCCATAAATTACATGAATATGTTGCTTTTAGTACTTTTGAACCCATTGTATTGGTTTGGTGTTCTAATGCATTTGTAATTTATTTACTTTGTTAATTAAAAAAAACAAATTGTTGCTTTTAGCTTTTCTAACCTGCTTCCGTCAACTTAAGCTGACCAAAACAAACAAATTTATGTAGTTGGATGTCAAAATGAGCATTTATTCCTTCAAGATTGACGTAAATTTTTGTGTGGCTTTAATCCTTGATTTTTTATTATTGTTGTTGTTGTTGTTGTTGTTGTTGAGAAGAAAGAGTATTGATTAACATTTAGAGTGTATTGATTAACATTCCTTCAAGAATAGTGGCTTCAAGGAATGGACAACAACTTTTTGGTATATTTGAGGAAAACCATGTTATAATTGAGTGGCCACAAATTTCTGATATCTACTACAACATTTCTGTTCCACAAACTTCTTTTCATTTCTTTAAGGTTCCAAAAACTTCTGATTTGAGTTTCGTACAGTATAAGAAGGAGAATAAGTAGGTTCAGGAGTACTCCTCACTCTTAACTCTTTTTCTTTGTTGTTTGTCTTCCTCTGCTATGGATGAATTCTCAGCTCATGAACCACTAATCTCCAATGGAGGATTTAAGGATTTACAATCAAAAAACAAGCCTTTTAAGCTTGTTCTTGTTAAATGGCTTCTCAAGTCTCTAATGTGGCTGATTTTTGTACTTTGGGTTGCTATTATATTTTTCCTTCCTTCTGACTTTGTCAGGAGTTTGTTCTTAAACCTCATCCAGGCTTCTCAACATTCCTTTTTTGGAATCACAGGCATGTCTCTCTTCCTTCTCTCTTATAATGTTTAAATTTGTTCTTGGATTGTCTAAGTGGGTAACTTTTTTAGTTTTACTTTGGCTTTGCAAACTGCAGGATCTATCTTTCTTCTTTTCAGTGTTCCGATACTCATTATCGCCTTTCTAGCATTTATCTACATCAGTGTTTTTCCAAGTGATGATTTTGAGTATGTATCTCTTAGTCTCTGTTTCCATGCTTGAATATTGTGTTCTTTCTACTTACTGGGGGATTTAATTGATCTCCAGGAGAAGGAATTCTAAGCCACCAAGGTTTCGGTTGTGGACATTCCCTATAATTGTTGATGGACCTTTTGGTGTTGTTTCTGCTGCAGAGTTTATTGGAATACTCCTGTTTTCAGCATATGTTCTCTATAACATTATTGATGATAGTATACAGAATCAAGAGCTCATTGCAAGAGAATTTTCTGTGACTGGAAAAGAGAGAAGGTCTGTGAATTTCATCAGTAATTTGTGTTTCCTCTGTCAACTGCACTATTATTTGTGTTTATGATAATGATAAAACTATTGTTGTAAAAACCAGATTGGACTGGTCGGTAAACCGGTCCAATTAGTCACACAAAACACCAAGTAACTGGACCGACCGGCCGGTTGATTTATTTATTTTAAAATTTTAAAGTTAAACACGTTCCAAAAAACAAAAAGCAAGATATTATATACTTGTATTTTATTTTATTCCTCATTTTTTTATTGTTGTTGTTGTATACTTATGTTTTATTAAATTATTTATTTTTGAATATTTGTTGTATGGTTGTATCCTTATATATTTGTACTTTAAAAAATTCAATTTTATGTAGAATTGACATTTTGTGACATTACAAATGCAATATAACTTTGCAATGTATAATTTTATATTTTTTTAATTTTTTTCCTTATTTTTCCTTATTTTATTTATTTTTTAATTTTTAAAAATTTATTTATTTGAAAAATATTAAATCCGGTTGAACCGGATGGTACAACCGGTTGGACCGTAAACCGGTTGCCTAACCGGGTCAACAACCGGTCCGATTTTTAAAACATTGGATAAAACTCTCTTCTTTTTTTTTTCTCAGAAAAAAAAAATTATAGTGGCACTTTAATTGTCTAATTTCTCAAAATCGACAACCACAAGATGGCTTAGTGGTAAGTCACTTGAATGGAGTGAGTGGCACAGGGTTAAATCCCCATACTATGTAGTACTGTGTGTACAAATTCTACTATAATAGTATGTTCACTGGATCCCCTATGGGAGAAGCCTTATTTTTCACCATTTCAAAGTTGCAAAACGGAGGATTTATTATTGTGTGATTACGATCTATAATATATTATTTTAGCAGCACATAATAGGCCGTTATTGTCTAATGTAGCAATCCGCCCCACTTAGTAAATTCTTAGGAGTCATTAAGCCGTCGTAATTGGTGCACTATAGTACCTGCATAGCACTTTGACAACCTCCTTATAAGGTGATACTTGTCGTCTTTCTAAAAAAAAAAAAAACCAAAAACAAAAACTATGAATTTCTAATTGTGATTAATTTATGTGTCTCAATGATATGAAGTTATTTGTTCGTCAATATCGGTATTGATTCTACGTTTGGGCTTAACCTTTGTTTGTAGTTTCTAAAAACTTGTTTACTACAAGCTATTGCAATTCATCGATAGCTTGTAAATGCTATCAAATGAACATCTAAGCTGGAACATTTGAATCTATTAATTGAATTCTATTTGACATGCAAATTTATGATAGAATAGCTTCACTTTTGATCCTAATGAGTTGTTTTTTTGAACTGCAGTTACCTGATGATTGAACTTACTGGTCTTCGGCTTGGCTCAATTGGGTTGTTTTGCATGGTATTCTTATTTCTCCCTATTGCAAGGGGTTCAGTTCTTCTCCGAATGATCGATATTCCATTTGAACATGCTACTAGATATCATGTTTGGCTTGGACATCTCACAATGGCTTTATTTACTTTACATGGTTTATGCTATGTCATCGCTTGGGCATTAGAAGGACGTCTAATTGAAAAGGTGAGTTATAGTAGTTAGACATAAATCAAACATATATATATATATATATATATATATATATATTTGAAAAAGTAAATAAACCACAAATTCATTGCAAAGTAGAGGAAATACAAAGAGAACAAAAAAAAATGAGAGGAAAAGAGACAGATCACCAAGGGTGAAATGTCACAAACAACAAACATGACAAATCAAACATATTACCTTTGAATTCAACAAAAAATTTATTCTTACATTTATATATTTAGATTCACATTTATTAAATTAACATATGTTAAATTATTAGTTATTCTAATGAGCTAGTTTGATATGTGTTAGTTTATTTTAACTTCTTTTTTTTTTTTTTTGACTAGTCATGTTATAAGTAAACCAAATGTTGATATTATGTTAAATATAAATTTTATTTTTTGAAGAAAAGTGGATTAACCACTTAAAAAATCTTAAATAAAGAAGCTACATACACAAGAGTAATGCCCAGACAAAACATTGACTAGACATGGATAACAAAATTGGAATACAATCTAGCCACAAGCGGTAATTAGGCATCTTTACAATAAAGAAAATGGGATGAGTCAATAAAAAATGGGGATTATTCAAAAACAGACAAGGGTTTCGGTCGACAATGGCCATATAAGGTCATCCTTCCATGGTCACTTTGTCAGACCTGATTTCAATTGCATGAGGGCACAACTCAGCTTTAGAAGAGATACATACAAAGACAAAGCTGTATTTGATAGTCATCACCAAGTTCCTTAACTTTAGTCTCTTTGAAATTTAAGCTACAAATGACCAAAAGATAACCATGTGATCAATTTTAATTAAAGTAAAGATTGATGGAAATATAGCATGAGTGAAAATGTGATTACTCTTTTTTATAAAAAAAATTTGGAAAATAATCCGAATAAAAAAAAAACCTATGTCTCCCGCTATCTGGACTCATAGTTGGGTATCTAGGGTGTAAAGACCTTACACATAGAAGTTAAGAAATGTGATAACACAAGAGTATAGCCAAAACGATTCCAAATATGAACTACATAAGGGTACTAAATGAATACGTGATCCATGATTTTCATAGCCATGTGAGAAAATACATATATAAACATTAATAATAAACCACTATAGCTATACTTTGTTAGATTGTTGAGAGTTGTGATTTTATTATCTTATACAAGTCAATTGAAAATGTTGATTTTTCAAAGGCAAAAGCTTTTTTAGAACTTTTACCCTAATGGACAGTTTGGTTCGTGGTAATAACATATTACCACATAATGAGATTACCGTAGTAATATGGGTGGGAATGTTATATGGTTGGGAATATTGTGGTAATTTGATATAACCATATTTGGTTGGGAACTCTTATTACTGGGAATAGTTCATTACTTTGTTTGGTTCATGGTAATCAATTTGGTAAAATATAAAAAGTTATAAGATTATCATGGTAATCCAAGATAGATACCAAATTTGGTGGTAATAGGATTACCACTTTCTTGGTAATATTCTCATGTTGGTAATGTCATATTACCATTTAGATTACCACGTAACAAGTGGTAATCTTTCTCAGTGCAATGCCAAACGTGGTAATCTGTGCCAAACGTGGTAATCTGAAAAGATTACCACGTAACAGGCGGTAATATTTTCACATTACCGCGAACCAAACGCCCCCTAAAGGGCATCTAACTCCTGCATTGTTGAGGAAGCCGTGAAAATGACCTAACTAGACCCTCTTACATTCTAAGCTTCAGGATTTAGTCCCTTGGGTCACTTGAGAGAGGCAGAATGAACGTTCTAGGTTTTGTACATCCAAGAGTTAGGGCCCCATGGAACAACAAAGAAGGGCTGGAGAGCCCGGTGAGGACCAAGGCCCATGGAGCTAAAAAGGCATAGACAGCTTGAAGATGCCACATTCTACCTCATAGCTTAAAGAGTACTCCATATATGGGTGAAGCACAAACCAAATATATTATCTTCAAATGATTTGACCCAAAAATTTAAGCTAATAAGATAAATGACCCAAGCTTATATACTTAGATCCGCATTTACCAAATTAACTAATATTAGAATATTACTTACACTAATAATAACAATTGGTCATCTGAAATTTCTTCCATATTTCAAAGGCTATATGAACTTACTTCAATTTATTGTGTTGTGATCCTTACTGTCTTATAATATGCAGATTCTAGAGTGGAAAGATGACGAAATTGCTAATCTTCCTGGTGTAATAAGCTTGTCAGCTGGTCTATTAATGTGGGTGACATCTCTTCATCCTGTGAGAAAGAACTACTTTGAGCTCTTCTTCTACACTCATCAACTATATGTTGTATTCATCATCTTCCTAGTGATGCATGTTGGAGACTTCATTTTCTGCATGGCAGCCGGAGCGGTATTCCTTTTCATACTCGATCGTTTTCTGAGGTTCTGTCAATCTCGAACAACTGTTGATATCATTTCAGCGGCATGCCGTCCATGTGGAACTATAGAATTGATCTTATCGAAGCCATCAAGTACTAATTTTTCATGTTCAGATATTTAGACAAATTGATGTTACTTCATTTGTGCTAACTTTAGCTCTTTCTACATAATTTGCAGATCTTCGGTACAATGCTCTCAGTTTTGTTTTCCTTCAAGTGAGGGAATTATCATGGCTACAATGGCATCCCTTCAGTGTTTCATCTAGTCCTTTGGATGGTCGTTACCATCTCTCGATTCTTATAAAGGTTCTCGGCGAATGGACAGCGAAACTGAGAGACATTGTTTCAACGAACTCAGATCAACTTCAAATTAAAAAAATTACAGCTTCTGTTGAAGGACCTTATGGACATGAATCTCCTTACCACTTGATGTAAACTCTTTTATTCGTTTTCACTAAATTATATCGATTTTGAATTCTTACATCAATCGATGACTTACCAACCTTTTACTATGCATTTTGAAGGTACGAAAATCTTATTCTGGTAGCTGGAGGGATTGGAATTTCACCATTCTTGGCCATATTAAGTGATATCATTCATAGGATAAATGAGAGAAGGCCTTGTTTACCAAAGAATGTGTTAGTTGTTTGGGCTGTTAAAAAATCAAAGGAGCTTTCTCTTATTTCTGCTGTCAATGCACAATCCATCCACCCTTCTTTTTCTGATAAATTGCAGCTGGACATTCAAGCTTATGTAACTCAAGAATCAGTACCACCTTTGGTAAGAAAACATATCACTTACTCTTATGTTCGCCGAGAATTTCACTAAGTAATATAATTATGATTGCAGGAAGAAGGAAAGGTTCATGACATGTCAAGCATATCATCCTTCTCTGTGATAAATGGTCGAAACATGTCATGTTTGGTTGGTACCGGAAACAATATGTGGTCGGGAATGTATGTTGTTGTCTCTACACTTGGCCTCGTCGCAATCTACAGTTTGCTCCAAGCATATTACATTAAACCTTTTCATGTATCTACTCGGTGGTACCTGGGACTTCTCTTTGTGTTATGCATGGTTGCTGCTGTTACCATACTTGGAGGCATTGTTGTTTTGTTATGGCATTGGGCAGAGAAGAGGAACTTGAAACATGATGAATCGGTGAAAATTGGTAATGAAAAAATTGACTTGAGCTTGTCCAGTGATGCAAAGGCACATTCCCAGACCGAAGGATCAAACCTTGTGAATCTGCTTGCAACTCGTTATGGATGTCGGCCGGACTTTCAAGGTAATGACAATACTGAAATGGTCATTTAAATTGAAGGTTCAACAAGTCCTTAATTTGTATCTGTACTTATCTACCTGCAGAAATTTTCAATTCTTTTTCGGACCGTGTCGGGCATGTTGATGTAGGCGTGATCGTTTGCGGACCACCAAGTCTTCAATCAACTGTGGCCAAAGAATGCAGGTCACAGAACATCAAGGGCAAATGGAACCATCCAGTCTTCCATTTCAACAGCCACAGCTTTGATCTCTAGAGATTCCCAAATCACCTGCAAATCAACCAATATAGTATGCACTACAATAAGGCATGTATGTATGTAAATTTCTAGCTTTCTTTGCTTAGCAATGTAAGTATGTGTATTTCAGAGGTGTTTAAATGTTCTGTTGAATCAATATATGAATACATAGAGAAGCAAATATTTTTAACGTTTTTTTGAATTAGCAATTAATTATGACGTATTAAAGTAACTAATAGTTTCATATCAGTTAATTTGATAACCAACTCATCCTGTTACTCTGATATATTATGGCAAGGCCCATGACAATGAATAGATAGACATGGGCTCAAAACCTTGACTTGGGCAACTGCTCATTTATTGTGCACTGTGGAGCATTATTTATTCACTGTACACTAGGTTTCAATGTGGGTCTTTTGTCGAAGGAGTCGTATTCTCCACTCCTCTAAAATTGCATGGTAGAAGAAATTTATCATTGTGGGATTATAGTCTTTCTGATATCATTTTGGGTGAATGTGCCAAGTTTCATTGTCCCTCGTATTAACCCACCTTACATAGTAAATCCCTAGAGAGTCATTAAGTCACCATAATCGATGCACCTTCATACATGTCTATCATTTTGACAGAGCTTGTCTCCTTTGTCAAATATATATATATATACACAATGCAATGTTGTGTCGATATGCATATAATTTTCTAATTCTCTAAGCTTTATAATGTTAGGTCTATATATACAGTACCAGATCTTTATGTGATATATAAGTTTAATTTCTCATCCTATGAGCTTAAGTTTTTGAGTAAAAAAGACATAGTTAATACATTGTTTTGATTTTCCATCTAATATGATGTCATAACTTGAGATGCATGGTTTTTTTCACCTGGGTTGTTTCGGCCCAAATTACACTAAAAAAATATGATAATGAGTTGGAACTAAAATTTGGGACTTCTACTCATGATACCAACTATTGTATCATCTGATTTATCTACATATACTTCCAATAAGTATTAACTTTGACTTCTTATTATGCGTTTAACGTAGAAATTTATTCAATGTTGAATCAGTCAACGGTTCTGCCTGGCAAATTGGAAGCTTGTGTCCAGATGCAATGCAATTTGTCCCTAACTGACAGAGACCGGCACTAGAACATGTCTGAGTGAATATGAGACAAACTATCTGAATATCACTCTATTTGCTATTGTTTGATTTTATGATTTGTTTTTGTAATGCTTCAAGTGTAATGAAACACTATGAAGAAACAATATAAATGGTTTCTTTTTTCAGTTTTGTCATTGTTGTTTTATGTTTATTTCCTATTCTTTGTTTTTGGTAGAAGGTCTTTGTTTGTATGTTCCGGTTTTTAATTCAATAAATTCGTGATTCATCTGCTTTATTTAAAAAAAAAACATACAATATCAATGGTGTGTATAAGATCAACTCTTGTGATACTTTTTCAAACCCCAAAGTCTTCCACTTGAAATATCTAATGAGAACAGTTCTGCAACTCATGTTCTTATCTTTCAATTTCATCTTTGGTAATTGTATGTTTAATTGTTTACTACCAAAATGAACATCAAGCATATCAATCAACTATCTTATTCTGCTCATAAAATCACATGGGACCAGTACTATAAATTAGTTCACAACTTGATTAATGCTTTAGATAGAAATCAATCCAAGTTGTAGTGAAGATGATTGGCTGAGAAAATTTATGTGTATTAAGCACGTAATGTTATTGTTTTGATTTGGTCAAGGATTACTTCTTTGTTTTTTCCCAACAGTAGTTGATAATACAGCTGTGGGCCTATTTGATAAACACTGAAATTGTTATCTTGCAAGAACAGTCTTTGAAGGATGTGACTAGTTGAAAATGATAGAAATCAACTCAACCATATTTGAGCTTCAAGTACAGTGGGAGGACTTTTAAAGATGTCAGTAAACCTTCTTTATTTTAATTTAATTTTTGTACCTACTAAGCTTGATTTTGTTATTAGCCACTGCATCATATAATATCTGATGAGAGTTGAGACTTGGTTTTTTTTTATAGGGAAAGGTTTTGATTTTATCAAATTTTGGTGGTTAGCAAGCAATTGACATGGTTTGAGATGTATTTGAAAAATATTGAGAATGAAAAAAGTTATCCATTGAGTGTCATGAAAAGTTCAAATCTTCTTTGATGCAATTGGATAAGTGATGAAGAAGACTTCAAAATTCTAAAGTTAACAAGTCTTCCATCAAAAAGAGGATCATTTGGAGCTTTTCATGAAGAGGATGAAGAAGATGATAAGTCTTGGATTGTCCTTTTTGCTTGTTCTGGCTCAAATTATGTTAATTTCAGCAGCTACAAACGCTCAAGAAGGTATATCTTTCTTCTTGTGTTTATTTTCTTATTCTGTTCTAAGTTTATTTGCCTCAAGAAACATGCAAAATGCTTGATTTTAATCCAACTTCTACTTGTTAGTCTCTGATTCATCTTTGTGTTTCTAATGATAGCTGCTGCTGTCTATGGCCTTGGAGATCAATGGAGTAACACACCTTCCAATTGGAAAAGTGGTGATCCTTGCGATGATAATTGGGTTGGAATCCACTGTGACAATTCTCATGTTACCTCCATGTGAGCACTTGAAAGCTTTCATTTTGTTGATTTGATGTATTTATATGATATGTACAATTATATACTCATTAGTTCTGTCGTATTTCAGAACATTATCGAGCTTGGGACTAGAAGGAACACTTACCGGAGATATTCAATCTTTGACTGAGTTGCAAACCTTGTAAGTTCATTCTTTTGGTTGGTTCTTTTCTGAGCTTATTTCTGTTTAATCAGTATCAGCTGGTTTTCTTATTTTTTATCTTTGGTTGATTGATGCAGGGATCTTTCTTATAATAAAGGTTTAACTGGACAAATTCCGGCATTCATTGGGAGTTTGAGCAAGCTTGAGAACTTGTAAATTAATTTAACGATTTGCGCATATCAGCTTGAAATCAATATCCAGTTTCATTCAATGTTCTTTTGCAGGATTCTGGTTGGATGTAGTTTTTCTGGTGAAATACCGGCAGAAATAGGCTCTCTAAAGCAGCTGATCTTCTTGTAAGTTTCTCAACTTCTTCAAAATTCTCCGTTCTTTTCTATTGTAATTCTGTCAACCTTTTAATCTCTCAGATTTCATTGTCTGCAGATCACTGAATTCTAACAAATTCAGTGGTAGAATACCTTCAGCCATTGGTAATCTGGCAAAACTTTATTGGCTTGATTTGGCGGATAATTTGCTTACCGGCGAAATCCCTGTGTCGGATGGCAAAAATCCAGGACTTGACATGTTAATTGATACAAAGCACTTGTATGTTCGATATCTCTGATACTTCTTTATGTCTTTAATGTGATTTGAATGAATATTTTACTATCATTAAATGGCAGCCACTTCGGCATGAATCAACTCTCTGGTGCTATTCCGGAGCAACTTTTCAGCTCAAACATGAAATTGATCCATTTGTAAGTTTGCTGTCTTCTAAAGAAATAAAACTATTGAGTTTGAAGTTCTCTTGCGTAGTTAATTGTTCTTGTTTGTCAGGCTGTTGGACAACAATAATCTTACAGGGGAAATCCCTTCTTCTCTAGGACTAGTGAAAAGTCTGGAGGTTCTGTAAGTTCAACATACATTTCATTGATGATAATTTTCATAAATTTTTTCAATTTTGACATAGATTAATTTGAAACAGCCGCCTAGATCGAAATCACCTCTCCGGATCTGTTCCTTCCAACATCAACAACCTCACCAAAGTCGCTGAAATGTAAGTTCAATCAAGTTACTCTAAATTCAGTCCCCTTTATATTTTCAGAATCATCTCAAGATGAACATTGAGTAGATCTTTTCCTTTTTCAAGGCATTTATCTAACAACGATTTGACCGGTCCTTTGCCGAACCTAACAGGAATGAATTCTCTCACTTATTTGTAAGTATCTAATATTCCAGTGTGTAGAATCAATTCATCTCATGTTACACTTACCAAATATTAATCAGATGCTTGTATCTCTCCAGGGATATGAGCAATAATACCTTCGATGAATCAGATACTCCGGCATGGTTCTCAACCTTACCATCATTGACAACATTGTATTTCTATTCCCCCTCTATTTCTTTTTTTCTCATTCTCTGCCTGAAGATTTATCTGTATATACTCTTGTTGATTGCAGAGTGCTCGAGTATTTGAGAGTAAGTGGTGAAATTCCGATGGCCTTATTTAGCTTTTCACCGCTACAAACGGTGTAAGTAGCATTTTTTTCTCTGACAATTCAATTTCAATCTTTTGTGCTGTTAGAGTAAGTAATAGTTCCACATCGATTAATTTAGAAAATATAGATTTGAATATATTAGCTTAAGTTTTTGGGTTGAACCAGGTCCAAATAATATCTTCAGTTTGCGTCTAACATACACAAGCTGCTAAAATTTGTGCATTGTACTGACAGGAGGCTGAGGAACAACAAATTCAATGGTACTCTAAATATCGGCACTGCATTCAGCAGTCAACTTGAACTCGTTGATGTGCAATACAACAATATTGAGCTATACACAGAAGGAGGGGGATACAATAACCAATTAATGTATAAGAAGATGGAAATTCATTTCTCATATCAAATTGCTTTTGTCCTCATATTTCAGCTTTGTTTGCAGATTAGTAGGCAATCCATATTGCGAGCATGAAGCAAGTAGTCCACATTGTCTAGAATCACAGCAATCCATAACTCCATATTCTACAGAACCTCAAGATAATTGCGTGCCGGTTTCTTGTCCTACAGATCAGAGTATGAGTCCTCACTGCATTTGTGCATATCCTTACTCCGGGACATTTTCTTTAAGAGCTCCATCTTTCTCATATCTTGGGAATTGGACATATTTTACGAGATTAGAAAATGACATCATGAACTCATTCAGGAAGCATCAGCTTCCAGTCGACTCAGTTTCGCTCAATAACATAAGTACCGATGTAAACGAGTACTTGCGCATGCACTTGCAAGTGTTTCCATCAGGAAAGTTGAGGTTTGAGCAGTCAGATATTTCTAACATTGGCTTCATTCTCAGCAATCAAACTTACAAGACAAGCAAGGACTTTGGACCTTACTCTTTTATTGGAGCTCAGTACACTGCTTTCCTTGGTAAACAAAATCATATCATAGTTTCACTTCTCTAAAACAAGAACATTTACTGATTAAGTAGTGTTTTCAGAAACTTCAACTGGAGGAAAATCAAGCAATATCAAGACAGTGATTATTGGAGTAGCTGCAGGTGTAGTTGTGCTCGCATTGATACTGATCATTTTGTTGGTTTTTCTTGTTCGACACAAGAAAAAGACCAAAAATGCCGTAGAAAGAAGCCAACCTTTCGGTAAGTTACGCAATGTTAACTACCACAATCTTCGTTCATAGATTCAATTACTAGTTTGGTTTATGCTTTGAATTACTAGAATCTTGGGTGGTGACGAAAAGAAGTGGAGATGCACCTCAGTTAAAAGGAGCCAGAAGTTTTTCATACGAGGAAATAAGGAAATGCACCAGCAATTTTGCAGAATCAAATGAAATTGGAACCGGAGGTTATGGGAAGGTAATTCTTACATGATCAAGAGCTCGATCCGCTTAACTTTATATATACAGATATGTATATCACTGTAATATTGACAATGGTGGATGCTTATTGTTTGACAGGTTTATAAAGGAACTCTTGAAAATGGGCAACTGGTTGCTATCAAAAGAGCTCAGCAAGGGTCTATGCAAGGTGGTCTTGAGTTCAAAACTGAGATTGAGATGCTAAGCAGGGTACACCATAAGAATCTTGTCAGTCTCATTGGTTTTTGCTTTGATAAAGGCGAACAAATGCTCATCTATGAGTATATTACAAATGGTAGCCTGAAAGAAAGTCTAACAGGTAAAGCTCTACTAATTCTACTTCATCGTTGTTGTTTCCCATGCCCAAAACACTCATACTTTTAGCACTTTGATGCATTTATACATGCAGGAAAATCTGGAGTTCAGTTAGACTGGAAAAGGAGACTCCGAGTTGCTCTTGGTGCCGCGAAAGGTCTTGCTTATCTGCATGATCTTGCGGATCCTCCCATAATTCATCGAGATATCAAATCAAGCAACATACTACTCGACAATCATTTGAATGCCAAAGTTTCTGATTTCGGCTTGTCGAAGCCAATGACAGATACCGACAAGGGTCATGTTACGACACAGGTTAAAGGGACGATGGTAAGTAGTGAATGTACTAAAGTTTGGTTATCAAATATTGTGATAAAGAACTTGCATTGGTTAATAATATGCAGGGGTACCTTGATCCTGAGTATTATATGAGTCAGCAATTGACAGAGAAGAGCGATGTTTATAGCTTCGGTGTGCTATTGTTAGAGCTTTTAACTGCAAGAAAACCGATAGAACGAGGAAGATATGTAGTGAGAGAGGTGAGAGTTATGATGAATAAGGGTAAGGACTTGTATGGTCTTGATCAACTTCTCGACCCAATTTTGATAAGCTCTTCACTTGGAGGCTTTTGTGAATTCATTGACTTGGCCTTGAGTTGTGTTGAAGAAGAAGGAATCAATCGGCCGAAAATGAGCCAAGTAGTGACGGAAATTGAGAAAATCATGGTCTTGGCTGGTATGAATCCAATTATAGAAGCTGCGTCGACATCATCGAGCTATGAGGCTACGACGAGCAAGAGTGGTGGTTCTTACCACCCTTATGGCAATGAAGCTTTTGACTATAGCGGTGGCGCTCCTTCAGCAAAAGTAGAAGCCAAGTAAAAACATATATATTCGTGTGTTTGCTATTCAATGCTGCTTGTATAAATCTATCATGGATTGTTTGTACAGAGTGAAAAGCATGAAATGTCTAATTTCTGTAGTTAAAACTCACTTGGAATGGATTGTTTGAACAGAGTGAAAAGCATGAAATGCCTAATTTCTGTAGTAAAAACTCACTTGGAATACATAGTGTTTAAATTGATGGAAATTGAATTGCAGGACTTATTATAATTCTCAATATCATCAGAAGGAAACAACAAAGAATTTATCTGAATCTATCCTATGATGGCATACATACTTTTTTTCTTTTCCTTCTTATTACCTCAGCCCACTGCCGAAATTCAAGTCATTGGTTTTTCAAGCAGAGCAGAGAGGTACCATTCATTCTTTTCGATCCCCCGATCGAGCTTCCTTCCAGCAGTCCACCGCAGCTTATTGAACCCAATTCGATCAAACATCGGAACATAAGTGCTGTTCAACTGAGTGCCAATGCAGAAAAAGTGATCAAGCCAGAACAATCCCCCTGGCCTCAACACTCTATAAATATCAAACAGCGCAAACTCGAGCATAATGTCAGGAATCCAATTACTCAACACATGCATCGAATGCACAATATCAAGCGTGTTATCGAAGAACGGCAATCGATTAGCTACACTGATATGCATCGGCACAAGCCCTCTCGACGCGATGAAGCTATTAAAAGGGCCATCAAAATTCATAGTACTAGTAACAATAGTCACATTCCTTTCCCTCATCCTCGCTGCAAATGTTCCACTGCCACCACCGATGTCAAGACCGATACGTATCGTACCCGGTTTCCTCAAGCTCAACACACTATCAATACCATAAGCAAGACCCCCATTTTCGGAAAGCCACCGGACTTTCTCCCTGCCATTAAGATCAAAGCAATCCTTGCAATCATAAGAACCTTTTTCTCTGTTTCTATGAACTAAACAAGAATAATTCTTGCAAGTGTAGGCATCCCAAGTGATGCTGGTGTCCGGAGGGATAGTCCATAAGCTTTCCGGGAAGGGAACTGGCTCGACATAGCCCTCCGGTGAGGCAGGGTGGCAGCGCCGGCGAGGCAAAGGCTCACAGCCTTTGAGCATCAACCTCTGAGCAAAAACATCATCACTAGGACATTCATCACCAACATTATAAGTCATGTATTCAATGAGTTCCTCTTGGTGGCGCCGGCAAGCTGAGCCAAGAGCTGGAAAGATCTCATCAGAGCCAAGGTTGGCAGTGAAGCCAAGAGGCAGCTTATGAGGTCCTACAGCGAGCTTTAGCTCGCCGAAAAGCTCGTCTTTCCATCCGTCTAACTCCTCTTTTGAAGCTTTGTCACCATGCACACGACCAAGATCGGAGAGAAGAGATTCTAATAGAGAATTGGAGGTGGCTAGACGCCGGTGAAGGTCGGAAAGTTGTCTTTGGCTTTGAGTGAGCTTGGATTGAGTGGAGTTGAGTTCATGGAGAAGAAGGTCAGTGTCCCAAAGATGGATTCTTGGGGCATAGTTTTTCCAATGGTTGGGGTCGCCGGAGAAGAGGTAGATGGAGAGGAGGTTGGTGGAGATGATCAAGAGAAGGATCTTGAGCTTTGTTCTTGTTGGAGTTTGGGTTGGGAGAGGTTTCTTGAGATGGTAGTCCTCCATGGAAGGCATATGGTTGCTCAAAGAGGTTTGGTGGGAAGGTTGGAAAGTTTAGCTCTAGTGGTTCATCAATGGAGATGGGTTTTGAGGGTTTTAATGGAGAAAGTTGGCGATGATGATGGACTTTGGCCTAATGCATTAGAGTGGGAGCGAAGAAGTCTTTGGTTCCTTTTTTTTTTTTTTTTTTTCTTCTTTACTTGCTTGTTTATTGTAGTTTTTTTTTTTTTTTTTTTTTCACTTGTAACAATATTTTTGGGACAGTTTTCTAATTTTTTTTCCTTGATTTATATTATTTTCTTAATATGTATATGGATATAAAGGACACATCATCTATGAATGTCCGTAAATACAATATGTATGGACGTTCGTTCTCAATCATTGGATTCGCATCCAATGGTGGTCATCATAGCTTATATCTATGGATGTTCGTCTTGAATTCCCATCCAATAGTCGTCATCATAGCCTGGTATAATGCAAGAGAATTCTCATTCAAACTATACTGTGCATGTGAATAATATTAATGTTGTTATGAATAGTACATGAAAAGTTACACATTGGAAAAATGGGATGTACATTATTCATATATCAATTTCTCTCTCTTTCTATCACTTATTTTTTCTAGCTACAGAAGTTCTGCTTATCTATATATAGTCTCTTAATGATGTGCCTGTATGGTTTCAATTTTTATATGGGACAACCACTGCGTCAAGCAGTGGTTTGTATCACATGGCAGTAGATGGACAAACACAATGCCGAAATACTGTGCTTTTATTGTTGTTCATATATATTCCCATACAAGATGAGAGAAGTTGCATCCCTCCCCTCCAAAAATTGCATGTAAAGGGATTTATTAGTTCCATATGATTTCAATAAATCTTGTGAGTGTGCACGTGATGGATTTTGATCACTCCATATGATATTTGACTGTGTTAATAAGTTTTTAAAGAATCGATAAGTCACAGTAACTAATGTACTTCTGATTGCCTCTGTCTTACAAACTTCTTTAAATGAATGATTTTTTATCACATATTGCCAATAAATAAATAAATAATTATATGGGTGTATCTCCAAAATAAACAAATAAATAAAAGTTCAGGTTGCGTGGGAGAAAGGCTGGCAATGGTGGGTTGAATCTCGCGGAGTGTGACCCGGCGTTGGCCTAGTTCGAGGCTAATTTTTTAAATAAAATATTATGAATATATTTATGAACTTGTTCCCCCTTAATTCTGAAATTATATATATATATACATATATAATTTAAAATCACTATTTGGAGTTGGCTTAACAATAAAAAGACATTTCTTTTATACTCATTAATATGAGATAATTCCCACACTTTCCTTGAACATTTTGATTAAGATAAAACTATGAAAAATATAATTGTAGAACATAAATTTCTTTTTATAAACAGTGAAATTTTTTTAAAAAAGGTAATACATAAAGAGATTAGGATTTATAACATTGAGATGAGATATTTTTAGAATTAGGAATCTTGCCAAACTTTTCCAAAATTCATGTTTGGATCTAAACCATTGAAGTCAATAAAGTTAGATCTCCATCACTTTCTTTTCTTCAACCCTAGTTTAGCTCCATATTCTTCAATTAATAAGATGGTCAACAACTTCAAGAATGAAGAGAAGTAGAACATCACATGCATTGCTTTAAAAGCATGACTTTTTTATTAGAGCTTTATGTTGACTTGTGAGACAAAAAGAGGTCAATGGCTTCTTATGATTTTCACTATAAAGTATTTTAGTTTGGTACTTGGAATGAATGCAAAGGTATCACAATGCACATGCAATGACTTTGAGGCATTTCTTTTTTTAGGGTTTGCTCAAGAGATTTCATACTGCAACATGCTATGCAAGAACAAAATTAGGCCAAGATGCTATTTTGACTGAGTTTTCAATTATATGGCTTGGTGGTCATCTATTCAACATTGTGGCCTTAAAAAAAACAATAATAATAAACAGTTTTTCTAATTACTTCGATGTCTTTAGTTATAAAAATGAAAAATCCCTACATTGACAAGCTCGCTATTCAGTATGCAGCTGCTCTGCTCCTCTCATATTTACAGCTTTAAAGAAGAGAAGAAGACATACATCGGTAAATACAAAAAAAAGTTTTAGGAGACAATGAGTGAGCAAAGAAAGAAATCAAGACCATTAGCATGACTCAACACTGCAGAGAGCTTGCAGGAGACGAAATTGCAGTGTCTGCAGAAATTACGACAGTGAAGTACAAGAAGACAAACCAACAGCATAGATTTACTCGATTTTTTCATGCGATCAATCTAGTTCAATCTTATCATTCATCGACTTCTTAATCTCTATGCTAACACATAGAGCATTTAGAATTTGCAACAACATAACATAATTCAGCCCTTTAGCTCATTCATGATGGCACATTCAAAGGGAACAGAAGAAATATCTTTGATAAGAAATTGCAACCATTTATTAACGTACTAACTAGAAAACAGGTGGAATCTCCTAGCACATAATTTAATTTGTGTTGTTACTTGGCTTGCTGAGAAGGCCATTTTCTCTCATGCTTTCCTCGGATTCCTTAATTGCATCCTCAACTGGTGTAAATGCCATGCCGAGATCAATCAGCTTCTTTGCTGCATCTTTGCGTGAAACTAGGCCGGGTTGGGTTTCACTCACAAACCTATTACAATTTTATTATCAGTTTATTTGAGGATATAAATGTTACAAGCAGTGATAATTTCTAAAATAAAATTTTAAACTAATCATTCTAAGAACATATCTGTCATGAAGTCTTACAAATAAATACAAAACCGGATCATAGGATAAAATGCTTTAGCCTTTCAGGTTTCAAAAGAAACTTGACAGCATTCACAAAAGAAAATACTAGTTAAATATAAAATGTTTATTGAACAATGTGAATAGCAAAAGGAATTTGCACTAGAATTTTGGCGATGCAATAATGTCAGTTAACTGAGACGCCGGTTGTTCTGCTAATCGTGCATACATACCATTGTGGACTCGTATATGCAAGAGTGACCACAGTCTAACATGAATAGTTAGTTCAAAGATGATATGCTTTGCAAAGACAAGGTTATCATTCTTTACCTGGTCACATTGTATCCAGGGCAAACCTTCGCGACTATTTCAGCGAAGTCCTTGAATTGGTATATTCCATTGGTGCACAGGTGTCTTCCTGAAGCATTTGGTTTCTCCAAGAGCATAATCTGAGCATCAGCAACATCTCGGACATGTACACAACCAAGCCAATAATCTCCCTGATCATTCGTTGACCCTTGACAACACAACCAAAAATATCAACACATAATTTTGGTTTTTGGTTTTATATCACCATAATAACAAATTGAAACATTCATTTTGAGCAACCTTGCAAGAGTTGTTGGAGAACAGCAGAACTTGCATTGAGACTAGGCTGCAAAAGGGGGCCAAGGCAAGTAGATGGGTTAATTGCCACAATATCCAACCCATATTTCTCTGCATATTTCCATGCCTCCTTCTCAGCAATTGTCTTTGATACAGCATACCATTTCTGCTCAAATACAAAAACCAACAAAACGAAGAACTGTGAAATTTACATACTTTGCAACAATCCTGAAAATTCAACCGTTGAAATGCATAAAAGAACATCACATATATCAGACAATCCACAGCTATTCTCATTCATTTACATTGGGCTGCACATTGTTGTGATATTAGACTTTGGATGAAATATGAAATGCAGAAAAGAGTTATAGAGGGGTAACTAATGTAGCAGCATATCACTAAAGCTATATGCTAAGTATGAACATTTACCTATTTACACAAGCATCTATCTATATGTAATCATCTTTGCAATCATGAGATTTTTCCTACAAAATAACCTCAAAGTTCTAAAACAGACTAAACTTTCTACAATCCTTCAAAATTTCCTCAAATTTAAATGCAACTTCAAAGCAAATTAGTTACTGAAACTGTTGAACAATCTACTTGCTCTTCCTCAAATGCTTCTAACATTCTGACCAGTAATATTTAAATTAGGTCAAAACTAGATCAAGCATTCTTCCTCAGTATCACACAAAAAAAAAAAGCTTTTTTTGTCAGAAAACATAGAGTTCATATTGGAAAACATGTGAAGCTATGGCAGTTAGGGCAGCAAGAAGAGAAGGAAAACATAAACATTAGCAAACCTTGTTTGCCTTGCAATAATCAAGATCAGTCCAGGAATCCTCATCAAAAGCTCGGCCAGGATGCGCCTTCGCCCACCCAGGGTTCGGAATCATCGCCGAGATCGACGACATGAGCACGACCCTGCGCGCCCCGACCTTCCTCGCGGCCTCAAGCACATTAACAGTGCCTTCCACCGCCGGCCGGATCAGCTCATTCTCAGGATCCTTCGGGTCCTCCAGTGAGCAAGGGGACGCCACATGGAACACCCCCGCGCCACACCCCTCCGCCGCCACAGCAAGTGCCGCCGCGTCAAGGAGATCCGCCTCGTGAAACACCAACCGCTTTGGATCGGCACCACCGGGAAGTGCCCGGAGATGCGCCGTCGACGAGCCGGGATACACGGAGGCGGAGATGGAGTAGCCCTTGGCTAGGAGTGCCCGCACAAGCCATGAGCCGATGAAGCCATTGGCACCGGTCACTAGAACCCGCTTCTCCGACGACGCCATTGATGCCTTCTTCAAGCTTTCGTGTTTGCTTGTTACTTGGATTTTGAAACTAAACTTTATTTATTTATTTATTTAAATAAAAAGAGATTGAATTATGACTTCATGAGATTTGGGAGTACTTTTAGATGATATTTTTGGATTATATATATATAAATTTATTATATATCATAAATAAAATAATTTAAATTTGTTTTTTTTATAGAAAACCAATGTATGTTTTCTTGTGGGATTATTGGATAAGTTCTTGTTATGGTGGCAATCAAACTTATATTTAATCATCTAAATAAATACATTTAATAATATTTTTAAAATATTATTATATTTAACTAAAAATTTAAATTTTAAAATAAATAAAATATTTATTTTAATTGTAACATGTGCACACAACTTAATGCATTGCTTGTCCAAGTTTTATTAAAAAAATTAAAATTGTAATCAACTTTATTTTTTTGGTTGAAAGTAAGACAAACTACAAATACAACATGATGATCTAATTAAATTTTGTATTTTTGTGCATGTCTCTAAATATCTTCACCTAACAACATAGAGTTTGGATAGCAAGCCTGTACTTACAACTGGATATCCATTATCATTATCACCACAGTGTTCAGACTTGAACTTAAAACTTTTTAAACAGGGAGATTGAATATATAGTAAAATAAATAAATAAACATTAAAAAACAATCATGTGATTGGTCCCTTCTAAATTTTGGAGGAGATTGCCATGTATTAATATTAAAGTATGTTGTTATAGTTTTTTTTTTTTTGGCATATATCTCTGGAAATTAACTTAATTGCGTGCATACCTCAAATAAAAAAACCACAAACCATAAATATTTTTTAAATATTAATTGTACATGTATACTTGTAAATTTTTTAATAATAATTAAATTAATATTTTGGCATACATGCCCTTGAAAAATTAAACTCATGCAAACACTGTTGAGTGTAGGTATAATAAACAATACCTATTATAGAATTTATTAGACAAAACTCAAAAATATATGTTTGATATAGCAAACGTAACTCAAGGTCTGCATATTGAAAAATCAAATAATCAAGTCTCCTAAAAAACTATCTCGAACTAGACGTGATCACAACGTAGTACAAGGGCCACCAAGACTACAATATGTATGTCAAAATAAGAGCAAGGTAAATTATCGGTGCCTTGGCATTGGCCTGATATCATTTGTGATTCACTGTGCTAATATATCGAAGACCTTGCCAGCATCCTCCAAACACCCAAATTACCATAAGAAAACCACATCAAGCTCTCCCAAACTAACTTGAAAACAAGGGAAACAAATTATGGGAAGAGCAAGTAGATGATTCAATCTTAAAAACAACGGAAACAATGTCACGCCCCGAACCCGAACTGGCCGGACTTGGTGCACGGACAAACGGCCGCAAACCCACAGGGTGGGAGCCAGTGAACCTGCAACACTACAAGAAAGTTATTATTTACAAACAGAATATAAGAAACGGATTTTAATCCGTTTCTAATAGAATTACTAATCGGTTTCTAATAGAAAGGGATTAGAAATGGTTCCTAATCCGTTTATAATAGAAAGGGACTACAAACGGATTTAAAAATTAATATTTTATTTAAATATTATTAAATATTAGAAAATATTCGTTCCTAATCTAATAGAAAGGGACTACAAACGGATTTAAAAATTAATATTTTATTTAAATACTATTAAATATTAAAAAATATCCGTTTCCAATCTGTTCTAATAGAAAGGGACTAGAAACGGATTTAAAAAGTAATATTTTATTTAAATATTATTAAATATTAGAAAATATTCGTTCTAATAGAAAGGGATTAGAAACGGATTTAAAAATTAATATTTTATTTAAATATTATTAAATATTAGAAAATATCCGTTCCTAATTCGTTTGTAATAGAAAGGGACTAGAAACGGATTTAAAAATTAATATTTTATTTAAATATTTTAAATATTGGAAAATATCCGTTTCTAATCCGTTTCAAATAGAAAGGTACTAGAAACGGATTTAAAAATTAATATTTTATTTTTTATAATCATTAAATAAAATAAATATATGAATATTATGATAACCATTAAAAAAAAGAAGAAAATAAATAGTTTTATTAACTAAACATTAATAAAAGTACATATATTACAAGCCAAATATTTATTACATCTAAACATTTTTTATAACAAAACAAATAATTATTGTTTTCAAATCCCAACAGTTAATGCCGGTAGTATTTACATGTATAGATTACAAAAGAGTGTATGAGCAAACTACTTTTATAATCTTAAACTACTAACATGAGGATAAACAAAAATTAAAAATCTAACATTCTAGTAAAAAAGCCTAAACACCCAAAAAAAAACACTAACCCCTCTCGCTATCCCACCACGCCTCCCCTAAAAACCACTTCAACAACTCCAAACACGCAATTTCCTCCTAGATCTCCGCCGATCTCGAACTCACCACCCAAAACTCCCTTGAAGAACGCCGTCCAGAGCCCCCAAACCCTCCCAACCGAGCTCCAGCAGTCCAAGATTCGAGTGCTGGGGCGAGAGGCATGCCCTCCGACGAACTATCGAACCACGGCGCCGGCCTGACTGACCTCCGATATCGGCGAACTATTGCCTTGGCTCTGGTCCATTGAAACCCTAGAGGAGGAAAACTGGTGTGACGCTTCCATTGTACAAGGTACGCCCAAGAGATCTTAGGGTTTGTTGGTTTCTCTAGAATGGAATGAATCCTTAGGGCTTGAATTTTCTGCAGCTTGTATTGATAAGGTTCCGAATTTTTGGGATAAGGCCTCCGATTCCATCAGGGAGACGGGAACTCTTGAATTCTGGGGCTTTTGGTTCCTCCCAGTTTTTGCCTTTGGATTCTGATAGTAGAGAAGTTGAGAATGTGCCTAGCTCGGAGGTTCTTTGCTACCATCTCCGTAAGGTACTTTCTTTCCTTCTTGTGTGTCATTTTGCTTGTTCGGAGAAAGCATGTCAATTATATTTGTTAGCGCTGGCTTCTCTCTACGCATAATTTGGAAAATATTTGTTGTTTTGTTTCTTTGATTTGGGCCAATATTCTTACCCATATTAATTTCATGAGTATTGAACACCAGTCTTCTCACATTATGGCTGCATGTCCTGCATTCTTTCTCAGGATCTCCTTAGTGCTTTGGATGCTGCTGGAGTAACTGACGCCCTAGAACTTCATAAGCTTAAAAACCGTCAATGGGCCATTTTTAAGACTTCAGCTATTAAGGGGGAAGGACTTTTTGAGGGCTTGGACTGGTGAGTTCTTCAACTAAAACCAATGAGGATTGAAGCTATTGGAATGAATATCTTGAAGCCTTCTGCTGGAATGTCTATAAATGTGGGCTTAGTGAAATCTATCGGTGCTCGAAAGAGGTATTTGAGATGTAATCTTTTTCACGGTTCTATTCAGATTTACATTGTTTATAATAGTTAAATACATTTGGTCGAGTTGATGGTTTACACTAATAGACTAATTAAGGTCACCTTTTCTGCGTTTGCCCAGAAAGCAGTAAAACTACTGTGCCACGTATTAAATTTGTTAACTTTGTTTGCTGATTTCAAATCCATCAATATTGGCTGCTATAGAGATATGGAGCAAGGATGATGACAAATTTTTAAAGTTTCTTCTTCTGGCAGTGAATATCTACTAATTTTTTTTTTGGGGAGTAAGGCATTGTTTATTAGTAATACTAGTGTGGGCGAGAATTTTTGCCATTTTCTTATTATATTGTGGTTCGATGGCAAAGATTAGTTGAGGTACTATGCATTAATGATTTGTGCAAATCTGAATTTTTATAGAGTTAACAGATTGTATCAAACATGTCGGCCTTATCCGATTATTGGAAAGAATTTACCAATATATCTCATCAGAGTGGACTTCAAATATTAGTTTATGCATAGAAGATCAGTATATTTATCTTAAGCAATTTCTAGGACTCGTTAAAAGAGATTGGTTTTCTTTCTTTGTTGATATGTTGAAAACTCATTTGATCATGGTATGCAGGCTGTATGCATCATCATTGACCTTCATTAAATATGCTTTTATTATGATATTTGTGGATTAGAGGGAGTGTTTTACTGTATGAAGTCATTCCCTTTTGTGATACAAGTCCAATTATTGGGCTGGGATGCCTAAGAGGTTTTTACAGTGACCAGTACAACATGTACAATATGATTAAAACCAGATGGGAAAATGAGATATGCGGGGTTAGAAACTGAAACTCAACCTATTTGGTGGATGTAATGCTTGTAAAATAAATTTAATCAGCACATTCCTTGGTGTCAGGTTTGGTTTTGCAACACATCCCTGCATGTATTGGAATGCCTTAGAAGATCAGTCCTATTTAAGATTAGTCACCATTGTAGTGTCTTATGATAAAATAAAATATAATTCTGTCTTGTTTAAGATCCATGCGTGTAGGACCCAACAAACAGGACCCACATTGTGGCCAGCCTCAGCAGAAGTGGCTCTGCATGGAGAAGCTGCAGCACTAAAGATGTCTTCTCACATTCAGTTCATTATCAACAAGAAGATGATGATGAACTAGCTCTCACTTGGGCCGCTCTTGATAAACTCCCTACTTATGACCGTGTTTGGACCGGAATTCTCACCGGTGTCAACTTTCCAGTTACCGTAAAAAATCTCGGTCAGCAAGACAGGAAGAACTTGATGGATAGACTTCTTAGAGTTGCTCAGGATGATAATGAAAAATTCTTGTTAAAGCTCAAGGACCATTTGGATTGGTAACTGATTCAATTTTTAGTTATTATATATATATATATATATATATATATATATATATATATATAGCTTCAGAACTTAAATCTTTTAGTTTTTGTTGATGTGTTGATGATTTGATGTTTTTTTTTTTTGCACAGTGTTGGCATTGAGAATCCAACCATTGAAGTCAGGTTTGAGAATTTGGATGTGAGATCAGAGATTTATGTTGGTGATAGAGGTGTTCCTACAGTGCTTAACTTCTTCAGAAATAAGGTAGAGGTTTGTTAAACCAAGAAGGTGAGATGCAGTAATGAGTTATATATATATATATATATATATATATATATATATATATATATATATATATATATATATATATATATAAATGAAGGATTGATTTCTGAAACTGGTTTTGTTTTGGTTTCAGAATGACATTGCTTTTAGGACCTCCTGGTTCTGGTAAAACCACATTATTATTGGCATTAGAAGGGAAACTTGATTCCAATTTGAAGGTGTATATATATATATGAATGATGATATTTTTGTTTTTTATAGATTGTAAAAAAAAATATATAAAACATAGATAAAAGGTGTTTAAATCTGAAAATGAATTAAATGACAGGTATCTGGTAAAATAACTTACAATGGACATGGAATGGATGAGTTTGTACCACAGAGAACCTCTGATATTTTTGTTTTTTATAGATTGTAAAAAAAATATATATATAAAACATAGATAAAAGGTGTTTAAATCTGAAAATGAATTAAATGACAGGTATCTGGTAAAATAACTTACAATGGACATGGAATGGATGAGTTTGTACCACAGAGAACCTCTGATATTTTTGTTTTTTATAGATTGTAAAAAAATATATATATATAAAACATAGATAAAAGGTGTTTAAATCTGAAAATGAATTAAATGACAGGTATCTGGTAAAATAACTTACAATGGACATGGAATGGATGAGTTTGTACCACAGAGAACCTCTGCTTATATTAGCCAACATGAAGTGCACATTGGAGAAATGACTGTCAGAGAAACACTGGCATTTATTTGATTGAGTTATGATTGAATTACAACTACTGGATACTGGCTTCTTCCATGCTGACCCTCATCCTGGAAATATGATACGTATCCTTGATGGGAAATTGGCTATACTAGATTTTGGTAATACTTCTCTCAAACTAGTTTCATGGCACTCATTTACATGGAAAACTGTGCAGTGAATTGTTGCTTCAGTGTTGAATGTCTTTTGTCTCTTCTTGTTTTGGCTAGTTGTCTAATACATTAATTGTGCTTCAGGTCTTGTGACAAGGTTGAATGATGATCAAAAGTATGGAATGATAGAAACGATTTCTTATCTTATAAGGGTTTTTTTGTTGACTAATAAGGGTTTTTTGTTGAACACCCCTACAAAGAATGGGTAATTTCCAGTTTATCTTCAACTTGTGACAATCAAAAGTGCACTGATGATCACAACCATTGACTGATGATCATGATATTGATTTATAGTTGTATTTATCGTATACTTATTATTTTGTGTCGTATGAATTGAGGAATTTATCTTATTTATTGGCATTTAAGGTTTAAAAAAAATTAATGTGCCGGGTTTTAAAAAAAAATCAGGAATATAATTTTTATTTTATTTTTTTATGTTAGAAATAGATTAGAAACGGATTTATTTGTTTCAATATTGTTTTTTAATTTAAAAATTTTGTAGAAACGAATTAGGAACAAAAAAAGCTTTTGTTTCTAATGAGGAGGGACAAAAATAAAACAAAAAATATTCCGTTTGGAATCCGTTTCTAATTTTTGTAACGGAATTACAACAGAATTTAGGAACGGATTAGCAACATATGTTATTCCGTTTTAATTTTTCAAAAATTAGAAACATATTGGTTTCCGTTTCTAATCCGTTTTTAAAGTTAGAAACGGAATGTTTCCCGTTACTGAAACTGATAAATTTCGTTTCTAATCCGTTGCTAAACAGAATTAGCAACGGAATAGAAACGAAAATGCTGTTTCAAAACAGTAATTTTCTTGTAGTGCAAGGCCTCAAAACCTAACACAGAGTGGAGATAGAAGATAAATTGACAGGAATACAAAATACAAGTACAACTTAAGAGTTACAACCAGTTTCAAATACAGAACAAATGAAAATACAAAATGATCCACAAAGAAGTTCTTAAACAACCATACAACTGATAAAAGACAAACAACACAACTTCAAAGGAAAGCATCTACTTGAAGCTTTCTAAGATCCCTAGGTCTACTGCTCCTAATCTGAAAAAGATTTAAAACAAATTCATGAGCTCACTAGCCCAGTAAGTAATCAAAAAAATAAACTGAAACAAAAGTTCAAATCTGAAACTTACACAAAAATCAGAAACACAAAATAGTGTAAACAAAATCAGAAGGCGAAGCAAGATGTAACAGATTCCTGAGTACATCTCCAAATTCACTATAGATGCTAAAGGTCATTTATTTACCCTCGGTGACCTGAGCCAGAATAACAGAGGTCATTTATTTACCCAGAGTGACCCGAGACTGAATATCAGGTGGCCGTTAGTTATTTCACCGAACAGACACAGTGTGAAACTGCAGTCTCATTTTCCAGAATTTCTTGTCGACAATGTCAAGGTTTAACCCACCACTGACAAGGTTGCATATCGTTCATTTGGAGACCAAAACATTCTGGCAAAATTTCATAACCAAAATACTAAATATTCACAAAATATTTTGCAAAGACATTATGTAATAACAAAAAAAAAAAACAAATAAATAAATAACAAAAATCAACATATGTATATAAACGTGTCAAAAACCAGCCTGATTTTTCATTAAAGGAATAATAATAATAATAATAATAATAATAATAATATATTTCCATTAAAACAAACATGACACATGAGTGGATG
This sequence comes from Dioscorea alata, assembly GCA_020875875.1. Taxonomy (NCBI): domain Eukaryota; kingdom Viridiplantae; phylum Streptophyta; class Magnoliopsida; order Dioscoreales; family Dioscoreaceae; genus Dioscorea; species Dioscorea alata. The sequence goes on along the minus strand of CM037015.1, from coordinate 3,597,016 downwards.
AAAATTTACTTGATCCACAAATCAATAGAACAAGATCTAAAGAAAGCAACATGATAGAAATCAAATAGTATACAAAGCCCATTAAACAAAGGAAATAAAAACATAACAATTTGAAAAGAATGGCAGCATGACTCCAACGAATTTAAAAGTGGAAATAATTCACCAAAAGTACTACCCATGAGATATGCTTATAATCCAACTAATCAAATAAAGTTCAAGAATAACTTGGGATAACTAAACATTAAATTATGCACAATTATCCCTCACACTCCCAAAATAAATAAAAAATATATATATAATTGAATAAATAAATATTTGGAATAATTACCCAATGAATTTAAATAAAAGGAAAAAGACAATTAGACATAACCTAGTAATCATAGAGAAATAACCAAATGATTAACACAAATTTAATTTTCAGAAATTTCTAAAAATAAGGACGTAAATAATAACGATACACACACACACACAAACACACACAAAAATATAGTGGTAGATTACTTACATGAAACAATCTTCAAGCTTTAGAACTTCACCCGATACTAACGGATGACTTTCGGTAATGGTCCTATCATAAAGACATCGAACTATATCTAAGTCTCTAATTAAAGCAACAATAGTTTGAAAGTGCCTACAAGTAGGTCTAGCACAATACTAATACCAAAGGTAATAACAATGATGTGAAACAGGAAAGTAGAATTAATACAAGAACAAGAACAGGATGTGAGAGAAACAAGGATGGAATTAGGTCTCCTAGCACAAGTGGCAGATCAATGCATGCATGCAAGCATGTGTATATATATAGGACTTGTTTAGATCGGCTTATAAAAAAAATGCTTTTTTTAGATTTTGTAGAAGCACTTTTGGGAAAAGTACTTTTAGAGTAAGTTAAGTGCTTTTGCATATTTTTTTGTTTGGATGTATTAGATTCAGAAGTACTTTTGCAGGTGAAAATGTTTTGGATGTTTATTTGAAAAGTGCTTTTATAGTGAGAAATTACTAAAATGCTCATTTACTGAATTATGATAATAACTTCATAATTTATATATTTCTCACATGTTTTATTTAGGAAATAAATAATATTCCTTACTATTGTTATTATTATAATTAAATGTGTTATTATTATTCTTGTTATTGTTATTATAATTAAATGTGTTATTATTATTATTATTATTATTATTGTTGTTGTTGTTGTTGTTGTTGTTGTTGGTGGTGGTGGTGGTGGTGGTGGTGGTGGTGTAATAATAATAATAATAATAATAATTACTAAAATAATAATAATAATAATTATTATTATTATTATTATTATTATTATTATTGATTTGAGATGGGAATGAGAGGATTTGGGGAGATATATAAAAGCAAGTAATTTTTTGGATTGAGTGAGGGTATTTTAGTAATTGCACTTAACCACTCAGCTTATTAAAAATAGCTTATTTTCATAAGCTGATCTTTTGCAGCTTATAAAATAAGCTGTTTTTCAGTTTATTTTACAGCTTGAGCTTATCTGAATAAGCCCATCAAAACACTAACTTTAACATTATAAGCACTTAACTTATAAAATAAGTGCTTTTGGATCAGCTATAAGCTGATCCAAACAGGCCCATAATCACATATATGTGGCTGCAGAACCAACATATGTGTATATATATACTACTCAAAAGCATGCACAAAAAAAAAAAAAAAACATATGCAAGCATGTATATATATATATATACACACACACACACACACTAAACTTGATGGTTATAGAATCAAAGTAGGACATGCAACCAACTACCTGCTATAAGAAATGGCCAAATATGAAGTATTATGTGCCTTGCTTGAAAAGTACTTTGATCTAAACATTATACCACATCTTAGAGATTTCTAATATTTTTTTTTCCATGCAAATAAGTAAGGATGCAAAGCTCAGAAAAAGGATCAAGTTCACTAGTTTACAGGTAGAAACATTCACAACACACAAGAGTATACACCAAGGCCATAGATTAGCTAACATGAACAAGCTTTGAACTAAGATCACCACCCACTAACATCAAGCAACTAAAAGCTTCCAAACATGCTTCACACCAGAATTTAGCCTACAAACATGCTATAAACTTTGATTCAAGCAAGCTTCTTATATTACTCAAGCATCAACTCTACTACCAACAAGAAAGCAAGATACCTACCTAGCCTTCGTGGAAGCACGGGCGGCTCGTTGCTCCTCTTCACCTCTCCTCTGGATGACAAGAACTCTAGTAGAGACCCGAGCTCCAGCGATGGACACACTCTTCTTTAACCTTCCAAAGAGAGCTTGGTGGAGTGGGAGAATGGAGAAAAAGGATGGAGATGGAAGAAAGGAGGAAGACGATGGCCATAGGAGGAGTAAAAGTTTAGCCAAGGTGGGAGGTAAGGATGGAATGGTGTCCGGGAATCCCTCTGGGAATTCTTCATCGCAAGGATTTCACAGCAAGAAGCCAAGGAGAAGGGTTAAGAAAGAAACATAAGGTTTAGAGGCTAAGCTGGGTTTTAAGCATGGGCGGGGCCCACAAACAAGTCATGTGAAGAGCAAGTAGATGATTCAATCTCTACAACAACATATATATAAATTTAAAATCATTCTCTAGTCCACGAGAAGATGAAAATTTTGCTAATATTATACCAACTTCTAATTTCATAAGCATAAGAATGATAGCAAATGTGAAATCAACCATAACAAACACCCCCCCCCCCCCCCCCCCCCCGCCCCCCCCCCCCCCCCCCCCCCCCCCCCCTAAATCCACAAAATCCATAATATGTTTCATACGTCCTCACAACATGTTTTTAGCCATTTAAATCAAATACCTTATGAACAATCAATCCAAATGCTCATAATTTGGCATATATATAGAAATTGACACAAGCTGCTAACAATTACAACACTAATTATGTAGACAAGGTTTCCATCTTTATTAACATCATTACAAACCCTGCCCTTCATGTTGTTGGTTGGAGACTTGGAGTGTGGTTACTCAAAGTAAGTCCGAGGGGGGGCTTGGTATTAAGAACCTTTTTGCAATTAAACATGCTCTTATGTCTAAAAACCTATTTGCGGTCCTTAATGGTTCCAATAAACTTTGGGTTGAGATTTTCAATCTAAACTATCCTAACTAAAGCCTGATCAATCCCTCTTGATACAACTCTTCTTTAGGGCTGTTCAAAGCTATTTCTCAATCTACAATTAAGTTGGGCTACAATTTCAAGATCAATATTTGTAATCCCAACTTGACTAGTCTCTAGAACGATCACTGGATTCATGATGTCCCACTTGCCAGAAAGCCTACCTTCATTAGTATGCATGAGTCCGTGGAGTCCCTAGAGATTAGTGATTTGATTATTAATGGGCATTGGAATTTTCCTGTGATCGAATCCCTTGTGGGTCCTAATGTGAACTTGGAATGGCTCAACAAAGTCCAAACTGAGGATGCTTTGCCCAACAACTGGATCTGGTGGCCTAATTCCTCCGCTAGGTCCCAAGTCGCCTCAGTCTATGATTTTTTAAATGATGATCCCCTTCATTCCCATTCTTGGCTGGGTTAGGATAAGATTTGGAAGCTAGAGGTGCCTCCTAGGGTGAGGACCTTTATTTAGAAGCTTGCTTATAACAAAATCCCCACTTGCGATGTCTTCCATAATCTGAATTTTGGGCCGCTTACTTTCTGCCACTTCTGCCACTTGGTTCCTGAAACTTCCACCCATATTTTTTGGGAATGTCCCAGTATCATAGATTGCTGGAGACCCATTTTGACTTCCTTGGGCCTGTCGGTGGGTTTCCTTTCTGACTTGTGCACAGGTAGCTGCATGGTTTCTCCTTTAAAGCTCTCCTGCAACTCCAGGTTAGGCAGAGTTGTGATTGCTATAGCTCACTGGCAAATCTAGAAAGCCCGCTGCAACCTCATTTTCAAGAATCTCTCTCCACATTTGGCTAGCATTCATCACAGGACTTGAAGCCTTGTTGTGGAATATGCCAGGAAGCCTTCCCCTCCAAGCAGGGAGTATTCCAACCCTATTTCCCTAGACTCTATCTTCATCTTATCGGATGCATCATGGGTGCACGATTTTGCTCCGGCGAGGCTGGGTTTTATTATTACCACTAACCATAACCTTTTCCTCCTTGCAGGAACTGCCAACACTCACTGTGAGTCCCCTCTTCATGCTAAGCTCAATGCTTTACCCTTTGCTTTGGAGGAATGTCTGAAAAGGAATTGGTTTCCTACTCATATCTTCAAGAGTTGCATCGGATTTTGAATCTCCAAAAGACCCCGATTTGGAGGGGTGGGATGTGAAGGGTTTGGAGGGGTGAACCCCTCCAAATTCAATTCCTTCTCACCCAACCAAACAACCATCACTCCTCTCCAACCTTTGCTATCTCTCCAAAATCACCCAACCAAACAAGGGGTTATGAAAAGATCAAATTGCCCTTTATTAATTTGAGAAATTACCATAATATTTTTTTAAAATTTAATTTCATCTTTCATATTATTTTTTTTTTGTCTTATTTTTTAATGTGTCAATTGAAGATTAATAATAATATATTTTTTAAAATAATAATAATAATAATATAAAAATGATAAACAAATATAAAAAATGAGTAATTATAGTATTAGTTTAAAATAATATTATTATTTGTATATAATAATATTCTTATTATACAAATAATATTATTACTAATATTGATATTAATATTAACAAAGTTTGTACAAAATAATGTTAAAAATGTATAAAAAAATTATTATGATTAATTTTATATAAAATGGCAAATTGGTAAAATACACATCACATTTTTCCTCACTCCTCACTCCTCCTCCTGACCAAACTTAAAAACAAAAATTAGATTATCCCTCCACACTCTTTCATTAAACCAAACATAAAATTTTTCAAACCCTTCATTCCCCCCCTTTGAACTAAACAAAAATTAGTGGATGGTCACGTGACCAAATCATCTTTGAGAGATGCGGCTCCACTAACATTCTGATAGAAAGAGAGAATGACTGAAGGACATACGGAAGGCTTGATGGAAAAGGAAGATACTCATCTAATGGTGGAGAAAAGATTTGGGAGAAATCAAAGGCTGAGATGCAGCAACGTTCGTCTGGAGGGTTTTGTTTGGGATAAAAGGCAAAGAGGAAAGGACTGAAGCTTTTATCTTGGAGCTTTGGATTGATTGAGACTTTTCTCTATGGAGGAAGGCGAGGATTAATTCAATGGTGAAAACTATTGGATAGTTATCATTTTTCCTGTTTTTCTTAGCTTGTTCATGTTATCTGTTATTTTGATTGCATATAGAACTGTGAATCAATTAATCAAAACTTTCATTTTCTGTTGCATTGATTTATTTGGATACTGAGAGGTTATTTCTGTGGCTTGAATGTTGTTAATAGAATAGATTTTCAGTGGTTTGGATGCTGATTAATCCAATAGATTTGAATTTGCTTGTGAGCTGAATTGGGATTTAGTGGAATTTGATGGATCTAATGGGTATAAATATTGTAAAAACCTTGGATCTTCTTGTTTGGAGATTGCTTAGGAACAAAGAAAGTGCCGGAAGCATACTTGCACTTGAATCCATTGATTAAGATGCAGATGATTGGGTCTTGTGGTTTTTCTCACTGATCACACATAGAGAGGGGAGATGGGAACCATAATTTAGAAAATCCTAATTCTGAATCTCAGATCATTGCGTGCTCATCACACTCTATTTATAAAAAATTTTTATGGGGATAATTACAAGTCTACCCACCATAGACTTGACGATTTTGCCTCTAGGAATTCTACACAACATATGATTAATATGTAAAATTGAACTTCTTTCCAGTTGCACCAGCTAGGGAGATACACAGATTGGAGAAGTTGATTTCCGCCACCAGATGTTGTATTCAGTTTTCCTGACCACTTGGTAGTGAGGTGTGTGTTCTTGATGAGCACGAGGATGACGTCGGCTAGCCAATGCTTTTCAGGCACCGTCATCTTGAAAGAGTCCCTCCCTTCTTCTAGAGTCCTTGTCTTGTCTTTTGTTGTGTTCCACGTCTAGTGGATTGGTTGTTTTCTTTTTATGGTTCTGTCTGTGACTGGTTGTACTCTTATATTTTTCATGTTTTCATGCATTTGTGCTTTATCCACTTTTTTTTTAAAAAAATCATATTACGAAAAAAAAAATAACACTCATGGGAAGAAATCAACTTCTTTATTAGACTCCCAATATCTCACTTAGAGTGGTTTAGACCCCATGGCTTTTAAGAAAATGGTGAATTTAAAATAAACACAAATACATGTACATGTATATAACTCCCCCGTTGTCTTAAGCTTCGTTTATATTCTCATTTTTAGATATTATCTTCTTAAATTATCTTCAATATTTTACCATGGAGAGCACTCCAATTCCATGTATGAAAAATAATTATAGAGATGTGTGTGTGTGTGTTGAGAAAAGAGCTAATCAAGCTAAACTTTATTTAGAAAGAAAATAAAGAAAGAAATGACTTCAAGTGAAACAACAAAAGGAGAACAACACTAAAATAGAACCAAAGAAACAACATGAAAATACAAACTTAAAAATAAAAGCCCTATCTCTGTACTCCTCTCATTTTATAACCATCTTGGAATTTCCATTTCTTGGCGAAATAAAGATAATTCAAGAGCAAATTTTCCTTGAACTACAAGCATGGCCACCACTTGATTCCAATCCCTAGGTATGGGTTTGACCTTTGGTCATTAAAGTTCAAAAATAAGTTGCTTGAAATCATTGATTAATTGTATATTTCCCCAAATGTTATCAAACCCCTCCTGTGTAATAGCTTGAACAGCACTCAAACAATCCGTGAAAACATTCGCAAAGTTTAAATTCCAATCCTTTGCACAGATGAGGCCCATCTCCAGTGCCTTTAATTCAGCATCCACTGCCGAGGTGTCGTCAGCTTACCATAACTTGTGAGAATGATTTTATGAACAAAATTCAAAATGATGAGTCTACCACCTCTTGAGTTATCTTCCTACATCGAGGATGCATCAATAAAGATAAAAGAGGCAGAAGATCCAGTAGTGCAACAATTTTTAAAGAAAGTCCTCATTTGCCAATTTGCATTCCTAGAATATAACATCACATGATCAACAACCCTGCGAGCAAATCCTCCACTCTGTGAATCCAACTAAATTCCCCTAAAAACAAAATTACAACGTGCCTCTACTTGCAAGATAGTTGCAGTAATAACAAAAGCTGAAAAATTGGCACTGATGGCCCGGCCATGTTCCAGCTAAGAACTCAAGGGTAGATTTTGATCTAATTGAGATCAAGGCTGGAGATATTTGAAACCTCATTCAAGACGCAACGAGTTTTGCGACAAGAAAGAAATATGTGAGAACTAGTTCCCCTCTCAGCTCACAAAAAGGACATGGAAGATCATGTCTTGCATTGAGAGAATATAAGTACTTATATGTTCTAACTTGACCATGCATAAGCAACCAAACTTAAAACTTAGCTCAAGGAGCCACATTTAGGGACTAGATGGTCACCCTAAGTATAATCCAAAGATTCTTGCTAATGAGAAAGGAATAAATAGAAGGAACAAGCTTGCTATAATTGTTGGAGGGAAGCCACACCCACCTGTTATCATTCTCCACATCCATCCTCCTTTGAGCAGTGAGAGTATTAAAATCACAAATGTCACCAAAAACCTTTTTCAAAGTTTCCAGATTCCATGATGAACTAACAATGAAATCGGAAATCTGGAGGCTATTATTAAAATCAACAATCATATTAGTATAAGTGGGTTTGAAATCTAAAGGTAGCTCAAAACACCAAGGATCCATACCAAAGGAAACAAGCTATGGATTGACTATTTTAAGGCCTATCTGAGGTTTGATTCCATCAATGATTTTGTGAAGAGATCTATAGAACCATGACCACCTAGCTGGATTTTGTTCTCCCAAGGAGAAAATCTGCCATATATACTTAAGATTAAGGAGAGAGTTTCAAATGGCATCATTGTTATTAAGATAACCAAAAGCATTTTTAGACATTAACATAATTTTCACAAAATGAAGGTTCCTAATCCCAAGGCCCCCTTAGTTTTTTTTTTTAGAGCAATCATGTTCCAACCGACCAAAGGAATGCCACTATTATAACCATCCCTAGCCCAGAGAAACTTCCTAGCCAATTTGGAGATGGATTCTAAGATTGTATCAAGAATAGGATAAGCAACAAGGTGGTATGTAGACAGAGCCATCGAAACACTAATAATTTAAAATTGTTTTGGTAAGAGAAATCTTTTGACAACTTGAGGAGGACACTTTATGAGAAACCCTAGAGACCAAACGAAGGAAGTGCCTAACTGGAAGTCTATTTAGAGAAATTGTAACTCCCAAGTAGTTGAAGGGAAAGCTTCCCATTTTAAAAGAGAGGCATTCACTAATCCTTCTAGCCACTATGCTATTGAACTAAGAGGGGAAAATGATTTCAAATTTGGCAAGGTTAGGCCTTTGCCATTGACAGATAGATGTAAATAGAAAGATTTTTGACATTATTAGCAATCCTTTTGGAGGCCCGGGAAATAATTATTAGGTTATACACATACATAAGGTGATTAAAATTAAAAAGAAGCCTAACATCAAAATCAAGGGCTAAACCTAAAGTAATGGCATGCTTAAGAATATTGGACAGGTTTTGGGAGACCAAAATAAAAAGGTAAGAGGAAAAAGTATCCCTTTGTATAATACCTCGAGTGGGGTAGATAGTCTTAGAATGGTGGCCATGGATAAGAAAAGAAAAACTGCTAGAAATAATGCAACCTTTAATTCAAGAAATCCACATTGTAGGAAAACCCATCCTAACTATGGTGGCAAGAATAACAAAGCAATTGAGGGTATCATAAGCTTTATCAATGTCTACTTTAAGCAACATCAAGGAAGAGCCTTTGGAGTCAAAATTCATAGAGTGTACAATCTCTTGTATAATAATAATATTATCCAAAGATGTATACCACTGAATAAAACCACTTTGCTCCCAACTAATGAGATTGGGTATAAGAACTTTCAACCTATTAGCAAGGATTTTAGATACCAACTTGTAGCACATACTGAATAACGAGATGGGCCTAAAATCAGTCATAAATCTGGGGTTATCCCTTTTAGGAATTAAATGACAAAAGTATGACCCGGGACTTAGGCATTATAGAGGTATGAAAAAGTGACTCCTTGCATGAAAAAGGCTCTCACCAAGTTCATTCTAGAAAATCTTATAGAACTAAAACCATCCAGTCTAGGGATTCTGCCAGAAGGAAGAAGGGACATTAAGATGCTATAGAGTTCAAATTTAGAGACTTTCCTAATAAGATCCATGCAATCACTAGCAGAAAAGGTGGATAAATAAGTTGTGAGGGCATGCTTGAGATCAGCAAACAAAATAGTACAATCATTGTGCCATAACTGATCATAAAACTAAAACGAGTTTATGATGCTCTGGCTAACATAGTGAATGGAACCACTAGAATCAAGGATATGAGTAATATTGTTCCTATGCTTATGAATTCTGGCACAATTATGAAGAAAGGTAGAATTGGAATCACCACTATTAACCCAGATTAATCTGGATCTTTGAGCTCACTTAGTAATGTGCTGCCTCAAAAAGAGGATTGAATTTATTGTGTAAGGCTCTAAGCTCCAGAATGGCATTTGGATGATCATGACTATCCTCCATATCCTGCTCTTCTAGAGCATGAACCTTAAGTTTAGTGTCTCTAATATCAGCTTCAATGGGATTCAATCTAAACCTCCAGAGAATAAATTATGACGAGAAAAAGCTAAAAGGTGGGAGAAATGATACATAAGAAAGGTTCTAGGGGGTTCCTAAAGGCCCCACTGACAATACTAAGACAATCAAGATACTCTAACTAGTAGTTGTTATCACAGCCTGACCCACATGTTGAACAAATGACAATCACCATGATGTCCAAGAGTAGGTGACATGAATGTACACCCATCTACATAATATTGCAAGGTACACTGGTACCTTTGCTCGCCAACACCTCAAGAGATGAACAAAAGTTACGTGAAAAAATAATTTAAGAAAAGAGGGGATGAGTGACACAATTACTCAATAAGGGGTTAGAAAATATTTCCAAGTAAAGAGATTCAAGTGTAAACATCAATAAAAAGAATTCCGGTATAAAACACATTAAACATAATCCCAAAGAAAATTTAGAAAGCTGGTTTTCCGAGTAACAAGCATAATGACTGAAACACATGTATAAAACTCAATGAATAGCTCTGGTGTACATATACTAGTTGTTAACACTCAATGATAAAAATACTTTTATCAAAATAAAATAATCTAACACGGGGCTTGCATTTCAAAAAAAATCAAATCATTGGGCCTGCCAAAAGAATCTCTTGAGTTGGAAATGGTTGAGGCTTAGTTCGGAGTCTGCCAAGGCTACTTTGTGAAGATTAAAATAGAAATTAAATTTAAGCCCACTTGGGGTTGCTTTGAGGTCACATGTGTGGTGATGCACCGTGTCTCAATAGCGGTAGAGGGTGTCCTCCCCACTCCTCATTAGATTTTTTCGAGCTGAACATATATCTAGTCAACCACGCTACCTCTCACTAGACCAGGCCATGGAGACCCCTATTACAAAATAGGTGCATGGAGCTCTAAACTCCTCATCATTGATAAAAATATCCTATCGGGTATTCAACATATTACAACATTGGGGCATGTAAAGAATATTTTTTTTCATATTTTTTTAATATTTATACACAAATAAATTTGCATGGAAAACATATATGCAAGCCAAAACAATTATAAAACTATTTCTCATAAATTGAAAAGCATTTTAGAATTATGCTAAATCAATGCTTTATTTAAATTGAGACTAGGCAATCTCTTTTTGGTGGTTTCAAGGAAAAATGTTCTATGATACTACCCATTTCTCAAAACATTTCTTATATTGTAAGCCTTTCACATGCTTTAAAGAAAAACATTCAAATACATTTAATAAATCCAATAACAAGGCAATATAAAAGTTTGAAAACCAAACCAAACAAGATTTTGCTTACACCTAAGGATAAGACATTGAACGTCATAGAGTAAGTTGAGTTTATTGCCTTTGACTGAAATCCAACCTTTTAACCAATCTCACTTAACACAACTTGATTCTAGGACCATAGGCACACATAGGCCATTATGCAAGTTCTAAGCCCCTTTCAACAACAATGAATTCCAACTATAACATTATGAAAATTAATACTTGAGTGCAGTGAACAAAGGTGTTTCTGTATCTATATCCTAATCTTTCCAACCTTCTGTCCCCTTCTGCTCTGATCCCCCCTTCAGCCCGGCCTCAGCCCCTTGCTATGGCTAGCGGGGGGCTCCCCTCGCATCAACCTTCTTCCTGGGCGGATGTCGCCGGGAAGAATCGCTCTTCTTCCTCGATTCTACAAGATACGACGATGCTTAACAAGCTCAAAGCTAAGTCCTCAGATTTTATACTCATGAACCGAGAAGTCATGGACAGAGCCCGCTCCCGCTTCCAGAACGCTTTGTATGGCAAGTTCTTTGGGAAGACTCCTCCTTTCGACCAAGTAAAGAAGATCCTGACCACTATGTGGAGCAAATTTGGTGAAGTTTCTGTATCTGATTTACCAAACGGCTATCTCCTTATCAGGTGTTCTTCCCAGGAAACTATGCAGAAAATCCAGTTTGAAGGCCCTTGGGCAGTGAACGGTATTGTCCTGCAAATTGCCCAGTGGCAGCCTTTCTTCGAACCGGCGTTCACCAAGCTTACCACTGCTGCTGTTTGGGTGCAACTCCACAATTTACCTGTGGAGTTTTGGGATGGAGAATCCTTGGAAACTATCTCTACTTGCTTAGGCCGTTTACTTAAAATTGATGATTTCACTTGTTCTCTGTCTAGGTCAAAATTTGCGCGTGTGTGCGTGGAGATTGATCTCGCTAAACCTTTGAAACAAGGTTTCTGGATAGGAGACGATAGCCACCGGGTGTTCGTAGTTGTTCTTTATGAGAGATTGCCGACTTTTTGCTATTCGTGCGGTGTTATTGGTCACGGAACAAACACCTGCAGCCGCCGGAACTTGGACAATCAGAGCACTCCATCTCCACCTCCATGTCCTGACCATGGTGTCGGACATGGACTGGCGGTAACGGATGCTCAGATGATGCCAAGTAAAGGCTTGGAGGCAGGTGCGGCTTCCCGGCACCCTATGTCGGAGTTGGCTCAGGACCCTCAGGGCGATACCCCTGAAACTGATTTTGGTCCGTGGATGCTGGTTACACGACGACGGGGTCGCGGTGGTGGACGCGGTGGCGCCGGTGGCTCCAGACCTCTGGAGTCACGTGAGGCGCATGCGCTCCCATGCAATCCTGTTGGCGAGAATTCCAATGTCACTGCCGCTCGCTCAGAGAGCACCCATTCGCCACGTGGAGGATTTGTCAGAGGGAGAGGTGGTCTAGGCTCCTCGAGGTCTCGGTACTCGAATGCTTCTAGTTCCAAGGCTCCTACTGTTCCCCCTGAATTGACTAAGCACTCTGATCAAAATATAGCATCAACGGCTTTATCTCCTGTAGGCTCCTTGGAAGTTGAAACGGGTGGAACGCCAGCTGCTTTCCCTAAGCCCAATGTCGCTGCAACTTCCAAAATTAAAGTTACAGGAGATAATATTGAAGGAGAAACTCCTAATTTACTGAGATCTTCTATGGATCCGAGCCTTGAGTTGGTAGAAGGAGAGCCTTCTTCATCACATCTTATGGCCGTTGATTGCATTGCTGATCTCCTTCAAGCCTCTGAAACGAATCAAGAGAATTCCAACTCAGAAATGAGTGAATCTGAGGACTATTCTGGCTCAGAGTCTGAATATGATGAAGGTGAAGAAGAAGGGAACGAAATGGAGGATTTTGTCGATCATGAAGAACCTGATGATCACATGACGCTGGACCAATATCAGGCCGGAATCCGGAAAGAAATTCTAGTTCGTCGTGTTCCTCTTGAATCGTCATCCTCCCCAAAGAAAGGGAGGATAGACATGGGAGCTGAGGAAGTTTAATTTCTTTCTCTTTTTTTTTTTTTTGCTTTGTTTCTTTGTTGCTATATTCTCAGTTTATGAGTTCTTATTCCTAACTTTGTTTTCTATGAATACTGATCTTATTAAAATTGTTTGCTGGAACTGCAGAGGTGTATCGGGCCGGGATACCACCTCACGTATTATCCATATGATAAGAACGATCAACCCACTAATCTTTTGCTTAGTTGAGACTAGAGCAGATTCTGCTCGTCTTGAAAAATTCTGTAAGATCCTTGGCAATTCCTGGAGTTGGGCGGCTCTTCTATCGGTTGGTTATTCAGGAGGTATTATCACTTTTTGGAAACAAAACATTGGTATGGTTACTCCCCTGGCTAAATCCCGTTTCGCTCTTCATTTGGTTATTTCTGCTGGAAATCGAAACCCTTGGGTTCTTTCCATTATTTATAATTCCAATCAGATCTCGGGTCAAAGGCTTCTGTGGAAGGAACTATCGGACATGGCTGCTGCTAACCTTCCATGGATTGTCGTTGGCGACTTTAATACTGTCAGCTCAGAGGAAGAGATTAGAGGGGGTTCATTTTCTTATTACCGCTCTAAAGCCCGTGAGTTTTCTAATTTTATTAATGCTAATAATTTACTGGATGTCAGATTTTCAGGTTCTTCCTATACCTGGTGCAACAACCAAGCTGGGTGTGCTAGACGCTGGGCCAGGCTGGACCGTTGCTTGGTTAATGCCATTTGGCCTAATCACTTCAATAATTACTGGGTCAAACATCTTCCTAGAGTTTGCTCCGATCACTCGCCCCTTCTCTTCACCATTACTAATAATTCTCTTACTTTCAATAAGAAAATTTTCAGGTTTGAAAATTATTGGTTAGATTACTTGGGATGTCACTCCGCGGTTAGAGAAGCTTGGTCCTTAAAACCTCACTCTAACCCTCTCCATGCTTTTTCTCACCTTTTAGCTCGTACTCGTTCTTTTCTTCTGAGGTGGAGAAAGACCGGTCTCTCCCAGTTGGACTCTGAACTTAAGAAGACAGAGCAAGCGATTGCTGATGCTGAGGTTAATGAGGACTTGGATAGTTCGGGTACAGTCACTTATTCTAATTTAAATGTTCTTTATAATAAACTTACTGCCCTACAGAGACAAAATTCTACTAAATGGGCCCAGCGCGCGAGGCTCCTTTGGATCAACAGTGGTGATTCTAATACTTCTTTTTTCCACAATTCTATTCGCATTCGGAACCATTCCAATTCTATTATGCACATCTCAGATATTAATAATGCTATGTATACTGATTGGAATGGTATTAAGAGAACTTTTACTAATTTCTTTTCTGGTTTGTGGACTGAGGTAAATGATCTCTCATTTTTAGAAACTCTCCATGCTCTTCCGGATGATCTTCCTTCCGTGGAGGCTAATGACAGTGACATGCTCATCAAAGAGGTAACTAAAACTGAAATATATCAAGCTCTGACTTCTCTTCCCTCAGGTAAAAGCCCTGGGCCTGATGGCATGAATGTGGAATTCTATCGGTTCTTCTGGGAAGAGATAAGTGATTCTTTATTTTCGGCTATCAATTACTTCTTTAAGAACTCTATCTTGCCTAAATCTTGGGGTCAAACTTATATTGTTCTAATCCCTAAAAAACCTAATCCTGTTTATGTTTCTGATTTCCGCCCGATTTCTTTATGTAACGTTTGCTATAAAGTTATTTCTAAAATTCTTGCTAATCGCCTTAAAAGAATCCTACCGCGTTTAATTGGCATAGAGCAATGTGGGTTTGTCTCTGGCCGCAGTCCCTTCGATAACATTATGGCCCTTCAAGAAGTTGTCCATTCGATGGATAATGATCAAATATCCCCCCCTAGGATGTTAATCAAACTGGATATAGAAAAAGCCTATGATACCCTGAGTTGGAATGCAATTCTTGCCACTCTTCACCGAATGAATTTTCCTAGTATTTGGATCTCTTGGATTAATGTTTGTCTTAGGTCAGCTTCCTACTCCTTCCTGATTAACAAAAAACCCACTAGTTGGATCCATGCTTCTAGGGGTCTTAGACAGGGTGATCCTATTTCTCCTTATCTTTTTATTTTGACTGCCCAAAACTTAACTGCGATGCTTAATTTTGCTTTGAAACATCAGTTGATTCCTGGCTTTAGTTCGGCTCTCCCCAATAATTTTAACCACCTCATGTATGCAGACGATCTTATACTTATAACTCAAGCCTCCAGGAAAACTGCTCGCAATATTAATCTTTGCCTGTCTATTTACCAAAAATTAACTGGTCAACGGGCCAACAATTCTAAATCTGAAGTTTTCTTTCCCACCAGGTTTAACAAAAGACTGCATAAGAGTATTGTTAATATCCTCCAATTTAAATCTGGTACTTTTCCTGTTAATTATCTGGGTATTCTGGTGGCCCCCAAAAGACTAGCTTTACATCATTTCAATGGTATGTTAGAGAAAATCAGCAGATTGACTTCAATTTGGAAACACTCTAAAATCTCTGCGGCTGGCAAGACCATCTTAATTAATTCCTCCATCCTTTCTACTCCTATCTATTACCTTTCTGTTTACCCTGTGCCTGATTCTATTTTGGAGGGTATTACCAAATTTGCTAGATCTTTCTTTTGGTCTAAGAGTGGCAATAGAAAAGGCATGAACTCGGTTAGTTGGACTGATACTATGCTTGATAAAACTGAGGGGGGTTTATCCATCAGGAATTTGCTTCACTCCAAAACCTCATTAATGGCTAAGAATGTCTTCAGTTTCTTGAATAATTCTAAAGCCATTTGGGTTGATATTCTTTATCTTAAGTATGGGCCTTTCAATCCTTGGACTGATGATATTCAAGCTAAGTGTTCTTGGTTCTTTCGTGGGCTGTGTCGTACAGCTAAAATCATTAAGAACAATTGTTGGATCCTCTCTGTCAATCCTTTGAAAACTTCTTTTATGCTAGACCCTTGGTACTTTGAAATCCCACTTGCCTTTAAGCCAACCTATTTCAACATGAACGCAGATTAAGATAATCTTCAGATTTCTGATTTTTTAGTGGATTCTCATTGGAACATGCAAGCTTTATTTGATGTATTTGGTAGACATTTAAATTCTGAAACTGTTAGTCATGGTCAGATTACTTTTGAAGCAGACAACACTTGGGTCTGGCTCCCCAAGACCAATAAAATCAAACTGTCTTCTATCATTTATACTCACATTTCCAAGTTAGCTGCTTCTCAGGAACTTTGGGATGGTTGGGACAACATCTGGAGGCTCCGTGTTGCTCCGAGAATTAAACATTTCTTATGGCTTCTGTTCCACAATGGGATCAAAACCTATGACTATTTATTTCGGTTAAGCTTGGGTCCTCAAACTTTTTGTGTTTTTTGCAGCTTAGTCTATGAAGATGCTGAACATTTGTTGCATTTGTGTCCCAAAACTCTTGTTATTTGGGAATATGTTAAAAATATTACTGGTAAATCCTTTAATTTTGTGAATGGTTTTACATCTGGGAATTGGATTGGTCAATCTGAGAATTCTGGTTTGGATCCATTTACCCAATCTGTTATAGCTGTAATTGCTTGGTTCATTTGGAAGGCGAGATGCAACAAGATTTTTAGGAATGAAAGTTTGGACTGCTGGTTAGTGGCATTCAAGGCTGTCACCTATACTCGTGATTATTTTCATTCCTATGTGTCTAAACCTGGGAGGCATCTAATTATGACTAACTTCACAGCTTCTGACAGCCCTTTTATGGTTATTTCAGCATTTTGGAACAGGGAATCTTCTTCCTCTGGGGCTGGTTTTTATATTTTTGATTCTAATGCCAAAATTTATCTTGCAGGTTGTCAAAGATTCATTGCATATTCACATCTTGAAGCTGAAGCTGTGGCACTATCACTCTTTTTACCTCACCTGATCAATATTAATCTGAGGGTTAGACACTTGTTCATCTCCAACAGTGGGCTTACTTCAGCTATTCATTCTGGTGGCCATCTTCATTGCTGGAGATTGAACAATTTATTGGACTCCATTTGCTACTTTATGAGGACCATGGGTGATGTCAATTTGCTTTGCATTCCCAAAAGTTGGGCTTCTGTGGCCTCAAGTTTTGCTGTCTTTGGTGGAGATCACCATGACCTCATTCTTTTTCACCAAGGCAGAGAGCTCCCAAGGTGGATCATGAAGAACTTGCAAAAGTTTGGATTGTCTTTTTAATGTTTCCCTATTTTAGTAGAGCAGTTTTTTTCAGTTAATTGTAGTTGCTTTTATTTCCTTCCTCTGTTCTTCTTCTTTTTCTAGCTTTGTATTTTCCTTTAGTGCTTTTCTCAGCTCTTTTAATAAAAAGCTCTTGAGCTCCTTTCAACCAAAAACATTATGAAAATTCAAAAGTCCCAAAATTTATAAATGCATAACCACACATGTCCAATTCAACCATTCTTAATTCAAAATCAATTCAAGAATCCAAAGGATTTACTGCATCATGATCAGATTCATCTCCAATGTAAATAAGGTATAAGAACTTCAAGGCATAAATGCATAGAGAAAAGAATGTAGGCCCTCTTCATGCGCATAGGCTTCATCTCATCCACTTTTGTCATATTCAAGCTCTTAATTCCTAACTGGCCTAATGCCAAGGAAAGCATAAGGAGGGCAGGTAACTTAATAAACCAACTTTTAACCCTCTTGGTGCTACTATAAAAATCTACAATACCATCAATCTAAAATCAATATCACACATACATATATTCTTAACCATACATGCCTTAATCATACTCCATTCCCTTGTAATCATCTTGGTCATCAATATTGTCCTTGACTAAAATCGAATATTGCCTTTAACCTTACGTAATACCCATCTTTGAGGGTGAGTTATCAAGCCTTCATCTAGAGTAAATACCCATACAAAACTTATGCATAATTTACAAAGGCCATACTGAAGCCCCCCTTCTTTCTCTACATGCCTGGAGATGTTACCATTCTAATTATTTTTTCTCTTCCTTCCATCCAACATATGCTATAAAGAAGCATGCCAACAAGGACTTGCAACTACCTAAAAACACCAAGGAATACATCCAACCGGTTAAATTTTTTGATAAATCACTGAAGTTTAGTCAAATATCAGTTTGATCACTGAATTTTGATTTGTTTCAAAATGCTCACTAAAGTTACTAATCATTTCATCGACAAGTCACCCGATGGATTAGCATCTTTATTAGCTGACGTGGAAGCCTCCATCTGTGCGCTGATTGAACTCCACGTCAGCTCCACGTCAGCTAATGAAGGTGCTAATCCATCAGGTGACATGTCGATGAAATGATTAGTAACTTTAGTCAGCATTTTGAAACAAATCAAAATTCAGTGATCAAACTGATATTTGACCAAACTTTAGTGATTTACCAAAAAAATTAACCACATCCAACCTAAGGAATGCACATACTTTTAACACAATAACCTTAGCATAAACATCCATTACTACACAAATACAAACTCATAGTAGTTCTCCAAATAACACAATTTACATCTATACTTCCGATTAATTTTTTGCAACCCATCAAATCTTCAATATGAAAACACATAGAATTAACCAACTATAAGGATCATAAGGTAATATATATATATATATATATATATAAACCTAACACCCATGAGTCCAACTTCAAAAGCTAGTCCCATTTATAAGGCTTTGCCTCTAAATCAAAGAAATTATTTGAATCCAATCAAGCCATATTTGTCAACATACCAACATCTTTGCAATAATAAATATAGTTATACTCATATAACACAAACCATTCCCAAATTGTCACTCCTAGAATTACATGAACAAATGGTTTCCAATGAAACAATCTCTATAATTTAAGAAAACCAAATTTTGAAATAAACCTACTAAACTAGGATCATAAGCTTCAATTACCGATACATAAATAATCAAACAAGCCAATTATTAGCCTTGCTTCCTCTCTAAGCAGAATTTCCGCGCATCTCAAAAATAAAGAAATATTTATAATATGCATTCACTCATAATAATGCAAACCTATGCTATGGATGGTTCTCCACATACTTTTACTTTAAATTAAAGCAAATCACATAAACCTTGTTTCAATTAAAGGTAGACACGTCGGGTTTCAACATATTAAAATTTTAACCCATTATGGACTCTCCTCAATTTACACCATCAATTTGAATTTTACATTTTTTCTGCACACTTTCATTCTAGACATGCCACACTTTAACATACATAACTCTAATAATATACCTCCAAATAAAGAAATATTTTGCAAGATGAAAGTTGAAACAATAAGAGACATTTCTATACTTTGCACTTTACCTAAATCCAAATAAAAAGCAATGAAAAATGCTTCTAAATCTGCAAGTGTTGCATAACAGTATCTCCATGACATCTATGAAAAGAAATCATCTCACACAATATAAACTCAGTGAATTTGAAATTTTGCTAGTAGTTAGCTAACATTATACACTACACCTTTCCAACTCAACATTAACAAATTCTATTTCCTAGAAGGTTGCATTTGAAGTGCAAATTCTACCAATTCAATGCCAAAGATTTTAAAATTCAAACTACTTCCAATTAGGGGTGGAATCATGCTTTAATTGCAACTCCAATTCTCACATCTTCTTGTTCATGAAATAATTATTCCGTTCTCTGTACCAGCAGCCACAATCAACCAAAATTAAACAAGCATCAAGTGGCAAACAATAATGAGCTACATTAATTGGCTACAGTTGTGCAAGAATGGATTAGGTTCAACTACAATATTTACAGTGAAGACTACATTAGCATGGGTATTATGTTCAGGATCGGTTCTGTGAAAGTTCAGTAACCAGAATGATACCGGAAATGGAGATGAAGAGAAGAAAAGTTTAAAAGTTGGAGAGATTTCTACTAATTTTCTCTACGCATCAGAAAGGCAGAGGTTTTTCATTAAAAGGAACAAAAGCACTCAAAAGTTTGCCATCATTACACCTTTTTAAACTTCCAAGACAAAAGCTAACATTAACCAAGACAAAAAAGTAACTTTAAGCAACCTAGTACTAAAGAGTTAAAACATACATTCCATTGTCAGTACAATGAAGATCCATTCTCTACTTTCCTATTCGCTGAAGATACGGTGAAGTATTAATTCATTTCCTTAACATGTGAGTGGAGGATCTTCTCATTCATTTGCCGGTTGACAATTCAACTTCTTCAACTTTTCTTTTCCCTTCTTCATTCATAGCTGACCAGTCAACTTCCCAAAAGTTAATTTCAAGCATTTCACAACACCCTTCCTTGCTTGAAACCTTTCCAACTCCTATTAAATTTCTCAGATAAATGTGCTTCTTCACTGGCAGGGATTTTGTGAGTATGTCAGCCTTCTGATCCTCCGACTTGCAATGTCTCAACACAATTGATCCATCGGCAACTAAATCACGAATAAAATGAAAACGAATATCAATATGTTTAGTCCTACCGTGATGTGCCGGATTTTTTGCAATCTCAATGGCGGATACATTATCACACCACACTTCAACAGCTTCATTGGTCTTCATGCCACAATCCTTCAACATCCTTTGTAACCATATTGCTTGACAGGTAGCAGCAGCAGCGGCGATGTACTCGGCTTCGGTCGTGGACAATGCAGTGACATCTTGCTTCTTGGAGCTCCATGAGATCGCTCCAGATCCAAGATCAAACACAATGCCAGACGTACATCTCCTGTCTTCTATGCAGCCTCCCCAATCGCTGTCACAGAAACCCCTCAATTTCCAATTATCAACTTTAGTATACATGATACCAAAATCCCTTGTACCCGCTATGTACCTCAACAAGTGTTTTACAGCTCCTAGATGTGCTTTGGTTGGGTTGCTAACAAACCTGGACAGTAGATTCACAGAAAATGCAATATCCGGTCGAGTATGAGTCAGGTAAAGGAGTCTCCCAACCAGACTTCTGTAAGCTTTTGAGTCTGCATAATCAGATCCATCATTACATTGAAGCTTCTCACCACTGTTCAATGGAGTGCAAGTTGATTTGCATTGATCCATCATGAATGCCTTCAATGTCTCTTCAGCATATCTTTTCTGTGAGATAAAGATTTCTCCATGTGCTTGCTTCACCTCCAGTCCCAAGAAGTAGTTCAATAGCCCCAATTCAGTCATTTCAAAACACTCCTTCATTTCTAGCTTGAAAGCATTCACCATTTCTTGAGAGGAACTCAAATAAATGATATCATCTACATATATACTCACCAGCAGTAGGTTCCCATGTTCATCAGTTCTTCTATATAGAGTATGCTCATTCATACTTCTAATAAAACCCTTGCTGTGGAGATAACCATCTATCTTTGAGTACCAAGCTCTTGGAGCTTGTTTGAGACCGTACAATGCCTTCTTCAATTTTAATACCTTGTTCTCTTCTCCTTCCTTCTCATAACCAACCGGCTGCTCAACGTACACCTCCTCGTGTATTTCTCCGTTTAGAAACGCCGATTTGATGTCAAATTGATAAACTGGCCACTCTTGCTGAGCAGCAATAGCCAGAAGAAGTCGCACAGTCTCCATCCTTGCAACCGGAGCATAAATTTCATGAAAATCAATGCCAGCTTGTTGAGTATAACCCTTCGCCACCAATCGTGCCTTGTGTTTCTGAATCTTTCCATCCGAGAAGTATTTCGTCTTATATACCCACTTCAATTGAATAATCTTCTTTTCAGCTAGAAGTTCTACCAATTCCCAAGTGCCATTTCTCTCTATTGCATTGATTTCTTCCTTCATTGCTTCTCTCCACACCTTAGTCTTCACTGCTTCTTCATAAGTCAATGGATCACAAATGTTCAGAGCAAATGAACAAGTCTCATAAATGTCCTTCAGGAGCTTTGTTTTATTTGTAGGTGATTCATCACTTGAATTGTCACTCGAACCAGTATCTGTTCCACAGTCATTTCTTTCTCCACTTGCATCATCATCATTGATTTGTTTTGCAGATGATGACACTAAGCTTGAATCTTCTTCATTAGTTGGACAGTGCGTGTCCATAGATGCTTCATCGTAAATCACCAATGGTGCAATCCCCATTTCCAGTTTAGAGTTCCAATCCCAGCCTGCACCTTCATTGAAAGTTACATCTCTACTAATAATAATTTTAGATGTAATGGGATTATACAAACGGTATGCTTTAGAATCTAAGCAATACCCAATAAACACACATCTCTCTGACTTTGTGTCCAATTTCTGCAGTTTATTTGAAGGAATTAAGGCATAAGCAACGCATCCAAAGATTTTCAGATGGCTCACCTTGGGCTTGCAACCGTGCCAAGCTTCATAAGGTGTTCTGTCCTTCAATGCGCTGGTTGGCGATAGATTGATAAGATACACGGCTGTATTTACAGCCTCACCCCAGAAGCAATTTGGCAGCCTCCTCTCCTTCATCAATGCTCTTGCCATGTTCATAATGGTCCGGTTCTTTCTCTCCGAGACCCCATTCTGCTGTGGTGAATAAGGGGCAGTGAGTTGCTTGACAATCCCGTGCTTCCTACAAGCGGCATTAAACTCATTGCTTGTAAACTCTCCTCCTCTATCGGTGCGCAGCACCTTGATCTTTAATCCCGATTGGGTTTCCACCATTTGTTTGAATGTTAAGAATACACCCAGTGCCTCTGATTTTTGTTTCAAACAATAGATCCAACACATTCTAGTGTGATCGTCAACAAACAATAGATAGTACCTGTTACCACCCAGTGAGCATGTTTGCATGGGTCCACAGATGTCAGCGTGGACAAGTTGCAGAGGTGCCCGAGCATTCCCAGACAATTTTGAATAAAATGGCTTCCTCACCTGCTTCTCCATGGCACAAGTATCACAGTGATGTAATTTATCAACATTTGGAAGACCCAGCACCATTTCTCCTCTCTTCATACTCTTCAAAGCTTCAAAATTTATATGGCCCAGCCGTAGGTGCCATAGCTTTGTATTCTCCTTCACATTCAATGCTACATTGACCTGCCCGACTTCAGTGATATTGAGAGGATACATGTTGTTTCTTGTCTTCATTATTCTTGCAACTCTTTCTCCTGTTCTGTTGCTTTGGATCACACATTCATTTCCACCAAACATCACTGAATATCCAGAGCCCACGAGCTGTCCAACACTCAGGAGATTATGCGCCAGTCCGGGCACATATTGCACATCATGCAACACCTTGGTCCTTCCTTCATTAGATGTAAATGAAACTGTTCCCCTTCCTTGGACTAGCATCTCCTTATTATTTCCAAGCCTCACATTGATCTTCTGGGTCTCATCTAGCTCTGTGAACATCTGTCTCACACCGGTCATGTGGTTTGAGCATCCACTGTCCACCAACCACACCGATGTGTTCCTTTTCTCTTCTTCAAATGCAGCCATGAATAAATTGCTTGATTCCTTCTCTTCTATCACCAAAGTAGTCTCCTTTTCAGGATTCCTGTCTCTATACCAGCAATCCATTTTCATATGACCAAACTTCTTGCATATGTGACACTGCACGTTGCTTTTGTGGCTTCTTTGCATTCCTTGTTGCTGTCGACTCTCGCTTGATCGACCTCTTCCTCTTCCTCTGAACCTCCCACGAGAGAATCCCCTTCCATTGCCTCTAGAGAGTATCTTCTCTTTGTCTTTAGCTCCCGGTCCTTCACTCTTAACATTGAAAGCCTTCTCTTCCTTTTCAGGTTGATCACTGGCCTGTCTCACCAACCTGGCTTCATGAGCTAGCAAGGAACCACTCACATCATCCATTGTGAGCTTCGTGAGATCCTTGGACTCCTCAATGGCAGTCACCACATGGTTGAATTTGGGTCCCAAGCTCCTCAATAGCTTCCCAACAACCATAGCTTCTGATATTGTATCTCCTAGGCTCTTCATTTGATTTGAGACATCCAAAACTCTTGTAATGTAGCTCTGAACACCTTCTGTATTCTTTATCCTGAGGTTTTCAAAGTCTTGCCTCAGGGTTTGGAGCTTCACCGCCATCACTTTGGGGTTTCCTTGAACTACCATCTTCAAGGTGGACCAAGCTTCATGTGCGGTGTTGGCCGAGGCTATGCGAGCAAGAAGAGGTCGTGATAGAGCCTGCTGTATAAAGAACAGCGCCTTTGCATCTTTCTTCTTGCTATCCCGAACTTTAGCTTCATCTTCCTTCTCCGAATACCCCGTCTCCACTAGCTCCCATAGCTCTTGTGATCTGAAGAGGGTCTTCATCATGAGACACCAAAGGTCATAGTCTTCTCCATCAAAAACAGGTACAGCTGGTCCTGAGACACTTCCTGGTGGATTGCTGCTGGACGCCATTGCTTCCGGTGGTCACCAGCTCTGATACCACTGTTCAGGATTGGTTCTGTGAAAGTTCAGTAACCAAAATGATACCGAAAATGGAGATGAAGAGAAGAAAAGTTTAAAAGTTGGAGAGATTTCTACTAATTTTCTCTACGCATCAGAAAGGCAGAGGTTTTTCATTAAAAGGAACAAAAGCACTCAAAAGTTTGCCATCATTACACCTTTTTAAACTTCCAAGACAAAAGCTAACATTAACCAAGACAAAAAAGTAACTTTAAGCAACCTAGTACTAAAGAGTTAAAACATACATTCCATTGTCAGTACAATGAAGATCCATTCTCTACTTTCCTATTCGCTGAAGATACGGTGAAGTATTAATTCATTTCCTTAACATGTGAGTGGAGGATCTTCTCATTCATTTGCCGGTTGACAATTCAACTTCTTCAACTTTTCTTTTCCCTTCTTCATTCATAGCTGACCAGTCAACTTCCCAAAAGTTAATTTCAAGCATTTCACAACATATTATAGTAGTCAAATTTAAAAGCCTTACTTTTGGATTGAAAGAGATGACTAACAACAAGAAGAATGGAAGCACAGTCCAAACACAATTCTAGGCAAATGAGAATAAATGCAAGAGCGAAAACAAGAGGTTCACTACCAAGTTTGTCCAACTGCATGCTGGCATAACCGCCAAGTAAATACTAAACCAACAAAACCAATTTCCCAAAAAGAATTTACAACAATAGATTTATTAAAAGAGTGAGCCTTAAGAGAATAGTAATTAAAGGAACCACCCTTATACTCATGCTGAGTTCTAATAACATTAGAATCACAAATAATAAGCCAAGGTAAATTTAAAATATCCAAGAGTTCCTTCCATAGCCTGATCTTTTATGCCTAAACCAATTGACTATTAAAAACCACATTCAAGATCCAAGTATCAGAAGTCCAAGAGGATATTATTTGATGATTCACTCTCTTGGAGTATGCCAAAGGATTAAGTATGCCCACAGACCTACGCCAGAAGTAATGATGCCCCTGACAACCCATCTGCAGGAATAGCAGCCCAGTTCCAAACAACACCAAATTTTGAGTATAATCTAGTCACTATGAGGCCATCAGCTCGAGTTTCCACCAAATAAAACAAATCGGCCTATGATCACTAATTAGATGACGAACTCGATTAAGAGTATCTCAATTAGACTTCCTTACAATTCCAACAAAGGATAGTAGAAGTGATCATAATAGAAAGGATTAAAAAGAAGTTAAGGAAAACACAACAAACCAACAAACAAGCTATGAAAGCTAGCAGAAAAACATAAAAAATAAAACAAAGGATGAAGAATTGTGGATTAAACATCCAATTCCTCCTTTTTATGGGAGTCATCCACCTAATTGATAACCTTTCTTGTCAAAGAACCCCTTCGTACCCACTTTGGACTAGTCTAAGGCCATGAGGTACGATAGCTCATTTATATACTCCTCAAACTCCTCGCAATTTTCTTGAATCATATCAAGGTCACCTTCTTTCTCAGCCTCCATAGCTATGCATAAGGCACTTGCAGCAATTGAGTTATCTTGAAAAGTGTCTCTTCAACAACCTTAGCTTTCCTATGTGATAAAAAAATCAGTAGCAGAGGACTACCGGAATAGACAGCAAAGGCATCGCCAACAACCAACGCTTCCTTGCTTTTGTAACCTGCTTGGAGAAACTTTAGACCGAATGAAAGTAACAACCTCCTCACTAGGGTTCACCAAACCACTTTCCTACCTAGTTGTCCCATCTTCTTGAGAGGAGGTGGTTCCAAAAGTCACCATATCGTCAATATCCCAAAGGGTGGAAAAAGAGTCCATTGGATTGCTAAAGAAATCCTCATCATCAAATAGACCATCATGATCTATTAGAGAAAAATGGGCCTTTGAAGCATGGACGTAGCCTTTACCACGTGAAAACCTTCTTCCATGCTACTACATATCGCCAAGTGGGAATGTTCAAGTTTCAACTGTGGAGATGGTGCCACGTGGCCCTCGCAACTCTCAAGTGTCGAACCTAACTTCAAGTAGGGCAACACATGCGCAAGCTGGGAGAAGGTTCCCGGTGCACCACTGCAACCCCGACTACAACTGTTTTGAGCAACTATCATCCAAGACCGAAGTCTATTAATTGTTCCCCCTACTCCACAAGTCTGGCATTGTGAATTTGTGATCAATTTTTGGAACATAATAGGCCATCTCAGTTGCTGGCACCAGTGACGCACCACCATCACTACATCCATCTCCAAATCCATTCTGCAATCTAAAATAGAATGCCAAGGTTCAGGAGGGACAAGCGACGGAGGAACCTGTCACTGAGTGTGTAGCTTGTTGTACCATGATCAACCATACCACACTAATAACAAAAACTAAGCAACCTTTCATATTGGATGACAACAAAGACTTTACGATTTTAGTTATTGACCCAAAATCACTTCTTCAGCTATTGTGAAAGGTCCAATTTGATACAGATACGTGCAAAACAAGTGCAATTCATTATGCTAGCTAGCTAGGTTGTTCATCAATTTTGAGGAGCCTACCAAGGTGACCTGCAATATATTCCAACGCTTCTCTCTCCCAAAGCTCCAAAGGAAGGTGGTCAAGTCACCACTGCCAGGAGCTTCACCTTTGTAGGTTGAAAATAAAGCTAAAATGGAGTAAGTTGGAAGACCAATCCATTAATTGTCAATAGTCCTTCAAACAAAATATTTTGCATAGCATTCTCATTTGGACAATAGAGGATGGAATAGCCATTTGGAATGTTTACTATGTGCATGTTTCCCCATGCTTTCCACTTCTCTAACATGGTAGATTTCACCAAATCAAGCGGAGGGGCCTCACCCAGGAACTAACCATACATTCCACTGGCAAAGCGATCTTCTGCATGCACGCATATGAATTTCATCATCAATTCTAATGAGGCCTACTACTGAAGTTTTCTCAGCTTCTCCAAAGCTTCTCTTTTAACTAGAGGCTAGGAGATCAAGCTTCCATGTACTTCTGGGATGCCCCTGCAACCACCACCCAAGACCTAGTCGAGACCAGAAATGGGAAATTGGCCCTGGGCCATGTTTAGAAGATGAAACCCCACTTGCCATGGCAAGTGGTATGGCGAAGCTAGTCATCGTGCTGAGGAAGAGGTAGCCAAGGAAGCATTTTTTTTCTTTTATAATAAGTTAGTTGCAGTGTTATTAGGAATGTTTATAATTATAAAGATTGAGTTGAACCCATGTAAAGCACTTGCATATGTGAAAAATAAGCATAGAGATACATACCTTCAACTCAAGTTCTTTCAGTCATATGTTTTCTGAATTGCAAGAGCTTCTTAACCTGTTAAGAGTTAATTAAAACCTCTAAATTAAATAGCACATCCATCTAATTAATCTTCACAAATTTTCTAACATAAAAAGCAGCTTCTTATATCTATGAAATTTCAAAAGGTTTTGAACAAAATTACATACACTAATATTTAAACTAAAAAAGAAAGCAAATTCAGCAACATTTGATCATCACTTGAAAATGGTGTACTTGTTTGCAGTTTCTTGAAGTGAATTCCAATCCCAGAGCTTGTCAGAAGAAATGGCAGCAAGTGAATTGGGAGCCACTGCATTAGGAGGAAGCATTTGGGGCTGTTGCATCAAAGAAAACAACTGGTTTTGCTGTTGAACATACCCTCCTCTATTGTAACCGAAAATCTGATTAAACTCATCTTCAACTGACATTATGGTCGATGACGGCAAACAAGTCGGCTTTTTGAAGCTACTACTCTCATTTTGTGAATCACAAACTTGTTCAATTGCTTTAGTCGAACTCGATGCTGGAGTTGAAGTAGTACCGCTATCATCTTTGAGTTTTGCTTGCGGCAATTTTTCTTTTTCTTCAGGTCGAGCACGTTGGTGAATTTTGCAGAGTGAGATCTCCGCCTACAAATGCTTAATTTGGTAAATATAGATTTGAATATATAAAATTTTCAAAAAAAATGTCGCGACACCTTCTGCTTTTGCTGTTCATTGATGTTGGTGTCGGTAGAAGGAGGAAGACGGTACTCATTCATTATCCAACTAGTGCGAACTCCTTTCGGTGCCTTACCAGAATAAAAGACGAGCGTCTTCTTTAGTCCTATCGGTTGGTTCTTCTCGTTCCGGATAACCCGATCAGCTCCGGTCGCTTTCCAATACCCATTGCTTGCCACTCTATTAGGTCGATCACCATTTCGATATTTTCGATCTCTCGGAACATAAAAGAACCACTCTTTTTCTCCGATTGTCGCCAATGCTATATAAATTCCAATCGAAAAATTTCTGTATATCAAATCTAAGTAATTAAATTCAATAAATTAGGAAACAAAATTTAAGAGCTCAAACCAGGAAGTTCCCAAGGATCATAGCGGTATAGATCTAGGAAAGAAATGAGCTCCACATTGAACCTCTTGCCCTCGATTTTGCGCCGAAGATAAAAATCGATGAGTTCTTCTTCGGTCGGATGAAATCGAAAGCCGGGCATCACTAGATCTTGCCCATAGCCGTCTTTGCCGTCTTCCTCTCCGGTGACCGCCTCTCCTGTTATTGCCATCATTGATCACATGTCTATCTTCAACACATATCTATATCTATATATATACATATAGATGAATATAAAAATAGATAGATATACACGCCAAACTTATGACGTGATGTACTGGTGAAAAAATGCAAGTTGTAAAGAAGATAAGAGAAAATTAATGTATCATTATTGTTAAATGGTGATTAGTACTTGACTACCTTGTAACATGATTGCCTGAGGTTTATATCAAACACAAACAGTGTATCTCTAGAGATGACTAGATAGAACTAAAGATGGAAGTTAAGAAGTGGGGGACTACATCAGTTGTGTTAAAGATGACAGCTTGGATGACAAGTATTATGGCCCTCTCATCGTTTCTTTGTTTTCTTCTTTTCTTTTCTTTTCTTTTCTTTTTAATTGTAATAGTAATTTACTCCACGTGGTAAATTTTTAACGGATCATATATTTGTAACTGATGTAACCTACATGTTTTTTTTACAGCGTTTGTCAAGTATGTAAATATATATATATATATAAATATAACAGTAATTCTCAGCCATGTATATCCATTTCCATGCATGCATGCAAGCCTACTACGTGGCAGTACCACCTTTTCTCTCTCTCTCTCTTTATATTATTATTATTATTATTATTATAGAGTGAGGAGAAGCATGAGGAACGGAGAGAAACTCGTGAGCGCTTTTACCTTTTGAAGACAAAAGAGCATTTGAGTGGTTCCTTGACTCCACTCATTGCAAGAGAATTTTTTGCATGTATTAATGATTATCAAGTCACACTTCTCTTCCTTGTTGGTTTTCACTTTTCTAATTAGAAATATCTATGATTATATTATTATTTGTTCTTATATAGTAATTAGCATTTTCAGCCAAATCTAGTTTGAGCTCATACTATTATTGTTTCATCAGAAGTGATTAGGAATAAGTAATAAAAGCTTGGGTTTAATTAATATTAGCTATGAACCTAAATTTAGATGAAATCAAAATGCCATACTAAAAAAATTTAAATATCATACAGTTGTATGCTAACATAAATTAACATTACAAGGTAAACCTCTGTTATTGTATGAATCTAATTTAATTTCTATATTTTAATATTTAAGGTTATAATGGTTCTAAGTAAAATCAGCAATCAATAAAAGCTTTAATTACTCTCATATTTGATCACTTTGCTTAAATTTTAAGATTGAAATATTTGAGTGACAAGGATTACCATTGTTTCTTATTTTTCATAATTACATTAAAAAATATCAGATAATGAATTGCTACCTCTTCATTGTCTGATATTATTTTAAAAAACTCAGAGATGGTAATTGTTAACATTCAATGTGTGATTATATTCATTAAAATTTCAAAATGGGAATTATACTTATTTGTTATCTGATATTTTTACTTATTTTTAAAATCTCAAAGTGGAAGTAGGATATTATACATGGTAAATACTAGAGGTAAATAAGAAAGTTGGGTCCATGCAAGAGAAGAAGTACAAGGCTGCTTTCACTCAAACAACCAACAAACAGACCTTATTAAAACATCATTTAAATTTCAGGTCCCAAAAAACATTAAACCATAAAATGGGGGACCATGTAAGCTGAAACAAGACCAATTAAATAAGCTAATTAATTTGGAGATTCATTGCTTCGTGTACCTCTTATTTGTACATTGTTATGTGTTTCTTTGCTTTTTACTTTACATTTGGGAGAAAGAAAAGTTATGATAAATATTTTTTTAATTTGAAATATAAACCAAACTAGTGGTATTGGTTCCAATGTGTAAGACTTAGTTTGCGGAATTTTCAATACCTGATTTAAAACACGTTAAATGCAATTGTACCAAGAATTCCGAATTGTGAGAGCAAGCCAATCTTTGTTTCAGTGGAGTGAGGAGGCGCATAGATGAGCTATCATTGCCCTTATGTACACATCTTTGATATGTTGGTTACATTTGTAAATACATGTATATATATTATGTGATTGATTTTGATGTATTTCTCACAAGTCACATCAAATCAAAACAAGTAGCAATGTTTTTGTACAATAATTTTTTTGAAAAAAATCTATGCATTATTCAAGTCGAATTTGAATTATTGAGTTATATTATTTGAATTTGTTTTTCAAGTTGAATAAATAAATATAAATGAAAAAAAAATGAAAACGATGTGAGTCATCAAATTTTGATTTTAGTATTTATTAAGATACATGTTTTAATATTTAAAAGTATTGTTTAATTATTTATTAATATTAATGTTATATATACTTAAATAAGTAGATTTTGTATTAATAGAGTAAACTATGGAATTTTTTATTATCTTGACTAATTTTAAAAAGAGGTCTTTTTTGCTTGCACATTTATGTAAAAATAAAAAATTATTTATATAATCTTATAAAAATAATATTAATTGGTATATTTTTTATTCTTAGAAAAATGTAGGAGTAAATATGATTTTTTATAAAAAAAATATATTATTAATTATTCATTTGTGTGGAGATATGTTGGCAATTTTCTCTCTAAATAATCTGTTAAGCTTTATTTTTAAATATAATTTTTTTATTAAAAAAATAAAAATTGAAAAAAATAGTCTAGATGAATTATATAAATATATATATGAACCTGCATTATTTATGAATGTATGTAGATTTAAAATTTATAGATATTCATTTTCTTTCTTTCTTCGTAGATATATACTGTATTTTTTTTTTCTAGCCCCTAATCTCACCCGTAGTTCTCAAGCTTTCATTTCAACATTCACAGATGTCTTAATGATATTTAGTATATATATGTACTATATATATATATATATATATATATATATATATATATATATATATATATATATATATCACCATAAATAAAAGACATGTATAAAGAGAAGTGAGCATTAAAAGTCAATCCAGACACAATAATGTCATGTCACAAATAAATTATGGTTTGGCATTATATGTTAATTACAGCCAAATTGAATATAATAAATTAATGATAATTTTTCTTTTAAATTAATTTTTAGGTTTTGATATTATCATAGACTAGCTATGCCAAATTATTTTCACTAGTGCAAGTCATATACCATAATATGTATCATATTAGAACTAAAACAAAAGAAAATGCTAATATTATGAATTAAATATTTATGGAAAAAATAACGAAACACATCTAATTAAAAAAAAACATTTATTTATTTATTTCCCCATAAAATCATGAAACAAACAACTCAAGAAAAACATTTCTAAAACATATAAATTAAAATTTTATTTAATAACCACACCTAGATGAGCTCTTAATTATATATAAAGAGAGAGGGCATCCGCAGATAACATGTCTAGGGACATCCGTGGGAGCCATTAGATGTTAACTCAATAGCAATGTTATCAAACCCGGACCAGCCCGCTAGTTCGCAGGTCGACCCGGTGACTAAACCAATCAGGGTCTCTAATTAGACAGGACATACAATCAACCCGGTGTGACCTGGTGTGACTCGGCTAAACCCGGTGACCTGGTCAGGTTTCAATGACCTGGATGGATCAATGCTTGTTTATAAAATGACCTTTTCATCCTTTAATTATTTTATTTTTTTATATGTTGGAGGGTAAAGATGTAATTTCATTTAAATAAACCCTAAAATGAAAACCTAAGAGGAGATTTTGATAAGTTTTGGATGTCTTTGGGTGGTGAGAAGGGCCTTTTCGCAGTTGGTTATTAGGTCGGCCGAAGTTTTTGGTAGAGTTTTGAGGATTTCTGGGTTATGGAGTGCTAGATTAATTTGAGTGATTGGGAGCTGTGTTTCTAGGGTTTGGAGGCATTATTATGAGTTACAAGGCTTTGTTGAAGGGAAAATCGTAGAAGGAGCTTGAAAACATGTGGCTTTTCTCCCATTCTGCTCAATCGAAGAGGAGAAAGGTGAGAAACTCATCCCATCTCTCTATTTCTGACATTTTTTTATGCTTGATCTGCTTGGAATTCCAGCAATCTTCCATGTTTATGCCTCATTGTATCTGATAATTGGCTTCAGGATTTCATCCAATGGATCAACCTACTGGTGAAAAACATGAGGTGCTGATTTTCCCCGTCTAAAGGTGAGAGTTTCAACAAAATCTTCCTTTTTCTTTTTCTTTTCAGATCTTCATTTTTCTTCTTATGTGATGTTATATGGATTATTTTCTTATGTGATAATTTTTTTTTACCTTGGTACATAATCAAAGTTTTTTCTTTTCTTATGTGACGCTATATGGTTTCTTTTTCATCTTGCTGTTGTAGATGAAAGCTAGAGTTAGTCCATGTTTTAACTTCATTTGTAGATGGTTAAACTTTTCATTCAAGAAAGTGTTTGCCAATTGTTTTATGGGTATAGATGATGTTATGTCCAATTCTTGCCAATTGTTTTAGATTTCTATGGAATATGTCAATAAACATAGCTATATTAAATTATAATGATGTTGTTCATATTTTTATTTTATGAGTTTTTACTTTTTAGGATGGAGTCAGTACTACACCACAAAGTGATACACCTACATCAAATACTACACCACAGTCCACTCAAGATTCTTCCCTAAACACAAGTTCTAAAAGAGGAAAGACAGACCCAGCTTGGGGACATTGTAAAATTATTGATACAATTGGAGCAACAAAAGGAAAGATAATGTGTTTATATTGTAACAAAGTGTTTGGAGGAGGTAGGATCAATAGATTTAAGCAACATTTAGCTGGGATTAAGGGTGAAGTAGAAGGATGCAAGAAAGTATGCCCTGATGTTCGTTATGAAATGCAAAAAAGCATTGAAAATCATACAGAAAAAAGAATTAAGACACAAGAGTTGTTGGCGGGGCAAGATCTACATGGTCCAAGCATCAAAGACTATGAAGAGTGATTTTACTCACAATGTGATGATGTTGAAGAAATTCCACCAAGTAATACTCCCCCATTCAAGGTGAAAGGGGCTTCTAGTTCTAAAAGAGGAAGTCATGACAAAATGAGCTCAACAAATAAAGAAAAAAAAATACATGGGCATTGGGGATTATTTAATGCCAAGAACTACTAGAGGAGCACAACCAACACTTAAAGAGTGTGTTGCAAAGTAAAGAGGCTATTGATAGATGTGATATTGCTATCTCCAAATGGATGATTGATGCTTCTATTCCCTTTAATGAAGTTAATTCTGTATACTTCCAACCTATGATCGACGCAGTGGAAAGTATATATAGGAGTTGGTTATAAAGGCCCTAATTTTCATGCTACTCGTGGCTATTTGCTAGCAAAAAATGTGGAGGAGACAAAAAAAACATGTTAATAGCTATCAACAAACATGGAAAGAAACATATTGCACTATTATGGCTGATGGTTGAACAGATCAATGCAGAAGGACCTTAATTAATTTTTTGGTATATTGTCCAAGAGGTATTGTGTTCCTAAAGTCTATTGATGCTTCAGATGTCTCAAAAACAACAAATTTGTTGTAAAAATTATTCAGAGATATTGTATTATTTGTCGGTGCAAAGAATGCAGTTCACATGGTTGCAGATAATGCAGCGAATTATGTAGCAGCATGAAGGTTATTAGAACAAGAATTTCCAACACTTTATTGGTCTCCTTGTGCAACTCATTGCATAAATTTGATGTTGCAAGATATTCAAAAGTTGGATGAAGTATGCAATATTGTTGATCATGCTTCTAAAATCACAAAATATATATACAATCATTGTTTTTCTTTGCATTTAATGAGAAAGCATACAAATGGGAAAGAAATACTTCGTCCTGCACCAACTCGTTTTACAACCAACTTTATTGCCTTACAAAGTATTTTGTCACAAAAAGATGCGATTCAAGCTATGGTGATATCAAAAGAGTGGACTACATCAGCATATGCCAAGGAAAAAGCTGGAAAAAAAAGTTGTTGATCTTGTTTTGGATTCTAGATTTTGGAAAGAATGTGTTGTGATTGTCAAAGTCACTGAGCCTCTTGTACATGTTTTGCGCATTGTTAATGGTGATCATGATAAACCTGCTATGGGTTTCATATACGAGGCTATTGACAAAGCTAGAGAAGAAACGCGTAAAAGATTTCAAAGGAGGAAGAAAAGGGTCGAGCCTTATTTGAAGATTGTTGATTCTCGATGGGATAGGCAATTACACAAAAATTTTCATGATGCTGGTTATTGGTTGAATTCAAGATTCCAGTACAACAACCAAGAGATGGAAAACCACAAGCATACTATATCTGGACTCTTAGATGTTATTGAAAGATATTTTAATGAAAATTCTGATTTAAGATCTAAGTTGACAAATGAGATGAAGTTTTTTAGAACAGCTCAAGGAGACTTTGGACGAAGGTCAGCCATATCCGATCGTAATTTGATGGCACCAGGTATAAGCTCCTTCATGATCTCATCCTTTATGGTTGTATATTTTATTGTGTATACCGTATACTCATGTTAAATGTTATATCTTATTTTCAAATTAATGGTGGTTATGCTATGGAACTTCTACACCAAACTTGCAAAAATTAGCAATTCGTGTTTTAAGTCAAACTTGCAGTTCTTCAGGTTGTGAGCGAAATTGGAACATATTTGAGCATATCCACTCAAACAAAAGGAATAGATTAGAACATCAAAGGTTGAATGATCTTGTATATGTGCATTATAATTTGCGACTTCAACAAAGGTACAATTCATAAATTATGCTTGTGTACCATTATTATTAGTATCAAGTTTTAATTTTATAATGTTAGCAATGATCATGAAAAACTAATCAAATGTTTGTTTGTTTGTTTGTTTTTTGTTTTTGTTTTTTTTAGGAATCATTTGAAAGGTTGCAATTTTGATCCTCTTAATTTTGAAGACTTCGATGAAATTGGAGATTGGGTGCTTGAAGAAGAGCCTAATATTTTATCAAGCTCTGAATTAGTGGATTTCACTCAACATCTTGCTTCTTGTGATATTAACATTGAAGACAATGGTATATTGTTTATTTCGAATTTACAATTAGATAAATTTGATTAGTAGATTTTAATCTTGTTATCCATAAATAAAATTACATAATACATATGGAGTTTAAAGTTTAAACTTTTGATATAATGCAGATGATTTGAATATGGATGCAATTTTTAATGATGATGATGATGATGAGAGTCATGAGACAAATGCCATTGAAGCAAATCTTGGAAGCAATTCTATTTCTCCTTTTCCTTGGCCACCGATGGATTGAGTATACGATGATGTTTAGTTTGAAATTTTCTTATGCCTTGGATTAGATTTGACTTGATATTTTGTTAAATTTGAACTTGTGTTATGAATTGGTTTGATGTTGAGTGTGGTTTGAACTTTGAAGTTTTGTAACTTTTGTTATGTATTTGTCCTGTTGGATTGAGTTGGTTTGATTAAATTTGAAATTTCACTAAGGATTCATATGATATTGTGTTGAGTTTTGTTATGTATTGAATATTTGAATGAGTTTGATATTAGGTTGAGGTTGAAGTTTTGTTATGTATTTGATTGAGTTGGTTTGATGTTAAGTTTAAACGGATTGGTTTGATGTGTAGTTTGAAGTTTAAAATCTTTTTATATATTGGATTAAGTTTGGTTTGGTGTTAAATTTAAACTTGTGTTGTGGAAACGTCATGTGCAGCTTAAATTTTGAAATTTTGTTATATATTGGTTTTATGCTTGTTATGTATTTTTATTTTTTACAATTTATTTTTTTCCTTTCAAATTATTTATTTGATAACTAATAATAAATGAATATTATATATTATTATAGAATTAAAAACTAATTTATAATTAAAAAATAATTTTATTAACCCAACATTGACCCGAATGACCTGGCGGTTGAACCAATTGACCCGAGACCCAAAGCCTAGACCGGGTCAATGCCCAGGCCGAGTATGATAACATTGCTCAATAGTTATACTAAATTATGTTCATTAGTGCGAGTCATAGACCATAATATTATCACATTAAAACTAAAACAAAAGAAAATGCAAATTATTATGAATTAAATATTTATGGAAAAAATTAACCAAACACATCTAATTTACAAAACATTTATTTATTTATTTTCCCCATAAAGTCACAGGAAACAAACAACTCAAGAAAATCATTTCTAAAAAGTATAAATTAAAATTTTATTTTAATAACCAAACCTAGATGAGCTCTTAATTATATACAGAGAGAGAGAGAGAGGACGGTTTCCAAAGACATCCCTGGGAGCCATTGGATGTTAACTCAATAGCTCACCCAATGATTTTCCCTCCAAAAAAAATATATATATCATAACATCGCATCCCCACCCAACCAATTATCACTCTTTCTTTCCTCTCTTGCTCTCTTATATTTTTTATCATATGTGACTTAAACAAATATGGATTTCACTTAGTCAATCTTAATTTTATATTTGCACTCTTTAGATTATTTCATTTAAATGTAATAGAAATTTATTATCCATAATTTCTTAATAAAAATGATAAATAAATAACCAAGAAGCAAGCATTGATGAAATCAATGGTTTAAAATTCTAAAAAAAAATAAAAAATAAAATAAATGAGAGTAAATGTAGAGAGTTTAACTAATTTAATTGAGAATAATTAAATAGTACTATAAAACATTAGAAATGAATGTTGAAGAACATTCAACAACAATAAAAGCATGCAATTTCTCCGGCAAGGAAATCTGTAGGTTTGACCAAGCAAATGAATCCATAAATATTTCATGTCTTTATTTGAAGACAAGAATTCAATTGATGTAACATTTGTTGGGCAGAGATTCAAATTGAAATTAAAAATTATAGGGTAAATTACAAAATTAGTCACTGAACTATCCACCAGTTCCTATTTTAGTCACCAAACAAAAAAAAATTCTATTTTGGTCACTAAACTTATGAATTGCTTTCAATTTGGTCACTGACGCTAACATCGTTAACGGCGATCTGACGTGGCTTAGCCACGTCAGCACAGCAAATTAAAAAATCTATCTTCTTTTGCTAGCTGGGATTGGTTGCTGCTTGCTTGAAAGCAACCGTGGGAGCTATCCTGCAGCTCCTCCTCTGGTCCTCAAGCACAAGCTCCCTTGCAAACCAATCCAACTTCTCCAAATTAGTTCTTTCACTAATTCTTTTCCCAGAGAACAACACTGACTTCACATTCTTTTGCTTCAACATTGCCTCAGCTGCATCCACAAGCACTTTCACGTTGCTGGGGCTTGAGGCTTGGATCAGAGTATTCATCTACTCCAGAACAAACCCCCATACTGGAACAATTAGCCTACCAATACACAACCAAATTCATGATAAAGTGGTAGCAAATTTTGCTCAGGTTACAGCAAAGATATGAGCTATCAAGAACAAGCAAGGCCGAGAATGGTCCAAAAACCAGACAGCATTGTGTAATTAATATGGTAGTAATCAATGGTAGTAGGTTTGTGCAAAGTGCACCACCACCAAGCTAACAATTAAGTCCAGAGAAGAGGAAGCACAGAGAAACCGTTAAAAAAACAATCCATTCAAATATTCTGACCTGATGCATTTCCATGGTAAAAAAAAAAAAAACTTTTTTTTTCTGAGATTTTACCTAAATTCGGACGTAGTTGGAAGAATGAGCATGGGGGAAGGCGAGAGCGACGGAGTGGTCGACAAGGTCGGCGGCGCCATCGAAAGAGATACGAGCCATGGGACGAGCCCATTCCTTTGCCGTCCACAGCCGGAGCAAGAAAGCATCGGGCACGGCAGCTCCAGCGCCGCAACCGAGGGAGAGGACCATGAGGTCCTCGACGTCGCTGACAAAGGGGAACAATATTTAAAAGAGAAAGAAAGAAAGGAGGAAGAAGAAGAAATGATTGAATATATGTTTTTTTATTTACTGTGCTGGCATGGTTAAGTGTGCTGACGTGGCTAAGCCACGTCAGACCGCCGTTAACGGTGTTAGCGTCAGTGACCAAATTGAAAGCAATTCATAAGTTTAGTGACTAAAATAGAATTTTTTTTTTTTTGTGACTAAAATAGGAACTGGTGGATAACTCAATAGCTCCCCCAATGATTTTCCCTCCAAAAAAATATATATATCATAACCTCGCATCCCCACCCAACCAATTATCACTCTTTCTTTCCTCTCTTTTCTCTTATATTTTTTATCATATGTGACTTAAACAAATATAGATTTCACTTAGTCAATCTTAATTTTATATTTGCACTCTTTAGATTATTTCATTTAAATGTAATAGAAATTTACTATCCATAATTTCTTAATAAAAATGATAAATAAATAAACAAGAAGCAAGCATTGATGAAATCAATGGTTTAAAATTCTAAAAAAAATAAAATAATAAAATAAATGAGAGTAAATGTAGAGAGTTGAACTAATTTAATTGAGAGTAATTAAATTGTGAGAGACCGACCCACCTCAGTGAGACTCGGAACAGAACTCTGCACAAGCCAGGTATTGTTTTGCTTAGTCGCACAATAATTCGCACTCCCTCGGAGTCGAACCCGCGACCTAAGCCTTTTGTCTCACTTAAAGTGAGCGCCTCTGAGAGGCGCTCACTTTAAGTGAGACAAAAGGCTTAGGTCGCGGGTTCGACTCCGAGGGAGTGCGAATTATTGTGCGACTAAGCAAAACAATACCTGGCTTGTGCAGAGTTCTGT
This sequence comes from Dioscorea alata, assembly GCA_020875875.1. Classification (NCBI taxonomy): domain Eukaryota; kingdom Viridiplantae; phylum Streptophyta; class Magnoliopsida; order Dioscoreales; family Dioscoreaceae; genus Dioscorea; species Dioscorea alata. Next base: position 3,557,440 of record CM037015.1, on the reverse strand, counting down.
TCCGAGTCTCACTGAGGTGGGTCGGTCTCTCACATAAATAGTACTATAAAACATTAGAAATGAATGTTGAAGAACATTCAACAACAATAAAAGCATGCAATTTCTCCGGCAAGGAAATCTGTAGGCTTGACCAAGCAAATGAATCCATAAATATTTCATGTCTTTATTTGAAGACAAGAATTCAATTGATGTAACATTTGTTGGGCAGAGATTCAAATTGATATTAAAAATTATATAATATATTCCAACATTAAATAACAAAATTATAGTTATAATTAACCATAATACTAGATATTTTAATAAATTAGTGATTATGTATATAAAAAATTATTTGAAGTCCATTATATAAGTCATTCCCTTCCACATTCCTTTATCAAAAAATGCTAAAAGACCAAAATAAATTAAACTCAAACATATATATCATTACCATTCTCAGGTCCATATGATGAAGAGGAGGGTCTTTGTGTTAGATAACTAAAAGCCAACAATTAATTCATTAAAGCACAATAAAAAACACACACACAAATTTTAACATTTATCATTTGATTAGGAAGTTATTAGTTTCTTAAATTTGATCTTTTGTTATTACAAGTTAGAAACACAATGTAATTATCAAGGTTAAAATTTTGAACTCAAATTTATTTATATTTTAAATTATATATATATTCTTCGAACATTCGTAGATGACGTATTCTAACATATGTATATTACGAAAAAAAGAGAAGAAACAATAGGCAATAACAACAACACAACTGTGAAAAATGGAGATTCTAGTGTTAAGTCTTTCATGGATAATGTATGAAATTCTTGGTAACAATCACAAACTGAAAAAATCATACCAACTTTAAACAACAAAGAATATAAAAAATAGAGTTCTAATAACATTTTTCATAGTTTCCAGTAAATCCCCAGTTTGTGTAAAATGCCTGCAAATACTCCCCAGAAGACAATCTCAGCAAACAGCACATACAAAAGAGTACCAACTATTTCAGAGTTCCAGACATCAACAAAGACATGCTTATGAATCCAATGAACCTGGCAATCAAATCGATAAATCTTTAATCAGTAATAACACAGTTGCAGAAACAAAAATTATACGGATATAGACATACGAGAGAATTATTCGGCTTGTCGTAATACCACCCGTTGAAAAATGCAGCCAAAATTCCCTGTGCTCCTAAAACAAACACCAGCATTGCATTCATCCCGATCCATTCGAGGAACAGAAATGGAGCTCTTAATCCCCAGACATCAATCTGCAGATTAATTTAACCATTGATCAATCTACAAAATATATGGAAAAGGTTTTGATTTTGATTATTTATTGAAGAAGAACAAAAACATACCAGTATATAGAAACCTGATAGGACTAGTCCTGCAACTCCAGCAGTAAAACAGATATAACTGATGCTGTAAAGTTGTTTGTTGATAGGAATGGCTAACAAAAAATTTTAAAAAAAAAGTATTAAAGAGTTGTCTGAACATATGTTAAGTCTGTGTTTAATAGTATTGTTATTCAGAAATATTCAGTATATTAAGTGGTGTATTGTTAGAATATATATATATATCAAATATTTAAAGATATGCATATAAAAGATACAAAAGGTATTTCATCTAAGTGGTTAATTTATACTTGTGACTTGTGAGTGTATATATATAAAAATCTCATCTTATGAATATATATGGAAAACCTTGACAAGGGCATATGCACAATTTCAAGTTTTCGCAAACGTATATATGTAAAAGAGAAAATCCATGTCAAAGTAAATTGACGTTTTCTTAAATAAATCATGATCTCCCTTATTTTGAAATTTATAATGATATATTCTTAAATAGATCATTATCTTTCTTATTTTAAAAGTAATAATAATTTATGTTTAGTTTCTATCAAACATAAGCAGAGAATCAAGGAATTGAATAGATCACCATGATACAAATGTAAAAAGCATACCATTTGTGAAATGGAAGATGATGGCGAAGATGATTAGACCAAGCCCCATTAACAACCATTGCTTGAGTCTATCCGAATGATTCTGCAAACAACCGAAGTTCTATTATTAGAAGTACGGGAAAAACTAGTGGACAAGAATTTAATCAATGTATGGTACCTTAAAATGAACAAGAACATGCCCATAATGAACTCCAATGGTACCTGAAACAATGGCCGATACAGAGCTGAAACCGAGAACTAGAACATATAAAAATTTGATTGTATGTCATCGAGTTTTCATTGAAAGGAAGGATAAACGAGAACATACCTCAACAAGCCTTCTGGTTCAAATGGACCGAGACACCATGAAGGAGCATCGTCTCTGAGAGGTCCTAGATTCGGCGAATCGTAGGTGCAGTCCTTTGATCTTCTCCAGACAGGCTGAGTGTAGATATGGTTGATACCCCAAACTTGCCTGTCGATATAACCAACTGCATTGCAAGCAGGTCCTAAGTGTCCACGAACACCACACTGAACCTGAAAACAAAGCAACAGCACCTCCAAATAAATTTGCTTTATAAAAAAAAGACCTTAATAGAAAGTTTTTAACATACCAAAAATCTCTTCCCGTCGTTGATATCTCCCGGGTTATGGAATACAAAGCTCCAGTCCGGAACATAGAGTGCATATGTGGTGATGATGTATATGATAAGCGCGACGAAACCACCCAGCCTAGAGAATTACTCAGCAACCATACATTGATCAAACACAGGGCAACACTAGAAATAATGTATGAGATATTTTTTTATTACCATTGCCAATGATATGCACTGAAGATGGCAGAACGATGGGGTCTGAGGACAGTAGGCCGGATATTTGCAGTCAGAGCTTCGATCATAGCCACCACAAAGTAAACCAGAGATATTCTCTGCAATCAAAAGATCAAAATAAGAGTTTAAAGTATCAGTCTCGACAAGGAAAGGTATTGAGGAATGGATTGATAGTACTTGTAGGATGCCCATCCATCGAATTCGCTTCATGTCGACACCATATGAGAGGTCATCTGGTGCATGGGAGTATCCACCTACATTGAGCATTGTATTGAGAACAAAGCATGATAATTTAGACCGAGAAAGAGAGAAGAATGTAATAACCTTGGAGGAGAATTCCCCAAAAAAGAAGTTTGAGTGTTCTAATTGTGATCTTTCTCATTGCATCCGAGATTCTTGGAACTCTCTGCAAATGCTTCAAAGGTTCAGAGAGAAGAATAGAAAACAAACTGAACCAAACCAAAACAATTAACTGTACAAACCTTGAGAGCAAAAGCAATGGCAACCCCAACAATGAAGAGGAAGAAGGGCAAGACAAAATCAGCGAGAGTACAACCATTCCATGGTGAATGATCAATCTTATCATAAGCTTCTCCGGCATCATCAACCAATATCATTATCTGAACCATAAATTCATATCACCAACCAAAGAGAACAATCTATTATAATTTTATAAAAATATATGTTGCCTTACCACAATGGTGAGTCCTCTGAATGCATCCAATGCTGCCACCCTCTTGCTCCTTGCCCTTGGAAGCTCTAGCCGAGCCATCTCCCCAGTCACATTCTCCAAGTGTTCCTCCACCTTCTCTGTGTTACCATTTCCATGACCACCACCACCACCACCACTGTCTTGTCCTTTATCCTCAACTCTGATGGCCAGAGAGTTATCATCATGGTTTTCAAAACCATTTGACATAACCATTACCTTCTTTTCTTGTCCATGATCTCCATTCATGTTTGTAGTCACTGCAGTAGTTCAATGAGACTCTCCTCCTCCCTTAGCTTAGCTCCTTTTAGAATCCTGAAAGAATTTTAGAAAACATAGAATGCAGTATTTAATAAGAAGCACAACAAAATAGCACTTTTAAACTAAGACAAATTATCACCATCTGAGCACAATAAAATAACACCTTCAATCCAAGGCTGAAAGTCTCACCTCTGTGCAGAAAAATATAAGTTTCTTTGGTGGCGGCTGGCAGTGTGAGATTGGGAACTAAAACTGCTGTAACATTTTTTTCTTTTTTCTTCTTTTTTTTTCTTTTCTTTTTTGAGGCGATTGAAATCATGAAAGTCAAGCAATCAATCAAAAGGCAGAGAGAGAGAGAGAGAATCAGTAAAAATCCTAACAAGTCATTGTGATTTATTGAATCACACTAGAAAATTACGAACAGAAACTTTTAAAATTTTATTTGCAACGTAAGAAAAACAACAAATAAACATAACAGAAAGGATGGCAAGAACTCCACTTGAATTTAGAAGAGTAAACCAGAAGACAAAATCCAGTACAGTAGTTTAAAACAAAAGTGCATCTCATCTTCATTCTAAATTAAGCGAAACCTCTTCCAATGTCCATATGGAGCCTTCTTCTCCTTTACCAAAGAACAAAAAATAATAATAAACAATAATTAAAACATGGTCGAACATTAGCTCCATTAACATGTATAATATGTCATATTTTTGGACAAGCAGTGGCAACCATGTGTCAAAAGGTCAGCAAAATCATATTCTGCTGTAATACTGTTGTCATAGAATCATTCACACCTTAATGGGTGCAGATGGAGCTTCCTTTGTGACATGTGGCAACAACTGCAACCCAGAAGAAAGAAGCAATTTGGAGTGTTACAGAATATTGGAATCAATCCTATGAGATAATAAGTAACAATCACAGAATACATCATAGCATAAAACTCTAGAGATCACTGCAGTTCAGCTTGAAAATTTTCATCTGAAGACTCAGATTTGAAAAATTTTAACTATATAACTTTAAATTGGTAATATGCTCAAGAATCCAGAGAAACAAGCATTCAACTCCCTGCTTCATGTCTGGACTAGTTATTAGCAAACAGAGGATATAATTTGAATCCATGAAGCATGACAAGCATTTGCTGGTGAGAACAAAATCTCATTCAATCATAAAAACAATTAGAGAGAATAAGTATGTCGGAATATTGAAAAGCTGAACATGAACCAACAGCCTTCTTTCCGCAACCTGAAATCCAAAAGGGGAAAAAAAGTCAGTTTGTAAAAGAAAAGGAAGCGATCAAAAATGAAAGTCCAAAGGAAGTACCAGTTTCAAGAACACCATTCACGTGCATTCTGAAACATTTTCAACCATGGACTTGGACCCTTCTTCTTGACATTCCATCCCTCTGGATACCAAGGGAACTGCCACATCATGAAGCACCGTTCGGGGTGCGGCATCATAGCAAGGTGCCTACCATCAGGAGAACAAAGGGCTGCGACACCTAGTGGTGAACCATTGGGATTGAATGGATAAACTTCGGTGACACCACCGACATCATCACAATACCGCAAAGGAGCCAAGCTGGACTCAAGAACCCGATTCAAGACAGCATCATCCGGAAAATATGCTCTACCCTCACCATGAGCAGCCCAAACACCCAGTGTACTGCCCTGCATTCCCTTGAACATGATAGCCGGAGAATCCCCAATCCTCACACTAGTAAAACGGCATTCAAAGCGACCTGATTCATTGTGAATGAATCTTGGTTGTGATGTGTCTCCGCCAGCACCTAGAGAACCACCAACATCAGCGCCCGGTACCCATCCAAGAAGAGCCATGAGCTGACATCCGTTACAAACACCAAGGCTGAAAGTATCTGGCCGATTATAGAACTCATGAAACTGCTGTAGCAAAGGCTGGTTGAACCTTATGGATGCAGACCAACCTTTAGCAGAATCTAGTACATCAGCATAACTGAAACCTCCAACAAATGCAAGCCCGCGGAACTGATCCAATGAAACTTTCCCACTCAGGTCAGACATTGTGATGTCCCAAGGTTCAAATCCTGCAGCATAGAATGCTGCAGACATTTCCCTGTCCCCATTGCTTCCTTCCTCACGAATGATGGCCACTTTTGGCTTCTCAGTCACCAACATGAATTTGTCATCTGTAAATTCAGGTGTGAAAGATAATTCCCATGACGGTGCCTGTCTGCTTCTCAGGCCTTCTTTCTCAAGTTTTACACAAGAAGCCAACCTCTGAAGTCCCTCAAGATGAAAACTGGTTTCCTCCCATAGGTCCCTCAGATAAGGCATTTCTTCTTTCAGCTGAGGTGTTCCATCAACCAATAACTCGATTACAGGTGATGCAGTAACACGGCCAATGACCTCCCCATAAACACCAGCCTTTTCAAGCTTTCCTCTGACATAATGTATATTTGTTGAGCTGACTTCAAGAATAAGACCAAGTTCTTCTGAAAACAGTAACTGGTGAAGACTGCAACCCCTTGAGTTTAGGTGCAACTGAACACCACAGTTCCCCGCAAATGCCATTTCAAGGATACAAACTATAAGTCCACCATCACTGATATCATGACCAGCGTAGATCAATTTTTCGTCAAGCAGTTGTTGAACAGCTTCAAAAGCCTTCTTTAGATGGGAAACTTCATCAAGATCAGGACACTCATCACCGATTTGGTTGAATGACTGCAGAAGAGCAGAGCCACCTAATCGCCGTTTCCCTCTGGCTAAATCAATGTGCACTAGAAAACCTACATCATCATCTCCAAGCTTCAAGTCTGGGGTAACAGTCAATGTAATGTCAGGGCAAGTAGCATAGGCACTGATGACAAGATTTCCAGGAGCCTTGACAATTTCACCACCAGCATGAGCTGCCATAGAAAGGCTGTCCTTGCCCCCATCAATTGCTATACCAAGTTCAATCATGGCTTCTGAAAGGGCTGTAGCAGCATCATACATAGCTGCACCTTCTCCATCAAGCTTGGCTGCATACATCCAGTTCCCACTTGCTTTGACATCACCAAGAGAGGTAATTTTTGCCCAGACAAGGTTTGTCAATGCTTCACCAACAGCCAAACGTGCCATTGACTTTGCATGCAAAAGACTCTTCAGCGGCTGCTCCCCAATGGCACATGCACCACCGGTGAGACCGGAGTGCGTCTGAGCAATAACAGCTACATCAGCAAGTGGGAGTTGTAAGGCTCCAACTGTCTGCTGCTGTGCCACAAGACCTGTCACACATCTGTCCACTTTCGTTGTCAGGAAGCGTTTTGAGCAAACTGAGGGAAGCCTCAAGACCCTTTCCAGTGAATCCATCAATGTGGTTGTTGGAGAAATATCTGGGGGAGTAAGAACTGGAGTTGTGGTCTTAAATTCAAAGCATTTCTGAGGCATGTCCCCAAGAACCTTCTCAAGTTCAAGATCCACAACTGGAGATGGAAGAGGGAGTCCACTTGATTGACAGTGCTCAATAGATGACTTATCCACTAAAACAACTCGTCCACTGCCGCTGATCGTCCCAATAACAGCCATAGAAACCCTTTCCCTCTCACAAATAGACTGCAACAAGTTCCGGCTTTCAGGTTTCACCAAAAGAGCATCCTGCTCCTGATACTCAGCACCCCATATCTCCAGGACTGACAATGTACTATCACCAACAACTATAGCTCGGATATCAATTTCAGCTCCTTTGGGATAAATAATCTCCTTCACAACATTACAGTTACCACCAGCACCTTGATCATGGATGCTGATAATTGGGTTGTCTTCTCCCATTTCAGCACAAGCACGAACAACACGGTACAGTTTTTGTGCCATCTCAGCATCTCCTCTCTGGACAGCATTAAAATCCAAATCAGCATCATTCTGCCCACTAACCATGCTGGAAGCAGCACCACCACCCATCCCAATTCGATATGCAGGACCTCCAATCTTCACAACCAGCATTCCAACATCTGGTTCTCCCTTCTCTATATGAGAATGATCAATTTGGCCTATTCCTCCACTGAACATTATTGGTTTCAGCCACTCACGTCTTTCCCCGTTTGGCAGCCTCATTCCAAATGTTCTTGTAAAACCTTGGATTAAAGGCTCTCCAAATTTATTTCCATAGTCTGATGCCCCATTACTTGCATCAATTAGAATCTGCAAAGGCGATGCCAAGTTCGTAGGATACACAAAAGATGGATCCTCCCATGGAGCATATGAACCTTCAATTTGAAGGTTACCAACACAATAACCAGCTGTGGAAGCTACAACAAATGATCCCCTTCCTGTTGCATGTGTGTCCCTAATACGACCTCCAGCACCAGTTTCAGCACCAGGATAAGGAGCAACAGCACAAGGAAAATTGTGAGTCTCTGCGGTAAATAAAATATCAAGGTCATGCTTGAATCTGCACAAGGGAGATGAGGCACCAGGTTTTGTTGGCCTCAGCAGATTTACAGCAAATCCCTTAATTGCACTGGAGTTGTCTTTGAAGCCAATCACAGAATTGTTCGGATTTGCCTTCAAAGTACTCTTCACAATCTGCATGAGGGTTCTATTCATAGGCTGACCATCTATAATAAGCTTTCCGTTGAAAAACCAATGCCTACTATGCTCGCTATTAGACTGGGCAATATCAAAGAGCTCAACAGTTGATGGATTGCGTTTTATATCATCCCTGAAGAGACTTGTATAGTACTGAATATCATGCTCATCAAAAGCAAGACCCATTTTCATATTGATTTCCTCCAGAGCCTCTCTTCCTCTCTCAACGACTGGAACAAAGCTAACAGCCTCGGGGACAATGGTCGATTTAAATGATGTGAGCTTCTTAGGATAGACACACTCTGTCATTCGATCATGAATCATAGACACAAACTCATTGATTTGGCTATCCTCCAGTGGATTGCTTCCAGCCTTTAAATACAACAGATATCTTCTTGACCTCTCCATGCGAGTCACTTCTGTCAATGTGCATGCTTGGCAAATAGATACCGCATTTGCAGACCATGCCGTGGTGAAAGACATCCGTGGGCCTACCTCAATCAAAATAGTAGAGATATCTTCATTGATCTCTTCTTTATCCAGAAAGGTTTCAGTGGTTAAGTTCTCAGGCTCATATGTCTCTTTTAGAAGCCACTTGAGTATTTCAAGCTTCTCACTCGATAGCTCAGAACTCAGTCCAATGTTAAAGCATTGCTCCGTTTTCAACCCAACAATTTGGCTAGAAATTTTAAGCTGAATCCTCCTGAGAAGCTCGGCAGTTGCACTGTCTTGCAATAATGGACAGCGATAAAAGTGTATAATTTCAACAGGTTGTTTCACTACATCAGAATCTTGAGCTATTGGGGTCTGTGTACGTCTTGAAGACACAGCTCTTGGAATCCATGGTGTCCCCTCACTGAAAATTGCTTTTAGACTTCTGACAGCAGAGTTTCTCCGACATACATGGAACCTTATTTGACTAGATTGCTTTCGCAGAAAAAGGCTTTGTCTTTGCGGTCCCTTTAAAAGAATCAAACAAGAAAGACCGTAAGAATCTGTGGTGGGAGGGATAAACATAAGATACCACATAAGTAAAAACACAGCCCTTCAAAAGAGCTAAAGACGAAGAAATTGCCTTTTGAGCAAGGATTTCCGTCAAATATTACCTGAAACTGCCAGTACTTAATCACAGATGCTTGTCCCACAGTAGCCATCAGCTCGCTGCTCAAAAGAGTAGCAATCAATGTGTGAATTTTTACAAATATAAAGTTCAGAACTCCCAATATGTAATTGACAGAACCTTTTTCTTTATATTATTGCACTATAACTCACCTTTCACATGTATAATCATTCAACATTAAATTAGACAGACACAATGATTTAGGTATGCAGACTTTTTGACCCAAGCCAATAAAATGAGAAATCCTCTCCAGTAAATTGTTGAAGCAAAGATGAATGGAAGAATTTCACAAGAAATAAAAAAAAAAAATTCATGGATTATTCGATAGAAGATATTTCTCACAACATAAGCACTGAGACAAAGCAACCTTAATGAACAAAAAATCTGAAGAGTGAGAAACATGTGGAGCCTCACATAAGCTGCAAGATTCAACAAATAATAAGGTTTGCAAAGATAAAAACATAGGCATAACCTGCCTGCGTTAGCTAACTTTCTATCAAAAGAATATGATCATGATTAAGACATACAAGAGAATTTCATTTAATGCCCTTCGCAAGTTGAAAAAACCACCAAACAAGCTTCCTGGGGTGAAAAACATAACTAAGAAGAATTTCAGTTTCAACAGAAAAGTATCATCTTGCTGAATTCACCACTAATCCATCAAGCTATATTCAAATGTAATATAGACTGCTTAAGTGGATGTAAGCATTATGAATTGACTCAATTATAGAATGCTAATGAAACATACATCTAATGAGATAGAAATAAATAAATAATAAATGTCGCTTAAAAAATCATTCTTTCAACTAGACTTACACAAAGGTTTCTTCTAACCTACTCAGTAACCCAAATTCATCAATTGAAGCCATCTCCCAAGTACTAATTGCCTTCAGATTTCCCGGACCAAAAAAATCACCAATTGAACTAACCTCAAACGAGATAAAAAGCCATGAAGCATCAAAAATTTCAAACTTTCAGCTAAACACACACACCTAATACACCCCAGTTGAAATCAATCACTCGACGAAGAAAAAAAAAGACAGTATCAAAAGTCTTCCTTTCAACTGAACTTACAAACAACACACTCACACACAAATTCATCAATTGAACTCACACACTTAATCAGATAAAAAGACACATGCAGCATAAAAAAAATCATTTCTTTTAAAAAAAAAAGAACTTGCACACATAATCAGGGCTAGCGACACACACAGCTAACATTGATATTAGGTTTAAAGCTCAAAGCATACTTTTAGCTTTTATAAAATCCATATATACTATCCAACAACTAAAAAAACATATCTTTTCAACATACTGATCATAAACTCCTGATTTTCTCTCACCACAGCACAGCAAATGGCAAACAACAAAAACAACCCAGTGATCAAGATACAAACTAATTTCATGAAGAAAAAGAGCATCTGAGATAGAACTGAGTCGGGAATAGCATACCTTCTTCACTGGGGCTTTTCCTCGAACAGCTGATGGGTGCTCCGATAGGGGACGGCCAGCCGGCGGTAGTAGTCCTTGCAAAGGGAAAGGGCTTGATGGAAAGAGCGAACGTGACAACCAAAGAAGTTGTATAGTATATAAAGAAATTTCTAGGTTCCCTCCTATGGGCCCCACTTTGGTGAGCTGTCATTGCTTTGTTGGATTTGATGGACCCCACATTTAATGTTTTTCTTTTTATAAAATTTTATAATTTATTTTTAGATATAACAAATGTATTTCATGATTTGTTTTCATTTATAAGGTTTAAATGCTTTATTTTTTAAGTGTATTTGATCATGATATTGATTTTGTAGATATAGTAATATGTTGTAAGATTGAGTTTGGTACATGTGAAAATATCCAAATTTTTCGGAATCATTTTATCATATTTAATAGGTTACAATATTAAAATTATCCTTCTATTTTGGGTTTTCAGCATTTTTATTCCTTCTAATATAAAATCCGTTATTTTTACTCAATTTTATATTTTTTTTATCCTTTCAATTAATGGATCTGCTTTTTTAGTCTTTACAGTTAATAAACTCCAAGAAACCAAAATGATGAAAATGTACAAATAAGAAGATCAACAAGGCGGATTATACAGCTAAATAATGAAAATGTGTAAATATGATTGGTCAGTAAATTTCTAATATATATATATTACAAAACTGGAAAACGAAACCGTCGCCATTTTCTTTCCGAGCACTCCAAAGCCTCAAAAATCCCTCTTCGTCTTCTTCGCCGATGCGGCGATGAACGGGGCAGTCACCTCCCCGCCGGAGCTCTTCTACACCCATTGCGGCCATCGTGAATTTGGTGCCAACCCCTCCCTCTGCCTTTCCTCCTCCCTCTTTCGCCGTGGCCGCCGCCCAGACACTCGCCGCCGTCCCCCCGACCGTGACTTCGAGCTCTCTATCTCCATCGCTGACTTCTCGTCGCGCGCCTTTTCCTCCCTGAATCGCATACTACGCACCTCCGAGTTCCGCTTACGCCGCGTCCTCTCGTCCGGCGCTGATGCTTATAACGACCTCCGCACCTCCGTCCGCGTCGATCGAGGGAACCGCATCGTTTTCTCGTGCCGTAGATCATCGCTTGACTTCGTCACTAACCTGCTTCTATGGAGTTTCGTGACGGTCCTGGCGGCTAGGGCTTTGGTGTGGCTGTGGCGGCAATTACGGTTTCGAGGGTTTGGGAATTGGTTGGTAGTGAGGAGGGATCGGAGTCTTGGTGGCAGAGAGGTTGTGGTTGGGAGGAGGAGGGTCAGCGTTCCAGTGAATCCTCTATCGCTGTCAGCTTCAAGAGCTGAACTGAAAATAAAAGAAAGTAATCAAAAGAATCGTTTGGCGAAGCGGGAGAAGCTGCCGCATTGGTGGCCGGAGCCAATCACTTCGCAGGTTGTTTCTGATAGGAAGGAGGAGCTCCAGAGAGAAGCTAATAGATTGGTTCGAGGTGAGCTGCCCTAATTTTATTGAGATTATCTAAGCAAAGAAGATGAGAAAAAAAATTCTAATTTTGGAATTTTTTTTATTCGGTTTATTGATTTTATTTTCTTCTCTTTTGTAGGTAAAATTTTGCCCTTTTATATTCCAAATGGCTTCATGAATGTATTATTTGTGCTCCTTAATCTCCTTCAGATTGTTATATATTTATTTGATTGCCAGCAATTATGGATAGCAGGATGAACGGAATGGATTATAAAGAGGATGATATAATTCAAGTTAGTGGCTCTGTGATCTATATGAATTTTTTTTATTGTATTTACCATCATTCATTAGCTATTTTTTAAGGATGAACTACTTCTGAAAACCTAGTTAAAATTTGCACCTTTAATTATTCAGATAGACGTGTCGTTTGCTTTTTGATGTATATAGGCTGTTGCGATTTTATACTGCTTGAAAAATTGAATAAATTGCTTAGTTCAGGATAATTTCAGATTTCAGGTTGGAGTCTTTGGTCATTGTTATAGTGGATTGCATTTAGTTGTTCTAGGTTAATATTGTATGAGTGGTTGCCAAGGATTGAAATTTGTTAGGTTATAACAGTTAGTTTAAATCATAGGTGATTATGAATTTCATCTACTACATTTGGCACTACGTGATGAAGTTCAAGTCATTAGTTTCTAAGGTGATACCATGCACTATTTTGTATAGGAATGATTTTTTCATGGCCTTCTACTAATCTCTTTTGTTGATTTCTGTCTGGCTCATTCTTAAGCTAATAAATAATGGCCTTTCCCTCGTGAGAACAGCTTCGCCAGATTTGCAGGATTTCTGGTGTGAATGTCTTTTTTGAAACTACCAATGTGCGTGATTCATTCTATCGAGCTGCTGTGGTTCTTGTTATCAATAATTGCATCAGGTTTATCTCAGTCCATTTCTTTAAGAGTGTCTTTTATGATCTTGCCCTCTATTTTGTTTTGTATTTTGATATTTTCTTCTTTTTGTAAGTAATTTAGAATAAGACAGCCCGATGCCACTCCTCAAATTGATGGTGAGGATGCCAGGCGATTTATTTCTGGGCTTGCTGGTAACATTGGGCTTGATAATGTTCATGCTGCTAGACTTGTTCGTGCAGCTGTTGCGGCTCACACACGTTCATGGATTTTGCAATGTTGGGTAGGATTTTCTGTAGTTGTTTCTTCTATATATTCACTAGATTGCTTAGGTATTCCTGATCGATGATTTGAGCTTCTCTTCCCTATTCAGGCATTTGAAGTTCAAGGAAAACGATCTGAAGCAAAGGAGGAAGTATCAAAGATATGTCAAATCCATCGAATTTTCCCTTTTGAAGAAAATTCTGTATGTATTTCTACTGGTTGATTGATAGCTTGTGTTTTGTGCTATTTATAAATGGCATAAATTACTAATTTTGAGTGAATACTTGATATACAAAGGGAGCTATATATATTTGTGGCAGTATATTAGATTGAGTAAATTACTTTGCTAGTCATAAGACATATTGAACCAATTATAAGTTTATCTGCTACTTAGTTCATATACATGCATTATCTCTTCCTAAAAGGCTTAAAGAGGGAGAAATTTGATTTGCTTAAAGGATTAAATTTAAGCATATAGTTTTAGATTATTAACATTGTTAAAAGCTCAAAGGCTCGGCTCAGTAAACAAGTGATTCCCGAGCTTAATTTTTAAGCTCGTAAGGTAAACAGGCTCGAGCTTGAACACCACCAAGCTCGGCTCATTAAGGCTTGTGAACAACTCATTTATAGTATCATTAAGGCTTGTTTATAAGAATTGTTAAAAGTAAGAATCATTAGTAGAATTGCTTATTACTAATAAGCTCATTTATATAAAACATTTATAGAACTGTTTATAGTAATATTAACATAGTTGTATATGGGATTATTAATAATAATGTGTTACAAAAATATTACATGTCGTTTTAGTATAAGTTTAAGCAAAATATAATATTAATTTATAATTTTTACTATAAGAACGTTTAATATTATCTTAAAAACAAGACATTTTTCAATAATAATAATAATAATGTATTATTTATGAAAACAATGACCAAGTTTTATCAAGCTAATGAGCCGAGCTTGGGCTTTAGAATTTTATGAAACTTGAAGTAGGGTCGAGCTCGGCTCGGGCTTAGTTGAAGTAAACTCGAGCTAGGCTCGGGCTTAGTTGAAGTAAGCTCGAGCTTGGCTCGGGCTTAGTTGAAGTAAGCTCGAGCTTGGCTCAGGCTTGGTTAAAGTACGCTCATGCTTGGCCCGGGCGTGGTTAAACTAGTGATGAACCAAGCTTGAACATGGCCAAGCTCAACTTGGCTCGTGTCGTTTACAGCCCTATGTGCTCTAGCTTGTAACTAACTTTTGAAACTTTATGAACTATATATTATATTATTCTGTACTCTACATGTGAGATTTACATGTCCATAATTAGCAGGGGGATCTATGTTTTTGCATATGTGCATGCCTGTGTATGTCTATGGTCTTCTAGCTGCTGCTGTTTTATACAAAACAAAGAATCTCTTAAATTGCATTAATTTGATTCTGGATGATCATAACACCTCTCCTGAGTAACTTTTGAGTTTGCATCGCTTGACATGGAGGCTGACATATATGGTCTTGTTGTTTCTAGCCTGAAATGGAGATGGTGGCAAGTGGCCTCAAGAAACATTTAAGAATAGATCAAAGGAAACGCTTGCTAAATCTGTTTGTTGAAGTTTGTGGTGCTGAAGGTCAGAAAATTGCAGCAGAAGCTCTTGATCTGGTGAGCGAACTTTGCAACATGGAACTTCTTCAAACTGAGTTCTAAATGCTTCTTCACTAAAATTCATGAGGAAGAATCTGTTCAGATGGTGAATTTTTTTTTAAATAGTTTGTCTGGTATTTTGATGAGCAGCTTCATATCAAAAGTGAAACTTGTTATAATTTGTCTTATTAATTTTAGGTGCCAATTTATGTGCAGTTTTATTTTATTTTTTGTATATGGGAAGTTCTCAAACATTAATGTTTATTCTGCAGATGCATCTTAATGGATCTGAAGGCGATGTTGTGAGGTATCACCCTGAGTTGTGATATTAATACTGTGATTGGCTATTCATCTGCCTTAATTGTTGTCAATTACGCATGAAAAACTGATTTGTT
This sequence comes from Dioscorea alata, assembly GCA_020875875.1. Lineage (NCBI taxonomy): Eukaryota > Viridiplantae > Streptophyta > Magnoliopsida > Dioscoreales > Dioscoreaceae > Dioscorea > Dioscorea alata. The sequence goes on along the minus strand of CM037015.1, from coordinate 3,541,943 downwards.
TGGATTACTTGCTGGATGTTAAACCAAGCGCTGGATGACATTATTTATTTATTTATTTTTAAATCTATAAAGGCTTCGAGGTTTCTAATGAACTCACTTTATATACCTTCAACTTGATTGCTTGTTTAATATCTTGTCTTCTTGGTGATTGTCTGTTCATATGCAGATTAAAGGTTACTTTCTTTTCTTTTTGGCTTGAATTATCTATTAAAGAAATGGAACTGTTAGATTATTTGCTTGCATTATCATGCCATTTTGCTTGGTTGAAATAGAATGCACATGTTGAAAACTTTCATGTTTTAGAGGAGTTAATTAGATAACTTTATTTAAGTTGTGTAAGTGAATTTACTGATATATCCTTCCGTGTTATTTGTAAAATAAATTTTGGAGGAAGAAGTTTAAAGATTACAATTGTAAAGTTGAAGAATATTTTAGGTTTTAAATATGGGCCTTTCTTAATTGCCCTGGTTCTTAATTCAGTTTTGGTGATGATTAATCATATACTAAAATATAATTTATTGTTGTAGGATAGGCTTTTTGTAACTTAAAAAAGAGGTATATTTGTTGTTTTATTTAAAATTTGAAATAATTAGTATAATCAACTTGAACAATCTTGCTTATCCCATAACTCCCAACAGCACCCAACAATGGTAGAGAACTTCTCAGCAAGTTCATGAATTGGTATCTTGAACTCAAAATCATGGTCATAACATTTGCATGCACATCCTAAAAGCTGCTATATTGGCTATTTGACAAATTACTTTCACAATGTATTATTATTCCATTCATTTTGTTAAAAAAAAAAAATGGCTGCAAATTTGGCAGCTTATAAATAACGAGAACTTTGAATCAGACTGTTGCAGCTTTAAGAGTGAGGAAGTCTGAAACTTTGTTGGTGTAGAAATCAGGTTGTATGTTGTTGTCAGGGCTTTGAAGCATTTGAAGGTTGGTAACACCTGAAAATGTGGATTTTGAGTAATAAATCCAAGCATTATTGTTTGTTTGATGGATGATTTAAATTCAAGAAAAGCCGAACTTTATATACCTGATAGAACAAGGAGAGTTTTACAGCCACCATTTTGTCCAAACAGGATATCAGTATCCAATCGATCTCCGACCATGCATATTTGTGACTTGAGAATGCCGAACCTATAGGATAAAAGTTATTGAGACATGTCATAAAGAACTGTGACACAATAAGCTAGAACAAATATGAAGTATTTTGGTTGTATCGAGAAATGCAATGCATATTTTTCGCGGAACTCACTTGTTTGATAGGTAATCCATCATAAAAGTTGATGGCTTTCCTACAACAAGAGGCTCTTTTTGAGTTGAACCACGGATTGCACCGACCATAGAACCACCACCTGAAGTTGTAAAATTAGGTTACAAAGTTTGAACACTACAACATAACTTTCTGAGGTTGTCGAGAATGAAGAAATAAGAAAATAAAAAGGTATGATTTGAGAACTAATTTGAGAACATAACCAGATTGAGCTTTTTATCATGTGAGAGACAAGCAAATATCTAAGTTAGGTTATCTGTTCAAGCAAAATGCATCACAACGGATTAAAAAAAAAAGGTCCTATTTATCATCATCAACACAAAAAGCAGAACCCTGAAGAATTATAACTTTTGCTTTTGTGTTCATAGTGAATGTAACATCCTCCGTAATGGCAGTTTGAACTGAAGAAAAAATTTAATTGAAAAGGTTAAAACATTACACAGCTGAAAAAGGAGGATAGATGTTAACCTGCCCATTCTTGAGCATCTGTGAGGTGAGTTACAGCATCACGATTTGTTGCAATAAAAAGACAACCGGGATTTTCACGTATGCAAAGTGTTCCATACCTATCGTTCGGAAAAGGAATACAGACACCCATATTAAGGTAAGAATTGTCTGTAATTCATAAATTTGTGCATACTTTGAATACACTGAAAATAAAAAGAAAATCTTAAGAATAACTGAACTTACTGAACTTTGTAGTAGTTGAAGTAACGATCAAAACCAACCACAACGGCTCCAACCTAAAACATGGGGATAATAGAAGACAAATATAGTCAATATGATGGAGGAAGTTAATTCTTTTTTTTTTTTTTTAAATCTTATACTCCAAGGAAAAGAGAGAAGAAACTCAAAGCTAAACAATAGGTTATAATGGAGTAATCATACATTCTCGTCATGCTCCATATAGAAACCAGGTTTCAACTCTATCTTTTTGTCACCATCTGCCTGAAAAACATAAAAACCCAGAGCATGAACAAATCTTTGTATGGATATGATATATATGGATGATAAATTTTAGATTAGCTATGTTTTTCCTTTTAGGAATTGTCAATTGCTAACATTGTGAAAGTTTATACAGTGGAATATAAGGCTTGGGCATAAATGGAAAAACAAGCTATAATGTCAATCAACCATCCTGAGATTTTGATCATACATTGAACTCATATGATCTTATATTATGGGAATTGCTAAATATATTCTCATAAAGTATAACTAGAAACCATAGTAGACCTGAAGATGTGTCAAGAAGATGACAAATGAACAATCTATGAGTGAACTGTGTTTATCATCATTTGCTGAGATTTACCAATCTCTAATCCTGAATTAAATTAGAATTTGCAGTATACAATTACCGGACTCGTGAAGGTTGCTGAAAAGGAACAAGGGCATTTAGAAGGAGAATGTACTTACTGATAACTAAATGGTGAATTATAATATGATATCTGACCATGAAATCTCTGTTGTTGGAAAAATCAATTTCATAGTGAATACCCACAAAACTCTAATATATAGTGCAGGTTCTTTGTAATAAACATACCGGACCACCCAGGTACTGAAAACCAGCAAGCTCTAGCTCCTTTAAGATTCCATCCTCACCTATCACATATACCTGAAATTTAACCAGAAGTTTTAGATAATTTCACCATTTGAATGAAATGAAATGCTATTTACAAGGAAAGAGCACACAGAGTATATACGAGAAAGACATAACATAGAAGATAGAGTTCGGTCATTGTCCATCATTAGTCTCAGGACACATAAACCCCGTTATTTAAGAAATACTCAATTCAAGTGCAAGTTATTATTATGACTTCTGTAAAATAAGAGGTACATATAAACCAAACTCTACACTATTAGATGCAAACCAAATGTATTATTTAGATCCAATTCAACCAAAAACCTTAAGCCGATAGAATGAGAAACCCAGGCTTATATATACCTATCTATAGTTTCCAAGTTTCCAAATTAACTGATATGGGACTATTAATTACTCGAAGATGCCATAATAGCAACAACATGCACATATAAACAAATGATGCAAATGACAAAATGTCCAAGAACAATTGAGGTTGTTCAATGGACAAGCCAGAAAACAAACCTTCTTATCTTTAGGGAAGTCAATTGACTTCAGATAGGCTGCTGCTGCAAAAGATGATGCAAAAATCTCTTCCTAAAACAGGGAAAATCACTAGTGAATGTGAGAATTTCAAGAGAAATTCATAAAAAAAAACAAAAAAAAATGTTTTTTTTTTTTCAAATTCAGCTAACCTCATTGACATTCAAACCCAAGGTCTCAAATTTCTTCCCATACTGCTTCCTAGACTTGGTAGAATTATTTGTCACAAAAACCAATCTTTTCCCCTGAAATTATTCCTCTCTTTCATCACTCAATCCACAAAAATTCATTCATGTAAAAAAATAAAAAACCCTACTTTGGAGCGAAGCATGTCAAGTGTTTGTGGCACGCCATCAATCAAGCTATCCCCTTTCCATATGACTCCTGAAAAGCAAAAACCTAAGTAAGAAAGCATCACAAAATCAACAAAATGAACAAAAAAGAAAAAGATGAAACCATCGCAATCGAAGATGAAAGTCTCGACGGAGTCGATGAGCTCATCAGGGTTCTGGAGCTTCTGCGCCGATGCGCGGACCGGAGAGAACGAAGCCATTCTCGAATTACGGAGCCTCACAGGTGGGAGGAGAGAGGAGGGAGAGGAGAAGAGGGTGCGATTTGGGACGGAGACGAAGGAGAGAGCAGCGGCCCTGCTCACAAGCATCATCTTAAAGGTTGCCGCTTTTTTTTCCTCTTTGGTTGTTGGCCGTTGGTATTGAACACACAGAGAGAGAGAGAGAGAGAGAGTCTTGTTTGATTAGGAGTGAATGGATATGGAATGTGTGTTAGAGTGTGTGGTGTTCTTGGGCTTCAAATTTAGCTGCTTGTATGTGGAACAATTTTAATTTGTGGATTTTTGGAGGGTTTTAATGTAATAATATTTAATTGAAGGGCAAATGGTAAAACGTGTGTCAAAGTTTGGAGATTTTATTGGATGATTTCTAGGAGGTGATGGATACTTTTCTACTAATAATGATAATAGTAATACTAAGAGGAGTAATCTCATGGTATAGTTAGGGGGTTAATTAATTTTTAAGTACTCTTTGTGTTCATCTTTTCATTTACATTAAGTGTCATCATCTCTTCTATGCTTATGAGTACGAGTGTCATAACTGCTGCAGTTACATCTCATCAACCATAATGTTTTTTTATAATGACTTTGTAATACGGCCATTGTTTTTTTTTTTTTTTTCATCTAAAAAAAAAAAACCCCCTGATGCGCCAGTTGGACTCTAGTTCAAGCTACCATCACAAACCATGCAAACCTAACTGCGAGGCTAAAAAGGTAATTTAACCAAACAAGTACTACACGCCAAAGCTAAAACGCACATCAAAACATTTTTTTAATATATATATATATATATATATATATATATAATGCACAAACCACAATCCTCACCGGCATTGATCCCTTGCACTAAAACATTAATTATAATTAGCTATTAAAAATAACTAACCAAATGGGAACAAATAAATTTAGGAATTTATAGCACAGACATGACAAAGACTCTTTTCTTGAATTTACAAAATACACAGCAGGTGGATGCTGAGGGAATAATCAATCATATTCACAGCTAAGATTTTTGGTACAAGAAAAAAAAAATTCGCCTCATAAATACAAGCTTCTGGTTTTCACTGTTTCAGAGCAGGAACAGTTATAAGAAGCACGCCTTCATGCCTCCATCCATACATCTATTAATGCCTTTGTTCAGAGAAAGAGGGCAAGACCTTCATCAACACACCTCATCTCATAGCACTTGTGCAGTTTAAATGGATGGTAGCTGTGCTGTCCAAGGGTGTGCCGTGCTGAAGATGAGTCCCATGCGAGTTGATCAATAATGTCACACAGTTGACATTGGGCAGGACCCGTTCTAGATGGTCATAGGAAGTTTATGCTTGGGAAGAGAACGGCAGCATCAGGTTCACAAGCTAAGCTGCTCATAAGAAATCAAGAGCATGATTAATCCTCATCCCTTTCTTCATATGCACAAGGCAATAACTGATTCAGCAAAGCATGCAATAAATAAATAAATAAATAAATTGAGAACAAATACTAGGAGATTAATATTAGGTCAAAAGAATGAAACTTGTGTACCTTACAGGACCTACATACAATGTTTAATTTTTCCAGATTGTATAACTTGTATGTGCTTCATGCAGCATTACCACAAGTGAAGGCAGTATTGAAAGCAATGATAAGCACAACATAAATCTAAGTTATGCAGTGTGATGATGAAGACCAATGGGAAATGCCTGAAAATGCTCCATTGAAGGAAATGAGTAGTTCAAGAAAGAAGCAAGAACATGATTATTTGGAGTCTCTTGTGATGGTATTCTTGTCTAGTTCCCACAGAAGCAAAACACTAGCTATAAGGTAGCATGAAGCCTCTCAGTCATAATAGAAAGTCATGTCCCCAAAAGGACACCATGTTGCCTAGATACAATTATATGTCATCATCACAACAACAAATTTGATACTAATGCAAACACTAAACTCATTAACAGAAGTTGAGAATGCACAAAGACCAACAGTCATTAATTTTAGCACAAAAATAGTACCATTGAAGAAAGGTGTAACATGTAGTCCTCAGAATAGTACCTTAATAAATAGCGAATTTTCCCAGGGGAGGAATAACCTGCATCCGTGTAAATGGCATCCAGCTCAATCTGATTCATGAGACCTCCATCTAAGGTTCTCACATATACGATAAGATCACCTTAAGTACAGAAATTTCAGCAGATCTTTTCATCCTCATCTCTGACAGTCTCAATGGTAGTATTCAAAGCTTCTCTCCTTTTAGCTTGAATTTGGCGCACATATTCAGCCATTATAATATGAAATTTTGGAGCAGGTCTACTTGAAGATGATACATTAAGACCAGCCTTCTTTAAAGCTTGAGATACATGTTTCTGAGCCTTCTGAAAGTGAATAGGGCAGAGAGAGGGGACAGCAGCTCTAAGCACAGGTTTCCCGCAAATAATTTGCCCACTTTGCGCACTGTTGAAATCCAAAATAATTGTTAGACATGAAAAAAGATCCTCACAAATCAGTAAATAATAACTTCGGATGCAGTATTAACTTTTCGTCAAAACATGAAATAACACAAGATTTTATAACATTAATGCCAAATAAAAATTTAGAATATTAGCTACTAATGTTTTCACAAATTCCAAGTTTACATCTTCCACCCAAAAGGCGTGCTTCTAATAATATATGATCTCTGATATAAACCAATGTTCACTGAAGAATTTGATGATTTTTATAACAGATATTTTCCTAAATAAAGAGAAAAGAGAAAATATGTTGCTTGTTTGGCAGAGATAACCCAAAGAATGATTAGGTAAGAGAATCTTATTAATAATAATGATAAAGAAAAAAATCATTCATACATTTGCTCACCATATTGATTTAACAAGTATCATGCTTAATTTGACCAACTAATTTAGTAAAGCACTTCACCAATAGCGGGCCCCTTAATCTATCCAGAAGGGATTCAAACTCATTAAAAACAAAACAGCATGGACTGGTTATCATCCATACTAAAGTCCATAGAGGCCTCAAATGCCCCCTTAAAATTACTAGTAATGTTTGATTTCTTCTGGCAAAATACTATTTGAGAATTGGCTTGGTCCTAATCCAGTCATGGCAAAAAACCACAAGCACATCCATTTTCCAAGTTAGGAATGACAAAAAGACTACCACAATTAAGCGGGCACGTGATAATCACCGACCTAAATCAAACGAGATGTAAACAAGGTGACGTACAAAAAGCTTGATACATTTTAAGAAAATGTCAATCGTAATTAAGGCATGAATGTAATTGCATGAATAGGAAAATCATGGAGCTGCTTGCATGATTGTAGGATTGACACCAAAATAAATAGTATTTGGCAACTAAGAGGACCAAAATATACAATGTGAGCAAGAAGAGTATAAAAAATCCTAAACTTGCATTAGACAAAACTGAGAAAAATCAAATATAGACTGGAATTATTGGAGTATCCAGAACAAGTGGAGGTAAAAGCCCGCTAGATATGGCCAGCAAATAAATCTTAAGTGACTTTATTTAGAGTAGTATTTACACCCTGGGTAAGAGCCAGTCAAAAATAATAAAATTATGACAAAACCGGATATTTTGGTGAGAATTTACCCATACAAAATTTGCAACAAGAACACGAATAATGTTGTTGTCTTTGCTTCAAAAGGCAACAATAGCATTTTAGGCCTATAATTTCCCTTGAGAACATGAAGTCAGGAATGAAAATTTAGAAAATGACCAAAACACCAATCCAAAGGCCCTGAATCTGACTATCTCCATGCCAAATAAGATAGAGAACATACTCCACTCCAAAAAAATCACATATTGAAATCAACATAAACTTCTTTACCTACAGAGGCCAATGAACCCTAATTTTGTTTTTATTTATTTATTTTCTTAATAACTTCATTGCTTTTTTTTTTCATGCATGAAAACCTCAGTAAGGATTCCATAAATCAATTAACACCTAAAAAGGAACTCATCAAAAGGTAAGCACAAAACATCAGAGAATCCAAAACCCAAAAAACAAAAAGAAAATCTCTAAAACCCTAATCAAACCACCAAATCTTCAGTCAAGATAAACCACCTACAAAATCAAAGCAAAGAAAATGAAAAACAATCAAAATTTTCTAAAAATAAAAATCCACCAGATCAAGTACCTCTTAATCACATAGCTACATGCCTTGTAAAGCGTCTGCTTCCCATCCAACAATATGTGGGAGTGGCAAAACCTCGTCAACGGCATCGCATAAGCCTTACACCCAGAAACCCCACATCGCTCCCTCTCCCCCTTCTTCCCCCCATCCCCAGCCCCAAACCCTAGTCCCGGCGCTCCAACCCCACCCTTCGCCCTCTCCTCACTCCCCTCCACGGCGCCCCCCTCATTTCCACCACTCTCCCTATCCTCCCCTACAAACGGACTCTTCCCAAAGTCCCAGTAATAATCCCGATGCCTCACCTTCACCTCCTCCAACAACGCCCAATACTGATCCTTGTAATACTTTGCCAGCCGCTTCAACCCCCTAGAGCGCCGCCGAAGAACCTCCTCCCGAGAAAGAAACGACGCGGTCCTGAGCCCCTCATCCTCGTCCCCGTCCCCACAGTCCATGAGATCAACAGCGCCAGGATCAGGAGCCAAAGAAGTGTTGTGGCTAGGGTCGAGGCTATCAAGGAGATCCGCCGAGGGGTCGCGCTTCATCGACCTCGCCGGCGCCGGGTGGTGCTTGCTCGCGCTGGCGGAGCCCATCGAAGAAGAACGGAAAAGAAAGGTGAAGTTCAGAACACGGGGATGAATATATACAGCTCAGCGCGGGTTGGAAACAGGAAAACCTTCTAACGCGTGTATTGATTACACGAATCACGAGGCAAATTCAAAGGGTGATATTCAATTAAGAGCGTGTTTGCTGTTTGATCTCATACAGGAAATCCCTCAGTGGGCCCAGCGTTGGAGTTGGTGATGTTTTTGATTTTTGAACGGAGGCCGTGTCGGGTGCTTGCGCTCAAAGAAAAATGTTTGAGTTCTGGTCAGGATCCGGTGTGAAGGTCTTAACAGGATTTTGTTATGCATCACTGTGAGACCCGTGATACGAGATGACGTGTCGAAATTTTAATGGGTTGGTACAGTGAAAAGGTGTTTGATAAAGGGTGAGGATTTGGTACGGGATGGTTGCCATAAATAGCGGGATTTTTGGAGATTAATGGGGTTGTTTTTGGAATATTAGCTAAGAAAATGGCGGGAATTAAATGTAGAAAGACCAAGCTTTGACTTTTCAACAAACACCTTTAATTAGAGCGTTTCATTAAATGTAATTTTTATTTTTTCAATGTTGATTTTATTGATTTTTTTTATTTTTTTTACTAAAATGCATACCATATGCACAATCAAAAACTTTTTTACTATGCAATTTTGGATAAAAGGGATACATTACCTCTAGCAAAGAATCCATCAAAACCCAGTAAACCAATACTTGAATCCGGAACATTATATAAATAATACTGCTATAAGACTACCACAGTACTTCGGCAGAGGGATTCGACTTTGCGCTTTGCCCATGATTTATAAAATTTTCTTATAATTATTATATATTTTGTTTTCCCATGTTTTCATTACTTATAATTTCATTTTTTTCCCCCTATTTTAAACAATTTAAAATTATTTATGAAGTGTAAAATATATGAAAATAATGTGAGGGTAAAATTGTTATTTAACATTATATTATGGATTTTTTTCTGGTAAATATGTATTTTTATATAAATTTCATCATAAATAAAAATAAAAATGGGAGAGGTGAGTCATGGGTCCAATTTTTATTTTATTTCAGCTAATTTTCATCCAAATGGAAAATGATTGGACTGACCAATGTCATTTTCTAGGCACCATTAATTTAACTTTTTGGAATGATCTTGTCCATTTGCACAATTAGACATGCTTGATAAAGATTGGAAATGTTTAAAGCCAACCATACTTATAATGACACCATTATTTATTATTATTATCATTATTATTTTAATTTATCTCTTTATAGAACTTTATCATAAATACATATTTTTCTAGTGTTCATAATAACATGTAATATTCTTTAATTTCCCTAAAAAAATTTCAAAATTATCAACAAGTTTATTTGTGCTATTAAATTCAGTTAATCAAACTAATTCATTTTAAAATCAATTTTTGAATATGATTATTAATAATAATTGGCTATAATAATTATATAAAGACTAGTGACTAGTGAGACAGAAAATAGATTATACCCAAAAAAAAATCATTTATATAATCAGGTCAACCAAAATGAAAGCCTAAAAAATCATTTTTTAGTACCCAAAAATTAAAAATTTAAATTTTCTTTCTGACAATATCATAATAAACAACAAAAATCATTACAAAAATACAAATATCATAATTAATTTTCTAAAATTTTAAAATAAATATTATTAAAAGCTACCAACTGCATTCTTGTCTATTAACATCGGGTCCTTTGCATGTTGTTTATTATTTATTTGTTATAAATAAATAAATATTTTGTTAAAAACTAATAAAATCTGACCATGACAAAAATGCACATTATTAATATAGTTTATTTTAAATATTAATTATCTTATATTTTGTAACTGCATTATATATATATATATATATATATATATATATATATATATATATGATAAAAGGCCATCTTGGCACTTGAACATAAAAGGAGTTTTTTGTATTAAAAAAATTCTCTATAATTAAAAATTGTGAGTTAATGGAGATAATGACACAGGAAGGAATTGTTTTATTTAAAGAAATAATAAAAAACTTGAGCATCTCTTTATATTAATTAGAAAAAGGTATGACACCTAATATTGTCAATCATTCCAGAAGCCAGACCATAAACACCTATTATTTTATTTAAAAAATATAAGAAGTTTTTACTTGCATACCCCCATAAAATGGATAATTACTAAGAAATCTTTTGTTTACACACACCTACAAAAATGTATTATTATTTATTTATCTCTCAGGAAATGATATTTATGTAGTCCTGTAATCAAGAATCAACTAAAAAATTTATTTTATTGAAAATATATTTTTTTACTCTCTTTCTTTTTTTCATCTTTAAAAAAATTAAAAACTAAAAATGAATCAAATAAAGTAAATAAAAACATTTTTCTGGAGTATATAAGCAAGTATCAAGGGTATATTAGCAATTGGCAATTTATAAGGTCATGCAAGCAATTTTCTCTAATTATTAATATACCTCTATAAAAACTACTTTTACATATACACCCTAATGAATCATTATTATTTTTTCAAACCGCTCCTCAAATTATATGTAAAGGCTGAAAGACTTCTTAATTAGAGAAAAATATATATTTTTTCATATTCTGAAGATAGAATAATAAATATGGTTTTCATAATTGTGTATAAAAAATTACTTATTGTTTTTAAAGGTATAGAAACAGATTTCTAGTACTATTCAGATCATTTCATAAAAAAAAATTACTCTCACAATAGAAAAGTGATATTTCATTTTTCTTTTAAGTGGAAGGTCTAAAGTTTAACTCTCAATATTATGATTGAAAATTTATGATTTGTTGACATTTATTTAAAAAAAACTACTTAATTTAAGAAACATAATTTTTTTGATATTATATTAATATAATAACAAGTATGGTTTTCCTAATACTAAAAAAGCACCACCTTTATAATAAAACGATGGTAACTCTCTTCCATGTTTAACTAATAAGAGATGGATCATAGAGATATACAAGCAAATTTCTCTAAGATATATATATATATATATATATATATATATATATATATATATATATATATATATAATATAAATAAATAAAACAATGGAAAAGGCCAAATCAGTGAAGGAGGAACAATGAGAATCACACTAGCGTTATGTTTTGTTGTTCAATTCCTGTTTGCTAAAAGTGCTCAAAACCAAAAGAAAAAAGCAAAGCATCACTTTCCCAATTGCCTTTTTCTTTCCTCTTTTTCAGCTTTGGCATGACTTGGACAATGCTGGGACGTTTCATGGGAAGTTGCAAGCATAAGTATTTTTTATTCCTAGTTTTTCATCTTTGAATGGTACTTATTTTACTTGTCCATTAATTGATTTGTCCTTTAAAAACAGTTTTAAATGGTTCTCTTGATTTGATATAAAATTAATAAAGTAATTTACTTTATGATTAGAATTTGGGTTTAATTATTTATGATTGTAAATTCATGATTATTTGTTTAAAGCTTAGAGTGATATTGATTTTATTTTAAGGATTTGTTGAGGTGTTTTTGGTAATTTTGCGATATGGTGGTGTAATGTAAATAAAAGAAAAACAAATTAAGATATTTTAAAGATAAATAAATAACAGAAAAACATAGGAATACATTCTAAGGAAATTGATAAATGAAATTTTATTATTGAAAACAAAAGAAGAAGAAGATTATATTTATCGATAGTCAGATGTACTAATTTCATCAATCTATGAAAGATTGACGTGCCCGCTTTGAATCTGCAAACCAAATGCTAATACAAAATTAAATGTAGATCAAACATATTAAATAAGTATTCTACAACTCAAAAACTTAAGTTAATAGGATAAGAAATTTAAACTTATATATTTCAATCAATATTTTTAAATTAACCAATGTGAGACTATTCGTTATTCTAATAAGCACTTATTTAATTATAAGGTTTGTATTTTGAGATAGGCATTTTTTTTGCTAACAAAAATACGGTTAGCATAAATAAAACATACTTGCTTTAATTTATACTTGCTTTACATCTAGCATAGCATCAAAGCTTGTAAGACCTAAATCCTGCAATGCACCAAATAATGTAACCAAATGCTGAATGTTTTTGTTGTCAACATCTATATGCATTTTACTGCCAATCATATGAGGCTCAGCATCATAGGTATAAGATCATGCTCTTGAGTTAAAATCATGGTGTTCATTGTATTCAATAGCATAAGGTTGGCGCTTATTATGCTACCATTCCCCATCAACACAAAACTAGTACTGATGAATCCTTGGAGTCTATCTATAAATAACCTGGAAAACAGTAAGACAGTTGGACATGGGCCAGCCCAAAAGGCCAAACCAAATACACCCAAACTTAGGATATGTGAGTGGTGTATTTTCTACCCGTTGGATCTTCTTCCAATTGATTTTTTTTTTTTTTTTAACATTGATCTTATGAATGAGTCTTTCTGCCCATTAGATTGCCTTATTAAATTCACCACAAGAAACTCTAGTCTCACCACGAAATAGTTTCTTCCTCTGTGACTTTTTTTTTTCCTTCTCACAATTCCTGATCACTTCAACCTGTTCTTTCTCTCTTTAACATCACGCCGGTTTTTCTTTAGATCAAAAGAGAAAAAAAACTTAAAAACTTCGTGGTGGCACTTGCAAATATCTCATCACCAAATATGTTAGGCGGAGGGTTTTTTTTTTTTTTTTTTGCCACGGATTAGTGTATCTAGCATTTGAGTGAGGTTGTTCTCCTTATATGAAAGATGCCAATTTAATGTTAGGGTAGTGTCATTGCACGCATAATCCCAAATTGAATTATTTTAATTTTCGCTACAATTTTATTTGAAATTTTATTGATTTATTTGCATGCTAATAGAGATTTATTTCCAACAAATAACCTTCTACATGGGACATTTGTATATAGTCATACCATCTTGTAAAGTAACCAGTTGCATTTTGGGACTACAATCAATCCTATAAACTAGACATTTTGTTTTTAATTCTTCTACCCAGCCAATGTTATCAATAAAAAAGAGCACTTTCCTAATGTTTCTCAAAAAACAATAACATGAATATCACCCCAAAAAACAGTTTCACTTCTTAAGTATCAAACATCATAAATGTATCATGAATAGAGATTTACATATGTCATGAAATATAATAATGATATTTTATTCTATTTTATGAAACAAAAACATCAAAACAATACCTAGCTAAGTTGCCTTAGGTACTTTTTGAATTTTTTTTTGCCAAGATGAGCGGCCTAACAGCTAAGACAGGAGCGTGCACAAACCTCGGCGGAGCAAGTGGGAGCGGGGCCCGCGCACACATGGGCGCAAGGACCACTCGCACACAACCACTATTCACACTCCCAGAAATGTGCCCTCACCCAAGATTCGAACTCTCACCACTTGTGAAGGGTTCTATTGGGGACCCAGCTACCAATAGACCACTTGGTCGTTGGTAGGTACTTTTTGAATTTGAATCATTAGAAATAATACCAACAGAGCAAGAACCAATAAGCACCTGAACAAGGATTAAGAAGGAAAACAAGACACAGCTCAAGTACCTTTTAAATCCTTAATAGAAATGACCAAATGTTACCTTTCAATCAGTTTTCTCTTCTTCCAGTGTGATCTAAGAGACTATGAAGAAGAAGAGCTAAGTGAGCAAGGAAGAAATGACAGATGACAAGGCATGCATCTCACATCATCTTCCTCTAAACTCTATCTTTGGGCTCTAATACTGACATTGAAATATAATATGGTATTAGAGCATAGTTTAGTTTGTTTGTTTACAAAATTTTTTAGTTAAAATAAATTAGCCGTATCAGAGAGGCATGTTAGAGTAATTAAGAGTCCCACATTAATTAATTTGAAAAATATGAATTTGAACAAATAAGCTTGAGTTTTTCATCATATCTTCTCAAGTGTTTTGGTTGAATTAAACATAAATTTTTTTTTTTTTTTGACATGAAGAACAGACAGCCCGAAGACCATGCTTAATTAGTTAGGGACGTGCACAAACCTCAGTGGAGCAAGTGGGGGCGGGACCGCATTCACATGGACGTTGGGACCACCCGCATACAATTACCACTCACATTTCCCAGAAATGTGCCTCCACCCAAAAATCGAACTTTCACCACTCGGTGAAGAGCTCTATCAGAGACCGGATACCAATAAACAGTTTTAGAATTGTTCAAGTAAATTTTTTTTTTCTCCGATCATATTTTCTGAAAATCATGTGATTTTTTTAATTGATTAAAATCTTCGGTTTTTTTTCCCTTGCATTGAGAAATAACAAGAATACATTTCCTAGAACTTTTAAAGATCTTAAACAAAAAGTGATTTCTCGAACCAATTACTTCAAGCCAAGTGATTTACTTCATTCTTATATTTAAGAAAAGAATCATAATAACTTATTTTTATGATAGCATCTTAGAAAAAGCATCAATCTATCAAGGGAAAATGGGAAATTTGTGTTATATATTGATCAATAAATCAAATTGAAGAAACAAAGATCATATATACTTCAAACGATACCAATTTTGATCAACTCCTTCTTGGGATAAATAATAACCCTAAGTCTAACTTTCAGTGTTCAACAAGGTGGCACACTGAATATCAAAATAGGCAAGATTCACATTTCTCCTGCATATCATGTTTATTCCACTAACATTTCAGATGACAATCCTAGTGGTTTATGACCCCATATATATATATATATATATTTTTTTTTTTTCTTAAAAGATCACTTGATCATACAAGTGGTACAACGGGTATATATATATATATATATTTTCTTAAAAGATCACTTGATCATACAAGTGGTACAACGGGTAAACACCATATTATTTTATTTATTTAATTATTTATTATTATTGTTTATTTTACAATGTGAATAAGCCATCACACATACAAATTTTTATTACTATGCCTCAACCATGTATTAGGATGGGAGTCAAACCCTCAATTTTTTACATAAGAATCAAATGTCTTACCGCTCAACTGTTGCGGCGGTTCTCCAATGTGTTAGTATTTGCTTGTTGTTATTGCCAATATCAACATGCATGGCAGAATTGATATAGATTAAAAAGAATTGCTAGTGTTAGTGTTCTCAACGGTGGGAATGTAGAGTTTCAAGTTGAATTAAGTCAATAGGAACAGCTAAATTTTGGTGTGCAACTGGTTGCCATCTTTGTTTGAGAGTGTTTTGTTTTTTTTTTTTTTACACGAAGAACAAACTAAGGCCCTACTAGTTAGTCAAGGGCTATTAGTGTTAGCCCTAGCCCCAATGCGTTGATCTGAACCTTTATTAGTTATATGTTTTTTAATAAAACCTGGCTTGTTTTATCTTACTACATTTCTGTGCATGTATGCTTCGATAGAACTATCCCTGAGAGTTTGTTCCGCACAAGTTGCCGAATACGTGATTCGGGTAGTAAAACCTTGGTGCGTAAAGGAACAACTTTCTAAACATCCTCAATTACTGTCATGGGAATGATAGTAAACTAAGACTAGTATGCCTATTGTGTGATGATCATGTTTTACGGATTATAGGACATGTGATGTCAATCAATAGACATAGACACGTGTTAGTGAACAGCGTGTGTGGATCGATCCGCTCACGAGATCACTACATGGTTGCAAAGTCATAAGTGGTTCTCGTGTAACGCTTATACTGAATCCTTAGATTCAAGGTCACTATGGAGCTTGGATGAATGTTGGTGTACTTTGACATACGCCTAACATCATTCGTAACAGAGTGACAAGTGTGGGTATGATTGGGTGCATCGAGATTCATAGCGAGTAACATTTGCGATGCGAGGAGATTGCCACTCTCTGAGGAGAGAGAATATCACCGGCCACTTGATCGGTGAAACTGAGTAGTGCGTGGCCACGCCCAAGTGAAATGGTAAGGGTTATCATTTATTTGACCTAGTCAGTTCACCGAGGATCAAGAAATCGATTGACAAATAAATAAGGGTGACTAAGCTCCATGCCTTATATTGATTGAAATATTCAATTGGCAAAGGAATCATATAAGGTTACGAGGTTAGTTGATTACCCATTTGACCTCCGTTTTAATTCGGGTAGTCACATTGCCATGCTAGACGGCATTTGTGATTTATGGGCCTTACCGAGGTTAAAATCCCATTGACGATTTTAAAACGGGCTTACAGGATCGCACACGTAAAAGCCGTGAAATCCGGATTCAATCTAATGAGTCGAATAGCTAAATGGTGTATAGATAAATCAAGAGTTGATTTGGTCTAACCGCGAATGTGTAAGGATTGAGTTATGAGATAACTTAAAAATTGAGGGACTTAATTAGAAATTAAGTGTTAGCTTATTGGATCTAATATGATTAATATCCAATAAGAGGAATGGTTGATATTGCATTGGGATTAGTTTTAGGGTTTTATAAATACATGTGTATTAGAGAAAACTTAACCCTAATCTTTCTTCTCCCTCTCTCCCTCAAGGAGGCCGCCGGTCCGCCCTAGCCAAGAGGACGCCGCCGCTGGTCAAAGGTGCTATCCGCCTTTTCCCCACCTTTTGGAGAAAGTTTTCTCCATCCGGATTGCCATTACTCGGCTCCGGCAAAGGTATAGGTCGACACTCTTTTGATATTTCTTGTTTATTCATGTTTGTTAGTTCACAGGCCGGCTTTTTCATTGATATTTCTTTATCAATGGAGATCGCCGGAGTGAGAACCTTTTGAGATTATTTCATAATGGTTGTGGAATTTTTCTCAAAAGATTCTCACATGTGAAACATTCGCCGAGTGTCGGTTTTGGATTTACAATTCCTTACACATGTTTACAATTAGGTTTTTGAGATCTAATTTTAATTGCTATTCATATTTCCCGATAAGAGTTATCGTTGGATACTAGCAATCCATGCCGGATTGTTTCCGGCTTGTGTGTGTGTGAGAGTAGAGGGGAGTCGCGTATATGCAGTCCCTTTTTCGACTACACCCCTGGAATTGTATTTATTTATTTATTTTAGTATTTTATATCTTTATTCGCTTCCATTGCTTGCTAGGGTCCATGCTAGTTTTGTTTGTTATCCGTTGTGCATATTTTTGCTTCTAGCATGCTCGTAGACCCTTTTTGATCCCAACAAGGGCATGCACAAGTCTCTGTGGAGCAAGTGGGGCCGGGGCCCACGTTCACATGGGTGCTGGAATCACCCACACACAACCACCGTTTATATCTCCCAGAAATGTGTCATCACCCGATAATCGAATTCTCACCACTTAGTGAAGAGCTTTACTGGGAGTGTTTTGTTAGAGTTATGAATAAAGTTAGCAGAAATAAAGTTGGAGAAAGTAGGTTGAAAGAGAAGATATTGAATGGTCTAGGAAGTATGTTTATAGGCATAATCCTCAAATTTCAGTTCCTAGTGTAGTCTAATGATTTTTATCCTTACCATATGAATTATGACTGATGATCTCGCTTAATACCAAGTGATTCAAGAAAACATTCTTCAAATTTTTGCACTCTTTAGGTTGAGCATAATTTTTCTTTTCCATTTTAACTTGGGTTAGAAACTTAAAATGGATTATTTCATCACATTCCATTAAAAATATATATATATAATAGATAAAATAGCCTGCACTTGAGTTTTGAGAATATAAAACATCCAAGTTTTATCCAATTATTATTTCCCCATTTGAAAGTACAGCATTTACAATTCATAGGGTAAGTACAACAATTGTTGAACAAACACTAGGAAACAGAAATCCTAGGATTGTGCCTGTAAACATACTTCCTAGCCCAAACCAAATAGTTGAAGAATGCAATGACACCAATCACTGACATCAACCAATAAAACTTATCAAGTTGACTCTCATTCAATGTCTTCCCTTCCAACCATCCAGTCCCTTCTCTATCTCCATTTCTGCTAACTTTATTCACAACATTAACAAGAACACTCCCAAGCAAAGATGGTAATCCAATTGCACACCAAAATATAGCTGTTCCTATTGACTTCATTCCCCTTGAAACTTCACCATTGAAGAACTCCAACAATCCCACAAAGTTTGTGACATCATTAATCCCAAGTATGAAGAACTGCATACTTAGCCAAAACACTGACATTGGCTCTCCATGCTCTTCTGCATAATGTTTCCTTTTCATCTCTACCAGTGCCGCCATGCATGTTGATATTGGCATGAAAAGGAAGCCAATACCAATACGTTGAAGACTCGTGATACCACTTGTATACCCGGTAATCTTCCGAGCAAAAGGCACAAAAAACTGGTCATAGACCACTAGGATGATCATCTGAAATGTTACTGGAATTAACATGAGAGATGCAGGGGCAATGTGAATCTTGCCTATTCTGGTGTTCATTGTGCCACCTTGTTGAACACTAAAAGTTAGGAGTAGTGGGGTTGTTATGTATGCCACGATTGAGCTGATCAAAACTGGTATCATTCTAAGTATGATCTTTGTTTCTTCAACTTGATTTATTGAGCAATAAGACCAACCTCCAGCTTTCCCTTGATAGATTGATGCCTTTTCTAAGAACCTATCATGAAGAACATGTTACTATGATTCTATATTTTTAAGTAAAAGAATGTTGTCATTCACTTACTTGAAGTCTTTGGTTTGAGGGATCACTTCTTCTTGTGAAGTGTCTTCTTGTTTAACATCTTCCAAAGTTTCAGGAAAAGTGAGTTTTCTGTTCTTAAATGCAACAACAAAAACCTGAAGATTTTGCTCAAGTTAAAACAGCATCACATGATCTGATGAAATGTAACTGAATCAGAAATGGAAGTTACCTGAAGAACTCTTGTTAAAGGACTTCCCTGCGGTCTCTGGTTGCGATAATAAGGAAAACCGAAAGCTAACACTAACAATCCAAGCAGTACTAGAAGAGCACCTACAGCAAACCCAATATCCCAGCCTTTGTTATCCTCAAGCCACACAATGAGAATCAAACCTGAGAATGCTCCAGAAGAGATGCCAAATGTATACCAGTTGAAGAAACTAGACCATTGCCTTGATTCAACTGGATCATCAGTGTCAAACTGGTCTGCACCTAGAGACGCTAAGGAAGCACGAATACAGCCTTCACCAAGAGCAATGGTATACAATGCTATATACAACAAGATCGAATTGAAACCATGAACACTTCTGCAGTTACTAGATTGCGCATCAGGGTCACAAGTTGGCGGGTGTAATGAAGGGAAATGTGCTTGCAGTGCTAGTAATCCAAAACCCTGCAGAAGAAGATCAATGACTTCAGAGGTTTGTATTATCTAGTGATGTATATATGAAATAGAGTTTAGAGAATTACCAACAACTCAAAAGGACCAAAAATGAAAATGGTTGTGAGTCTAGAGATATATGAATCAGATAGAAAGGCCCCTAAAAGAGCAAATGCACAAGTGGCACCAATAAAATTGGTGACAATGGTTGAAGAGCTAGCAACTCCAGTGTGCATGGTGCCATGCAAGTATGTCACTAGTGTCAAAATGTTTGGCACATAAGCCATGTTCAGCATCACCGCCAAGACTGCAGAAACACAACCAAATTATCATACAGATGAATCAAAAAGCAAAAATACAAATGAGAAGAAACGGAGAGGTTGCTTACAATAGATGAAACAAGCAGCTCTGACTCCTCCATGTTGCTTCTTGTTAATTGGATTGCCTTTCCAATCAACAAAGCCATGAACTGCCATTGTTGCCCAGTTTAAGTTTCTCTGCAGATGCACATCTATATATAACCGCAAAATTCAGGAAAAGGAGCCAATCAATCCCTAGAGCATAGATATTTTAAAGGCTAAATTTTGACTAAAAGAAGTGACACTCTGATTAAATTGAGACAAACCTATCACCACCTACTTCCTGAACAGTGTTGTGACAAGCCAACTTCTGCTGTGCTGTTTTCTGCTTTTTATATGCCCTCTTGCAGGAAATATTGCAAGATTGATTATTGTGTCCAAGGTTTTCAAATAAATATTGAAAGCCAACGGAGACTAGGGGAGTGAGGCAGTCTAAAAATTCATGAATTTGATATTCAAGCAAGCAATAGCAGGAACCAAAGCTGTTAAAATTTGCTGCTAATGTCTCTGTCTGATAATAAGATGCAGTGAGTCATATGCATCCAATTGATATATAAATACAACCAACTTCTCTGTTGATGATGCAGATAGGACCCAGCTACCTGCATCAAAACTACTGAAAGAATATAAAAATGCCCATGAGCTGTGCATTGATTTGTTTTTGGTGGTATTGATGTTCTACTATCTATAAAGTAACATGACCCTCATATTTACATCTAAACATATCAATCATTTCCACGCTTGCCGATAAATTTCAATCAAATGAACACGAGGGGCAAAATGTTTAGAACAATCATCATAATTAATGCCACCACTGAAGCTTCCATACAAAATAACACCCAGTTAATTACATGCAGTTAATTACATGTAAAAAAACCGGTAATGAATGATGGAGAGGAGAAAGTCGGATAACAGACGCATTTATTTATAGCAACTATCTTACAAACTTGGTACATATATCATACAAAGGAAATGCAGGGTGTGGCTGCCAGTTTTTCAAGTCTGCAGTTGATTCTCATGTCCCGGAGCCTCTTGAAACATGGCATCTGGTTATGTCCAGGCCATTAAAGCCCAAGGATTTAAGAAGCCCTATTTCAGGCAATTAAGTAGCCAAAAATTCACACTTCAGAACCACACTACTAGGAGTTGATCCTCATAGCCACAGAAAAGCAACAGATTACATCGCCAATCCTCATGGATGACTATTCTAGTCATACACGAGTGTGCCAAATTAGCCAGTCAGTTGCATAATCTAACTGTGCACGCCACTGCCTGGGCCCAGTACTTCAGCCTTGCTTTAACTTCATCTGGATCGTCCCCTGTAAATAGATATTTGTCAATCACAAGAAGTGGCTTCAGAAGTCAAACAGTACAGGAGACTAATACGAAGCTATTTCTTCATAAGAAATATCATACCATTAATGAAACATACCAGAAAAAGAAGATGACCTAAACAAACAAAAAGTTCTTTGAATTTTATTCTATAGGAAACAGAATGAAAATACCAAGTTTTCGAACTTCTGGTCCAGGAAACTTAAAACACACTTTATTTTCTACCTGACAAGAGAACTTCTACTGCATGTAATCCCTAATTCACAGGAGAGTGTCATGTAATCCTCCGGCAAAACACAGCAAAGTGAATCTTACAAGAGAACTTTACCCACCATCCACTCATTGTTCACACTCACAAATGATTTGTATTGAGAATCCAAAGAATGAACTTAGCCACCAGAACTAAGCAACTACTAAGGAACAACAAATGACAATAGTCTAAAGAATTTCTTGCAGAGTTGTTTCAATTCTCAGAGTAGATGCAAGACAAAGAAAATTCATTCCTTAAAGAAATAAGCTAAGCTCCTTCCGTGTAAAAGCTTCAAAGAGGCTTTCTTCCAAGTACACTACTCAAGATAAGATGAGTTGATATAGCTAACATATGCACCGTAGAGACAGATATGCAATACACTTATTCCTCAACTACTAAGGAACAACAAATGACAATAGTCAAAGGAATTTCTTGCAGAGGTGTTTTAATTCTTGGAGTAGATGCAAGACAAAGAAAATTCATTCCTTGAAGAAATAAGCTAAGTTCCTTCCGTGTAAAAGCTTCAAAGAGGCTTTCTTCCAGGCACACTCCTCAGGATAAGATGAGTTGATATAGCTAACAAATGCACCATAGGAACAGATATGCAATACAATTATTCCTCTCAAGCTTTTACAATTGAAACTAGCTCATCTATTGTGCCAATTTCAAGCCTAGAAGAACTAGCTCATGAAAATCCAAGAAGTTACCTCAAGAAAAGAGTCTACTCACTCAAAATGATCCAGGCTAGATTAATTTTCTCCGAACAACTCATTAAGAACAAAGAATAGTAATCTAACACAAATAATACTAAGCCGAACATCAAATTTTCACAACCCAAATGAAAATTTTCGCCCAAAAAAAAAAAAAAAAAAAAAAAAAAAAAAATTCCTCACCGTGTCAAGAAAACACTTCTATTTAACTACGTCACCTAATTTGCCTGAAATACAAATCAAACCCTTTCTTGGTGGAGCACAATTAGTTAAGCATCCCTAAAATAAAGTAGAGTCCACATAATCCATTGAAACTCCAAGAAAAATTATAACAAAAGGTCTTCCAATGAATTTCAATATTATAATCCAAACCACCCCCACGAAAAGAAACACTATGTTGCAGGGATTATTTCAATCTTCCATGAAATCTAAATATGTCCAAAAACAAAACAAAAAACTTCATCACACAAAATCAAACCACCCAAATGATCCTGAAAGTTCATACTTTTCAGCCATTAACCGCGATAATCAAGCAAAATCATAACCAGTAACAAAGAAAACAGAACTCAAGAGAGCAAGAACACTAATGATTCCAGTATGAAGAACAGCATGACACACAGATCAATTTAGAGAAAGAAAAGGCCAGATCTTAGCACAACTCCATAACCCAAACAAGAAAATAATCACCTACGAAAATCACAATTAATAAAAACACCAACACAACCATACCCGGGCTGGAGATCTTCCAGTTAGCAATCGGGGCCGAATTCGCCAGCGAGCACTCCACAACCTCCCCGGACGCCTCTTCCACCACCTTCACCTGATGCTGCTCGTCCAGAAATCTCTGGCTCATCGAGTAACAAAGTTCCAGAGCCGGCAACGTCGAGCAAAGCTCCGGGATCTCGTCATAGTTAAACCCAAAACCGAGATCCAAGCACCCTTTCAATTCCTCAAGGTCCTCATCCGTCAAGCTCTTGGTCCTCCCCACCGCCCCATCTACACCCTCTGATCCTCCATCCCCAAGTCCGTCCACAGGCTCAACGTATCCCTCCAGCATCACCTCACCGCCGCGCCGCCACTGCCACGCGTCTTCTGACGGTGGAGGAGACAACCGCTCCTTCAAGACCTTCTTCTTCTTCTTCTTCTTGGTAGTGGTGACGGTGGCGACCGCCGGGGCTTCACCGAAACTAGGGTTAGGGTTAGGCGTCGTATTGGCGTTGTGGAGCTCGGCATCGAAGTTCTCCATTGAAGCCAAAGCCAAAGGTGGTCTTTTTAGGGCATCGTCGCGGTTTTAAATGTGAGGATTGAGACCTCTAGCACGACTATTTTCATATATACCCTTAAAAAACTACAAATTATATTAATGATAACGATTTCTTTCATATGTACCCTTACAAAAATAATAATTACACAAATATTTTTGTAAATACTATAATCATATAATATATATTATTATATACACACCACACTCATCCATATTACTTAGAAAAGGCCGGAATTTATTTACATGAAAATAACATAACTTCCTAAATTTTAGTTATGTAAATGTGAACAATACTAAAATTACCATTATTGTTTTTTTAATTTTTAAATGATATACATGTGACATGTGCATAATAACTCAACTTCAATTAAATATACACGCACATATATATACTATCACATTTATAAATTTAAAATAATACTTCCTTTTTCTCAATCAAAAATGTTATATTGGGGGCAAAAAGAAAACTTATGATAATTAAAGAAATCAGTACTAATTTTATATTTTGCAAGGGTGTAGATGAAAATCCCACCGGCTCTTTTGCTAAAACCCACCTCTAAATTTAAGTAAATAGAAATAAGTCCAAGAATGAGAACATCAGATGATGATTTCGTGCACGGGACGTGTTTGCATGGTTGGATGGAGTTCGGATCTGGTCATGGATCCGAATAGTGGGAAACGTGCACGGAAACGCTTCTCAGATAAACATGGAAACCAAACCCACAAGTTTAGCATGTGCTAATAATAATTCATTAATTTTGGTCAATAATAATAATAATAATAATTCACTAATTCGGTAAGTCTGAAATTTTCCCAAAACGGAAACACTCTAATTTTTAACTAAATAATAAATTGCTTGATTAAGTCTCCTTTTTATTTTTCTTCGCCAAGTTTTTTTAATACTTTTTTACCAAAAATTTTCATTAATTAAGTTTATAAAACAACAAGTCCATTTAATAACGTTGTGTTTTTTTAGCTAAAACTATTAGTTATTTATCATTATTTTTTTATATATGTAGATGGACAATTTTTTAATTATATCATGTATTTTCACTCGTAATGAAATTGGAGTCAAACTTGTGACTTGACTCATGCACAAAGACCAGTGACCAGAGACCAGGTACCAAGACAATTTTGGCTATTTAAAAAAATATATATAATATTAAATTTAACTTATATATAATTAAAAGATAATATTTTTAAACATTGAAGTTTATTACTATGAAATTCATTTTAAATATCTTTAACGAAACCTCATAGCAAGTGGTGACAAAGAAAAACATGGAGATAAGCATTGTGTTGTTGTTTTATTAGTGAAAGGACTTGTAAACTTAACAAATATGACAAAATTATCAATCACTTTCATTCACCACTGGATTTCTATATTTTTTATTTGTTAGGAATCAACTTACTTCTCTCCTTCCTTTTCACTCCAGGTGCATGAACTGATTAAAGTTTTTATGAGTGTATGCCTTTCAAAATATATATATATCAAGTTGTTTATATGCTATCTAAAAATTATTATCTATCTTATGTCACTATTAAATATATTTATTGATTTTAACTCAACCATGATTAGTCCCATTGGTTAAAAATCAAATATAATAGAACACAAGGGTTTATATGCAAAATTGACAAATAAACAAATGTTATCATGGGCATGGAAATTTTTTAAACTAAAATTGAATTTACCTTTTAATAAAATATATTACCGACCCCTTCATCTAGCTCTTTTATTAGATGTTCCTCTGTCTTTTCCTCTGTGTTATTTGTTGCATTCAATTATGTTCCGTATCAATTTCTCGTTTCATCTCTGGTGATCCGATTGTGTTGTTTCTTTTGGCTGCCCAAGTCCTTTTGTATTTTATTTTTTTTATTTATTTATTTATTTTAAAATACACATAAAAATATTAATTAAAAAATTATAATTTATATTTAATTATAAAAGAGAGAAATTACATTGATTTCTTAATCTATTAACACTGGTCCCCTATATATATTTATCTTTGTAAAAAAAAATAATTTTGAATCTCAGCTCAAATTATCTCTCTAGCAAAAGAGCATTAAGATGGTAATTTCAGCAAGTTCTGTAAAAATTGAATAAATAAATAAACGAAACAACCAATGCATCCTATTAAATATAATAATGATATGATATAGTAGAAGATATAGAAGATAATATATTAATATGTTCACCAATTTCCAACAAAACAAGCAATGAATGGTAACCATTCCAAATGACACCAATGAATAAAAAAAAAAAATCTTTAATTTAAAAATTAAATTACATGGCAGGTGCTCTCATGATGACTAATTTACATTAGTTTAAAATAAAATTATGAAAATTTCTATTATTCCAAAAGAATAAAGCCAAAAGTGAAAACTTCTTATTCTTGACTTTATAAAATAATAATATTTGGAATAAAGTAGAAACCATATATTTCTAATCTTTTACACGTTGATGTGAATCTATAATTAATATTTTGACTACAGGCTGAAAATTGTGAGAGAAGTTACCATAAGCTTCATGTTATCAAAACGTGTTTACTTGGTATTCATGAGTTATTTATTCTAATGTATATATATATATAACTTTTATTATTTTTTAAAGAAAACCACGTGTTTGTTAATTAAAAAAAATATTATTGTGTTTGAAATGCATTTCCCTCCTCCATACAAATAAAAAGAAGAAAAGGACCATAAGCTCTCCCTCAATCTTCAACATTAAGTTTTTTTTAAATACAATAAGTGTCTGAAATTTTTTAAATATTTATATTTAAATATTTTTTATAATTTAATATAATTTATTACAAATCACTATTTTTATCTTTGTTTAAGTATTCATAATCTCCATTGTTTCTTTGCTCAGACATTGCATGGGGACTAAGACTAGCACAAACTCACCCAATTAGAGAATAAACAAATTTGCTTAATATCAATGTCTATATAGTGAGCGAATAAACTCATAGGGATTAGATAATGTATCACCACGTTCACTAGGCAAGATAATAAAACAAATTATAAAAAGGCAAAATGATAATTTTATTCATCAAAGGTAAGAAGGAACTTTGGGGATATTGCAATAATTCAAGGGAATATTATCAAGAACATTGAACTCATTTTGATAACCCCACACACACACACAAGAGTCATTTTGATAACCACACACACACACACACACACACACACAAGAGAGAGAGTATATTGATTTGATAGAAAAACAACAACTTTTTTTTTTTTAATTATTTTTAAGTTCTCCTCCTTCAAATAAATGCTAGGCATATTCTCACTTTGTTTTTCCTTTTGCATGAGTGCAAGTTGAGATTGTGAGGAAAAGAAGGGGACAATATTCATGGCTGTGGCTGATGCTTGTCTCCATGATTCCATGAAACTTTTTAAATAAAGTTTTTTCATTTATTGATTTGTTTATTTATATTTGGTAATTCACATTATTAAACTTTGATTAATACATTGACATGATGGTTTTATTGGAATTTCATATGTGTGTTTTCTCTTTCAATAAATTCATATTATATATGGTTTTTATTATCATAATTACCATTTTTTAAAATATTATATAAATATATGGTTTGAAATAAGAGTGAATTGAAATTAAATTAATATAAAAATTAGTTATTTTTAGGTATTGTTAACTTATATACTGTAAGAACATAAAATAGAATTGTTTACAATATATTTCGTCTCGTTTTACTTTTAAGTGCATGAAAGAAAAACACAAGAAACTCATTGATTTTTGTTATCACTTATCATTATTGCAGTTTAGTACAATTAATGTGGACTTGATTTGTAATCTAATGAATCAAATGATTAGGACAGATGGGACAAGGAATATACTAGGAATATAATCTTCCATTTTTACCCTAATTACACAACTTTTTTCTTCATTGCCCATGACCCCGTACAGGGATAGACTCTCCAATTTCTATACCCACAGTGG
Organism: Dioscorea alata; assembly: GCA_020875875.1. NCBI lineage: Eukaryota > Viridiplantae > Streptophyta > Magnoliopsida > Dioscoreales > Dioscoreaceae > Dioscorea > Dioscorea alata. The sequence continues at coordinate 3,514,169 of CM037015.1, read as the reverse complement.
GTAAATTTTTTAGTATGTCACTAAACTTTGTCTCATTTTCATTTTGATCATCGAACTTCAATTTGCATGAATTTAGTTATTCAACTTTAATTTGATTTCATTGGCTAATAAATCAATGGATTTTCAGCTCCCAAATAAATGATGTTGCTCTTTTTTGATGAAATAAACAACTCCAATAGAGTTAATAATGTGTCATAAGGAGAACTGACTCTGATTTTCAAATAGCCATGTAATCAATTTAGTGTTGAAATCCTTGATTTATTGTTTGGTGAAATTAAATTAAAGTTGAGTGACCAAATTAATGTAAATTGATGTTCGGTGATTAAAATGAAAATGAGTCAAAATTTAGTTACGCAATAAAAAATTTACCATGAATACTCAAGATAGAGTTCCGGTCCTAAATTCATTTTTTGTTTACAAATATTATTAAACTACATTATCTAAAGCATGCTTTTCTAACTTATTAAATAAAAAGTTTCATAGAAAATATAGTAAGCATAATTTTAAAAATAATTAAAGATTACAAACACTACGTGCAATAACAAAACAAATCTAAATTATAATTTTTTTATTAGTAATTTGATCATTAAGTAGATACATTTTTTTCCCTTTATATATATATATATATATATATATATATATATAAATTATATGATTTTGTATGGGCTTGAGGTAGGGAGGGTATTCTTTGTCTTCTTCTCCACATCTGACTCGGAATGATAACCTTGGGTCCTTGTCCCATCCCATCCAGTCTCCATCCTCATTAGGTAAGGAATCAAGTTTTCCATTAAGGCCGGAGCAAATTAACATCCCCATAAATGTTAATGAGAAATTGTGTCATTTTCATCACAAGTATATATTTTTTTATAAACACAGAAATTATAGTTATATTTATGTAAAAAAAATAAAAATGGAATCACACGATCAAGATATATTTCTAAAAAATTTTAATGAACAACATAATTATATATTGTGTGTATATATACATATATAATAGGAAACATAGTGTAAGTATCTACATGGCCTAAATTATCAATAGGTTCTTCAAGAACGTTAAAAGTAATTTGTTTGAAAGTAGTTCCATCCACAAGACTTGTAAATCACTTCTATTCCTCGCATTAGATCATCTATAGCACTAATAATTATTGTTTTAATTACATTATTTCCTAATAATCATTGTAACTCACTAATAATGTTAACTTATGAACCAACTTGATCTTTAACTACCAGAGCTATCAATATTACATATCTTTCTTAGGAAAAAAAGGCATCTAGTACTGAGTCAATAATTTAAATATTATGTTATATTTTTTTAAGTGTGAAAATTATAAGATTAAAAGTAGCAAGATTGATTCAAATAATATAGTGAAATATATCAAATTTTTTATAATATATATCCCTACAAAAGAGTTTGGTAATAAATATATCACCTCTACCTTATTCACATAAGAAGGATGATAATTCTTTCTCTTATTAAGAGAGACATTGAGCAATTAACTCGTTCTCACATTAGTTGAAATGGCTTATCCACTTTATATAAAAAAATATTATTATCTTTTATATTTAAAAGTTAACGTAAAAGAATTGCATAGAAATAAAAAAACAATAATAAATTGAGCAGTTGACATATAATTTATTTTTTTTCTTAGAAGTGTAACAGTGATTTTGTGTTTTTCAAAGATGATATATATATATATACCTCCCAATAATTAAAAAGAAAATCCCTCCATCTTACACATCTCTTAAAAGCATATCTAACAATACTAATTACAATTATTACATCAAGATTAAGACACTAAGTGCCATGATTTAAATGGAAACTGATTGAAAAGTGTGATGTTTGTAGGAAAGTCAACAACAAGTTACATAATTAGAGGTGGTAATCTTTGACACAATTATGTAGACGTGACACATAATCTAATTAATTGGCAGCTGGTGAGAAATTTTGGCAAGTTGATATGTAGCTAAGCGCCATTTGAATTTTTTATTTTATTTTATTTTATTTCGTTTAACTTTATAACTAGAATATAATGAGGAAATTTTGGATATATGGCAAATAAATGAAATAATAAAAAAGTATAAAAATTTGAAGTTATATTTGATTTTTTTTATTTTGTCTCTATAAATTACATTTTTCAATCATAAAGTTTAGATCTATCCATTAAATTAAAACTCTAGTGATTTTAATTCTGAGATTGTAATTTCTCTACAAATTTACTATTAACTGATTATCATCAGTTGAGCTTGCTGGCTTTCATGTTAAATTGGACAAAAAAAAAAAAAAAAAAAACCCCCTCTAATGTGAGTTTATTTACTTTGGAGTTTTTTTATTTTCAAGTTTTATGTTATTTGGTTAGACTAGCAACCAACTAAGGCCTATATTTTCCTCTATATTAAAAAAAAACAATTAAAAAATTAAAATGATACCTTTTTTAATAAAAAAATAGTTTTTATTTTTTTATAAATATAAACAAACTACGTCAGGACATGCACATATATACGAATACTTTTATTTTACGGAACTAAGGTTCAAAACTTGTCTCCTTAATAGAATATGAACATTTTATATAGAAAATTGGGTGCCAATAAGTTAAGTGGTCATATTCATTTATGTCAACCTCAAAAATTGAGAATAATAATAATAATAATAATAATCAGAGCCATTCCAACCATGTTGTTGTAAATTTGAGATTGCAATTGAAACTTCATCTGAAATTAAAGAATGAAAAATGTTGACTGTGTGTTAATTATTATAATATTTTGCATGACGAGCTTTTAAAGAAATTTCCTTTGAGATTTCAGTTTGATGTTTGTGTTATTATTATTATTATTATTATTATTATTATTATATGTAGATGACATGGAAAGAGTGAGAAGACACAAATTGGAGTCATGTGCACATGTATGATTCACGTGCGGGTCAGGTGGGCTCACAAGTGGGGCCCAAAAGGACAAGATGGTGTCCACCACTAAAACCTGTGGGCCTTAAAGCGCCAAGTGGCTAATTTTCTATGTTTCAATTATTAGAGTCTCTTTTGGTGGCCCAAATCATTGACTTACCATTCCTAAAATTTCTAAACAGTTCTCATTTCTTGGTTTATTATATATATATATATATAAATTATACATGGAAGCACTTTTCATTTCCCCAAACATCCTTCAATTTTATCAAATTTTCAAAACATTTTGGATTTAATTATAAATTAAATTAAATTTATAAAATCACCTTTGCTTTATACTTCTGGCTAGTACATTTACACTTATATCTGCACCACAAAGTTACATTTGTGCTGGTGTAAACTCATACTGTTATACTTGCATTAGTGTGTTTACACCTTATATCTGCACCACAAATCATGTGGCCCTCAATATTGAATTATTTTTTAATATTTTATTAAAATTTGAGAATATGAAACTAAATAAAAATTTCAAAATATAAAGGCCTCAAAAGCAAATGCCAAAGTTCAAAAGACTATAGGATGAGATTGAAAAAATACAGGGAGTTTTTAGTAATTTTGTCAAATTTATATAAATTTGGTTGCTGAGGCCAGTAGTGTTTGGTTGGAAATCTTTTAATTTAGATGGATTCTTTTTGGAGGGAAGGAGCGGTTGGATTCTTACCTTTCACAGCATCTATGCAATAATCTAGATAGAGAGACATATAGGCTTAAATATTGTTTATTAAATAAATTGAATACTTAAATAAAAGCATAATTAATCTTATCAAATTATTTAAGCAAAAAATTAGGAATTATTTTAATAATAAAAATATAATGTTTTATTAATTTTGTATTATATTGATCAACTAGCAGTGAGTATAGATGCAAACAATAAGAGATCAAATAAAATATTAGATATGTTCTCAGAGGAGCATACAAAAAATATAAAAAAACATAATATTTTTTTTAAATAGAATATAAAAAAATTATATAGTGAGAAGTGTGAGAAGTGAGAACTAAGAAGTCCTTTTTAGTAACTGCCCAAATATGCATCTTGGCCCAGTCTACACAAAGATATGGGCTAGGATTTGAGTTTGGGCTTGGGCTCCATTAGGCCCATTAAGAACTTGTCGATCTTTTCCACCGTTCTCTCTATACAAACGATCCGAGATCAAATAAAAAATTAGATATATTCTCAGAGGAAAACAAAAAAGTAAAAACAAATAAAAATTCTACTGTTTTTTAAAAATTAAAAATATAAAAATTCCATTATTTTTTAAAAATTAAATATATAAAATTTTTAATGAGAAGTGAGAACTAAGAAGTCCTTATATTGATTCGCCCAAATATTCATGTTGGCCCAGCCCAAACTAATGATCTGGGCCACAATTTTCGTTGGGCTCCATTGGGCCCAATAAGAATTCCACCGATCTCTCATAGAGTTGATCACAGTGCCTCTCTTTCTCCGCGAAGATCAGGTAATTTCTTATCATCCATGGATTCCTCTTCAATAAAGTTCAAATTTTGTCATCAATTTGCAGTTCTTTGTTCCATGAATTGTATGGATTTGTGAAAAAGCTTCCAGCTTTGTGATTTACTCCATATCGTTATTGAAAAATCATGTTTGTCATTGTCTATAGAGCATGGGATGTTGGTGTCTTCATCTTCTTCTGCTGTGTTGAGGAGGCAGCTTTTCTTGATTAGGTGCTTGGGTGGTGGTGTGGGTCAGAGCTACAAGAAGATTCGGAGAGTTAATTGCTCAAGTATGGTTGCTATGGAAGCTGATGCTGAACATGTTATAAGAAAGATCACCCCTTTGTTGGATCCCACTAGGCATAAGGGTCAAGCAGGTGTGAATTGGTTCTCTATATGCATGTTTTGTATGAGATTTTTGCAAGCATTGGTAGCTTGAATTATGTGCTTCATATTGATATCATGTTCTATTCTAGATGTCATTGGTTTGGGTTTGTCATTGTCAAACTCTTTCTTTTTTAAGCCTTAGATAAATATTTTCCTTGAAAAGTGTGTTTGTATATATATATTATATGTTCATGGATGACACCAGATAAACTTGAAGGTGGAGATTTAATCTTTGTTCAGCATTTAGGTTAGAAAAGGTCCATTTTGGTGATTCAGAAAAATGTAATTGTTGGTGACATGGCATTATTCTTGAGCTTTAGTTTTGTTACTGCTAATGTTGATAAATGAGGTTCAGTGCAATGAGACAACAGATAGACCTCTTTTGAGATGTTTATGATTGTATTAGTGTCTCTGGATCTATGAACAAGTGTAAAGAAAAGCTTGAAAGTGATATAATTAGTTGCCAAAATATCTTATCTTTGCTAATATGTTTTTTCTATTTCTCTTGTGGGTTTTCCTTGTAAAGAAGTATACTCTTATCTTTTTCAGGGAAAGTGGCCGTAATTGGTGGATGCCGTGAATACACAGGCGCTCCATACTTTGCTGCTATATCAGCACTTAAAATTGTTAGTTCTGTGACTTCTATGAGCCAGCTGATAAATGTGGTGTTTATATACAGATTTACTATAAAGTTATATATTGAACATTATGCAGGGTGCAGATTTATCACATGTTTTCTGCACAAAAGATGCTGCAGCAGTTATCAAAAGCTACAGCCCTGAGCTGATTGTTCATCCGGTGCTAGAAGAATCGTATAATATAAGGTGAATGTTATCCATCGATTTGAATAGTCTGAGCATTTGATGCTCCAGGCTGATTGCACGATCATATTTTTCTCAGAGATGATGAGAAAGAGTCAGTTTCTGCTAAGGTTCTTGCAGAAGTTGTCAAGTGGATGGAAAGATTTGATTGCCTTGTGGTTGGTCCAGGTCTTGGAAGAGACCCATTTCTTTTGGTGAGTTCTTATGATTTCTCAGTTTGTCTACCTAAACTCCGACGAACTTTTGCTTTATATTAGTGAACTCCTAACTAATTTTCTACCAGTTACCATTCTGCCTTCCTGAATATGTACCACAATCACCCTGTTCGAGGGTACCCTATTGATGAAAATTGCTACAAATGCACTGATTTACAATACGACATGCATTGTACAGCTCCCTGTAAAGTGTGTTTTTTTCTCCTATTATTTACTTGGTTTCTATTAGACTACCATTTATGTGAAAAATGACCCTGAATAAGTTCAATGAATCACTGTGATATAAAGAAGGGTGCAATATGAGCCCTTGAATTAAAAAATGAGTCACTCTTTTCCGCTGTTTTCTTATTCTAGGGATCACATTAACGTCACACTTTTATGTTTCAGAACCAAATTGACCAATGTTGTACTTAACCCGATAAGGAAAAATACAAATACCATAATGAATAATGTTTTGCTAAAAACTAGAGAGTTAAATGAAGAAGCCAGTTGACAAAATGCTTTGTTTATATGTTCAGGATTGTGTGAGTAACATCTTGAGGCATGCTCGACAATCAAATGTTCCTATGGTTATCGATGGGGTATGTCAACTAGTGTCACCCATGTTAAGTTATCTCAGGTACTACATCCTGCTTCTTTCTAATTTATTATTACATGTTATGCAGGATGGTCTCTTTCTTGTGACAAATAACCTTGATCTAGTTAGTGGATACTCCTTAGCTGTTCTGACACCTAATGTCAATGAATATAAGCGTCTTATAGAAAAGGTCTTAAATTGTGAAGTGGACAATGACGACGCTTCCCTGCAATTGCTTTCTCTTGCAAGAAGGTAAATCTATGTTCATTTGCATGTTCAGTCTCTTTCCCAGCTGGCTCATGAGTGCATATTATTTGCATGGCTTATCAGCATCGGAGGTGTAACTATCCTCCGGAAAGGCAAGTCTGACCTTATTAGTGATGGTGAAATAGGTACTGAAATTACTTGCCCCAAACCTTAATATTCAAATAAAACATATGTGATTTGCAATATCTTCATGCTAACTTTTTCATATTTGGTTTGCTGGTTAATGCAGTTAAAAGTGTGAGTATGTTTGGTTCTCCTCGGCGTTGTGGCGGTCAAGGTGATATTCTCTCTGGCAGGTTTGTGCACTAGTCATAAGCTTTAATCTTAAGATTTGTTACTAAGTTGCCAATTGACTTTAGTGGCTGAGTTATGGAGTGCTTACTAAGAAGATTAACAAGTTAGGCTTTGTGCATAAACTAGGCATTCATTTAGCTTGTCCTTCAGACTAAGGGTGGTAACACCCTATGCTTTATATTATGCCCATTGAGCTCCGAAGGTTGACTAGTATGCTTCGTGTCATAGAGTTTCTCCTACGTTTAGTTATACTCTGAAGACCTATTTGTCAATTCCTCCTCTATTGAATTAGTAAATATGAATATGAATATGAATATATAAATTTGGGTAACTCATCCTTTATAATGTTAAGTTTTTGGCCAGGCATGTAGTCATATAATATGTTCAACTTGCATCTAATGTATAAATCAAATTCTTCATACATATCATGATTGTTCGCTGTATCTGTATCTTGCATGTCTGAGCTGCTATGCTGCCCTAAATTATACTGATCTTCCTTTTCTTCTCTGAATTGATGTTGTACTAGTGTTGCTGTATTTTCGTCTTGGGCCCGACAGCATGTGTCATCTACTAAAGAATCAGCAGATTGCAAGTAATGCATTCTTCTTTACTGACACATTTCAGCTTGAAACAATGTTCCATTTTCTTTCTTTTCACGGCAATCTTTCTATCTTTCTGAATAATTGTGCTTTCTGATATATCACTGGTCCAAGCTCGCAAAACCCAATGGTTCTCGGGAGCGTTGCAGGTTCTGCACTTGTGAGGAATGCTGCATCATTAGCTTTTGCGAACAACAAAAGAGCTACCCTAACAACTGATATTATCGAGTGCTTGGGTGCAAGGTAGATAACTCCTCTTATCATTGATTTTCCGGGTTTGAAGCTGTGAATATTTAAGCTTCTCTGGTTCTTTGCTGCAGCTTGGAAAGTATCAGCCCTGCTGAATCATGAAACATTTGGAAGAACCAGCGTTTCCTGTATGATAGTTCTGATGAAACTTAAGCTTGAATGTGTCGAGTTCAAAAAATAAACTGTTACATGGAATACTGAGTTTGCATGGAAATAAAAAACACAGATGTCACTGGATGATGTTCAAACAATTTTCACTGCATATCAAAATGCAGGTACACACAGTTCAAGTCAAGTTCCTACAAGGAAAAAGAACTGAACAATTTGGATGACAAAATTAATAAACTAAAGAATGCCACCAGACATGAAAGAGAAATAAGTTATTTAGCCTACTCATTATACATACAGAAATAACCTACTTACAAACTGATCTCTCAAGGCTCAGTCTCTGAAAGGAGTCTTTCCTGGCTGTCTCCAGTTCCCCATGCCTTATCCTTCCATAGCCTCTCCACTTGATCAAAACTCAGGCCTTTAGTTTCAGGCACAAAGGCTGTGACAAACCCAAATGCAATAATGGCAATGCCTGCAATCATTAGAAAAGTTGCAGCAGTTCCCACTAATGCCACAACAGAAAGGAATGTCTGTGCCACGATCAGGTTGCAGACCCAGTTCACTGTGGCAGACATACCGCCGCATACTCCACGGTATGCTTCTGGGTAAATCTCTGAGTTCACAGCCCATGGAACGGGACCCATTCCTGGCGCGAAGGAGGCAATGTAGAGAGCTAAACCCAGCACTGCAAACCATCCGATGTTTGTACCAACACTGAAATTCACACTAGATGACTGCAAAAAGAATGCACCAGATAGTATGAAGAGGGAGAGTATAACTCCAAGTAAGCTGGTCAGGGCCAAACGGCGTCTGCCACATCGGTCGATCAGGTAGATCCCCACAATGGTCCCCGCAGCATTCATGGCTGCAACTATTAGGGAGAGAAGCAGAGCTAGCTGGTTAGAAGAGAAGCCAGCCATCTGAACTATTGTTGGGCTGTAGTACATCACTGTGTTAATGCCTGTGAATTGCTGAAATGCCTGCATGGAGTCAGATTATGGTCAATAAGTTTGGTCAAAAGATGTATATGTGCAGACAACTAAAAGCCCTTTTTATCTCCATTTTGTAGGACCAATTTCAGTTATTTCAGAACTTCCAAACCAGAATTAGGGGAGATTTCTACATTGCATGTATTACCAGAAAGGTGCAGCAGCTAGGTTGTATGTAATTCAGTTATACTTGTTCAAAGGGCTGAAAAATGAAGTTTTGAAGCTAAACATTTTTTATGTTTGCTCTATTTTATATCAGATAAACATAAGGTAGCAGCATCTTTTCTTTCTTACAAATTGATTGTATAAAACGTCAGTCATAGTCAAATGCTTATTCCGGTCCCTAAACATCCAACTTAACCTTAAATCGAGAAATGTTACCTTTGGATAGAATGCATCAAATCTCTTGGGATCAAACATTTTTGTGTTACAATATTTTAAGTCTCCCAGAAAAGCTGATCAACCTAAATTAAAAGTATGGCTCAGGACTTGAATGGTTTGTACCAAAACCTTCACTTTGACTTTTCAATCTTACCATACATGCAGAGATAATCAAACAAAAAGAATGCTTCATGATATCGCTGTTCAGAATTATATCATTATGGAACAAAAATGGAAATTAAGAAAACACACACACACACATAAGAAAAGACTGCAACTTTTTACCTGAAGGCCAGCTCCAGCAAAAAATGCTAGCCTCATTTCTTTGGATTTGAAAACATCCAAGTATTTGACAGAATCCTTAAACTCAATATTTTCATCTGAAGCAGCAGAGAGCAAAACTTTCTCCTCCTCCAAACGATCTGGATCATATATTTTTGAAAGCACTGAAACAGCTTGTTCTTTCTCATTCTGCATCACATGTGACATCAAGATTCAGGAACAAATTTAGAGAAGACCTGAAGCATTAAATTTATATTCTGAGGAATGTAAGTCACTGACCTTCATATAAAGCCATCGGGGTGATTCAGGCAGCAGAAGCATTAGAAAAAACTGTAGGATGGCAGGTACAGCAGCAACCCCAAGCATCCAGCGCCATGTTCCATTCACCTTTTTTTACCAGGAGAATTAATTTTCAGTGACATGTTAATTCACGCAATTTCAGTAAACATTTCCACAGCAACAGAGGTATAACAATGAAGTGTGTGGAGGTTAATACCAAAAAATTCTGATTTTGTTAAGCAACTGTCATCTTGATCTAAATTGTAAATTATGTTCAGGAACTAAGTTTTATATATTCTTTCTGTGCCAAGATAACCATTTGGCAAAGTAAAATGTAAACAAGAGCAGTTTACATCTTCAAATAACATGAATTTGCCATTCCCCATCTATAATATTAATAATTTTCAACATTACTATTTAGGTCAGCATGACAGTCCTAATCAGAACCCATAAACATGCCAAAACTGTGAGTAATATGTATATTAACATGATTAATACTACTCAAAATAGCATAATTGCAGACATCAAGTAAGAGTCAGGAAGTATTAAACCCGAAGTAACTTGTAGAAGAAACAAACATCTATTTCAAAATTAAAAATAAAAAAAACACAATTAAAACATATAGCATGAGGAACATGGAGAAATTAACTGTAATCTATTACGTGAAATTGTTTGTTGGCCTCAATAAATGAGCAAATGAAAGTTTACCAAAATCCATAGGAACAACTCAGCGCCTGCCTTGGTTGCAACAATTTCATTAACTGTTTACAGAGAACTGAATAAAATGGAACATAACATGGACAAAAATTGAAGTTCAGCGCATACAAGAAACAATAAATATGATTTTTAGGGCAAGCATAAAGAAAGCCTACCACAGTATTGCAACATGAAAGATGACCAATGAGTCAACGACAGAAGGAAAATTGAAAAATATTACAGACAACATATCCAGTAACAAAAGCGACAAATATCCGAGTGCCACAGTAAACAGAATTGGGCTGCACGTCAATGATGTCACATTTTATAGTGAAGAAGAAATGCAAAGCATAGTGCAAGACTAACAGTAATTACATGGCACTATCACGATAAAAGGACATGAAAGGCTATTCTATCAATGATTGGAGCTCTGATGGGAGGACAACCTTCAAAAGGAAGGATGCATCTCCGAAAGGCAAAGATCCCCAAAACCAAATACCATGTGCCATTTACTAAAGTAGAAAAAAAAAACCAAAATGGCAATCTACTAACCACATACACTAATGTACCTAAAAATGAAAAATCTTATTGTTGAGAAAGTGTACCCATCATTAGGACAGATTCCAATTAGGATTGCTTTACCAAAACTTTGAAGCTGGCCTAAGACAATAGCCGAGTGTCCTCTATTGTGTCAAACAGCAAAGCTAACCCAAACATCTTATGTTGCAAACTTTTCATCTAATATGCATTTGTGCATAAGCTCATGAACTAAATCTGATGAACTTTAACTATATCCACTTCACCCCGTCAAAAGTCCAAGTATATGACATTACTGGTAAATGAATAATAAGGGTTTTTCAGTAATATGGAATGAAGTAAAATTATATGTGAGATAGAGTCAACGAGAACTTCCACATAATTGAACTCTTTATGCAACAAATCTAACAATGAATTTATCTTGAAAGCTTATGAACGCCAATGAATATTAGTTTTTAAGCATATCGATTTGCTTGAAGGTTATGCACTCCAAATCAAAGAAGATATGAGTAAAGCAGGCAAATGAAAAGGAATCATAAGAGCAGAGAGTATTCACAAGATGAAGTAAATGAATATGACCTCTGTGAAAGCCAGATTTACAAGGTACGACAAGAATTGTCCACTGGTGATCATGAGCACATTTGTGCTAACCAAACCTCCCCTGATTTCTGAAGGAGATGCTTCTGCAATATACACTGGGGCCGTGACAGATGCCATGCCGACACCGAGACCTACCAACAACCTTCCAAATATTAGAACATATGGATCTGGTGCAGCACACATGACAAGAGATCCAATAGTGAAAACCACATCAGCAATAAGGGTGGCTTTCTTGCGTCCATAAGCATCATTTACCCACCCGCCTCCTGCAGCTCCAATCATGGCTCCTACTAAAGCCATACTAACAATTGTTTCCTGGCAAGCATATAGAATCAAAACTTCAACCGTCAATTGTTCACACTGAATTGTTCACTCTCATAATGAGTAAATGAAAATGCGCAAACACCACAAATTTTTTGGAAGAGAAGATGACTCTTATACCTGTAAGAAATTACTCCGAGCAACCAACTCAAACTCATCTTTGATGTAAAGAAGGGCACCAGATATAACACCTGGCACATAGGAAGTAAGCATTCATTAGTAGCATCTTTCACTTCCAAATTTTGAAAGAAGAATATTGTTAGTGCAGATATTTCCAACAACGTGAACAACTGTTGGGTTTCAGCCCAGTTGGGCTAGAAGAGAAATAAGATTGGGTTTTGGCCCAATGTAAAATGAAAAGGAAAAAATGAAGCTATACCAATTAATGGAATGGGCAAGGGCAATATGGGGTTTTCACAAGAAACCAATTCTGACGACTTTCTCTCATTCATTGAGTGAGAAGAAGTGAGAGAAGAGAAGAGAGAAAAAGAAGCCAAGAAGAAGAGGAAGAGGAAGAGGAAGGTGGTTAGGGTTTAAGCAAGCAAGACGATCGGAAGGCAAATCGGTGCCGGATCTTGCCCAAATCTTGGGTAGAGAATCCTTGCGGGTGGCTCTCCTAATCTACCGGGTTTGATCTTCTCTTAATCTCTTCTTGATGTCGTTATTGTGTAGATCCATCATTGTTGATGATGTATGTGTTGTGTGCTCTCTTTCTTGTAATCCTCTAGTTAGCTGGAGAGACTCTTTTTTGTATCTCTATTAATTGACGTAGTGGAAGATTTGTAAGAGGCTCTAAGGAGTTCCGTGGTTTTTCCCTCGATTCGTAGGGTTTCCACGCTAAAATTGTTGTGTTGTGTGTTTGTTTGTTTGCTCATCTTGTTCTCACGAGATTTGGGGAGTTTTGGTGTTGTTTATGCTTGATTTTGAAGGTTACAAGTGGTGTATAACCCTTGGGAAGGCTTTTGGAGCTCCAAGGAAGACTTTCAAGGCGGGCTGTGAAGCGTGCGGGTTGTGTGCGGCCGCACAGTGCCCGCACATGAATAGTGATTTACTACGTACCGACCGCACAGAATCGGCAGTGGGGTGCACGGGCAAGTGTGCGCCCGCATGCCGACCGCATGTGAACAGTAAATATAATAGTATTTTGCTACAGTAATTTCCATAAATTTTCTCGCTGTTGCAAAATCAGAAAAAACCCCAACAACAACAATTGTGCCTATCTTTCCAGTCAGCAAAAATGTCTAAAACATCAATAATTATCACGAACAATCCAATAAAAATTGACGGCCATGGTCAACAAAAAAAGGTGCGCAGTGTAATGATCTACTACCTTCCAGTAGACTACATTACGACAATACAAGGTGATAAACACCTTTTACTCAAAATGCTTATCTTTCTAACAAATTGCTTCATAGTGGGAACAAGATGGACTAAAGAAATCACCGGAGACTAATGGAGTCAAACTGATATGGGGTCTCAACAGATCCGCAACCAACACTAGTGTTTCACACATACAAACCAGAATCCACTGAAAACTACTCAGCCATCAAGAATAGATTTAAATAAAAGAAAAGTAAATAAAATAAAGCACTTCATAGCTCCATAATCATCAGTACACAAATGCAAGGTAAAAGTAACATCCTTTTAAAAAAAAACAACCTTTACATCAAAAAACCAACACCGAACAAGAAATTTACTCCACAAGGGAATTATTTTATGATAATTAGACCACAAAACAAATGAGTCACTGGAGAAAACAGTTCAAAACTCTATAATCAGCTAACAAGTGCGAAATACTTCGAAAAAACAAACAACTTGCATTAAAAAAAAACAACATTTTAAGAAAGAAACAAGATTACTTCCAATCAAAATTAGATAACGAATCAAGTGCGGAAACCTCACTAAAAACAAAGATCAAGTCAGAGCAAATGATACCAGTATCATAGCCAAAAAGCAGCCCCCCGATCCCAGCAGTGACGGTGAGACCAAGCACATAGACGTTGCTGAAGTACGACATGCTCCTCTTCGGCCCCAACGACGCTGAGCTCCCCGGCAGCGACTCGATCGTCATCTCCTCCGGCGAGATCGATCCAAAGAGAAGGAGGGATTCACTGATTCAAATTGGGGGAAAAAGACAACAAGAGATTGGATCGAGGAGCCCTGCAGAGCACTCTTTCCATTTTTATTATGTTTTTTTAACTGAATTAAAAAAATAACAAAAGTTTTTATTATCTTATAATCAACGTGAGAAAACTGATCTCGAGGCACTTTAGTTGTTGAGATTGTGACAACTGGTTTATTCTCCTGGTTTTTAAATGCATTTGGACAAAAATGGGGGAGGATAAGTTTGTTTATTCTTGCTACGTGTAATGTTTTGATTTGACAAGTGTCGGACAATAATGACGTTCATGTGTCTATCATGGATTCATCCACCGTTCATCACTCTCGATACTGATCTTGAGGTGAATCAATGGTGGATATAAATGCCATTGTTTGGGGAGTATTCGCGAAGCGTCTGCCACCTGAACCGGTTTTTGTGGCAGAGGTTGCGTTTGGTGGGGCCTTATTTTCTTAGAGGTGTATTAGGGTTACACGTGGCTTACAAATGACCGTTAGTTCAAGAGAAACAAGTGAAACCCTACATGCATTTTGATCACATGCAATACTTTCATGAGAGTTGTTGACGTCCACTTTCACTTGAGCGTACAATAGAAATCACCGAGAATGTGTTTGTTTAGGTTTATTTGGATTCACAATTAATTGGAGTTGTCTTATTTTAAGGAATACTTTGTTTGTTTAGATGAATTTTTAAATGTTAGTATATTTTAATTACGTCAAAATAATTGTTGTATAAATTGTCGGGTCAGATCTAGTTTTAATTAAATTATTATACTCCAAGTCGAGTCACTCTCCATTCTTTTGTGAGGATTGGATGCTCATCCAATAATTATTTGTTTTTCAATATTTAATGCTTAGCCATGGATATTTTTACTAGAAAAAATTATTTATTAGTTTTTTCAATTTTTTAAATATACTTTGCAGTCCTTTTAACAATTCAATATCCTCTGCAATCTCTTTCTTTTTTTTTTTTTTTTTAGTTTACTTTTTTTTTCAGTTTTTGCAGCTTACTTCGTTAGTTTATTTTATTTAAAAATTCAATTTCGCCCTGCTTACAGAATATACTTTATGATTATTAAATATATTTTTCATTTAACATTGCATGTTTACGTATAACAGTATAAATTTTTACTTAATATGTTATTTTTTATTTAATGTTTTTTTATGTTTAATATTTTAGTTTTCAGTTCAATACTGTGTTCTCGTTTAAAAAAAACTGAGGGATATTTTGGTCAATATCAGCTATTTTTCTGACAAAATGACTGAAAAATAAATTGTCATGGGGTGAGTTATATTATTTGGGAACAGTGGAGTTTAAATCTTTTATTGTTTTGATTTTTTATTTTTTGAAAAGTATAGGCCATAGGCAAGCCATGAAATGCAAATTTAAAATAATCATAATAATTAGAACTTCACCTCTCTTGTTAGCTTTTGTATTGATCCCACTAGAAGACTTGATTTGTGGCTTTATTTTATTTTATTTTTTAATAAAAAAATAAGAAGAGAGAGAAGAAGAATAAGGGACGAGAGGAACATGAAAACATTAAAAATTAAATAAATAAAAGCAGAAAAAAAACCAATAATAGCATTTTAACTAGTTCATTATCATCTTCTACATCATTAAAGCAAACCAGAAAGCATTCAAGAACCGAAAAAAACATTTAGAAAAACTAAAAAACAAAAGTAACCGGTCTTCTTCAGCATCAGCAGCACACCCAAATTCTTCATAAGAAGAAGAAGAAGAAGGGAGGAAAAGGAACATGAAAACATTAAACATTAAATAAACAAAAGCAAGAAAAAAAAAAACCATTAATAACATTTTAACTAGTTCATCATCATCTTCTGCATCATTAAAGCAAACAGAAAGCATTCAAGAACCGAAAAAAAAAATTTAGAAAAACTAAAAAACAGAAGTAACCTGTCTTCTTCAGCATTAGCAGCACTCCCAAATTCTTCATAAGAAGAAGAAGAAGGGAGGAAAGGAACATGAAAACATTAAACATTAAATAAACAAAGCAAAAAAAAAAAAAAAAAACCATTAATAACATTTTAACTAGTTCATCATCATCTTCTACATCATTAACGCAAACAGAAAGCATTCAAGAACCGAAATAAAAACATAAGGAAAAACCAGAAGGATACTACTATACGCCTCCTTAAGCTCATGGCCATGGATGAACTGAACTAAAAACCAGAAGGACACTACTAGACTCCTCCTTCAACTCATGGCCATGGATGAACCAAAAAAAAAACATCTAGAAAACTAAAAACTAGAAGGAAACTACCATATGCCTTCTTATGCCCATGGTCACAGATGGGTGAAAGGATCTGTCACCTGGTCTTCTTCAGCATCAGCAGCTCTCCCAGATTCTTCATATTGCCGTTTCCCACGAATTTCAACGCACTGGTAAGTGATGCCATTACAGCCACATTACTCCTCACAGTCGATACGAAAGACTACCCTCCTTAAGAGCGACAGTTGGCCACAGTCCAGGTATTGTACAGTAGTCGAGCAATACAAAAATTCTTTTTTTGTTTACAGATAGTTTGGTGACCAGAAAGAAATTAACCAGGTGAGTCAGCTAGCTGTGTGTCTCACTCTCGTTAATCCAACCGCTTTACTTTCCTACCTCCAACTAATGCCAAACTCTCTGATGATCGAATCCTAACACTAATCCTAAGACTGCCTAGAACTTAAACACATCTTACGGATGTATATATGAGATCTCAGTCGCTCATCCTTCCCCTCTCAAATTTCAACGGTATTAACAAACATTCAAACACTGGAAAAGACTTGAATGTCTTTGAACTACAGACCTTGCTTCCTCTTTTGATTTCTCTGCAATTCTTCAATCACTTCTAACAACCCTTTTTCTCACTCTTAAGATGTGCGAGGGTGAATTGTGAATTGCGCGATTAATGTATAATACCTAGTCTATGCTGAGTGGGCAGCTCCCAATTGTCGCTCTAAGGAGAACAGTCTCTCTCAAAAAGACAGTCTCTCTCAAAAAAGCGGGACTCCTCAAGAGTGACAATTGGGTTGTTTAAGGGATTGAATCCGTGACCTACTCTGTCTCGCTCTTAAGGCAAGAGCCTCTTCAAGTGATCTACAACCTGGAGTGCTGAGTGGATGTGACCCAACTGTCGCTCTTGAGGAGGCCGTAGTCTCTCACAACTGATCTCCAAACTACAAAAGAAAAAAGTCAGTCCGTTTGGTGACTGTCTCTCCAAAAAAAGCGCCAATCGTGGAGATAAAGTTGATGATGATATTCCTCACAAATCCAAAAGTTACCCGCATCTTCAATGAAAACAATACATTAGTATAGCGAAACCCTAAAAAACCCTAGACTGGGAAAAAAATGAACCTTTTTTTTTTCCAAGAAGAGAATGGTACTG
Organism: Dioscorea alata; assembly: GCA_020875875.1. Lineage (NCBI taxonomy): Eukaryota > Viridiplantae > Streptophyta > Magnoliopsida > Dioscoreales > Dioscoreaceae > Dioscorea > Dioscorea alata. Next base: position 3,496,638 of record CM037015.1, on the reverse strand, counting down.
ACGTGGTCTTCCTCAGAGCAATTCATTTTATAGCCCCACAAGCAGACAAAACTTTCTTCCAAAAAACAATAAATAAGTAAATAAATAAATAAATAATATATATATATAATTCATTTTGATTTTTTTTATTAAATTTTAAATAATTTGTTTTATAGACATAATAATTTTTATAAATTAATACTTATTGTTTAAAACATAATAATTTTAAAAAAATATTTACAAAATTTTATTATTTTATCTGTTGATGTTTTATAAATTACTTTATGCAGTATATATATATTTTAAAAATTTATGTTTTAGTTTTTGAATTTTACATATTAATTTATATAATATACAAAATTATATTTAATTTTAGTAGAGTTGTTCTTTTTGGTAAAAAATTATTGTTTGTCGCTATTTTTTATATACTAAATTATAACTTGACATTTAAATAAATTAAAAAAAAATAAATTTATTATTATTATTATTATTTCAATTCACCCTTTTACCATACAATTTCTAATTCCACCTCTACCGCCTGTGGCTGTGCGTCATTAAAAAAAAAAAAAAAAAAAAAAAAAAACCCTTATTCACGGTGAATCAGTCTGGAAACCATAAGGTGTTGCTATCCTTACTCAATATAACAAATGCACCCTTATTTTTTCAGAACTTTCATTTAGCTTCTTCAATTTCTTAGTTTAACATAAACACCTCTAACTTATTGAAAATTTTATTTAGCTTCTGATTATTCTGGTTAGCAATTTAACAAAAACTCACATGCACGCAAAAAAATATTAAATACTTTTAATTTATATTCTAAAACCGCCTCTAATTTTTAGGAAACTTCATTTAGCTAGTATAAATTCAATGTTTAACAATAAAAACCCAAACTTATTTAAAATTTCATTGAAGCCTCTGTTGGAGTTCACCATCTTTAATTCGTAGAGATGTGAAGGGTGCAGGGATTTACCATTTACCGAGTACATATTCCCAGCGTTAACCTTGAATTTATAAACCCATCCCCTGCCTGGAATCCAAGTGCGGGGATTTTTTTTTTCATCTCATCCTCGGAGGGAGGGATTCCTGGTCCCAATTAATTTTTTATAAATTAAAATATTATTATTTAAAATAAAAATTAATAAAAATATTTGTTAAAAATCTCATTAAAATATTTGATAACTGAGAAACACATTTACAAATATGAGTAATTGACATGTTAAAAGCCCAATACTAAATACTAATATCCAGTATATATGTTGAAGGTCCATTGATTAGTTTATTTAATTATTAATAATTTGTTAATTAAATAAACATATGGTGTTTTGTTCAATTTCTATATAAATATTAATAAAATAAAATAAAATATATATAGTTTCTAATTTTAGTAGTTGTGTTTATAAATTATTTAATTATTTAATAATTAATTCCATTTTTGCATCCATTTTAGTTGTTTTCTATTATTATTATTTTTAAGATTTGTGTTGTGAATTTTAATATTTTTACTATTATAGTGATTATTTTTATTTTTTTTAATATTTTTATTTTAAGATTACACTAATTTTTCTCAAAATTATTAAACTGTTTATTATTACTATTGTGATTATCAATATATCTATTAATATCATTTCAATTATTTTTCTAATTATTTGATTCATTAGTTAGATTCTTTTTGTTGGTATTTTGTTGATATTTTGATTTTTATTAGGATTTGTTTTGTTTATAGTTATTATATATTTTCTTTATTGTTGCTTTATATTTGATTTAATACTTTGATTTTAAGATTGTTTTGATTTATATTATTTTGATTCATTTTTATTTTATTTCTTGATTTTTCATTACTAATTTATAATTTTGTTTGATTAATATTGCCTTTTGTTTTAAAGTTAATACCTATAGTTATATTTTATATTTTGCTTTTTAATACTAATTTGATTTATTTTGTTCATTTCATTATTAATTTGAATTAGGTTAATTTGAACTGATTAATTATTCTATATTTTGGTTTTTAATTTTTTTAATTTTTACTTTCTTTTTGATTTTATATTTTATATTTTTTTCTGATTTATAATATATGTACTACTTAAATAAAATTACTGAAAGTAAAAGTACTGAAATAAAATTACTAAAATAAAACTATTTACTACTTTTTGCAGGAAAGTAAATTTACAAAATTTAAATTACTACTATTTTGCGAAAATGAAATTTCGATGATAAAGAGTAAAAGAGAAATCTTATACTCAAACAAGATCTCCAACATGTAATATGATAGAAGTTAGACATAGTAAATTAACTTTAATTAATCCATAATTATTGAAAATAAAAGTTGTTGTTGTTGTTTTTAATTCTTAAGGTTCACTTATCTTGGTACAAACTCCTAGAAATGATCAAGACTCATGATTATATCCTCCAGTCAATCCTTCCAACTTTTGCTTAGAGAAGGAGAACAATGGAGAGATTTAAGCACAAAAGCTCTGGATATTATTCAAGTGTTAAGGTTAAGTATATGAATATTGATAAGGGATGGGTGGATAGTGTGTCCACCTTTTTATAGGCTTATTCTAAGTAACCTAAACCATGGTTAACAAGCTAACCATGGTCAAGAGACTTAACCCCCAAATAGAGTACAAAGATAAATCTTTGTGATGTATAAGATTTTCCACAGAATATAATATTTTTCACAAAGATAAGACTTTTAGTACTATCTACAATATTACTAAAGTGACAAACCTATATATATATATATATATAAATCTAGAGATGCCCTGGCCACATTGTTAGATCATTATCCAACAATTGCGAGCGTTTCCCTTTTTCTATACACATCTTCAAAACCTGTAAATTCATACCTTCATCTTCTACCTAACCTTTGAATAGGAGGAGCTCATGGTCGCTAGGGCCTAGGAGTACGAGGCAAGCTTGGAAAGAAAGTTTATTGTGGGGAAATAGAAAAATAGATCAAGGGAAAGCTAGAAAAAATTCACAATTATCAGATAAGGATCTAATGGTTATAGATAAGGATCTAATGGTTATGATTGAAACATCTCTATAGTAGATAATTAAAGATAACTACCAATATATATAATATTTAAATTAAATATTTAATATTTTGGGCCTGACCATGGGTATTTTCTTGGCCGCCCCCCCCCCCACCCACTAAAATTAACTAGCTCCGGCCGTCTGATTTTAAGGTTAGTAGAATATCTCATTTCAGAAGTTTACCATTTTGCACGAGGATTTCAGAAACATCAAAGAAACGCCAAGTAGTTCTAATCTAAACAAACACCGCGTGTTCCCCCTCATTATTAAACAAAATGCCCTAAAACAAGTAAATCACTCAGAAAAATAACTGTGATTCCAGCTCAGGTCCAAGCTCTCTTGTCAATTGTTCAAACCAAAATAGAATTTTGATACAAATACATCCTTAACTCAAAACTTAAAAAAAAAAGCGCTAATATGAGATGATCTAGAGGTTTTTCATTTTCCAAATTCCAAAATTTGCAGTAAATCACAAAAAGGACAGGTTCCCTTTCACTCAATTCTCATGCAATGCCTTCATCAGATATAGTCTGCTGAAATTCTGACCAGCAACCCTGCAAAATTAAAATTCATTCTGAGTGGAAGAATCCAAATTACTAATTAGTAACAATACACTCAACGTTAGTTAAATATTGGCTAGTTCAAAGTATGCAAAGAAAAAGAGTAAAAGAATATTTACCCATTTATTTGATTGCAATAGTTGGCAATTTGATTGTTTATAAGATAGCTATCCAGGCGTGATGGTTCAGGTATTGGCTTAAAAATGGGGTTTGATGGGTCCTCCTCCGGCAACAGCTCTTCTCCAGCAGCTTTCCTTGCCATATTCTCAGTTCTTCGAATAAAAAAATGGTATTATGAGCAAGCTATTCAAAACTATAAGCCAATAGACCATTTCAATACACAAATAACCGAATTCATGCTTGCATAATGATTTGCTATTTTTTTAACCAAGTTCCCAAGTATGAACAGAGTCTCGTGTTTTCGTTTGGTGCGCACGAAGCAATTTGCCTTGATTAACAAAAAGTCTATCAAATAGCTGTGCTTAGATGAGTAGTAGAAAACAGCATCTAAGAAACCAATGCATTTAAACAGCTCATCTTGCATCCAATACTGCAAAAATGGCCAACAGTCACTCTCCACATTTGACCATAAAAATGCTCGTATTATATGTTTTAGGGAAAACAATCAAAATAGCCCCTTACCTTTGTGTGTTTCTATTTCGATCCCTTAGCTTTAAAAAGTTACGTTTTGTTCCCTTACTTTATTTTTTATTACAATTCAGTCACTTGAGCTACGACAATCCCACGTAGGAGCTGTTGACACGTCGACTGCCACGTGAGATTGCCGTTAACGGCATGCGCTCGGGTGACTGAATTGTAATAAAAAGTAAAGTAAGGGACCAAAACGTAATTTTTTAAAGCTAGGGGACCGAAATAGAAACTCACACAAAAACAAGGGACCATTTTGGTTGTTTACCCTATATTTTATATCACTGCATGTGTGATTATATTTGCAGAAGACTAAATATTTAGACCAACACAAACTGCACAATGTTTGAAATATAAACAAGAAGAAATAGATAACTGGTTGCTGAATGGCTGAGGTAAGCCAAAAGAACCGATACAAGATAATCCAGACATGTCAAGTTAATTTGGTGTCACCTGGGAACAGAGACACAGTGATCATTGACAACACTTCCATACTTCAAAAGGCAATACTATATTACAACTATGAATATTCACAAAATTAAAATAACAGAGCCAAATACTACCTTCGCTTTTGAAGCCATGTTTGCTGCTGTGCTTGTTGCCGTGACACATTCCGATAATAATATTGCAACTGGAAAGGAAAATAAAATTACAAACATTTCTATAAGCTTCTTACAACTTAAAACTAAATAAGGGTACAAAGAGAAAAACTAGAACCTTGTTTTGCTCAGCAGAAAGATCTTCCATGCATTCAATCATAAATTCCAAATTCCTCTCCATGAACGAAGAAGTTGACAATTGTAGACGATCAAAATCACACTGCCAGAAAACATTCGCATGTCAAGAGGAATGCGGAATAATGTCTAGTCATTGGAAATCAATGAGGAAACCACATAAACATCAATATAGTGCAAAAACAGTAAAACCTGTGCAACAGGGGAATCAGGTTCCAGCTCCGTCATGAATGCACTGATAAGTGCAGAATTAGAAACTTTAATCTGTGCAGTAAAAAGTAGCAGCAGATGAAGAACCAACTAATGCAGTAAAGTAACATAAGAAGGCATTGTGAAAGTAGAAAACCATACTGGTATTTCTTCAAAGATATCCACCCAAGTCAACTTCTTCTCCCTCAACCTGAAAAGATTCAACATCAGAAAGCAATTCATAATCATGGTCAGTAGTACTGATTGGTATTAAGTAAATCATACTTTTCCCCATTGAACTCATTGGTTCGATAGAGTTCCATAAAAGAATCTGATAACTTCAATGCTTTAAGCGCTAAAACTCCTTGATTGGACTTTGATGGATCATAAATAATGCATACACAACGCCTTATGTTCTCCTGAGTAATATGCAAATAAATAAATAAATAAACAAATAAAAACTAATATATCAACAGATTCAATACATAGTGGACAATATTTATTTATATAAAGGACAAAAAATAAAGACACCACATCAAGTACAACAACATACATCATCATGCTAATAACAACATACTTTTAAGGATTCTCCATTTCATCCTGAACAAACTATCTTTTGACATGACATGGATGTAGGAGTGTGTGATGGATGAGAATGAAGAATTATTTATTTTCTACAGGGAGGACAGCTAACTTCTTCAAAATTCAAAAAAGGTGAATTTCACTTATGTCAGTTAATCACCTAAACTAAAGGACTATTCAGGATAAGTGATACTGAAGCAAAAGCATTTCATAATTGTAGATACACGTAAAAGATAGAAGATACACATCATGTGGAAAGAAATGGAATCAATGGAAGCTAATCAATGCAAAATCATGGCAGCGGTTGCACTTTCCTTTCCAACTGATAGCAAGTCTATTGACATGAATCAACTATAAAACTGTCCTTTTCCAGTACCTGGTAATTCATAAACGTCTCAATAAGCTCCACAGTCTGATACAAACCCATTAAAGTAGACTGGTACCTGAAAATATTTTTCATGAAAGCATCAGAGAAAATGTGCCAGAGGCAGTGTACAAATGACCTAAATAGCTACAACTTCATAAACTAAATTAATTTAAGTCAACACGAGGTGGGAAAAGCTACCTATTTTCAATTGAATTAATAATAACTTGATCAGAGTGTATATCAGACTCTATGGCCATAACCATAGTGTCCCTTAAGCCTAAATAATTACACACAACTAAGATTGATTTTAATACCATTAATCTCACTGAAAAAGATTTTGACAAGTAGATCAAACTAAATCACAATAATAACTGTACATAACCATATTATGAAATATGAGTAGCTTTTACTAGAACAATCATAATGCAGAACTAAAGGATCTCCAGTCTAGCATCAAAGTAGCCCTCAGGCATATGGTGTTATACATTGACCTTGCAGAAGTATAACACAGAAACAATCATTTTATTCCAGGATAGGCGATTTCAAAATTAGTTTCCACAACAAATTTCATTTTCCCATCATTATCATGGGATACCTAATAGTCTCTTTATTGGAATGAACAATACAGATTATCAACATAGAGGGAAAAGCCCAATTAATGAGAGTGCAAGTGCTTTGGCTTGTCTGTTGCTTTCATAATGTTTTATGTAGCATTCCTTTATGAATTATGTAACTAGAATGTTGATGAGGCATCTACCATCTTTATTAGGTCAATATATTATTAGTTTTCAATCATTAATCTTAATAGGTAAAAAGCATAAAATTTTCCCCTTGAGCTCAAAGAATGAGCAAGCAAAAACTTTAAGGCAGTTTTGGTTAATTGACAAAACTCAAATGGTGTCTACGCTATTTTGCTCACAGATTCAACATCACAAATGATAAGAAGTCAAAAGTCAACTGCTAGCTTCATGTTGACATTCTCAAAAAGGAAAAAAACAACCCTTAAACCAATTACTCACTCTCATTGCATTTCTTAAAAGCACATACATTATTCTACCTTTCAGCAAGCACATTTGGCCTTAATACTACAATATTATCTATTGGAATCATAGTACCATGACGGAATCTAACATGAAAAAACAGATTTCAACTGTTCTACAGGCTCCATGAAGGTATTGTCTGGTATTCAAAAGATATGAAAATAATTGGTACCATTTAGTCTGGTGTGGAAAATACTATGATTCTTATCCACAAACAAGCCTATTCTAATGCCCACATGATTATAGAATGATAGAAAGAATAAGGACTTGTTCTCACCACAGTGACACACACATGATTTTGTACGCCAGTATATAATTTTCATCCAAGACCCAAACTCAACAAAAAAAAACAAAAGCGTTTAGAATATGAATGCCATAGCAGACATGCAGAACTATGACGCTAATTCTGGGAAAGAAAGGGAAAGCAAATGAGTACTTAACCCTTGTTTTGCAGACATATTAACTCCCCCACTGTATTCAGTGGATAATAAACATACAAAAGTCACTCCCAGTAAAAAAATCAAACTCTAGATTCTTTAAAAAAAACAAGAGGGTACCTTCACTACAGCCACAAGCAATGTACCCATAAGACCAACTAGACATATTAGAAGCACAAAAATAGATAAAATCGTAGATTTTGTCCAATTCAATGACACTATCAAGCAAGTGGCTGAAGGAGGGTTCCCTCAATAAGAATAAATACTAAAAGGTAGGGAAAGGCATACCATCCGACAGTGTTATTGTCAACATTGACTTCTCGTAGGCAACGCATCATTTCAAGCTGATAATTAGCCCCATCTGCTTCAATTTCCTCATCATCTTCTCTAATCTATAAACTTCACATTGTTAGTACAAACACACACACACACACACACAAAACATTGATATTCATACATAATAAATCCATAACATCATACCGGAAAGGGAAAACAGTTAGTAACTTCAAGAACACTACCAACATCTAAACCAAGAAGTTGTCCTGTCACCAAGGCAGGTGAGAACTCCTTGCAGTGCTTTATTATCTTCAAAACAGCCTGCAGATTGCCACTCAAACAATTAAAACCCTAAGTTTTAATCAATTCTAGAAAGATCAATTTTGCAAAGAGAATTGACATATAATCAAAGAATTATCGCCAAAAAACATATGCAAATTGAATCAATTACCAAGCCCTCCATCTGAATGACACGAAGAGGCGGGGTGACTTCCTCGGATGCCACGGCCTGAAGGAAAGAACGCGCCATTGCTGCACACCAAAACCAATCAGAGAAAAAAATTAACAGAATTCGAAGCAAACGGATAGAGTCCAAGAAACTTTAGAGGATTTTCTCACTGTTCGCCATGAGAGAAGATTGATGCGAGGTGGCTCTGTAATTCAAACAAAGAAGAAGAACAAAGAAAAGGAAAGAGGAGATGTTGGGCTGGAGGAGAAGAGAAAAGAATAATAATAAAAAAATACAATTTCATTAATTCCTTCGTTGTCCTTTATAATGTAAACCATCGGTTTTTTTTTTTTTTGAAATATTGTATATTTTTAAAATAATTAAAAAATAAGCATTTTTAAAAATAAATACCGATTTAGGCAAAACGGTGATTAAAATCACCATTATTTGCCTAAATCATTGGAAAACGCGGATTTACCATTTTCCATGATTTGCACAGAAAACGATAAATTCCTCTACCGTTTTCATTAATTTTTTATTTTTATTTTTAATTTTTATACAATTTTTCATTTGAACCCTTTAAATGTTTTAAATTATATTTTTATATTTTTATAGTTTTTAATATAATATTTTTATATTTTAACCCCTGAAAAAAAATCACAATAATCGATGCACTATTCAGAAATGCACTGTACATTTGGGTCTAATATTGTTATTATACTATTTCCAGGGCCTAGGTGTTGATCATCTATGAGAGATAGTGATTTCTCTCTTCCAGGGTTGCAGGGTAGAGGAATTTTTCTAGGAGGTCTATAAACCATTGTAACTGATCCATCTGTATACTAATAGACGATAGGTGCTTAAGGGATTGTCAAAAAGACAGATAGATATGGAGATGCACCAGTTATAGTGATTTATAGACCTCTTAGAAAAATCCCTTTATCGTATAACTCTAGAAGGGTGAAACATTGCCTCTAACAGGTGACCCACACCTAGGCCTTGAGAACAGTGTAGGAAGAGTATCAAACCCAAGTGTACTGTGTAAGTTTTGAATAGTGCATTGATTATTATGACTTTTTATTTCAGGGTTAAAATGTAAAAATATTATATTAAAAAACTATAAAAATATAATTTAAAACATTTAAAGGGTTAAAATAAAAATTTATATAAAAAATTAAAATAAAAAATAAAAAATCAATGAAAACGGTAAAGGATTTACTGTTTTCCATGATTTGATTTACCGTTTTCCAATGATTTAAGCAAAAAACAGTGATTAAAATCGGTATTTATTTTTAAAAATGCTTATTTCTATAATTATTTTAAAAATATACAATATTTAAAAAAAAAAGCCGTAAACCATCAATCTGTTTTAAAGAAAAACAACGGACATGATTAGTTTGGACAGTGGACCTCAATTATAAAGTTGGATTTGATTTGTATCAAAATGGTCCCCCAATCTCCGTTAAAGAGGTTACCCAAGAGAATCTTGTGAGATTATTCTGACGTGGACGCCGGCAATCCAACATGGTTGCCGGATTTCCACATCACGGCTGAAATGCCACGTCATAACTATTAGCATCACGTCAACCCTTTTCTTCTTCTTCTTCTTTTTCCTTTCTTCTTTCTCCATTTCATCTCTCACATTCGAGAATCCAGAACAAGATTGTGGAAATATTAAGGAAAGAAGGTTGCTAAACCGCAAGTGATCTATGAGTGTGTGATCCCAGATATGAAAATAACCAATCTAAAGCTTGTATTCAAAGCTGGTCTTTCATTAGGTTTCAAATGTATGTATTCAAAGCTTGGTTTGCTTCAGTGGGAGTAGCGAGGAAATCATTACCAATCAAAGTTATGAAAATGTTTGAATATCATTCATATTGTCATTGTCTTTGCATTCACTTTTGCTTATTGTGTCAACTTTTTTTTGTAAAATTACTTAAATGCAGTTGGTATACCTTGAACACAATTATTAATCTAATAATATCCTAAAAATTTGTGTGTCATTTCTCTTCCAACGAGAGTGTTATGAATGTGTGACAGAGACATTAAAATTTAGATTAATATCTTCTTATAAATCTTAGTAATTACTGAAATTTAAGAACATCTAATGTTGACAAAAAAAAAATTCAGAAACTAATATGTATAGAGATATAAATAATTATTGATTGAAAATTAAGCGCACCTGGTGTTGATAAAAAAAAAAAAAACAACTTTAGAAATTAATCTATGCATATATACACATAAATACCACAAAGCAATGCAATGTTTTTCTGATTTATAAGAGCCCCTTCCTACATAATATTGTGAATCATAAGCAAAGCATGAACCTTTTCATTGTTCCAATAAGAATTTACAAAAGACTTACTCATAAGTTTGTCCTTATAATTTGAATACTTGTACAAAGTTAGCCATACTCAGACCAAAACATGGCTGTACAAAACAACAAGTACTAAGCCAGTTTTCATTTCTCTAAAAAGAAAAAAAATACAACAATATTTATTGGTTCTTTCCATATACAGTTGAACCAGTGGAACCCATACTTTTTTCTTCTTTGCACCAAGTTCTTCCCTGCTCCTATCTTCAACAAGGAGAAAGAAGAAGAAAAAGGAGAAAGGAGAAAGAAGAAAAAGAAGAAGAATAAGGGGGTTGACGTGGCATTTCAATCCACGTGCATGGCACATGCCACTATGCAAGTGATGTGGAAATCTGGCGACCACATTGGATTACTGGCATTCATGTCAGAATAATCTCATCGGATTCCTTTGGGTAACATCTTTTTGAAATCAAATGAAGATGGGGAGACCATTTTTACCCAAATTGGCAATTGGGTATAATTTGGTGACCGACAGTAATATTTACTCTTTTTATTAACTACATCAATGGTTGTGATTGAATCTTGAGTATCTTCTCAATCTATTTCTTTACACTCACTACCAACTCATGTGACGCCTATCACCCAACACCCAATCAGCTTTCTTCTAAATCCCAACAGTATTTATTGTCAAATTTAAAGTATTTACTGTCAAATTTAATAGTCTCCACTTTTCTATTAGTTTAGACACTCCTTTTCCTTTAAAACCCTACTTTCATATCAATACTCCCCATATAAGGCCCTTGTCCCCAAAGGAAATCTGGATACCTTCTTTGTAAATCTTCAGCAAACTCCCAAGTGGGCTTTGCTAGTTGTGAATTACTCCAATAAATTAACCATTGAGTTATAGCTACACTCCTGTGTTTAACCACTCTTCTGTCAAATATAGCAAAGGGCTTCAGTTTAGATGTGGCCAAGGTTGAAGATGGTAATTCAGCTGCTATTTGTGCTCCCATCATAGCTCTTTTGAGCAAAGATACATGAAAAACTGGATGGATGTTCGACGAAGGAGGTAATTCCAATTTATATGCCACAAGGCCAATCTTATCTAGTATTTTATAAGGTCCAAAATATCTAGATGGCAACTTTGGCACTTCTCTAGAAATCATTGAGCTCTAAAGATAAGCTTGCAATATTAAATAAGCCCGATCTCTAACTTTAAAATTTCTGCATGTGCGATGCTTATTTGCTTGTTTTGTCATCCTCTGTTATGCTTTTAGGAGTTGTTGCTTGAGCAATTGAATACCAGACTCCTTTTCCTGCATAAAAGTGTCCACAACTGTTATAAAAGAATCTCGGGGGAAATATGGAAGATATACATGAGGAGTTATTCCATATAGTGCTTGGAAGGGGGTCATTTTGGTTGTTGAATGATAAGATGTGTTATACCAAAACTCGACCAATGATAACCATGTACTCCAACTCCTTGGAAGATCTCTTGTCATGCATCACAGATAACATTCCAAGCATTTGTGCACTACTTCTATCTACCCATCAGATTGTGGATGATAAGATGAAGTGTACTTCAATTCCACACCTTGCACCCTAAATAACTCATGCCAAAGATTGCTTAAGAAGATAGGATCCCGATCACTAACAATTGAAGTAGGAAATCCATGCAATTTGTAAACATAATCCACAAATTTCTAAGCTACTTTTGCTGTTGTGTATGGGTGTGCCAATGGAATAAATGAGCATATTTTGTTAACCTATCCACTACTACTATAATAACATCTTGTCCTTGGGATTTGGGTAATCCTTCAATAAAATCCATGGTTAAGTAGTCGGTAAAAATGGATTGAGGCATAGGTAGTGGCTGCAGCAGTATAGGTGTTGCAACATTTTCATACTTGTATTTCTGACACACTTCACAACCTCTGATAAATTCCTTGATTGTCTTCCATATGCCCTTCTAGAAATAAATTGCTGCTAGCTTCTTATATGTGGTATATACCCCATAGTGTCCATCCATCGCACTGTCATGAAAAACATGCATCAACTGTGTTCTCAGTGCCAAATCTTGGTCAATTACCAATCTCCCTTTCCATAATAACTGATTTTGAGTCCAAGTGTAATGCGAGTAACTATGCTCATTCTGCAATGAATGAATTATCTCCTATAATTTTACATCCCTGGACCAAGAATTTTTTATCTGATCTAGTAACTGAGCGGTTACTATAGAAATGGCTTGTAACTCAAATTTTGAAAATTCAATCCTTGAAAGGGCATCTGCATGCAACAGAACTTTCCTTGCTAGCTTTATATTGAACTTCATAATCATATGACATCAGCTTAGACTCCCAAATGTACTGACTAGTAGTAGTTATCTTTTGTTCCTGTAAATCCTCCAATAGTTTGTGATTAGTCTTGATGATGAAATGCCTTCCCATTAAATATTGCTCCCATTTTTTAATAGCAAACAATATTGCAAACATTTCCTTATCATATGTGGATAAGGATTGATGCTTAATTGAAAGCATTTTGCTAATGTAAGCGATTAGATGCCCTTTTGGCAGCAAAATAGCCCTAATTCCTGATTTAGATGAATCAATTTCAATTGTAAAATTCTGACTAAAGTCAAGCAATGCTAGTATGGGAGTTGTCACTAGAGTTGATTTTAACCTGTTGAAGGCCCGTTGAGTTGTCTCATTCCACTGATACACCATAGACTTTTTTAAGTTATGAATATAGATGATATGACTATTGAGAAATTTTTTTAATGAACCTTCTATAATACCCAACAAGGCCCAAAAACCCTCTAAAATGCTTAATTGTAGTTGGTATTGGACATTCCTATATTGCACAAATTTTCCATGGGTCAGTTGCCACACCTTCCTTGGAAATAATATGGCCAAGATACTCCAGTGAAGTTATTTCAAAAGTGCATTTACTGAGTTGGGCAAACAGAGTGCTATGCTTCAATAACTGCATCATCTTACCCAAAATGTTCAATATGTTGTCCCAAATCAACATTGTAAATTAGTATATCATCGACGAATGCCAACACAAATCTCCTTCGAAATGGTTTTGAATACTTCATTCATGAGTCCCTGAAATGCTAAAAGAGCTTTACTAAGGCCAAATGGCATCACTTTGAACTCAAAATGCCCCACATGAGTTCTAAAAGCAGTTTTATGGGCATCCTCATGGTGCATCATTATATGATGATAACCTGACCTCAAATCCAATTTGGCAAAAACAATGGCTCCATGGAATTCATCCAGTAACTCTTTAATCACAGGAATAGGGAACTTGCTCTTGACAGTTAGGCTATTGAGGCTTCTGTAGTCAATACACAATCTCCAAGTTCCATCCTACTTCCTAACCAATACGATAAGAGAAACAAAAGGGGAATTACTGTTTTGTATTACTCCATCATCTAATCATTCTTGGGTCAAACTTTCTATGACATTCTTATGCAGTAACCCATATCTATAGGGTCTCAAACAGACATGTTGTGCCTTATCCTTCAACAAAATCATGTGGTCTTGTGTTCAGACTGAAGGTAATTCCTGTGGTTCTCCAAAAACCTTACCATATTGTGAAAGAACTTGAGCAAAACCAGATGGCAAGAACTCCATCCTAGCCCCCAAATAATTTGTCATAACATCAGGAACATTTTGAAGAGTTTGAATAGAAATTGCAAAACACTGAGATAAGGACAATTATGATTCCTTACCTACTAACTTGCTCATCCTATCCTAAGATATCCACTGCAACTAATTTTTATCTTCCCTCTTGAGAATATACTATTTGCTCCCAATTTGGAATTTCATCTGCAATTTCTTGACATTCCACACGATGCCACCTAAACCAACCAACCACTGATTTCCCAACACCATGTCAAAATTATCAAGTGGTAGTATCAAAAAATTAGTTTGCAACTTATATCCCTGCATGTTCCAAGTAAAAGCTTTGTACACCTCTCTACGAACAAAATGATTCCCATTTCCTACAGCCACCTTCATCTCAAGAACTATCTCCAAAGTACAACTCAATTGCTTGGCCAATCTACAATCCATGAAATTATGTGTGCTTCCCGAGTCAATTAAAAGGTACAATGACCTAGTGCCCATTTGACCCTTTAATTTCCATAGCTTGAAAACTGTAAGTCCTAGTAAGAGCATGAAAAGACAACTTTGGAGACATGGATTCAAAACTCTGTAATGGCATAATATCTGATAACTCCACCTTTGCAGCTTCCTCCACCTCCTCTATTTCCCTCTAATCACTATCTTCCACAATTAACATATTAAATTATCTCTTCTTACATATGTGGCAAGGCATATATTTTTCTTCACACCAGAAACATAAACCTTTCAATCTCCTATCTTCCATTTCCTTGTTTGTTAAATTCCTGGTTGGCTTATTAGAAGTATCTTCCGCTGCTACCGAATACATCAAACAATACATCAAACTCCACCAAATACTGTTGTAGTGTTCCCACATGTATCAATTTCTTCAGTTCAGTAAGAGGATCAGAGAAGACTTGCTCACCAAATTGGGAAATCAAAGCTTCTACAAATTCCTTCAAAGATACACCTTCCTTTTGTCCTTAGTATTCAAGAAAGCTTTATACCAGTGTAAAGCTTTCCCTTCAAGATGGATGGATATTATTTTCACCTTATTAGGCTCAAGAGCATGATCTATCTCAAAGAATTGTTCAACCTTGAACAACCAATCAGTCAGTCCATTACCATCAAAAAGAGGGAATTCTTAGTGTAATGACTAGTAATAGATGAATTCCATCATAATCCAAAAATGCTACTACCATTAGGTACTACTTGAGATTAGGAATGAGAAGCTACCTGTATTCTGTAGAGCTATGCCATAAATCATTAGTTTGATCTCTTCCATGGATTTGAAGTTTTGATATCTGATTTCTTAAATAGTCTTGCTATGCTTCTCATCAATCTCCCAAATCAAGTTCTCCAAATCCTTCAAATCTTACTTCTTAGAGTTGTTAGCCATGGTCAGGAGCGAGCTCTGATACCACTAATGCGAGATGGTTCTGAAATAAGAACAAAGAAAAAGAAAGGGAAGTTGGGCTAGAGGAGAAGAGAAAAAAAAAGGAACGATTTCATTAATTCCTTTATTATCCTTTACAATGTAAACTATCATTCTTTTTAAAAGAAAAACAACGTATATGATTAGTTTGGGCAGTGGACCCCATTTTTATTAATTATATCAACTATTGTAATTAAAACTTGAGTATCTTCTCATTCTATTTCCTTTCAGTCACTACCAACTCATGCGCCACCTGTCACCTAACACCCAATTAACTTCTTTGAAAATACTAACAATATTAATTGTCAACCAATTTAACTATTTCCACTTCTTCTTAAAAGCTCTTCCTTTCATCTCCATTAGTTCAGACACCCCTTTTTTTTCCTTTAAAACCTTGCTTTCCCCTTCTATCACATATTAAAGATCTTCTTGGGTCAAAAACTAGGGCACGGTGCTGAAGAAGAGGAAGAGGCCTTCATTGCTATGGTAGGAGTTGTGCTTGAAGAAGAAGCGATACCATCACCCGCTAGTCAACCTTACAACTAACATGTTCCTATAACAATAAATAAAATTAGAAAACATGGTTTTTTTAACTTTTGTACCCCATAAAATACTGTTCATTGTTTTATATTTATAAAGTTGGAATAATTGTTGGGGTTTTTAGTTTTTTTTTTTTTTTTTTAATGTTTTTTGCTGGCTCTTGGAAGTGTAACTGCTTATACTTTTTAATAAAACAGTGCATATATTTTATTGCACTCAAGTGTTCATCAACATCAAATGTGGTATGTTTTTAGTTTGTTAAAGGGTTATTTATTGGCCATTAAATGTGGTATTCCACTGGTCATGTTGAATGTTTTTTTTTGTACTTACTCAATTTTATCTCTCATGTCTACTTCTTGATTAGATAAATATTTTATCTACATATTATTGTTTAGGGCCCATTTAGTGAACAAAATAGGATACGGATGGATAGGATATGAGGAGGGTAGGAACAGATTTGGGCATGATAAGCTCATATCTTATGTTGTGCTTGATGTGAACCTGATAAGCCATCGGATAGCATTTGGTTATCCTATTTTATGTTTGAAGTGGACCAGATAATAGTAAGATATAATATTAATTATATATAAAATTAACAGAATTACACTTTATAATATATATATTAAAATTAACTTCTTCTTTTCCTTATAATTTACTTATCCATTTATTTACTACAATTTCTATTAAATTATTAAAAAATATAAAACTTATAAATAATACAAGAAAAAATAACTTTGAATTCGTACATATAGCAAAATAAATAGATTTGAGCATCTTTCACATCAAAATTAATTTAAAAAAAAAAAGAAAGAAAAAACATCTAACTAAAGAAACTAAAAATAAAATCTAATCAAATAAGAGATTCAGGAGTTCGACCAAAAAACCTTTCAACCATTTATGAGAGAAACTTTAATTAAAATCAAAGTTGTTAGACCCGGATCGCCCCAACTGGTTCAATCAGAAAAACCAGGAACAAGCCATGTGGCCGATTCAGCATGCCCCATTGAACCGGGTGTAAAGAAACCCGGTGTTAACTCGGTACCCAGTTAATTTGACCATGACCTGACCAATTTACCTAGGGACCCATTGACCAGGCCAAATTTACATGCTAAAAGAAAATTAATTAAAAAAAAAAAGAATGAGGAGAATGAACTACGGCGAGAGAAAGTGAGGGCGGCGGCGAAAGAAAGTGAGGTAGAAGCAAGAAAGAGACTCTGGGGAAGGAAGTGAAGGAGACGGCGAGAGAGGCGCCGAGAAAAAGAGATGCAAGAGAGAAAGAGAAAGAGAGAGAAAGTGAGTGTTAGTGTGTGTGAGTGCATTTTTGTTTTTTATTAGCCCGAGAGGTTAAGGGTTGGGAGTCCTTGGACTTGAGAGGAGAATTATTAGGTTTTTTAAAATATTTTATATATTATTGAATTTAATTATATTTCAGATATTTAAAAAAATAAAAAAAAATTAAATATCATATATAACTCATTATGTTTTTAATTATTAAAATATATGTGATATTATTTTTTATCATTATTAATTATTATAATATATTTTTTTAATATTTTATTATTAACCCCGATTCAACCCTGATTCGACCCGGTCGAACCCATTGACCCCTGACCCTTGGGTTTGGCCGGGTCAATGCACGGGCCTGGTTTGACTACCTTGCTTAAAATTGATATCTTATTTGGTTGTTGGCAAGTTTTTTATCCCAATGCTAGTGCTCGACAATCAAAAGATAGAATATAATGAAACCTGAATACAATGAGGCCCTCTTTGGATGGCCCCAAATTCCATAGGAATTTGTAAATTTGGGTGTTTGGGCATTGTTTTCATAGGGTAATATTACTGTAGAAACATAGGATTCCATAGGAATAAAATAATTTGGTGAGGACCAAATTATTTCTATTCCTTTGTTTTTCGGGCTGGGGTTGGTTGGGTGCTGCGCTTAGGTCGGCGGCTGCGCTTGGGTCGTTGAAGAAGAAGGAAGACGAAGGGTTGCTCCCCACCGGTGATCCCCAACGGCCGACGACGATCTCACCGTGGTCCCTTGCCGTTTCCTCCATGGCAAGCACTCTCTTTGGTCTTCGTTTTCGTTCCAAACTTAGTCACCTTTGCTGCAGGTCGGCCCATCATTCCAAACTTCTTCTTTACGGTTTTTCTTTGTCGATTTGTTCTTGTGATTTGCTGAGTTTTGAATGGATGTTTGCCCTTTCTTCTTGTTGTCGCATCTTGGAACTCCTTTGTATGGCTTGGTTTAAGTCGTTCTAGCATGATTAGAGAGATTCCAATATATACACATAACAAATAAGCAAAGAAAAGTATGAATTACTTGATGAGATGTTTGGGTTGTTGAAGATTGTTAACAGGAGCGGTGGCAACTATGACTGGTGAGTTACATGATATTTGGAGAAAGAAAATGAGAACAATCAAATTGGTGATGTTTTACCATTTATGGTAATGCATAGATTTTATTACTAAAAAAAAGTGTGAGTGATGTTTTCTGCATTACAATTGTTTGAAGGTGATTGAGTGAGAGAAGTAGAGAACAAAATGATTTGCAATTTTTGAGAGGGAGAACTGAATTGTTAGGAAACCTTCAAATGTGCTGAATCAATGGCTATGGCATAGCAATCAGTTTAGTTTGTTGTTTGGAGTGAAGCACATATTCATTGTAGATTCTGTTGAAATAATTTCTCCATTTTTTAGACATAACTATAGAGCAAAATAAGAGTTGTATGTTTTCTAATGCAACAACAATGTAGCATATGTCAATCATGGATCCTGTTCAAACTTCAATCCATAATGTTATATATGTTTTACAGAGTATGATTGTCATGATTCTTATTGTAATCTAAAGCTAAGAGAAATATTAATGTGAAAATTATAGAATTCATTGTTGACAGAGAAACAATGTTACTGTAGTCTAGAGTTATACAGGAAAGCAAATATGATCTTATTGATTTAATTTTATAATTTGATTGCTAATTATGCTGATGAAGTTGAAACTTAGTTGAAATTCTTTACTGTGAAGTGAATTATTATTGCATTGATTTTTCTTCTATGGCTTCAGAAGTGAAAAATATAAAAAGAAGGTTTTTTTAAAAAAATTCTAGAAGGAGGAGATATGAACATTCTGTGATTGGATTGGAGCAAAGCTGATAAAATAATGAAAGGTTGCTTTGATTCTAGTATTGAATTACGAAATAGTCAATGTAGGAACTAGGAACTGAGTTGAAAATTCTCTACTCGTGTGAACCAATGTGTTGATTCTTTTTATGCTTGTAGAATTGAAAGTTATAAAAGAAGGATTTTGTGCTTTTTTTTTATTGTTTTTAGTGGGGGATGGTGGTAACCAATGTTTTTTTATTGTTTTTTTTTATGCTTGTGTGAACCAATGTATTGGTATAATGTTTGGCTTTTTGACCATCTATCCAAAGGCTATTGTAAAGAAAAAGGAAATAAAAAAAGAGGATAAATATTTAATATGTGATCTTTAGGGTGTGATTGCTGCCAGCCAATGTGGTCTTATTAGTGTATTGATGTGATATGATGCCTTTCCTATCTCATAAATATTTAATTATATATATATATATATGAAATGTAAAGATGGGAATTTGATTAATTTTAATTTTTTTTTCGTAATTGGTTTATTTGGATTTAGATTTGAGATGATAGAATCTGTGTTTTTTAAGAAAGGATCAAGTGTAAATAAAAGGCATTAATAAACATACTAATATTAAAATTTTATAAATAAAAAAATTGAAAATCAAAGGCTATTGCAAAGAACATGTAGTTTGAATCAGGGGTAAATATTACTGTAGATCACCTAATTATACCCAATTCTCACTTTGAATACCAAATTTTGATTTGTATCAAAATGGTCACCTCATTTCAATTTGGTTTCAAAAGGATGTTACCCAAAGGAATTCGGTGAGATTATGCTAACATGGACGCCGGCAATCCAATGTGGTCGATAGATTTCCACATGACCCATCCCAATGGCCTTGCCACGTGTATTAAAATGTCATCACATCACCCGCCTCAATGGCATGACATGGATCATAAGGGCATTTTAATCCATGTGGTAAGGCCATCGGGACGGGTCATGTGGAAATCTGTCGACCACATTGGATTGCCGGCGTCCACGTTAGCATAATCTCACCGAATTCCTTTGGGTAACATCTTTTTTAAACCAAATTGAAATGAGATGACCATTTTGATACAAATCAAAATTTGGTATCCAAAGTGAGAATTGGGTATAATTAGGTGACCTACAGTAATATTTACTCTTTGAATCAGTATAGCATAAGATGGATAAGGAAATCACATAGAGGGATTCTTCTGCTTGTTTTGATTATTCTTCTGCTTGTTTTTTATTTGTAAGCGCGTTCTCCCTATGGCTTTATGTTAATGTTATGGTGTTGAAGTTCTTTGAGTGACAAAATTGCATTTTTTTCTGGGGATTTGGTTTTTATAAGACTTGGGGCATTTCGTTTTTTGTGAATGGTTTTAAATATGACACATGTGAAGTAAGGTTGTGTTGATTGGTTGAATTAAAAAAAAAATTAGGGCATTGTCAATTATTAACTTGTTATTTAAATGGCATTCTTTTGTTTGAATTGTTTAGATGGCAACTCAAGAGAAGACCGACACAAGGGTCAAATGGAATGAAAATCATAGGGCTCATCTAGTGAAATTGTTAGGTGATTATAACATTCCTGCATACCGCTCACAAAATGGATGGACTAAAGAGGCATGTGATAGAATATTGCGTGACATGGTGACGAAATTTCCTAATTTAAAATACACTGTTGTACAAGTTAAAGCATTAGAACAAGAGTTAAAAAAAATTTACAAGCTTTTCAAGGGGTTTACCGAATTGAGTGGCTTTGGATGGGATAATGAAAAAAATATGGTAGAAGCCACTGAAGAAGTTTGGGCACCACTACTTGAGGTATTTATTTTTCTTACATAATTTACAAACTTTATGCAATAGTTTATTTTAATCATTTTCATGAAATTATGCAGAGAAATAAAGAAGCAAGAAGATGGCATCAAAAACCATTTCCGTATTTTACAGCATTGCAGGAGATTTATGATGGTAGAAAAGTGTTGTTTATTAATGTTTGATTTAAAGATTTCTAATAATTTTACTAATCATTTGTACATTTATTACACAAATGTGCCAATGGACACTCCATCTCTAAGCATTCCGGCTCCAAATGATCCCATCGAATCATTGTCTACACCCGAAATAGAGACAGAGGATCGTGATTTTGCACAAGCGGAACCTCCATGCAGTCAACCATATATTTCACAACCACAAACTTCATGTAGTGCAAGACGACAAAGCGTATGTGATGATATGCAAAGAAGGAAAAAAGACCGAAAGCGGAAAAATGTTCAAGAGGCATTTTTAGAAAAATATATGGATATGCGTCGAGCTGAGAATGATAGATATATTGATGCTATGAAAATGAACAAGGTAGAGGAGAAGTACACCATAGGAGAAGGCATGGCGGCATTTAATATGGTGTGTGATCAACTTTCAGATGATGAGTTTGTTAAAGCTACAACATTATTTAAAGACAAGGATAATCGTGAAATCTTCTTAAATCTCAATGAAGATCGGAAAGTGTTGTGGCTTCGACAAATGATTAATTAAAAACAATGTTATGTTATATGCTTTTTGTGTTTACTTACATACAATTTAAGTTTGAGGATGTTTATTATTGTCACAATTACTAGACTCTTTTGTATAAGACTTCATGTTTACGAGATCCACTTATCTATTTTAGATAGACTTGTTTACTTGCAGGAATGGTTTTTGAATTATTTGTGGATAGTCTATTACTTCACAAGAAAGCAAAGCACTCTTAAGACATGCTAACATTCTATTGCATAACAAGAAAGCAAAGCAACATTGATAATCTTACACATCATTTATATTACATTTCTACGATAGTTACAGTAATCATTCCACATTTGCATTGCTATTTCATCTCTTTTGCGAGCACCTGCAATACGTTCAGAGTTCATTGTATTGACATCATTTTCATATGTGTCATCTCCGTTTGGGGCGTTAACTTCGTTACCTCCATTACTGATTTCCTCAATTTCATCCGTGCCATTGTGTATCCGTATGAAATTATGCAAGACACATGCGGCAACTACTATATCAGTCTGAGAATCTATTGGATGAAAGGTTGCATCTTTAAGTATAGGAAATCTCATTTTCAAGACACCAATAATGCGTTCAATATGATTCCTCAAAGAAGCATGTCTCAAATTAAATAGTTCTTTGTAATTGCTTGGTCTACATCCTGCCCGTCCTTGCTCCTGTAAGTGATAACGCACACCCATGTATGGAGCAATAAAATTTGGAGTATTTGCATATCCTGCATCCACTAGGTAAAATTTACTGGGCGGGACATGGAAGCCTTGGTCGATTGAATGCTAAAGTACTCTAGCATCAGAAGCAGAACCTTCCCAACCAGCTCGAACATATACAAAACGTAGGTTAAAATCGCAAGCGACCATAACGTTCTGGGACAATGTTTGTTTTCTATTTCTATAAGGATCTTGCAAGGCCAGAGAAATAGTTATTGGAATATGTGTTCCATCAATAGCACCAATACAATCCTAAAACAATAAAACCATAACATTGGATAAGAATAAAAATTAAAAAAAAACATAAATAATAAATAAAAAGACAGTATAAAGATTTCTAACCTTGAAATATGGGAAAAAAACTCTACTGTTCTGGATAACGGGTGATGTTGTTGTCGGAAGCAATTCTATATATGTATTAGCAAGAGTAGTAATAGCTTTAAGCACTTTACCAAAATAACGGCTAACCGTTTCGGCCGAATGTTGAAAGCGTTCTTGCACGTCACGATTACTAGCGTTGTGTGCAAGAGTGTATACAAACATTGCTAGTTGTTCCTCGATTGTAACTCTTTTCGAATTGCGAAGAAGAGATCTTTCCCTTAAGCAATTAGCAAGTGCTTGAAATATACGAGGCTCCATACGAAGTTCGCTCTTACAATGTGCCTCATGACCTTCAAGAATTTCTTGTACATATGCAGCACCTGTTAATATTGATGTATGACGAGTGACGACGCCTGGTTTTTGAACTTTCAGAAAATAAACTTGGTAAAATGGTGAGCATGAATTCGTCATCATCTTCATTAGTCTTTCTCCATTGATCCAAATCCATATTGAAACAAACGACTTTGACAAGTAAAAATGTGAGTTGAAGAGAGACAAGTTTACAAATTGCACAAGGCTGTTGGCTTTAAATAGAGAGGAATTGGTAACGACTAGTTTTTAAAAAACTCTAACGGCTATTTTTTCAAAAACTACAATGGCTAGTTTTTTTAAAAAAACTCTAACGGCTAGTTACATTTTCAAAATTAAAAATTCCTATGGAAAAATTTCTGTGCACATCCAAACACTGAATCCGTAGGAAATTTTTCTGTAGTAAATTCCATAGGAATCATTTCTGAATCCTATGGAATAAAATTTCTACAGAAAAAATTACTATGCATCAAACATGGCCTGAAACTTGATAGAAACCAAGTAAATGGGCAATAAAAATAAATTTAATTTTTATTTTATCCTATATGTTTCTATCATGACTCTTCCATAGAATTAGTTATCATGTGGTCGATAGGCTAAAATGGGTAACTAGGATAAAGATATCAAAAATTATTGGCTCACCAAACAAAATATAATAGGAGGCTATGATAGCTTATCCTATTCTATTGTCCTTATTCAATCCACCAAACGAATTTTTAATAATTTAGATTTTAAATTCATGGGTTAGAATATATTATTAATAATAAGTATTGATTTTCCTCTGACATCTCATGCATTCCTATGATTTTACAAATAATATCTTAGTGAATTTATATACAGACAATTGATTGTAAAGTTCTCATCAATTTTTTTTTTTTTTTCAAATTTATAAACAATTAGGACTAACTTATCATAACTATTGTGTGATAAACCTCATAAGAACAACACATTTACTCACATGAATGTTATATATTTTACTGTAAAAGTATAATGAAAAAAGACATTCTTCTTAAAATCTAATTTTGCATTAAACTACATATGCATTCACATAATTAAAATCTAACTTTATATGGGATCTTAGTTATAGAAAAATAAATAAATTTAGCTTTCACCTCTTAATCCGTATATAATGTTATATATATATTTTTTAATCACTAATTATTTAAAAACTAAGATTTTTTTCTGTAAAAGCTAATAATTTTAACTTTTACTTTTTGTTTTTGTACTAACAAATCTAAATTAGTATTCAAGGCTTCAAGCCCCCCTTATGTCTTGAGAATAGAGAACAATTTCCAAGACGTGAAAAGGGAGTAAAAAATAATTTTTTATTTTAAATTCTAAATTGAATATATGAAATTCTCTAAAATAGTTAAATTTTTAAAATAATATAAAATTCAGAACAAGGTGAGAAGAGAACAAGATAATTTTTTTTATTCTAAACTTTGAATTGAATAGAAGAAAATCTTTGAAATATTTTAATTTTTAAAATAATATAAAACTATAGGGCTTAAGGCTTGTTTGGATAGCACCATATTATGCCATAATCAGTATATTATGGCATAATATAACATTGTGATAAAATTATGGCATAATGAGTGTTTGGGTAGCTATTTTACAATAGAAATTTATGCCATAAAGTGTGGAATATGGCATACAAAAATATTCCAGTTAGACTGGAATATTTTTTTATGCCAAAAATCGGGCAAGCTTGCGTTTCTTTGATTCTCTCTCTCTCTCTCGGTCTCCTCTTCTTCAAGTCATCTACCCAGCCTCTCCGCTGCCTGTCCACCACCGTCATCCTCTCCCCGACCATCTTCCGCGGCCTCGGCGATAGATCCTGCCTCCTCCTCTGCCTGAGCAGCTTTGTCGGTGTCTGGATCGGAGAGATTTCCCAACCAGTTCCGCCGCCCTCTTCCTCGTCCTCTTCTCACGTCCATCACTGGAGAAGCATCCTCGGCATTTGGATCGAAGAAGCCGGTGTTTAGGTTCAATGGAAAGAGGGGATCAGAGAAATAGGTATTTTTCTTCTGTATTTTGTTTTATTTATTATTATTTTTTTAAAAACTTTCATAATTATTACTGGATAGTCTCTGGTTGATTTTCTTTGTATTTTTTATGTTCTTTGGTTTTTGTTCAATTTGTTTGGAGCCACCGGATATGGCAAGATTTGTATGAATATATGGCAAGATTTATAGCTTTAAGTACTTTACTAAAATAACGGCTAACCGTTTCTGCAGAATGTTGAAATCGCTCTTGCACATCACGGTTATTTGCATTGTGAGCAAGAGTATACATAAACATTGCTAGTTGCTCTTCGACTGTTGTCCGTTTTGAGTTGCAGAGGAGATATTTTTCTCGTAAATGATCAACCAGTGCTTGAAATATATAAGACTTCATACGAAATTCTCTTTTGCAACGTTCTTCATGACCTTCAATAATTTCTTGTACATATGCATCACCTGTAAGAATAGATGTGTGATGTTCTGCATCTGTGGAAAGTCGATGGGCATTGTCTCGACCAATAGCTGAGCATTAATAGATCATCTTCCTCATTTTTTTTCCTCCAAAGATTTAAGGAATCCATAATGAAACAATGGTTAGAATTATGAAGTTTTTCAACTAAAAAAAAGAAGTATGCATATAATGCAAAGAAATCATCTTGTGTATAAATAGGGGAAAATGACAACGGCTATAATTATAACGGTTATATTTACAATGGCTATTTTTCAAATTTTTAATTTCCAACGGTTATAAACCAATGGCTATTTTTATTATGTAATAATTATTTATTATGCAAAACAAACACTCATTCTGTAAGAAAAAAATGTAATAATTTATGTAATAATTTTTTATTTTGTTACCCAAACACCCATTCTGTAGGAATAGAATATGTCATAATTTCTGTAATAATCAGTTGCACTTCCTACATAATAAAATTATGTTATATTTTTTTATTTTACATTCAAACAGGCAGTTATAATCTAGTGTTTCTTGACCCAATGTGAAAAATACTGTGATTAATTAGATATTAAGTATATATAAGAAGCACAACAATCAAAAGACATGGCCACATTTAAAAATTAAACATTCGGCCGTGCATCTTCATTAAGCAGCATAGTAATTAGGATGCAAACTAGCTCCCACATCGGAGACTCTTTATACATAAGGGACCCCACCTCCAACGCACAATAAATCTTTGTGCACCATACATTGGATGAGATTTGAACACCTAATCCTTTACACGAGAATGTATACTTTTATTCATTAGACTAGCCCAATGTTAGTTAATTTACATACAAATACATACACAAATATATAATAATAATAATAATAATAATAATAATAATAATAATAATAATAATAATAAAATTAAAATATCAAAACTAATGATATAATATAATAGTGTTTGTATATAAGTGTGTGGTCGGGTGTGAGCCTGACCCTGACATATGTAAAATTTCTAGTTTTATCTCCAAACAACCCAATGAATTTGTGGTTCATAGCATCCTTAGTCATTAGATAATTAATTATTATTATTTAATTTTTTTAAATAAAATAGATAAATTATAACTTTCTTAAATATAACATGAAAACCTTTACATATAACATGAAAAACTACAATCAGCAATGGCACACAAAAGGTCAAAAAAAAAAAAAAAAAAAAAAAAAAATTCAATCTAATAAGGTAAAGTAAAAATTAAACATCTAATAATAATGAACGGAGGATTACAGAATTGTAGAGCTGAATTTAAATAGATATTAGTCGCATAGAAAAGATTGAAGGAGATCATCCATTCCATGTCTAGGAGGTTCAGGTTTGAACTTCTAAGAGCATATCCAACCAATGACACAAATCCCAAATTTGAGTTGGGATTTAACCCACACCTAAATCCCAACCCAAATTTAGGATTTGCAATAGTCACACTATTTCAACTCCAAATTTGGGGTCCCACAAGAAAACTAATATTTTATTTTATTTTATTTTTATAATTATTGTAATTAAAATTATAAAATTAATAATTCATTAAATATAATTAATAATGGGTCATTATATACCTACAATATTAATTTGTATACAATTAATTACTCAATTAATAATAAAATTATTAATTAAATTAAATTATGATAAATTTATGAAACCAGAATAGTTAAAATTTTATTGAAAAATAACCTTAATAAAAATAAAAGCTAATACAATGCAAAGACTAATTATATTAGTTAAAATTTTAAATTGTAATAAATATTTAATTAAGTTATTGTTAGAAAGGATTAATTTCAAGTATTCTTTTTACTGAATAGTAATAATAATATAAAAAAAATGAGGAAGGAATATTATGTGAATATGGTTTTTTGGGGTAAAATTTGGGGTTTGTGGTTGGAGTATAATTCACCGTAGCAAAACTAAATTTGAAATTTGGGGTAGAAATTTGGATTTATGGGTCGGAGATGGTCTAACAAGTGCATAAGCTAGTCTTTGCATGAGTCATTATTTGAAAAATAAAACTAATTTTCAGTAATTTTAATTTTAATATTTTTTTTAAAAGGTCGTCTAATCAGAGGACCAAATTCAGACAGTTAGAATTTTTTTAAATATAAAACAAACCTCCACTAAATGCCTTCAAAAGCTACCGACACAAAAAATCCAACACAAAAAGAACAATATGGACCGAATCCACCAATAAAAAGGGCAAGTCACAAAATGAGGTCCCAATTTCTAGTCTCTTTATCACCATTAATCTAATATTCCTTTTTTCACTTAGCCCCTTACTTTTGATACAAATTCGAAGCACAATATAAATTTCCCACTTTTTGGATTCCTCACTCTTCACGAACAGCATCCCCAAAGCTCAAGCTTCAGGCTTCAGCAAAGCCGCGGATTTCTCCGCCCAAATCCGATCTCCACGCCATCTCTTCCCCTCATTGCCTCACAGATTTCGCCCTTGATCGCCCTCATTCTGGCAATTGGGGTTGTCCGGCGAGGTTATCGGTTTGTCTGAGCTGTAGAGATGGATTCAGAGGACGATATGCATGATGCCAATGATCTGGAATCCATGGATGAGGATTTCTACAGCGGGGACACTGGGATGGGGAGCGACAATGGCGATGGGGCTTATGATTTCGGGGATAATGAGTCTGATGGGTCGGAGGATATTATCTCACACCGCCAGCAGGTGAGAGACTGCTTAAGCTGGTTTGCTTCAGTGTTTTTTTATTTTTATTTTGCTTTTTTGAGGATTTGAGATGGATTTTATTGATTTCAAAATGATATTGTGAGGTTTTAGCTAGGTTTTAATGGATTTTTTAAAACAATTTTGACATTAACTTAGGCTAATTGTTGTGAAATTGATCATGGAGGTAGTATAATTTAGCTCCTGTTTCCACAACTTGGTTTCGTGTGGACGGTAGGGTGTGTAAGTAGTGCCATGCAGCAGTGCTTTGTGGAGAATTTGTAGCTAATCTTAAGTTTATTTTTATAGTGTCTGAATCTTGGTTTCATGTGGACGGTAGGGTGTGTAAGTAGTTGCCATGGGCAGTCTGCAAAGGCATATTGTTCTTCTTTAGATTTTGTTGCCGAGAATTTATGGCTATTCTAATAATTATTCATAGCTTCACTATCTTGGTTTTATGTCAATGGTAGCAAGGTTATTAAACAACACCTTTTCAAGTAAGATCAGAAAGCCATGTGGAAATGTCGATTGGGCAAGTATTGGAGAGTTTTAGACACTTTACTTTAATTTAGTGAAAATTGGATATGTGGAGAGGACCATTAATACATATACATGTGTATATATGCGAAGACGTGTGGCATGGGGGGTTAAAATGTAAAAGAAAGTAAAATAGAATTCTTAATAATTATGAAAATCATCTTTTAAAAAATTTGAGAGATAAAAATTAATTTATAAAGATGAGAAAATATAAAAGAAATTGTGGTGCTTAAAATGATAAGATAAAGGTAAAATAATCCAAAAAAATTAAAAGAAAAATTTAAGATGGAGTGAATGAAAAGTGAATCCAAAACTCCTTTCTTCAAATAAATCATGTAAACAAAACTCTCAGTATAGGTACATAAAATGGATTTGGAGCTGAGTCAAATTGCATTTTACCAAGTTTAATCAGTTTCAAACTAAGTTAACAAGTTTAACACCCCTTAAAATACCATTTTACATGTTAAAATGTGTTTTTAACAACCATGCATGGTAGGGTGTGCAATTAGTGTGATAAGGTAGTGTTGCAGGGGTATATTGCCCTTTTTTGTGTTTTGTTACCAACAATTTGTGGCTATTCTAATGTCTATTTATAGTAGATATCCAATAAAACTACTAGCCGAATTAATAACAAAAGTGATAATCTTATTACCATTAGAATGTAAAGAGAATGGGCCAATGGTTTGCATATATCTACGTTTCATGCTGTTTCAGGTACTAATTGCATAGAATGTAATTAGTACCTGAAAAAATAACATGTACATATATCTTTGGGATTTTGTGGAATTTGTGTATGGATGAGAAATCATTTATCTGATTAGCCTCCATGGCATAAAATGTTCACAATGAGACCTAGAGGTGTGAAGAGTGATTGCATCAGAGAAGCTTTAGTGCTGGTCAAAGAGGAAAAAAAATGATGTAGATGGTTAAATAATTCAAGTAGGTGGTTGTCATTCATTTACAATATTTTTAGATCTGTAGATAATGATTAGTTTCAAACATAGTGGAAGAAGAAAATGACTTATAGATGAGAGTCAAAAGTAGATTCTAATAGCATATATTAGTTTGAATTGGAAGATTTTGATGCATGGCATTGGATTATCCATCTGCAAACGCAGAATTTAAAACCTGCATTTTATTAGTTTATTAATGTTTTAGATCTTGGCGGAAATGGAAAATCTAAGTTATAATTGAACTTATGATATGGTGCCATATTTAGAGGTGACAATTAAATGGCTCTTTTTCTTATTTGAAACCTAACAGGTTTCTGCTTTATTATTTTAGCAGAACTATATCATCTTGAGTGAAGTTGACATAAATCGACATCAAGAGGATGATATAAACAGGGTATCTACTGTACTTTCCTTGCCAAGAGTTAGTGCATGCATCCTTCTTCGGCATTATAACTGGTAAATGATTTCTCTTTGTAGTGTTATTTATATTGTATGGTTTTATCTCTTATATTCTTGACATGGTTCTGTTGCAATGTGTGCCCCTAGGGCACACTGCTCCCCAAGTTTTGCTTGGGTGGGTGCTTGCCTGTATACTGGGGTGTAGGGATTGTGCTCATGTTTCCCTTTACCAAACAGCCTCTTCCTATGCACATTGCTTGACAGCCCCCAGGGCTCAGGCATTGGGATGTCTTACCACTGCCATCGAGCATCAACTAACAAAAAAACATCTGTTGGTTAATTATAAATCATTTTGCTCTATGATTGTTATGAAATTAGAAGATATTGTAATTGATATTGTGATCGTTCTTAGCTGTAACAGAGAAGTTTGCGTCACTAGTTAAAATTCTCTGTGAGATCTGAGGAAGTTTGTGTGCGAAGGCACATAAAACTGATAATTGGATATCATATAGCACCATCATATAAAAATAATGGCACACTTGATTTCTTACTTATCTTTATACTTGCTCACACATTGAGTTTTATATTTGATATTCCAATTGGCTTTGTTTTTCATGCAGGAGTGTAAGTAGGGTGCACGACGAATGGTTTGCTGATGAAGAAATTGTCCGGAAAGCTGTTGGCTTGTTGGAGAAGCCAATTGAAATGGAAATTGCTCAGGAAGTAAGTTTCTAGTTTACCATAAACTATGCCTTTTGGTTTACTACATATTTATGCAAGTTTCAGATTATCAAACGGAATGCAAAATGGATTTTGTTTGCCTCCCATTATAATCTCATGGCTCATAATGGCATATGCTTTTGGGGGCAGCTTTGTTGTGGAATTTGTTTTGAGAATTACCCTCGTGACATGATGAGCTCTGCTGCTTGTGGGCACCCATTTTGTGGTGCATGCTGGAGAGGTTTGTATTTTTTTCCTTGTATGTGTTAGACTCATTTATTCATCATAAATTCGATCAACTATCTCTCTTGGATTCATAAATCAGTTGCTGGATTGCATTGGGAAAAAATTGCTTCTCAGAGAAAATTTGGATTATAATCGTGTATTGTTCAACAATTTCCTGCAGATACGAATGATTAGTTACTGGATTGAGCACTAATCTTGCTCCATAAATTATGGAATTCTATCAGAAGTATTATATAGTGCATGCGTTTTTTGTTGGTCTCCTTTGAAGTTAATGCTATTTTGCTGAGTGGATAATGTTAGCCCTATTCTTTTAGTTGTGTCTTTGCATGGCATTATGGTTAAAATTCATTGAACTTGACATAAAAGTTTTCTCTTTGTAATGGAATGGCAGGTTACATTGGGACTTCAATAAGTGATGGCCCTGGGTCGCTTTCATTGCGCTGTCCTGATCCATCTTGTGGTGCTGCTGTTGGTCAGGACATGATTAACTTTTTGGCTTCTGATGAAGATAAAGAGAAGTATTCTCGCTACCTCCTCAGATCTTACATTGAGGATAACAGGAAGGTAGAGTGTTCTCCCATTTTTATTAATATTTTCTACTTTGGATCTAAATTTTGAAATCTGACTTCACCAGTGTCTATGGTGTTATCAGTTGGTTATATTTTAAGCAGTATTCAAGAAAATATTGTTATCCTTATCTGAGTGTCTTAACTGCTGCTAGTGAATAAAACCTTTCAAAGTTCTTCCTTTGATTGGTTTCAGTTTATTTTTCATATATAATAACCTATGGTGTATGTCTTATGGTTTTTGTGTTTGACAATTTCCATTTCTCCTTTCCATGTGGGGTTCCTGATTGAAAATCCATTATTCATCTTGATGTGTTTGCATCTCACAGTGCTTGTGTAATCCTAGCATGTGATTGTGTGGAGTGATAAAGCTAGGAGCCATTTCTTTATCTTCTTGTCTGAATGTAATTAATTTAGATCTATTTAGTTAAGCTTATTCTTTGCTTTAAATCAGTTTCCAGACAAGCACTAATCACTTCCAATGTGGTTGTACTTATCCTAGTTTACAACTTCTTTATTTATTTTTTCCTTGATGCATTGCAGACAAAATGGTGCCCTGCTCCAGGCTGTGACTTCGCAGTGGAATTCATTATGGGCAGTGGAAGCTATGATGTATCTTGCAATTGTTCATATGGCTTCTGCTGGAATGTAAGCATTTACCTTGAGTTTCTACTCAAGATGCAGCTTCCAGTTTTTGTTTCCACAAATTGTTTAATCTTCGAAAATAAAATACAGTGTACTGAGGAAGCACACAGGCCTGTGGATTGTAGCACAGTGGCAAAATGGATATTAAAGAACAGTGCAGAGTCTGAAAATATGAACTGGTAGAGGAACTAAATTCATTTCTAATGTTTTTCCTTTTGCCCTTTCAGTGCTAGTAATCT
Organism: Dioscorea alata; assembly: GCA_020875875.1. NCBI lineage: Eukaryota > Viridiplantae > Streptophyta > Magnoliopsida > Dioscoreales > Dioscoreaceae > Dioscorea > Dioscorea alata. The sequence goes on along the minus strand of CM037015.1, from coordinate 3,463,877 downwards.
GTTTCTCTGAATTCTCCAACACTATTTACTTTTCACCTGTCTCACTGTGGAATTTGGAGGCTATTAGATTACTCTTTCTGTTCTGTAATGGCTGTTGACAACTTAACTGCTATATCACTTACACTTTCTGTTTCGGTAATCATTAAGGCTTTTTTTGATTGTTACTCTTTTGTTTTCTGAACTACTTGGTATGGTGCTATCTGATTTCTTTTTTAATGAAATCTTGACTGTGTTTTGTTCTTGAGAAGTTGTATTCAACTCTCCCCATGAACGTGTGCTCAAGTTTTAGATGACTTATGGGTGACTTGGCTCATCAACCGTCGAGGAAATGCTTCACCATCTCAGATCTTTGTTTCTTATTACCTGCATCTTATGAAATGAGCCAAACTAATTGAGCAAAATGATTCAAGTTCAATGCATGAAAGACAACAACTTTTGTGTATTGTTAATTGTTAGAATATTTAATTTTCTGAATTTGTTTTACTTATTATAAACTACAATGGGAACTTATAAATTATACATTCCTATGATTTATGTTTTATGCAATAATTTTACTTATTTACAGGGCATGACAATTAATTTCACAATAAACTTGATTACCACGTAATGTTTGCTGATGTTTGATAAAATATTTAGTATATTCATACCTTGCCTCTGTTTTACTAAATTTTATATCTCTAAGATGTTTTCCATCATATTTACTGCAAAACTCTAGCCTTTCTGCTAGTTTCTTGGGTCATCCTTTCCTTTTAATAGATAAAGGTTGTTAGCATCACATTCTGAACTTTTGAAGCTCATAAATATTATTTCTTTAGTTCCTTCTTCCTAGAGAATTACCAAGTTATCTGTTCAGGTGTTTATTTCATGATCCAGCAATATCCTGCATATTATTCACCTTTCTTTTGATGTCTAAAGTTGTTGTAAAAATTCCTTTGGAGATTAACAAAAATGCAATTAGTTGACCAAATCAGGAACCAGTATAAAAATTTTCTGCTTTTTTTCCTTCTTTTTTTTGTTTGACCATATTTTCTTTTTCTTTCTCCCAACAGTTTTAACATTGACTACATTAACAACTCTTTGCTTTAGTCTTCCTTTATGTTACATATATCACTTGCTAATTATATTCTTGAATCATGAATGTAATCTTGAAGCATTGAACTCGAGATACTGGAAAGTGTATCTGTAATATTGACTACATATCATATACCGCTATGAATTACTTTTCTTCAATGCATTTTCAGGATTTTAGCTAATTCAAAGCCCTGTCCAAAATGCAAGCGGCCGATAGAGAAAAACCAGGGATGTATGCATATTACATGCACTCCTCCATGTAAATTTGAGTTTTGCTGGTAAGCTTCTATTCACTGGCAGCTTGAATGAGCTTCAAGTAAACTTTCATTCATCCTTTTATCTGATTTCAGGTTATGCCTTGGTGCATGGTCTGAGCATGGGGAGAGGACTGGTGGTTTCTATGCTTGTAATCGTTATGAGTCAGCCAAACAAGAAGGGGCGGTATGATAATTCAACATGTATTTATGTGGTTGTGATATCATTTTTATCTATTAATCATAGTACCGGCAGGTTTATTTGGGACAATTTTTACTAACCAAAATTTTTATTTCAGTATGATGAATCTGAAAGAAGAAGAGAAATGGCTAAAAATTCTCTTGAGAGATACACCCACTATTACGAACGCTGGGCAACCAACCAATCTGTATGCCAATTTCTTTTTCTTATTCTTTCTACCACTGTTATTATTATTTTTTTAAAATTTTGTTTATGTTGTTTATGATGTATCTTTCAGCTGCATTAGTATACACCTCTGACAGGAAATCCCTTTTTCTGTACTTCATTAGGAATGAGAGGGAAAGCTTTAAGTCATCTTAACAGGATGTAATGAAGATTAGTGATTAATACTACGAAACAAAAAAAAAAAAAAACATGCAATCAGTCTTTTTCTGTAAAATCACCACAATGGTAATTCAACAAAACCAAGGCCATCTCACACTCCCCTTTCCAAATGATATGTCCAATATAATGACCTTGTCAACAATTTATACCCCTCTGAGAGAGAATTTTCTTTTCAATTCACTTATTGAGCTAATAGCTATTGTTCCTCTTACAAAGGCTAATATGATGTCCATCATTCATGGCTATTAATGCTTCCATCTTGTTAATATTACACTTAGACTCTTGCAGCTCCTAAAGATTGTATTTTAAATTGCGCATTGCATGTTGTTCAACTGCCTTGATTGTTCATATGTTTCAATGACATTCTGAATGTTTTCTTGTTTCTTTGTTGACAGTCACGCCAAAAGGCACTCGCAGATTTACAAAGCATGCAAACTGAAAAGGTACACTACCTGCATAAACTTTGATAAAGAATATGCCTAATGATGGTGAGACCTAGATGTTCTATAAAATTAAACATGAATGTATTGGTTGGAGAACAACCATAAATTTCTGTCATTATAGTAATATTTGAGGGCTTGCAGCTTGGATTCTGACTTAAAGAGATGCACCATTATTCCTGCTTTGTTTTATTGTTCAAACTATGGGCTTAGGGCTAAGGATAAACTAGTTTGGTTTATGGGAAAAAAAAATCTGTTAATGAAATATTAAAGAAACAAACAAGCCCTGCCTGAACAATTTTAAGTAAAAAAATTCATGTGTGCAGCAAGATATTTGGAGTGGTATATTTATTAAATAATATTATATTTCATAAATCAAAGAAACAAAGATAACTGAAGGCTATAAAAGAGGAAAATTTCATGCTGCCGTTAAAAATAAGATGAAAGAACCATTCAAGAGGAGCGTTAAAACACATGCATTGTATAGCAAGTGATGTACAATGATATGAGCTAAAAGGATGTGTAAGAAAAGTTGTTGGATAAAGGTTAATGGAAGAAAACCTAGAGAAATGTGTAATGCCCTATTGTATTTTCGGAAAACATGTGTAGCTTGCTGCATTTATTCTTGTTACTAATGCATGTTCTTATTTTTCTTCTTTTTATGAAAAGTTCTTATTCTGGCTATTAGAAAGCTCTGTCATTTATTTTCTTTTATGCTTCTATAGAAATACTGCAGAAATTATAAATGCCATAGGGGGCTATGGACATGTTTTGTTTCTTTGTTTCTTTGTTTCTTTAAGTTCCTGTGCATCAGTGCATGTTCAACATTGATGTGTTTATGGTAGCATGTAGCTTATGACTTCCACATCGCTCCTCCATTTTCTGATTCTGGAGTATCCTGCCTCTATATTCTACCTTCTCTGACATGATAGCCTCTAGTTTTGGCAAAATCCATTTCTTACTTTTAACAGTGTTGTTTGCAGCTTGAAAAGCTGAGTGACAAGCAATGCCAGCCTGAGTCCCAGCTGAAATTCGTTACAGAAGCATGGTCACAGGCATGCTTAGATGAGAATCTTTATCATAGTATCTCACTATCTCTTCATTTTAAGTAGGGTTTCAATCGATGTTACCATCACATTGTGTTAGCAGATAGTAGAATGCAGGAGAGTATTGAAGTGGACCTATGCATATGGATATTACCTCCCCGAGCATGAACGTGCCAAGAGGCAATTTTTCGAGTATTTGCAAGGTCCTTGTCCTTTCCCATAATATAATGTCCATAGACTATTATGTCCTGGTTTATAAAAATGATTCTGTTTTCCATCAGGGGAAGCTGAATCTGGGTTAGAAAGGCTTCACCAATGTGCAGAGAAGGAAATCCAAAGCTATTTTGAAGCAGATTCTCCTTCAAAAGACTTCAATGATTTCCGCACAAAGCTTGCCGGTTTGACCAGGTAATTTAACTGAATGTTTGGCCACTGCTAACAAATCCAATGTTTATACTTAATTTATATTTCAAATTTGAACTATATAAAAGAGCAAAAAGCTTTCCATTTGATATCCGGGTAAAGTATCTTATTATCTACCTCATCTTTTTAATAATTGGCAATCAATAAAATGAATTCATCCTGTACTGCTGTTTCAACCTTGTTTTGGGCAATGAAATATATCCAGTGAATATCAGTTGCTTGTGCCTCGGATATTAATGTTGACCTATCTTGGTGCTTAGTGAAAACAGTAGATTCAGAATGAAATTAATTTCTATTTGTGGGCTATGATGTACTGAACTCAAAATCCAAACGACATAGGAAAAGATTGAACTAGTTATTACCATGGATTCAAAAACTTTATGACGGAATGAACGATGTATAGTACTTCACTCCTGTTTGTTGGGTGAGTTCTATATGCAATTGTGCTCTATCCAAGAAAGCTAGCTGGATTTTTTTTTCCTTCTAAAACTGTTATTTTTCCACTAAATATCATGTATCATCCTACTGCACAATACTAGCACACAATCTCAATCTGGTCATACCCAATCCTCAACCAATGGCGATCTAAAGCTAACACTAAAAAGATTTTCTTTTAGCTATCCTCGATCACATTTAATTTCCAATATGTATAACTCAATAAGGACCTTATCTTTTACTCAGGCTTGTGCACTAAACTGTCCTATTGTTACAAGGAACTCTAGTCTTGCACCAGTTTTCTTTTTAGGTTAGGAGCATTTGCTGTACTGTACCCTGTTCTGTCGACCATGTAGTCTGTCTTCATAAACATATGCCATTTTTAGTTGATCATGCGCCGTGTGAGTGAAACAACCAAATCTCCTGTAAGACAAGATTCAACATCATACTAGCGAATGAAACAAAGTGGAAGAAACCTTGATCTACCCCTGAGATTTTACAAGTTAATATTAAACAGCAAGTGTGACCCTTCTTAGCTTGTTGTGGATCTTGTGCGTCTGAATAATTTCTCATTCAATTCAGTGTTACCCGGAATTACTTTGAGAACCTTGTTCGAGCCCTGGAGACTGGGCTGAAGGATGTAGAATCTGCGGACAACCAGGCAACATGCAGCAAGAGCTCAAGCGCCAAATCAATCGGTGTAAAGATTAAAGGCGGGAAGAACAAGGTTGCTGGGATTGTTTATAGGTCAGTTGGCCCGAGCCGCAGCTCAGATGGTGGCAATGTCTGGTCATGCGAGCGGTGCACGTACGCAAACTCCAAATTTGCCAATACTTGTCAGATGTGTCAGCTGCAGCGAACATAGAAATTTTTGTCTATGTAGGTAGCACTCTTCACTGTGGCTCATTTTCCTTGATGTTGTCAGCTTTGGTTGTGAGGAATAAAATGGAAAGAATTGGGGGAAAAAAAAGGGGAGGAGAGCAATTGGCTGCCTCTTTATTTGGCTGTTCTTATTTGTGACATACACAAATTGTACCTCCATGTAGATATATATATTTAACCCCTTAAATGTAACTGGGATTGTTACATGAGAAGCATAGAGGGTAGCATGCAAGAGAATAATAAATAATTCCTTCACCTTGTTGCTATGAAAAATGTCATCAAAACTCTGGTTTATGTATATATATATATATATTCAACAAGATACCTGTGAACTTTGTATTGATATTGATTTGATTGTTTTTAGGGATTTGGGAGATGCATGTTACTAAGCACACTTGAGGCAATTTGGGTTTTAACATTATAAACTCATCTCATGTTGATTTGTCAGGGATTTGTATTCTAAGTTTAAATCAAAGAAGAAAGGTTAGGCTGTCAAGTTTTCACTCAGTTTTTTGTTTTGCCATATAATTAATTAAAAATTCTGGTTTGTAGGTAATCTCTGTAAAAGTACAAAATAAAATAGACCAAAAGGAAATTTATTTTATATAATTTTAGAGTAATAATTATTACAATATTGCATCAAATCAATTGACATTTGGTCAGTGATCACCATCTCTCAGTTATTATAGAATGAACTCCAAAACTTATTTCAATATATTCAGTTATAATACCTAGAATTTTAGGATAAATATACCTAGAACAAGTGAGGTTTTATCCCACCTCAAACGTCAATCCCAAATAAATACACAATAGAACAAGTAGAATAAACTTGAATAAGACTTCATATTTTGCACTGGCTCAGATGAGGGTAGGAGTGAGATTTAGTATATTTTGTCATCCCTTCCTTGCATTAGGATTTAGTAGCAGTGGGATTTAAATACATAATAGAACAAAGTGAAACCACCAAGTAACATCTAAAGATATAACATGCATATATAAAAGTAATGTTAGTCAGCAAAATCATATGCTGTACATATAAATCAGGTCCAGAAAAATATATGAAGAACACAAAACACTACCTTTGTATAAATTGCATGGCAAAGATTTTATAATTTATTTCCTTGTAAAGCAGCAGCTGTTCCAGTTCAATCTAAGCTTGGTTTCATTTACAGCATGTTGAATCCAAGGATACATTTTTCACAATCCTTGCACCCCTTCCTTTTGCCATGTAAAGTCCTATGTGATGGAGCAAGTTCTGCGATAGAACAACGATCAAAGTTAAGCCCTATCACGACCATTCGGAAATGAACACAATAGTTATCATCCTTCTCAACAAAAGCTATTAAAATTCATAGCATTGAATGCATAAACCCACAAGGAAACACAGCAATACAAACAAGTAAACCAAATATTGATATGGGGTGCAAAATATACTGCAAAATCTTTGTCTGCTACTGCTCTTACGAGTCTTCCCCAAGATTACATCTATTAAAATTTAAAGCCATGAAAAGGTTCAGTTGATTCAAACCTGAGGATGTGCTAAGGCTCCTTTTATATTTCTAGCAATATGGACAGGAGAGTCGTATGTGGCACATCCACGCGAGTAAACTACTACTTCTTGCAATGGAGGCACAAGTCCGATGTTTCGAGCAGACAGTATGGAACACACAAAGTCTAGCACACAAATATCTGTGCATATCCCTAACACCAACACCTACATGAAACAATTTTCAACTTTTACTTGGTTTAACTTTGGATCCATAATTAAGTGGATATGATATACTTACAACTTTGATCTCATTTGATTTCACCCAATTTGCAAAAGTATTGGACCCATCCTTTTCCATTGAGGCGAGGAAGCCATCGATGCAATCTTTTTGTTTGATTGTCACATTGGGTTCCTTCTCCAACCATTCTAATTCTATAAATTTCCAGAAAAAAAAAATAGTGCAGCAAACTCTTCTACTGAATCATTTCAACTCAAAATTTGAGAACTGAAGAATGAAATCCGGTAAAATAATTGATGCACAGATAGGCGTGAAACTTACCAGGAACAAGGTTTTCTTCTCCTGTGCCAATGATACAATGAGGTGGATATGGAGGCTCAGGCTTATCAGGTTGATGAGTATCAAGTAAAGCAAAGATAGGCCATTTTTTATCACAGAAAACCTTGGCCAACCTTGCAGCCTCCTCAACCATCGTCGATATCTGCTTATTAGGCTCAGTTGGGGCCTGCAAAAACTCATTAAATAAACCAAAGAGTGTACCAGTATTAGAGATTAGATTTATCAATCTAAGACATTGTCAAACACTCAAGGTTTCCAGTCAATATATACAAGACATTGTCAAACACTCAAGGTTTCCAGTCAATATATACAAGTCACTTGAAAATTGGAGAAAATATTATAATATCAATAAATAAGTGCACCTTTGTGAGATCATATCAATTAAACAAAACAAAGAAGACAAAACCAGCTTTTCAACAAAGAGAAAACTTGATTCCAATTCAGACTAACCAGCAATCCTTCAGAATCATAAGAAGTTTTGCAAAGATTTGAAGATCAAAGACAAACTTAATTCACAAAGCATTCATGAAATGCAAATAAAATCAAACCTGAGAACCATGTACAAGCCGAGATATAGATATGTTAGCAATCAATGGATAGGCTAAATGGTAGACAAAAATAACAGAGACATTCAAACAAACAATTCACAGAATGAAAACATCATCAGAATCATGAAATTATAGTTCTACAATCTCTACACACAATGGAGATCACACAAACACCAATTTTCAGAATCCTAAAAAATAAAAATTCAATCTTTTTGAGATTCCAAAACCCCAGAATCACCAAAAGTCTCAAGCTTCATCTCCAAATCTCAAAAAGCACCCCTTTTTTTGTTTGAAAAAAAAGAAGAAAGAAAAAGAGAAGAACATCAAATGTGATCGGAATCAAATGATCAATGTACAGAAGACGAAAAACTAGCAAATTGAAATCGGATAAACAACGCTTACGAGGTTTCCAGCACCAACGGTGCAAAAGCCATTGACGACGTCAACGAGAACGAGACCGAGAACGGTTCCGGAATCGGTGAGGTGCATTAGAGAGAGGTTGTCTTCCTCCTCGAATGCCATCTGAGCCTTCAAAAGATCCACCATTTCCATCTCTGAACCCATCTCTCTCTCTCGGAAGGCTTGTGGCCTCAAATACTGCTTGAATGAAGTATTTTATTAATCAACCCCTATAAAAAAACTAAATGAACTCTTTTTTGTTCTTGTCAAACTTGTGTGGCTTTCTTGTATCTTTTCACACGTGCCTTTTCATCTTTTGACATTCAAGTTTCAATTCATGATTTTTGTTTTCCACGGGGAAGGTGAGAGGAAGGCTTGGGGCCTCAAATACCGCTTGAATGAGGTATCTTATCAATCAACCCCTATAGAAAAAAACTATCAATGAACTTTTTTTTGTCCTTGTCAAACTTGTGTTGCTTTCTTGTATCTTTTCACATGTGCCTCTTCATATATATATATATATATATATATATATATATATATTTTGACAATTATACGACAAGCGCCCCTCTATTTTTTTTTTTAATTAGACGACAAATGCTCTCATTTAAGGGTAGTCAGGGGTGTGCATGTGGGGGAGCCGCGCTCGACATGTATGCGTGCACTCACCATGTGTGAGGAGGGATTCGAAACGGAAAGCCACGCACGACTTCCGAGACGAAGACCCTATACAAGGGACTCGGTGCCAATTTACCCAAAGGCCTGTTGGTACCTCTTCATCTTTTGACTTTCAAGTTACAATTCATGATTTTGAGTTTTATTTAATAAATTATGAAATTAGAAACTAAGAATGTGGACAAGAGGTGCGCACATACATAAATTAGGAGTTAATATTTAAATTTACTTTTGCTTTTATACTGAGTGAGTTGAAATTGCATAAATGCCTCGACCCGTGCCAATACATTTAACAAAAAAATAGTTCTCCAAACAAACACTATGATTTTATTTTTCAAATAGGGGATAAAGTATCCAAAATATTTTTATAAATATATAGGTATAAATATGGGGAGATGCAATATAGAAATGAAAGGTAGAGGGGTATTCGAAGAAAATAGATAACTTAAAAAGAAAAAAAAAAAAAAAGGGTACATGAGTCACTATGAACCACTGGATGTTTTTAGATGACCCAATAGAGGCAGAAAAAGATGAGGGAAAATGAGATAGCGCCTTTAGGAGATGATCGCCGGTAAGGATCATTTGTTAATAGCCACTTTGGCAAACTGGGATGTCAGAAGTCTTTGATTGTCTCCTTGGTCCTAGAGGAGTTTCCTCATCCACAACAAAAGTGACCAAAATGTCTAGACTTTGTCATTTGATGGTTACGATGAAATCTTCTAGCATTTCAACCAAAGAAATTACATAGGAACAATAGTTCTTTGCTATACTTTTTAGATAATGCCTCTCACCTTCCTCCTGGTCAGTTTTTTATTTTTTCTGCTTAGCTTCTAGTTTTGTGTTCTTGTCTCCACACCTAGTGGATACTCTGTTTTTGTACCTTTTATTTTTTGTACATCGTTGTTGTTGTATGTTTTGTCTTTCTCTTCTTCTATCTAACTCCTATATTTTTTTTTATAGTATTATTCATATATATAATATATTTTCTTCTTGTTGTTTGCCATAATGCCCATTCCGGGATGGGTTGGAAGAGGAATTCCAAATTCGTAACGCGAATGAGACTGGTCACATTTGATTAGTTAAAAATTCTTACACATGATCATTTTCCATTTATGATACGAGTGAGTATTATACCAAGAATTGACAAGCTACCGAGTTTAAGGCCTTGTTGATATAGCGTAGATAGGGAAAAGGACTATCCTATACTATACTATAAGCGTAGCCTCTCACGCTTATGTATTAAGTAAATTGATATGTCTGCTTCCTAGCTTACTCACCGCAGATAGTCAATCCCCTTCTATTTTGGCAAGTCGATTTTCCGCACTCCAGTCGGCTCTTTATTGTATTTCGGTGATGAAGAGGTAAGAACCCATGTAAGAGACTAGAGATGCCCCCTTTGTCTACTAACTTTCTAGACGCTCATTCAAAAGAGAAAAAATGGAACAAGACACAAATCAAAGATTGATTTAGACTAGTGTATGGTAGGTCAAAGGTACGGTAACGTATATATTCAAGCTGAACTCTCTCTACTAGTTGTTTAAGTAAGCCATCATGTCATGTGGATGGATGGGATGTGGCATGGATAGCGTGGTTTGACCGTTTCATAAGAAGCAAGAAAGAAGAGCTCCCAAGTGGAGCCTAAGATCAAATATTTTGAGATCAACTTCACTTGCTTTATGAAAAAAGAACTCCTTTCCAATCCTCCTTGCTACACCCCTATGATAATGATAGCAGGGCAAACAAGTTTTCCTTTAGACATTCAGTCGTTTGTTTTTAAAGCAAAAATCAACAAAGTCTACTTAGCTAGTTGTTAGCCTCTAGAGTTCATTTCCCCGATCCCTGGTTCACTAATGATTTTATCTAAACGATAGGAGTCTAGAGGTAAGGCCCCATACAAAAGAAATAAGAGGGAATTGAGTTGATATCCCCTTTCATAGACTATTTCTCCACACACCTGATTTTTATATGCTGTGACTATGATAATAAGCACATGACCAGGTTTTTTGTTTTTCCTGAAAGCATTCGAAACCTGCTTTAGGATTTGATTGGTGACTATATTCACTTGCTTGCTTTATCTTTAATTTAAATAGTATTTTAGGGGGTTTTTATTCATATGCACGACTCGCCTACAAAATTTCTTCTAATCAATCTTTTTTTTATCAAGGATCATGACCGATCAGTGCTACACAACCTAGGTCTATGTCCATCTGTCCATTATGAGTGGAGTTCTATCTATGTTGGTCAATCTTTGTGTTTGCCAAGATGAGCAATTAGGTCGTTAAAAAAAATAGGGGTGGAGATAGAAGCCACACACATGTGGGTATTCGGACCACTCGCACATAACCACTACTCACACTCCCAAAAAAATACCCACAACCGTAATTCGAAGTCTCACCATTTATGAAACATTCTAACGAGACCCAAATACTAATAGACAACTTAGTCGTTAGTCAAAGTTAATCAATCTTGCTATTTGAAATTATTCACCAAACTTCCTTTTTAACTGATGGCGCTCTATCATGGGATGATTACATAATCTTATTCTTTCTTTTGACATAATTATGCATAAATCTCTTTAGTTTTAAGTAAATAACATCAAATTATTTTGCTAATCATCTCGAGACATTTAGTTAATTGTCCTCCAAAATTGAGATTGTTGGTTCACATTTATATGTGATGGTGTGTACTATAATTCTTGACAAACTTAAGTTCCGGAGATAATAAAAAATTATAAACTTTATATATATTAGAGAAAGATGATAAACGCTGCTTAAAAAAAATATGTAAATACAAAAATACATTTGTTATCGTGGCTTAAGAATCCTTTAAAAATTTACCATGGATAAATCTCTTTTGCTATGTATACCACTCCTACCATCGGAGACTTAAGAAATAATAAATGAATAATACTATACAGTTTTATGATGCAAATGGGATTTTATCTTTAGACTACCCATTCACAATGTTAATGGGACACACTAGACTACCAGTGGTTATATAACTTAATGCTTTACAAAGAAATAAATTTAAAAAAATTAATATAGCTGATTAAATTGCTTAGATGTTAATCAAGATGGATGGTCTTTCATGATGATTATTTTTCTGGGTGTCATTAATTTCTCTTATTTGTCTAATTATTTTTGTATCACTCTCATTCATCATTGATAGAGTTAAGGCACCTCTTATTGCAATATTTTATTTTGCATTAATTTATCTTGTTTTAGTTAGTCTTTTGTCATCCCTATTTATCTTTATTCCCTTGCCTCATAAATGAATTGTGATTTATATATACACTTTTTTTATAAAAAAAAAAAACGAATACACTCAGTTTAGGGTTTAATTGCTCCAATTTATTTAACAAAAAACTTTAATTAGTATTAACTAAAAAAGACATATTTTAACAAACTATAGTTTTTAATTGATGATGATTGTTTAATAATAATAACAATTAATACATAACTTCAATACTTCTCAACGGCTCTTAATTTGGAATGACTTCATGTGTTTGCTTGTTGTTCATCTAATTTTTTTTTCTTCCACAGATAAATTTGTTGTCTATATTTTTTTTAAAAAATTAATACATTATAATTTAAACCATTTTTTTACATGTACCAACCAACCCAAACATACGTACATATTTTTTTATTTATTATTTTTTAATTGTACATTAGGAGGAGTCCAACTGTTAATATCAAATCTATCGAGTGGTTTATAGCAAAATAGTTTTCCTTTAAATTTTAACAACTTTAAATACTGATCAAAGTAGATTAAAAAAAACAAACAAATAAAACAAATTTTTAGTTATTTTAATAAATAAATTTAATTTTAAAAATTAAAATGTTTTAAAATAAAATATTGATTTAAAGATATTTAATTTTAATTAATATTAATTGAACCGAAGTTTAGTATAAAAGTTTTTTTAAAAAATAAAACTCAAAAAAGGTGAGGTTTCCTTGTGTGAAAGTCAACTTTTTAATATTTAAGACTCGTTTGTGAGATAGGAAGAGACATATTTTAAAAAATAAAAAAATGAATTAATAAATAATTTTGTAAAATTCAAAGGGAGTAGAACATAAAATTCCCAAAACAAAAAAACCAAAACTTTGAAAGCGTACCAGAGTTTTATTTTATTGTTGTTTTCTCTTATATTATGTTATATATTTTTTATTTTATTTTATTTTATTTTTTGAGTCACTAGGTGGATTTTTTTTTATGAGAAATTACTCAAAAGGTCCAAACAACTTTAGCATAGGGCCAAAAAATTTTTTTATTATTTTTTCAATTTTTTTAGAAGTCCCTTAATTTTTTTAAATTATTTTTAAGTCCAATGATCAGATAACCTCATATTTACTATTTGTACATCATGTTCAATTTTTAGGTTTTGGTACTTTGAATTTACTATTCTTACATTACCTTCGGTTTTTAGTATTACTTTTTGATTTTTAGTGTATCCATTTACTATTTGATGAATCTATTCATATTTATGTGCTATCGAACAGAATTCGAACTTCCAAAAGTGACGAGAGGGATAAATGAAATAAAAAAGAGGGACTGGGGAAGATAATATTTTGTCAAAAAATACTTATTAAAATAAACAAAACATTCTATGGGCTAATATGTAATTTTTTCTTATTTTATTTATATTTTTTACTCTCTAAAAATTGTACTTTTCTTGTACAATGAAATTTTGTGTTTTATCCAATTTGAAAGTGAGAAGATGGAACCTCATTGGATGGACATTCTGATAAAAGATGCTCAATGTGGCTTCCAATCAAAAAGACCAAGAAATATATCATCATCAAATAATTTGATTGGGTGGCTAACAAACAAGTGTCATGTCAAATTGTTTGTATACTTTTTTATAATTTTTGTGTTTATTAGGGAATGCATGGTTGCATAAGCAGCATACCCCCATAAAAATGGGTTATTATTACAGTTATTAACTTATTATACTTATATATCCCTTCTATAATAAATCGACTAAATTATTTCATAAAAAGACCAAATTATTCCTCACTCTCTCATCCATATGATACAGGCTAAGAGAATGAAGGGATCAAAAAGTAATTTTCTTTTTTTTTTATAAATGTCTCTTTATATAATTTTAAAATTAATTTTTAAGAGTGTGGTGGGAGAGAATTCTAGCAAATATGATTTTTACAAAGATATATTAATAATTAATTTTTTATAGTGGCTGACAAGCATTTTTCTTTTTCACAATAATGAGACATTGATCCTATTAAAATTGAATATGTCCAGAATACTAAATTTGCACCAAGGGCATGAACTTTCTTATGAACATGAGTAACATACACTGTATGTTTATCAATGGATTCCTGAGATGTCCCATAACATTTTGACCTTCTCATGCATGAATGTTGGTGAAGTCATGACAAAGGCAATGGTGTTAATTATAGAAAACATAAATACATATAGTTCATTTTGTTTTGTTTTCTTTTCATTTAACTTCCCTCCATCATTAATAAATAATTAATGAAGGCACATATTAAAGACAAAAGATATGGAAAGTGTATGTTTTTGCAGCCTCTTCCCTGTAATGAACATAAAGCAGCAACACCACCATCACCATCATTTGGCTCTCAAAAGGGTTACTGCTACATTTCATCATAAGAGGCAGAGTTAACATGTTAAACTGCTGAAAGTATCCAAGAGATGGAGGGAAAAATTGAAAATTGGTAAGAACTAGAATCACTGGTGCATCCTTTTATCAACTTTACAAATTGCAAGACAATCTTGTTTCTTTCAAAGAACCATCAAAGAACAATCTGTGATTAAGGCTGTCCAATGTAGCTCTTGAATACTGGCGCGACGCGTTCCTCCAGTCTGTTCCGGATGTCATCATTATCTCGAACTCTTTGTAGCTAATGCGACCATCCTAAACAATAGAACGAAAATGCTAGTTAGTTGTTAATGTAAATTGACATTGTAGTACAAAAGGTTAGGAAATTGATGATAAAAGAAAAAACCTTGTCCTTGTCAACATCTGAGATTATGTCAAGGATCACTTGTTCATTGGGTCCGAGATCGTCTTCTCCTAAGGCTTCTCTCAACTCGTTGATCTCGATATACCCATTCCCATCCTTGTCGAAGTATTTGAATGCTTTGGATAGGAGTTCCTCATTGCCAAGCTGTTTCAAGTGAACGGAGATGGCCAAAAACTCATCACAGTCCAAATTACCATTTCCGTCAGAATCTGCCTGTTGAAACAAAAGGGGTTTTCTTGTAATGAGATTATCAAATGAAGTTGATAAAGAATGACAGCATAATTAGCAGGAGAAACCCTTCTGACATTGTTGGACTGCAAGGCACATTCTACCTAGAGGGCAATAAATGTGATAATATCAGGAATGCATTTGACAGGTCTGAAGTTTTGGATGGTTTAGAGATTTCAGGCAAAAACTTTTTACACCAGAAAACTCATCTATCAAATATTTCAGGACATTTGTCTGAGTTTCATATTGCTACAAACATCAGTCATTTGTCCTGTGGAGTTCAATGATAATATTCAAGGTCAAAGCCACTTCATTTGGGAAATGCATATATATGACAGCAGGGTTGCAGTATCTTATCTACAGGTTTGGCCATCATGGTTGAGTCTGGCTACTAACGTGATTATAATGCAGTCAATGTTCTTGACACTTTGGATACTCTGTATATATCAATAACCAACTGAAGATTCCATCCAATTACTATTTGAAGCTCAGAAACACACATCAGTTCTACCATGAGAGTAAAATGTGCATCTGTTTATAGATATATGAAAGAACCTATATTGTTTGAGTAGAACCTTTTAGCTTTCAAATTTTATGAGAGAACTACAACGGAAACTTCTATACAAATTGTATTTGATTAAGATGTCAAATAACATATTTCATCTTCTTTAAATGCAGTAATGCATGTGAGCTTGTTTAGTCTTTATTGTGTGTGTTTAGAGCATTACTTATTAAATTAGCATGAACTAAAGAACCAAATGTCAATTGTTTGGCTACTGTGAGCAATGATATGTTTCTCTGTCATGAGATTTATAACAAGAAAACAAAAGTAAAACAATCAAACAAAGTTTTCTGAACATACTGCATCCATAATCATCTGAACATCTGGCTCTAAAACACCATGGCCAATCATATGGAGACCCTTTCTAAGTTCATCCATTGACAAGTTCCCATCCTTGTTTGTATCCATCATGTGGAACATTTGCCTAATACCAGCAATTTCTTCCACAGGCAACTGATCCGCAACCACCTACAAATTATCACTATTAATAACCCAACTCATCTCAAACACGGAAAAAAGATTAACATGCCCCTCTTTGATTTGAACTTACTCTTAATGCTTTCTTCTTAAACTTGTTCATGACTGAAAACTGCTTAAGCCTGAACCTCACAGTTTCCCCAAGCGGAATATTAGGAATCACAGTATGATTCTGCAGCCAAGGATGCTCTTCACAAGAAACATAAGAAAATACAATTATTTCGATGCTCATTTATTCATATATGTGAAATAACTGGAGGAAATAAATAATACTCCACAAGAGAAATGTGTTGCCATATTCAACTACAAATAATGCAAGTTACAGATTCACATAAAGAAAATACACTTGACCAGAAACAAGGAAAACAAGGAACATACCTAGAACTTCTTCAGCTGTTAATCTGATGTAGGGATTCGGATCAAGCATTCGTCGCACAAGATCCTTTGCATTATCAGAGACTTTTGGCCAAGGATCCCTCTCAAAATCAATCACTGACTTAACAATCGCCCGTGCAATCCCTTCATCAGACTCTGCATAATTAATCACCAAAAAGAAACACATTCAGAATAAAAATAGCTCGTTCGCTGCCTGAAAACAAGCTAAACAATATTCAAGACATCAGAAAAGCTTGCACTAAACCTGCCCAAAATGGAGGAACCCCACACAACAATATGTAAAGAATAACACCAGCACTCCATATGTCAACTTCTGGTCCATAATTTCTCTTGAGAATCTCTGGAGCCATGTAGTATGAGCTTCCAACAATTTCATGGAAACGTTCACCTTAAGCAAAATATACATTGAATGATGATCAGTATGGTTTGATAAACAGAGCTTGATGAACTCTCAAATGCATTACCAGGCTCAAAGAACACAGAGAGACCAAAATCAATGGCTTTGAGAGGAGAATCCTCAGAAGCATTAGCAAACAAGAAGTTCTCTGGCTTTAGATCGCGATGCATCACTCCATGTTTGTGACAGTGCTGCAAAGAAGAAGATGGATGAATTGAATACAAGGATTTGTTCATGAATGGAGTTTGCTTTGAAAAAACCTGGATGATCTGGATGATGGTTCGGGCAACGCCGGCAGCGGCACGCTCGGAGTAGTGGCCACGGGAGACGATGCGATCGAAGAGCTCGCCTCCAGCGCAAGCCTCCATGACGAGGTGGACGGCGTCGGAATCCTCATAGGCGTCGTGGATGGAGACGACGTTGGGGTGGGGAGGGAGGGTGCGCATGATGGAGACCTCGCGGCGGACGTCCTCGATGTCGATGGCGGTGCGGAGCTTGCGTTTCGAGATGGATTTGCATGCCAGGGTCTCGCCGGTGTCGGGATCGGAGCAGAGGCGGGTGACGCCGAACTCGCCACGGCCGAGCTCGCGGCCGAGGAGGAAGCGGGGTGGGAGGGGAGAGACAGGGGGGTCACGGAGGACAGGGGAGATGTCGGAGAGGTGGTGGTGATCGTCGGTGTCGAGGAGATCGTCGGAGAGGGGGAGGCAAGGGGTGTTCTGGGAGTTGGAGTTGGTGAAGGAGAGAGGGGAGGAGCAGCAGTTGCCCATGCCCCCTCGCTCGCTCACTCGCTCTTTCTCCTCGAGAGGAGGAAGAGGAGGAGGAGGAGGAGGTGGAGGAGGTGGTGGTGATGGTGGTGATTGGATGGATAGGGGTTGAGATTTCTCCGGGACATTGGTGCTCGGGAGAACACGGAGCTTTTTTCTCGGGATTCATGGCGAGTTTCACTCTGGTTCTCGGAGAGCTTGAGGAGCAGCGCATTCGGCGGAGCGAAAAAGAAGGGATGATGATCAATGGCGGAGGAGCAGGGTCCTAAGGAATCGCCATGGATGGTCGCTTCCGAGTTCCAAGCAAGCGATTCCTGGCTCCAACTCAGGTTTGACTCAGTCTGTTTTTTTGGAGTTTTGCATATATGTCCCTCTTATAATTATTATTTTTCATCCTATACCATTTTGGTGTCCAGTTTATTTACTACTAGCATTTTGTTGAACTAAAACTAATAGTTTAGTGGTACTCAACTTTATTGCCGAAAAACAATTGTGAGATAATAAAAAAGTCCCGATTTTAAAACTCGTTGGAAATAATAATGATAATAAGTCATTGATTATGAGTGTGGTCTCGCAACCCAAACTCTTCGTTCCTGGCTGAGGGTGTATGGATTGAATGATTAATTCTCAGTCTATGCTCACACCCTGATGTATGTAGCATTTATCGTTTTTGTGATGCAAGTATAGAGTAAAAAAAAAAATAGGATAATATGGTATTTTGTGAGAGATAAAGACATATAATTTGAAAATACTTAGTGTAGACACAATTGAGCACCCTTTTTTTTTTTTTTTTTTTTTTTTTAGAGTTTTATGTGTGAATTTCTATTTTATAACTATACTAATACTAATATAGTCAATTATGAAACTTCGGATTAATTTTTCAGGAAGTCACCAAACTTTGACTTATTATCATTTTGGTCATCCAACTTCCAAATGTATCAAAATGGTCATTCAAATTTTAATTTATATCACTGGGCAGTCACCCTTGGCTTTCAAGCACAAATTAGTCTACATGGCCGCCGAAAAAACTAAGGTTCGATGGCCACGTAGACTAATTTGGGCTAAAAAGCAACGGGTGACTGTGGTACCTCAGTTTTTTCGGCGGCCACTTAGACTAATTTGGGCTAGAAAAGCCACGGGTGACTTTGAGTGACCACTTTGATACGTTTTGAAGTTGGATGACCGAAGTGATAATAAATCAAAGTTTGGTGACTTCCTGGAAAATTAACCCTGAAACTTCCAAACATATATGACAACATATTGTTCTAAAGTTTCTCATTGCTTTCAAAATTTGCCATTAGAACTTAACTAATTTATGTATGGCAATCTGATCCAGTCATTTTGCACAGTCACATCAATTGAGTTAAAACAAAATGTTAGGTTGATCATGTGTGACATTAGGTAGTTTTTACAAGATTATAATGGAGTACGGCTATAAGAATAATTTTACAAGTCTAAACTATTAAAAAAGCATTGCATTTTTCCCAACTTTTATCTTTTTATGACAGAATGTTCCTGGAGCAACAAATTCTCTACTTCAAACTATGGAAACTATTGCATTTTTTGCATAGCAATATAAAGATTAAGAGAACCTTTTTTTTATGTCAAATATGTGTGGGCTCCCTTTCTTATGCTTTTCTTCTCAAGAAAGTCTTTGTTTTCTCTGTTAATGACTCTGGATTATACTCTAATTCATTGATTACTTTTTCTTGTTATTAACACCATTTTGGCTCTTATAAAATTTCTTGCTCCATTTTAACTCAATTAGTTAACGTTATGCCTCTATTTTACAACAATCAAGAGTTGCAATTGAAGCCAAAGAGCTTTAAGTTCAGCAATATAGACCCCACTCTGAAAGGTATTATTTATAGGACATTTATTGTTTAGATTCAAAATATACTGAAAATGCTAAAAATATGCACCTGTGATGTAAGTTTACAGTTCATTCGTTCCTATCAGTTGGATGAAAACAAATGAGCTTCATTATACATCTGCCTCTAATTGTATTAGTGCTTATTTATTTCATTTAAAAAAAAAATCAAATGATACCTACCTACCTGGAAATATCAGTCACGTGATGTGGTCATTAATTGATAGTGAAATGGTTTAAGTGGTTCGTCACATGTGTCATTGATCCATTGGATTTTCCTTCTGTAACATACAGATGTCCTTCTCACTGGTCACGTTCTAAGACCACAAAAACACAGGTTGTGAGTATAATGGAGATTTAAAGTGATAAATGAGAAGACTCAAGACTTAGGAGTCAAGAGTCTTTGTTTGCCATAAGTTTACTTATTTAATAAGTTGGAAACTGCATGATTTTGAATGGTAATCATCCACCTAACACATTCAAAATTGTACTGTCACAGTGTGGATATTCATTAATATGGGAGCTGATTTAATCACTAAGATTGTTTTTCACTTGGTAATCACAACAAGCACTGCAAGACTCCAGAGAATAATGAGTACAGGACCAAGAGGCACACAGAATGGCAGAATAAAAGTGGTTAAAAAGTAAAAGGAAAAAAAAAAAAAAAAAAAAAGAATGCATTTCACTGTAGCTGCAACTGATCTTGAAACTTATCAATATTCTTTCTTTGCTTTTATTCTTGGAAATTCTGCTTAAAATGAGGCTCTTCATCACTGGTTCTCTTTTGAATTATTGATATGCACCGTGCTTGCTGTCTTTCCAGCAGTTACAATAATTTGATCCATTACTCTAAAAATCTCTGAGAATATGAACACATCATGCAGGACTTTGGTTAAAACAGGTCTCAAGGGAATAATGGAGGGCCCCTAAATTAATTGAGGAAAAAGATTTAGACACAGGAGTGAGGCCCAAGTCAGCACAATTCCTTACTTTTTTTCTCCATTTAATCACAACTTTTATTCTCATCTTCCTTCTTGGGCGAACATTCTTTGCTTAGTATATAAACAGAACACAATGTTTCTCAAAATTTAGCAAGCAAAAAAGAGTTTTGGTATCAGATAGACAATGCAGGATAATTTGTGTGTCAAACTGCAGGAACTTCTAGGCCTCCGGCGACCACATCCAGATTATCCGGAGACGAAGGCAACCTTCGTTGTTGCTCGTACCTCTGGCAAATCAAATCCGGGGAAACTCACCACTGTTCGTTTATACAGCAGCACACAAATTGATCATGGTGAGTTGTGTTCATAGTTCATACTGTGTGATCAGAAGAAGAAAATTCAAACCTTGTTCTTGTATTTTTGTATTATTTGTGAGCAGATACAGGTAAAGGAAAAATATGTGAGGAGGCAAACATTAAGGGTGGAAAGAACACTAAGCATGGT
Source organism: Dioscorea alata (assembly GCA_020875875.1). NCBI lineage: Eukaryota > Viridiplantae > Streptophyta > Magnoliopsida > Dioscoreales > Dioscoreaceae > Dioscorea > Dioscorea alata. The sequence continues at coordinate 3,442,908 of CM037015.1, read as the reverse complement.
GCGATCAATACTGTAACGTATCGCTTGTCATTTTATTTGGAGGATGGGTTTGGAACTCCTGGAGCTATTGCAGTGAAAAATGGAGATAAACAGGAGTTCTTTCTGAAATTTGTGAAAATTGAGATGCGTAATGGTGAACATGTTCATTTTGATTGCAATTCCTGGGTTTATCCTTATAAGAAGACCAATACTGACCGTATATTCTTCTCAAACACTGTAAGTTCTTGCTCTGTTCTATGAGTTCCTTTTTTCCTAAAGAGACACCAAAGCAGTTGAAAATATTGATGTAATTGAACATATGAGATGTTGGTGCATGCAAGCTTGTATAAACACACTGATTGAACTTTAAATTTCAATTCTTGTGCAGAGCTACTTACCAAAACAGACACCAGAAGCTTTGCGAGAACTGCGAAAAGAGGAGCTTGTCAGCTTGAGAGGAACTGACAGAGGAGAGAGGAAGCCATGGGAGCGAGTATATGAGTATGATCACTACAATGATCTCAGTAATCCTGATAAAGGCCAACAACATTCAAGACCTGTTCTTGGCGGATCACACACTTACCCATATCCGCGTCGGGGACGAACTGGAAGGCCTCTTAGTGATAAAGGTAAGAATTTTCAAAATTCAAGCTTCATCTTGAGCTATAGTGCACTAGACTTACAAAATATTTTACATGCCAAGATCGAGTGACTGAGACCAGAAACAAAATTATCGATCTTGATTTCTATGTACCACCTGATGAACGTTTCAGCCCGAACAAGCTGTCGGAGTTCATAAGGAATTCAATACAAGCAGTAGTGCACTTTGTGATACCTGAGGTGAAGTCTTTGTTTGAAGCGGACCATAACAAGTTTGAGTCATTTGATCAGATGGTCAAGGACCTCTATTCTGGTGGACGTCGCGGCCGAGCACTTGAAGGTTTAGTAATGGAGAAACTGAAAGGCTTACTTCCAGAAGAGCTCTTTAAAGAAGTAGTTCGAGGCACCAAGGAGAACTCATTGAAATTTCCATTGCCACAGATCATTGCTAGTGAGCCACATTTCACTCTAACACACTCTTCTCTTGTTTTTGAGTTATTAGATGTACATTTCTACTGATTGAAACTTCACTGCCATGTAGGTGATCAGAGTGCATGGAAAAACGATGAGGAATTCGGGAGGCAAATGCTTGCTGGGATTAACCCTGCAGTGATCAAACGCTTGGTGGTAGGATACCAATTACCAATCTCTACTTTTTCCACAGAAATTGGTCTATTTTTTGCTAATATCTCTAGCCTTCACAGAATTTTCCACCTGTGGGAAAAGGAGGGAGACAAAGTTCAATTACTGCTTCCCACATTGAAAAGCTTCTTGATCGTCTTAGTGTCGATGATGTGAGTGTCTTCATATGTATTACATTCTACTGAACAGGCATTATATAATATATTGTCTTCATTCACAGGCCATGAATCAGTGGAGAATTTTCATTCTGGACCACCATGACTACCTAATGCCATATCTAAGACGCATTAATGCTGAAGGTGTGTGCATGTATGCATCTCGTACTCTCCTGTTCTTAAAGCAGGATGCAACTTTGAAGCCCATTGCCATCGAACTGAGTTTACCGGGCAACAAGGAAGGCGAGGAGATCAGCAGAGTGTTCACTCCTGCTACTGAGGGCACTGAAGGAGCTTTATGGCAGCTCGCTAAAGCTCACGTTGCTGCTAATGACTCTGGCCATCACCAACTCATTAGTCATTGGTGAGTTAATTTTACGAGCATTTTTATAATTTTCTTCTTCTTCAATTGACATCAAATGAATAAATCTTTGTACAGGTTGCATACACATGCTGCAGTAGAGCCTTTTATTATTGCCACTAGAAGGCAGCTAAGTGCAATGCATCCAATTCACAAGCTCTTAGAACCACATTTCAAGGACACAATGCATATAAATGCTCTTGCTCGGAGCATTTTGCTGAATGCTGGTGGCATATTAGAGAAGACAATGTTTCCTGGTAAGTACTCACTTGAGTTATCCTCATCAATATACGAAGATTGGCGATTTGACCAACAAGGCCTTCCTGCTGATCTTATTAAAAGGTATGGACTCATAATTTTCTCTATTATGTTCTTGAATTGAATTTCTGCTACCTGTTATTTTTTGGCTTTGCATTACTGTGCTGGTTACCAAAAGAACTGAAGAATTCCATCACAAATAGATTTACAAAAAAAAAATGTATAGCATCTTCGTTTATCAAATTATAATGCTGGATTCAAAAGATATGATTAGCACAAAAATGTTAAATGTATCCAATCTAACATAACAGGTAAAAACTCAAACTTATTAAAAAGAAATTTATGCTCACATATGCAATTTAACATCATCTGTCTATCTCTCCTAGAGCCAATACAACTTTGCAAGTTTACTTAAGTTTTTTCTTCAATAAAAATTTACTCAATTACTAAGTGATGTGGGACTATATATCTATGCAAGAAACTAGAGTCATTGCATTCTGATACACAGATCTTTATCAAGAGTATTGTGCACCATCTGTCTAGCTCTAATGGGTTATGTCAATCATATAAACTACTTAATTATGCCATGTGAGACTATCATATTTGATACTTGAAGGACTTCCATTTGTAAGAACAGAACCTTTTATCAGAAGGATTTTATCATTTTCTGTGGCCTCCTCTAAACCAATGCATTATCATTGTTGCTTATGAACTGCACGAATTTGTTAATTTTACACCTTTGCATGCATATTAGACAGAAGAACCAAAACAAATTAATTTATGCACTTCAAGCTTAAAATGAATTTGGTTTACTTTGTACTTAAAGCGAACAATTTAATGGCCTAACTTTAGAGATTAATTGCTGGCCGATGACAATCTGTAAGACTTATTTTATGTTAGAGGATGCGCACATATATACCAAGTTAACTGATGTGAGACTATTATAATCTCTTATACTAGAGGATTCGCATTCGAAGACCCTGATGAACCTTCTGGCACCCATATCCTCTTTGACGACTACCCCTACGGCTTGGACGGCCTCGATGTATGGACAGCCATAAAAACATGGGTTAGTGACTACTGCAAAATCTTCTACCCAGATGACGAAGCTGTCATCAACGACCTCGAAATCCAAGCATGGTGGACAGAGATCCGGCGAGTCGGGCATGGCGATCGACAGGAAGGGTGGTACGAAATGGATTCGATCTCCCACCTCACCGAAGCCTTAACAACACTAATTTGGATTGCCTCAGCTCTTCATGCATCAGTTAACTTTGGACAATATGCCTACGCCGGTTTCCCGCCAAACCGTCCAACCAAATTCCACAAATTCATTCCCTCTGAAGGCACACCTGAGTTTGCCATGTTCATTGAAAATCCAGATAAGTATTTTCTTGAGATGATCCCTGATAGGCTCACTACAACATTAGGAGTTGCATTGGTAGAGGTGTTATCAAGACACACTGGTGATGAACTTTACATAGGACAAAGAGGTTCAACAGAGTGGACAAATAATGATCAAGTGTTGAAGTTATTTAAGAAGTTTGGAGATGATTTAAGGAAGGTGGAAAGGACCATTAATGCAAGGAACAATGATCCAGACTTGAAGAACAGGAGAGGACCAGCCATGATTCCTTATACTTTGCTTAATCCTGATACTTCTAATACTGGGTCTGAGAAAGGGATTACTGGGAAGGGCATTCCTAATAGTGTGTCTATATGAGTGTATGTGTAATTTTATATTTATGGTGTGGTTGTGGTTGTGGAGTTTAAAGTATGGAAGATGTTAATTAGTACAGTGCTGTTGATTCATTATAGTTTCTGTGTGTTTGTTGATTGTTTGTGTCAATGATTTATAAATTCCTATGTTTAGTTTGTATTACATTATTCATGTGATCAATTGATTGGTTTGAATTATGATGTATAAGCTCATGTTGAACAATAGAGAAGGGCTTCATCTGGTGCTTCTTGATGAAATAGGTGATTTTAAAAATAATTTTTTTTATATATTTTCTAAAAGTAAACATTTTTTATAAGTATATCTTGCAATTAAATTTGAAAAAATAATTAGATGCAAACCTTTGTAAAAATTCTCCTTTTATATATGAGATTTAGCTCATGACATTGTTAAAATGTGTTTGATGTTTTATTTTTTATTTTTTTTTATAAAAAGTGGATAAACCACTAATTTATTGAAAGGTAGGAAAACAGACAACAAAGCGTAGAAAAGTACAGACAAAAGCAAAGAAAGTTATGAAATCCTCACCAGAAGTGAGGGAAATACAAAAAGAAAACAGCAAGAAAAAAGAAGAAGAAAGAGGATCTGGGCTGGCGAAGACGTCCAACAGGAGTCACAGGCTAGCCCAGGCCGAAGTAGGAAGTGACTACTCTCTAGTCAGGGGTGGTCTGGGTCTCCACAATGATCGGCAATTCTGGAGGTCAAGAAGTTGAGAGATCTCTTAATCTTCCTTGAAGCATCAGTGTTCTCTTGCGAATTGGATTCCGAATCTGCAGAAAGCCAGGAAAGAAGCATGTTAGCAATCTTATAAATAACTGAATGAACTTGAGAGCAATTAAGATTAAAAATTCGATTGTTTCGCTCAAGCCAAATATTCCAAAAGAAAGCGCGGATGCTAAGATCCAACAGAGTTCGGTTTAGAGCATTTAATGAAGGGATCCAAGAAGTCCAAATTAGAGAAACTGAGGTCGGGAGCTGATGAAGATCAAGGGAATGTCGGAGGAAGGACCAAATGCGACCAAAGAACTCACAATCAATGAATAGGTGATCTACTGATTCGGAATTTTTGTAGTATAGAACACAAGTATCAGTAGCCAAGAAGTTACAACCTTTGTTGAATAAGTTGTCAAGAGTGAGAATTTTGTGTTCATGAGCAAGCCAGCAGAATAAAGTAATTTTACTAGGAGAATGGATTTTCCAAAACTGAGGGTACAATTGGGAGCGGGTGCCTCCATCCATGAGGAATTTGTAGTATGATTTGACAGAGAAGATTCTGTTTTTTCTAGTGGCCAAGAGTAAGAGTCATCCTGATCACTAGAACAATGTGGAAATGAATCAAGTAGATTTAGAAAATCTTCGAGGGAAGTATTATGAAAAAGACTTCCATGAGAGGCAATGATCTGGACAAATTATTTTAGAGATAAGCAGGGATAACGACAGTCCGTGAAATAATTTGTCCAAAGATCTTTGGGAGAGTGACCATAATACCATCTATCGAACCAAAAGGAAGTACGATCACCGTTCTTAATGACTTTAGAAACACATGCACTAAAAAATGGTAGGATGGTGTTGATCCCAGCCCAAAAGAAGGATTTGTTTTTCGGAGGATTCTGGAATAAAATCCCAGGTGGTTTTTTGAGCGAGTAGTTTGCATCAATGATATTATACCAGCAACTGTTTGAAGTTGTGATAAGCTTCCACCACCATTTTCCGAGTAAGGCTTTGTTAAATTCAAGCAAGTTTAGGATTCCCCAACCCCCCATATGGCGAGGTCGACAAATCCTATTTCAAGCGATCAGCCTGAGGCCTTTAGGTCCAAGATCAGGCCCTTTCCACAGAAAATCTCTCTTGATTTTGTCAATATCATGAATGACCCAAGCAGAGAGTTTGAAAACAGACATCCAATAGACATCCTATTTGATGTTTTAATGCATGAGGAATGTTTCCATTGGTATCCAATTATAATTGGCATATAAACATATTACAATTGGTGATATTTTTTTTTATTATTAATGGTTGAAAAGTTCTCTTTCCTAATATTATTATTTAAAAAAATTATTTTGTCCACTAACAAGAGCTTGCTACTATGTTTATTTTTTGAGAGAATTATATATGGACAAGTACCACCAATAGGATTCAAACCTTAGATCTTTATATAAAGAAGAAAATAAAGCACCAACTATCTTATTGTAAGGGGTGGTGAAGCCTATTATTGTATTGAGTGAGGTGAAATATTGTAATAATATTTTGTAAAAAAAAATATAATAATAGAGTTTATTTAATATATTGTATTTTTTTTTCTTTTATTGTTTTTTCATTCATAGCTCATGTAAAACACAATGTTAAGTAATCTCTTTTTTTCTCTTTTTATTTCATGATAGGGTATCCAAGAGCTAGTTCTGGGTTCTCAATTTTGATGATCCTAATCAATAAAAAATTTTGCAAGTTAGAGCTAATTCCAGGGACAACTGTGTCCATGTATTTTTTTTTTTTTTTAGAAAGGAGCCAAAAAGGCTGAATTTATTGATAAAAGAAAAGAAGCACAGAGGACTGGAAGGAAGAAAACAAGAGCAAAGACAAAAGAAAAAAAAGGAACAAATACAAAAGGAAACAACTAACAAAACTAAAACTTAAACGAACACAAAGGCTGTATCAGTGAAAATTTTCATAAGCCAGAGAGGTAGTTCCCGCCCAGAATGGAAAAGACTTAACGCGTGAAGGTTGCGACCATACAAAGCAAGCTTGAGAGCAACATGCAGCCAGTCCAAAGGGATTGAATTAATACGAGGAGAATTAGCTTCAATGAGAAGGCGCTTAACACTGTCAATATAAGGATGAAGTCTTCACGAGCAAGCAGCATCACGAGTAGATGTAAAGGCTGAAGCAAAGGATTTGCTGACAAATAGATTTCTGATTTGAAGATGTGAATTGATGACAGAGTTTAATGCAGCAGCCAGAGTAATCAACTTAGCCTCAGCATGGGTTTCAGTAGAGATAGGGAGACTTCCTGCAATGAAAATGTTATAGTTAAATGATGAAACAAAGAAGCCTCCACTACCAACCTAGGTTGCATCATTCCAAGAGGATGTAGAAAAAAGGAAAAGCCCGTCTGAGCTAGTGTAATTGGAGAGGATTAACTTTCTGCACAAAGGATTCCTGAAAGCACACAGATTAGTATTCGCAAATGAGAGAGATTTATGAGCAATAGCAGCAAAATTAGGCATAGAGTTCCGGAAAATGGCATCACACCGAGCTTTCCAAAGGAACCAGGCAGCCAAAGCAATAGTGACTTTGATCTTCATAGAATACCTATCATTAGAGATCCAGTTGCCAGAAACAAAACCATCAGAGAAATGAAGTCTTATGCCAGTATTAGCAGAGATGATATTCTATACAAGTTGAGATTTGCTGCAAGAAAAGAGCAAGTGCTCTGCAGATTCAGGGTAAAGGTTCCAAAAATTACACATACTATGAGGACCCAAGTTGATAGAGTGTAGAAAATCAGTAGTGGACAACCTCCCAAGAAAAGTAAGCCAGAGAAAAAATTTGACTTTGGGCATAACTTTGAGGGACCAAAGCTTCATCCAGCCAATCCATGAAACAGAATCAAGACACCTGGTGTTAAGAAAATGATAAACTGCAGACGCAAGCTTAAGTTTACAAGTCTTAGGAGTCCAAACCCAGGTATTGGAGGAAGTACAATCAATTTGGCTCAGATTAGGCATAAAAATATCAGTAGAAGAACCAAAAATCTGAGAAAGGCAAGAAAAATCCCAGCTGTTATCAGCACAAAGATCAGTACAGGTATGAAGATCTAAGTCCAAATTCACATTAATGAAGGTTGGCTTAAATGCAATAGGAATATCACCACACCAAGGATCATAAAAGCAATGAAGTACATGAGGGGTTAAAGGTTCTAATCCCACAAAAAAAAATTCAAGGTGGATGCAGTCTTGCACAAACTTCTAAAGAACCAAGAGCAATTGGGAGGAGCAGAGTCCTTCCAAAAATTGAGGCTGCCATATTTTTGACGAACAATGCTAACCCAAAGGGAATCATCCAAATTCAGATAACTAAACACAAGGTTTCAAAGAATGTTTGGAAATTAAAAGGTTCTTTAGAGCAAGGCCCCCCTCAGATTTGGGTCCAGTAATGCGATTCCAAGACACAGCAGGAATACCCTTTCCATTGCCACCTTTGTACCAGAAAAAAGTCCTAACAATCTTGGTAATTTCCTGGAGGATAGAATCCGGGATGTGATAAACTGAGAGGTAGTAGACAGGCACAGCAAGAAGAGAGGAGTTGATAAGGATAGCTTTAGCAGCTAAAGAAAGCTTAGAGTGTTTCCATCTAGAGCACATTCGAGAGATTCTGTCAACCATGGGACAGAAGAAAGAAACACCCAAGCGCTTAGGAGAGATAGTGACACCCAGGTAATTGAGAGGGAAGGAAGAAATTTTAAAACCAGTGATGAAAGAAATGCTATTAGAAACTCTAGAATTAAACCAGGAGGGAAAATAAATTGCAGATTTGGAAGGATTAGCATTTTGACCAGTGAGACGAGCATAAATATTAAGGCACAAATTAATGTTCCTAGCAGTTTTTCTAGTCGCATGAGAAACAAGAATTAAATCATCAGCATACATTAACTTGTAGGTTTTTTTTAGTTTAGTTATGTTTTTGGGGGTGTTCTATATCTTGTGTTTAACTTGTAGGTTTTTTTTTAGTTTAGTTATGTTTATTTCACTGCTAATGCCTTTTCTTGTATTTTTTTTATACCTCTCTTGACATTTGTACTCTAATTTTTTTTTTAATAAATATGGCGTATCCACTTTATAAAAAAAAAAAAAAAAAAAAATTTCCCTTACCATTCACTCCTTCATTTCTCCATGGAGCAACTAAATTATCTCCTATTAAATCAAAGAAAAAAATCATTTCTTTTATATAATATTTACATGATTTGAATATGAACACACAACAAATAAATCTACCCAAACATTAGTTGAATTAGACTGTTACTCAAATAATAATCCAACAATGTATGAGAAGTGCTTTTCATTAGATCTCAACATTGTTTCCTTATTAACTAAATAGAATTGGATCACATAAAAAATTAAAAGCTTAACCTGCATGTGAATGATTTTTATTAAAATTAATTATACATTCTTGCTGTGGTCATCTGCAACTCAAGATTTAAAGCGAATGAAAAAAAATATTTTATGGCAGTCACCAAACATAACATTAATTTCATGGTGTGTTTTTTTTCTAAAATTAGAGGAGGTGCAACTTCTTTAGCAAAATAAAACCGGATACAAACTGCCATAATTTAAGTAGCCCTGCATCAAATAAATTAAATAGAAACAACTATAGAACATTTTATTTATATATAAAATTTACATCTCAACATATCAGATCTTCAGCATAACAAACAGATAGTAAGATCCTATCATTACAATTTTCACATATGATATCATCTAAATTGAAAAACAAAGTGAAAATTTATGCAAAAATTTAAATCACTCAATCAACAAAACTGACACTTTTTGAGAGAAGGAGATGGGAAACAGTGCTCCTCCCAAAATTCTCTAAAGCTAGAACAACTAAATAAACAAGACTCAATGCCACAATGGCCAAGAGCAAGCAAACCTCTTCAGTAATATTACTCCCCATGATTGTCTTCTTATCTTCAAAGCTTGAAAGAGAGTGAGTGCTTTTAAATAAGGACTTAGAAGTGCACTGTCATTCTGAAGGTGCATTGAACTTATCTAGGCTGTGAATTGTTTGCAAGAAATGAAACAAGTGGGGGTGGATACGGTGTATGTGTGACTGGAATGGTGTATCCATTGAATCTTCTAATGCGGGTCAATTATGACAACGTCCAATGAGATCACATTTAAATAAATAAATAAATAAAGAGGAACTATTTATTTATTTATTTTTTTTTTTCTGAAAAAAAACAACAAATGCATGTAGAAAATTGGAAACTAAACCAACGGCCTCTAATTAGTCTATTGGTACATGTGTTATTGAGCATCCAATGTCAGCTCCACTGTGTGGAGTTCTCTTTTCTTTCTTTTTATTTAAAAAAAAAAACTTACACCATTGCAACAGTCAAGCGATAAGATATTTGACTCTTATACGTGAGGTTGAGATCTAAATAATGTGTGGTGGCTTATCTACACTGTCAAAAATACAAAAAAAAAAAAAAAAAAAAAAAAAAAAACTTGTTCTTGGTCTTGATTTATACTATATTAATTCAATTAATGATTTATATTATTTAATAATTTATATTTTTAGTGATGGTATGTTTTGCAAAATTAACTTTATTTTAAATTTATTCTTTATTATTATATTTTATCAAATTAAAAAAATTCTCCAACATATTTCGTCAAAATAGATAAAATCATTTTATGAAAAATAATATTGCTCTTCTACATAAATTTTCACATATGCTAATAATTTAATCTCTAATATTTTTACTTAATTTTCAAAACCAAAATTATTTCTCAAATCTCCTCTCAAAATTTGCTTGCCCCTAATAAGTAGCTTTGAATTTTTATTTATTTATTTATAAACATGGATTAACCACGTTAGTGGCATGCACAAGTGTGGAATTAATCCTTGAACACATTTGAACTTTCATTATCACTTTACATGAATCGAGGTTCAAACTTCACTTTTCACCATGATACAAACACTCTACACAAAGATTCAGTGTCAATAGATGAAAAGATCATTGCATCTTAATATTAATTTAGTTTTATTAATTTAGAAAATATTTGGTATGGATTCAAGCCCGTTTCATCATATCAGATTTGCATCATTTGATCAATCATATTGGATCCCAGGCACAAACATCTCATATAGGTAATCGATGCCAATAGATCTAGAGTCATTAACACATTGAAAACTAATTCCCTCGTAATTGCATCTCAATATTAATTTAATTTTATTAATTTGGAAAATATTTGGTTTGGATTTAAACCCTCTCCATTATATCAGATTTACATAATTTAATTAATCATATTGGATCCCTAAAACACAAACACCTTTCATAAGTGACCTAGTGCCAATAGACTAAAATGTTTTTGACACTTTAAAAATTAATCACCTCATAATTATATTTTATTAATTTAAAAAATATTTGGATTAGATCCAAAACTGTTCCATCATATCGGATTTGCATTATTTGATTAATCATATTGGATCCCTATGACACAAACACCTTACATAGACCAATAAACCGAGAAGTTAACATTTTCAAAATTAATTCCCTCATAATTACATCTTAATATTAATTTAGTTTTATTAATTTAAAAATTATTTGGTTTGGATCTGAACTCGTTCCATCGTATCAATTGATCGGATTCAGATGTTGATTGATTGCTCATCTTAGCGGGTCTCGGATGTTAAAAAGATCTCATCCGAATCCGATAACCGCTAGATTTCGTTTTTTCTCCCCCCACACCCACAGCTAGATTTGCCCGTTAGCGCTTCCTTGTTTAGGGTTTAACCACTCTTCCGAAATCGAGTTTGAATTCCCTCTATAAACCCTAATTCTTGATTGTTCTTCGTCCCCCATCGATCGAAGGCGTCGATTTTTACTGGAATGATCCTTTATTGCAGTCACTGCGGGCAAGGATCCCTCGCAGCCCGCGATCCTGATAAGGGTTACATGTGAGTTCTATTTGATTTTTTTTTTCCCTTCTGATTTGCTTTTTTGCTTGATCTTTAGTGAAATTGGGTGTTCTTTTGATCCAGATGTTGCGCCGATTGTGGGAAGGTGCTCGATGACAATGTATACTCCGAGGAACCCACCTTTGAGAAGACTGGCGATGGCTCGGTTTGTTCTTGATGTTTTCTTTTGAAGTTTTGGTTGACTTTATTTTGTTTTAATACTTTTTTTTCCAGCAGTTTTGAGGTTTTGTTGATGAATTTGCAGAGCCGGTTGGCTGGTAATATCATTCGAAGTATTGAAGATCGGTATGCAGAGTCTTATCGAAGAAGGTTGAATAGAGGTGGTTTTTTTTTTTTTCTATAAATCAAACTATCTTGATCTCTTTAGTTGCATTGCAAAATTTTACTGTATTTCATTGGTGTTTCTTGCATCTGTAGGAAGGGACGAGATTAATGAAATTATAACGAATCTTCAAATAGGTGGTGGTGACAACATGATTAACAGAGCCCTGGCCTTTTATCAGGTATTTCATCTTTAGCTTATTAAATCTTGTGTTAAGTAGCCAGTCTGAGGAACTTCTTTTGCAGGTTATTGTGGCATAATAATCGGCCCTTTATATTTATTTTTGTGTTGCAGATAGCAGTTGATAATAATTTCATTAAAGGGAGAAATGCCATGCATATTGCGGCTTCTTGTCTTTATCTTGCTTGTCGGTGAGAAGCCATTTTTATTATAGACAATGCCATGCATATTGCGGCTTCTTGTCGTTATCTTGTTTGTCGGTGAGAAGCCATTTTTATTATAGACATTCGATCATGATCTTTCAGTGAGGAGACTCATTTTTGGAAATTTAATAATTTTGTGCTTATGTTATTGACGTATTTTTCTTTCTGATGCTTGCTTAATGCCTTTTGGAATGATTCTCAATTGAAAGACAAGACTTTATGAATTTAATAGTTTTGCCATCTGAATTCTTAACATTTGCTGCTTTCTATAGTCAAAGCTTTAGGATGTGATTTAATTATTTCGTGATCCTCAGCGACAGTATGCTTATTGGATTCTTTTGTCCACCTTCTTAGAGTGTTTATTTATACATGTACACAAGTGTGAGTGTGATTGATAGGTTTAATTCTCTTACCAGGCAAACAAAGAAGGCATATCTTCTTATTGATTTTTCAGATTACTTGCAGATAAATGTGTAAGTAAGCTTCTTAATGTTATAATACTTTTTGAGGTTTTATATGAATATAACATGATACTCTATCTTGCATGTGTTTTAAAATAAGCAAGCATATATTACAGTTGACTCATGTTAAATTCATGTTCCAGTTATGTTCTAGGTGCTGTGTTTTTGCAGCTCTGCAAGCATTTACGCCTTTGGGATCATCCTATTGTTCAAAAACTTGTTGATCCTAGCCTTTTCATCCATCGATTCACAGAGAGTAAGACCTTTCAACTATTGCTTCCCCTTTATCTGCTTCATTTGGTTATGTGTAATAAAAGATATATGAGTAGACTATGTTGTCAATCTCATTTGAGGTTTTTGAATTGTCGAATAGTGTTGTGCATCTACATTGTATAGATGGCTGATTGATTTTCTCTGTCTTACTTCCTATTTATGCTAACAAAAGAGTCATTGTACGTTCAAGAAGCACAGAAAGAAACTTAGAAAAGATAAGTCATTAGTGCAGTGTGCATATGGCTTATTCTCCTGTGTGGTTGGCTAGTATATTGAAGGTTCCCATTTTCCACGGAATTGAAGTTACTAGAAATACACTCCACGTATAAATTCTTGACCTGACTTGCTGTCCTTTCTCCATTTTACCAACATCCACAAAGGAGTAATGAATCTAAATAATGTTATTCCCTTGTTCTTGCAGATATGATGCATGCTTGAAATATACAACTCTAATAAACAATCTGGCTGTAACCAGTGTGTAACTCTGCTATGACTCATCCTTCTCGTTCTTTACCTGTGTGCATAAGCTCAATTGTGAACTAATATACATAGCCAATATTTTATTATTTGCTACCCTTGATAATTGAGAAAGAATATGATTTAATTCTTTATAGGTTCTGGTGTTGTGGGCAACTTTATGCTTTATAAGCTTGATCAAAACATAGTGCATGTGAAAATGGGAAATGGGGTCTTGCTATTTTGGAACAAGACCCGGTCTTGTTGGGTGTCACCAAGTCCCAACTATTAGTTAGATTATGGACTTCCAGGCCTCAGTGGTAGCTAAAAGTAGATTCTAATCAATGCACACCATTCATGTCAGGGGGGGATATCAGTTTTTACTGATCTACCTCTGAATGGCTAGAGCTGAAGAAAACATGCTTAAGACCAAACCTATACCAAGTTTTCATAAAATATGCCTAATCACATTGCAGAATGATGAGCAGGACACTATCTCCAATTGTGTTAGAGATCTTTGTCAGCATCCCTGACCAATGCTACGAAAAGTTATTATTTAGATGTGCTTGATGTTGTGCTATCTTTAGTTAATTTATACTTTGATGGGTGCATGAAATAAATTGTTTCTTACAAGCACTTGACCCCAGTAGAAAAATTCAAGCCATATCATTTATTCAGTTAAATTTAACATAAAGTGCTCTTTATGGTAAGTGTGATTTTGTGCTATGATACAACTAAAGTTATGTATGTTATGATAAATCTGAAGTACATAGATCATTTTTTACCATATTGCCCATTTATTGTGATGATCTCTATATTGTGATCAACCATGCATTGCTAAGAAATTATCTGTTGAAGAGTTGCAAATGGATTACCTCGTGTGTAATTTGCTTTTTTAACATCTAATATTCATTCTTTAATGGTAAATATGCTTTGTTCTGGCCCATTTAATTTTTTTTACTATATCATGAATCATTTTTTTATTTTCAGGCTTATTGGGTCGTAAAAATAACGCTGTTTCTGCAACTGCATTGCGAATTGTAGCTAGCATGAAGAGAGATTGGATGCAGGTAATTGCCAGTCTTAAGTTTTATTCATCTTATCACATGATGTTGATCCTGGTACTAACATTTGTGGATATGACTTGGCTTATTAATTGATAGACAGGGAGAAAACCGAGTGGGTTATGTGGTGCAGCTTTATACATATCTGCACTTTCTCACGGTCTAAGTTATTCCAAATCAGATATTGTAAGTTACATCAAATTATTTTTTGCCAATTTTCTCTTTACTATAAAAACACTCTGCTGTAATCTTATTTAAGCAAAGTTTAGGCTTGTGGCTGGACAGCATAGGCATGTACAGAAACAGAGAAACAAATTTAAAAGAATTTAGCATCAAATCATCACCAATTTATCCTATATGATTCTATTATTCTCCTATTACAAAAACTTGTCATATTTGGCTATGATGACGATGAGAATAACTTACCTTTGGGGTCAAGACTAAAATGATTGTTAATGAATTTCTCATCCTTCAAACATTTACAATGAAAACATGGTGTCTTATCCATGCACTTGGACAAGTTCTCCAGAATGATCATTACGCTGCTTACTATGGTGTAGAAAAGATGTTTGATATAATATTGGAAAATAGGCACAAACCGTTTAACTAATGGTAATGGAAATAAAGTAAGCCCCATGTCCAGACCCCGGGGCTTCCTAGTTAATTAATGCAAACAAATATATTTTGGTGGACAATTAATTAGTTGAAAGAAGAAGAGTTTTGATTATCAAGTAAGAATTTCTAGAGGGACATGATCAAACTTGAAGTGAACATTTGCACTGTAGGTTACGTTCATCTGCCCTTTATCTTGAAGTCTATACAGTTGGCTATTATGGGATATAGAACTCATGAATTACCTCATCAATGGCATCATTTTATCTGCTTTGCTATATTTGTTCACGTTGGTCATTGAAAATCCATCTTTTGTTTTTCTTTTATAATCAGGTAGCTGTTGTGCATGTTTGTGAAGCAACATTAACAAGGCGACTGATGGAGTTTGAGAATACAGAATCTGGCTGTTTAACTGTAAGTTTCTTATGAAGAGCATGTTAGATATGAATGCATCATTACTTATGTCTGAAGTTATGATCTCATGATGATACTATGCCTCGTGGAGAGGAATTATGCACTGCAAGCTGTCCTTGTGATTTCATTATGGCAGCCGCCTTCAGATCATGTGTCTGAATCTCTAATTTCTCATTTCTCAAGACAAACCTATTTGGTTGCATTTTGATGTCACACCTTGTTCTGTTCAATTCAGATTTCTTTTCTTGAGTTTAGTGAGAAATAATATATAATAAGTCGAGAATGTTGACATTTGATGTTTAATGTAAATAGTTAACTGATTGGGGATCTGCTCACAGTGGGGAAAATATATTAAAGAAATTTATACAGCTGACCAGTTCAGCATAATTGTGTGGAACTTTCATTGTGTGCCTCTCATTAATTGCTGTGGTTTCTAGTATATATGATTATGTTTTGAAGAACATAATTTCATACAGCCTCCTCCATCAATTGTTGTCACTAGTGGCATAATTTAATAATGTTTAAAACAATATAACTGCATACAGCTTTCATTATGCCTCATCAGTTGTCTGTGGTGACAGTTTTGTGATACATACATGCACTATTTCAACTTTGTATTCGTAGTAAAAAAGGAGTTTATTAATGCTTATGTTATTAAGTCTGTTTGATACGATTACACATTCATGTGCAAGCAATTGATTCATCATTACAAACTATTATCATTTATTAGTAACTGCTGGCCACTTGGGCGTTCTGGTTGGTTAACATTGAAGTTGTTAGTTCTCATGATCTTGTAAATGATTCTTTTGAAATTGCCACTTGATATTTAATGAATGCGTTAAATGAATTCAGCATTTTACATTGTAAAGTCATTTTAAATTAGTTTTGGACCGTTCTTTCAATAAATGGTTCATTTCGGATTGCCCCTTTTTTATTAGATTGAGGAGTTCCTTGCTACGGCAGATGAGCTTGATGAAGAGTCTTGCCATAACCAATTTCCTAGATCGGGTGAATTGCTATGTAAACACAAGGGTACAAAGGAATCTCATTTTGCCCTTGGACTTTGCGAAAAATGCTACAATAAAGTTAGTCATTACCCATCTATCCTTCAAGATTTTATGATTTGAATATGTTTCAATTATTAAGTAATTTTTTTGCTTGAGTGTTGCAGTTCATTAAGATGTCAGGGGGTCTTCAGGGAGGCTCTGAACCTCCTGCTTTCCAGCGTGCTGAAAAGCAGAGACAAAGGGAATCAGAAAAAGAAGAGAAGCTGAGAGAGTCAAGCCAACTAAATCTCGGCAATGATTCTAGACAGGTAGTTTACAAGTTGCACATATTTTCAGTAATCGCAAGATTGCATCTTTGCAAGTTGCTTATTATGTACAAGATACAAGATACAAGGTTCTTAAGTTTTGCATCTGGTGGTTTTAAAAGGATCATATCTCAGTTTGTTCAAACTCATTTAAAACCTGTAAAACTTGTTAGTTTATCCTGTCCTTGTGTCAATTATCAGTAGCCTCTACTTCTGTCAATTGCTTATTATGGACAAGATGCACAATTTTCTTGAGTCGTCTTGCAAGTTGCAAGTTTGAGCAGGGCTGTTAAAAGTGTGTGCTCGCACTGTGCATATACTTGATAATATGGCCTTGTACTAGAAACTTTTAGTAATCAACTATAAATTTATATTAATTATTTCAGTTCAATATAAATACAATATTGAATTATTTATGTAATATGTAAGATGGTTCTTATAAATTTTGTTATTCTTGTATTTTAAATATGGTTACATCACTGCTAATAGAAGGTTGTGTGGCCATTTGAATGAAGATCTAGGGCTAGCTGGCCTCCATTTATGGTGGTAAGTGTGTGGCACATTCCTAGGGTGGAGCAGATTGTCGTTAGAGGCAATTTCAAATGTTTTTAACAGTCTGACATGATGAAATGTAACTAGAAGTCTTATTTTACATAATTCCATTTTTGTTAGACATTTTAATCTGCTTAAACTGTTTTGACACGTAAATTGTGCCAAATCGCTTTTTTTTTTTTTTAAGAGAATCATACTTCAAGTTTAACTCATTTAAACCGGTAAAACTTGTTTTTTTCTCCTGCCCTATCAACAAATCCAACTTTCTTAGCATCTGGTACACAATACATGTGCAGCAGACTCCTTGGAAAATATATACCACTAAGCTTCTCCTAATTTTTATTACATGAATATTTCACATTCATTGGAGGACTTTAATTTCTTCATATGCTATGGATTTGGTTAAATGCCTCCACTTCCCAGCCTGATGAAAGTTATAATAGTGGTAGTAGTGAATGTCTAGGACTATAATACAGTGGAGATTATAAAGTGGTTATACATACAACTGATATCTGGCACAGAGTTCAACAAAATTTTCTATCTATGCAAAGTACTTGAACTTAATTCTTTATTTGTTGTATTGCCAACCTTGGGACATATTATAAATGTTTCCGTAATGTGCCAGCATATTGTGATAGAACTTTGAGAAACTCAAGATGATCTTTTCATATAGTGTTGGTAGTTTGCCAAAATTAAGTTGACACAGTTGAATTGGCCCAAGCACACCAGATATCAAAAGGTTAGATGGTATACGGTTCTGTAAGGGCCCGAGAACATTAGGCAACAAACAGGCTAAAGGAAGTTTCTATACATGCTGAAGAGTGTTTTTCTTTTCTCGAAGTCATAGATGGTACAATTAAAGTTTCCATACTTGGTTCAAAATGTATACTATCGTATTAATTCCTGCAGGAAATATGGAATACTTGGTGATATGTTTCTGCTACTTGTTCTTGGTTCTTTCTGAAATGTGAATTCAGTTTCCTGAAGCAGGTCTGGTGAAAACTGGACATTTCGTTATGGTTATGTACTCATAGTCCTTTCGATCATAACTTGCAACAAATTTATAAAATAGACAGATAGGGGCTTCAGATTCTTTATGCATTGATGGTTTCGAAGTAGTTTTTCCTGGGCACAAATACTACACAGTTTCAACATAAGAGGAACCAAACGTTGTTGTGTGCAACCCTGATATTTTTTTCAATAGGACTGAAGCTGGAGATTCTTTGCTCTCAAAATCTGACGCTCGAGATATGGCTATCTATTTTTTATGTCTACCAAATCCTTTTCTGGTTTATTTGATTTCGCATGTATTGAGAAAATTTTTGATGACTGGCCACCATTCTGCCATTAGTTTCTGTCTTTTGATATCTTGCATATAAAAATCCCAGGCTTCTTTTTCATTTTAAAACTAAATTTGTTAGTATTATACATGGTTCTTTGGGCTTGTGATGATGTTTTCTCTTTTCTTATTTGGAGAAGCAAGAGGCTAAATTTTGTTCTGAGAGTGAAACTAACTTGACTGGAGATGTATCAACGCTTTCACAGGAGACAGAAAAGACTGGTACGCTTTGCCACTGATAGTATATTCTAAACATTATTGCTTCTACAGTTCCGTTCCTTTAGATGTCGAGATTCCTGTTTAGACCAACCTCAAATTGTGATTACTTCTGCAGGACGTCAAACTGCTGATTCATCTGTCTTTGATGAATCTCAGAATGCGAGCAGCACACCAGTTGATGAGCATGAAAACTTCTCTGATATTGATGATGTTGAGGTACGGCTTTGGTTTGTGCGAATTCTTTTCAGATCAGGGCACTTTTTTGTCATATGAGAAATTGAATTCATATCCAGTTTGTGGAGTGCAAGCTCATATGCCTCCATAGTGTCCACATCTCTTTCAAATGTTGCCCTTTTCTTTTTGTAAATTTGTGTCTATTGTAGTAGATTGTTAACTCCTTAATGCGATTAATTTTCTGCAGGTTGATGGATATCTCCTTCACAATGAGGAAGAGAAGCAGTATAAAAAAATTATCTGGGAAGAAATGAATAAAGAGTATCTTGAGGTGATAGACTGTTAACTTCTTAATACTGTTTAATTTTTTGGTAGATTATCAAAATCTCCTTATTTGGAGCAGTAATTCAATTTTGACAGACAGTGTGCTATTGAATTATTTCATTTTTCACATTTACAGGAGCAAGCAGCTAAAGAAGCAGCAGCTGTTGCTGCAAAGAAAGCACAAGATGCTCTTTTAGCAAATCTATCTGGTGAATGTCTATCCTCAGAGGACCTCGCTGCGGCAACTGCGGCTGCTTTAGCAAAATCCAGAAAGGTGCTAAAATTGGTTTATCTTGTCCTAACAACATTAACACTTCATTTGTAATTTTATCTATAATAGTTGCATGATGGTTTTTTAATAAAAAAATAGCTATTTGAAATTGGGAATCTCAGTTTCTTGTTTCAATTTGGCTTTGCATGGGGGTTTTTGCTCATGTGTATTTCCAAGTTCCAACAAGTTGCTCTTTAGAGTTACTATAATTCTGCTGTACTAGAAATGAAATAGACGTAGGTTTTTGTTCATGTATATTTCCACATCCCAACAAGGTGCTCTTTGTGGTTACTATAATTCTGCTGTGCTTTAGATGAAATAGAGGTACTTTTCCCTTTCTATTGTCTGCCTCAAGGACTTAAAAACAAACTGTATTTACATGAATTTTTTTTTTTTTTGGAATTTATTTTGAGTCAAATTATCCATTGAAGTTATCCCATATTTTTAGTCCCATGAACCTACATTCTTTCAATTTCTCTCTTATACCCTCTTCTTGAATGTGTGACATTTTGCCTTCAGAAGTCTGCCATGCAGGACTATCTAGTCTTCTTTCCTCATTTTGAACCCCTCATCTCAATTTAAATCCTTCTCATTGTAGATAACTTCTTGTAAGCATTATCTGCAATTGACTGGTTATAACTATGTCCAGTCATCCATATTATGGTTTACAATAAGGTATTTGATCTGATCTATGCGTGTCTTTTGGTGGTAATTTGTTTTAGGATTAGCTAATAGTCATGTTAACCTTTTGGCTTATTAGTTGTGATGCTATTTAGTGTTTGTGTTGCTTTAAGCTAGGCATTTTCTCTTTACAAAAGATAATTTGGTGCACGAGGATTAAGCGAACATGGCACATTTATTCATGTATTGTATGAAGAGGTAAGCAGACCTCATTATAAATAAATATATAAATAAATAAATAAATGAAGAGGCCTGCAGAATTAGTAATTTGTTATGCTCTAGCATTGTTGTCAATAATAACTCAAGATTACAATTTGAAGGAAATGACCCATTTATTATTGAAGTGCCCATGGCTTCAAGTAAGTTGCAACTGTTGATAGCTGAAAAAGGAGAGTATATATTTGTGCAAACCTGCAAGGTGCTGGTACGATCATTAGTTGATATTCATATCACCTTATCCCACATCCTGAAGAAGTTTCCTAGATTGGTGTGTATGACATGCAAGCATTTACTGAGGAACAACCTTGATTTTTATCTAAGCATGGGAGATGAGTTTAGTTTCCTAGGAACCTTTTGAAGTTAAAAAAAAAAATTATTGAAATTGCTATAGTGAAAGCGTAAACTAGATATGGATATAAGAAAGCTTTATTCAGTGCTTTGTTGAGTTTCAAAAGTTGAAAGGTTTTAATATGATAGAAAAATATAATTTTTCTTTCCATAAATTTGTAGAACTGAGGACTGCAAAAGGAGTCATTGTTCCCATTATTATCAAAATGATGGTCAATGGAGCATGAACAAACTTGACACCAAGGTTATTGCATGATATTAAGAAGCCAGTATTCAAGTTGAGCTTACAAATATTTTAAATAATTTTTGTTGGGTTGGAGCTTCAATCAAAGTCTATCGCTTTTATATGGAACGTGATAATGGCATTCTCAAGCAATATTGTGGATGGTATCTTCTTTGTGTCACTAGACTCTAAACCCCATGGCATGTGTGTTTTTGCTTGGTTTAATCTAGCTGCTTTCAACTGGAAGATAATTTATTACTTTTTGACATTCATCATGACATTGTTTCATGCTACATGATATAAAAATCTGTCTTGTCCTGTACAGTTTTCCTCTCCATGGACTAAGCTTTGTTGATGACTGATGAAAATCCTGCTTTTTGGTTATATCAACTCATGTGTACCTTCACATGTCTATTTTGATATCAACAAAAAGGATACACCAAGTCTATCTGTTTTCTTGTTCTGGTCTTTTCTCTTATGTGATAACGCATTCTCATTGCAATGATTGTCCAGTTAAGAAGGCACTTACTGGCCATACGCTGAAACTTTTCCCTGCAATGATTAACTCCAGCATGTTTGGGAGGGTCTAGGGGGATACTCATACAACATTAGCTGCTCTCCCCATCGCCTTTATTAAATGCAAGCACATGATTAACCCTGAAATATCATATTCTCCTTTTGTAATGCATCTTGACTTAGTGGGCTTCAAATACAGTACAGCTGGAGATAATTGGATATGGTGATTATATCATAAATGGTAAACCTTTGCTAGAAGTGATTCTTTTTTGAACTGCAGGAGAAGAGACAAAAACGAGCTGAAGAGGCTAAGAACTCAGCTCCTGCTCAAACACCTCTTGAAGCAACCTATAAAATGCTGAAGAGAAAGGTATTATTCTTATTTGCTCGTGGTCAAGCTAAGAGTAAACAGTTGAAATAGTTGGTGATTTGTTAAATTTTGTTCATATATGGTTGTCATTTCATGACCATAGGACTTCATTTAACTAATCTTTTCCTATGATACTGATATGAAACTTGTTTGCTGCAGACGTTTAGTTCCAAAATCAATTACAAGGCACTAGAGAATCTCTACAGAGTATGTTTCTCTCCTTTGACTTTACCTATTCTTTGCTACAGTTTTTTTTTTTTTTTTTTCATGTAGTTTGCCTTTGCTATGCAGTTGGTGTACTGCGCTTTGCTATTCTCATTAACACTGCTTAATTGTATGCTCTCTGCAAGTATATAGTTGTGCTACTATTGATGCTGGTTAATCAAAAATGAGGTGAAATATTTGATTTGAAAACAAGAACAATATGACTACAATCCTATTCTCTATAGCTGCCAGTATTCTGCTTTTTTCAAATGCATCTCTTATTTTACATTACACGGCATTTATATACCCCTTTCTTGTTCACATCAACTTGGATTGTCATACCCTTTGTAACGGTGAATTAATGCCCACCGTATACGTGATCAAATTTATTTTTTCTTCAATAAAACAACCCTTGCAATTTCCTCAATTATTTGACTTAATGGTCCATAATTTTTTTTAAGGCATATTGTTTTTCAGTCATTTACTCAACATGTTTATTTGTAGATTTATCAATGTCAATATTTGTTAACACTATAAGCTGTCTGTTCTGTGTTCTGTTCTCTTGCCCTTGTCATGGCACAAACTGCAAGTGTTTAATCTTACGTTGTTTTCTTTCTTCTATCCTCAGAATTTCTAATCAAATTATTTGACATATGACTATTGTTAGTGCATGCTGTATAGCCATTATCTTAATGTTCCTCATCTAGTTTCATATCCTGATGACCATGCTCTTCTTTTATCTTTAGCCTGTGTGTAATCAGGAATGGTTCCCCAGACATGTAAGTGTGCTTAATATATGCTTTCCAAGTGAAATGTCATTTTTTAAAGTTAAAGTGCCAATCATTTCAAACTTCCAATAAGGTCATGCAGATCATCTCTAAATGAATAATAGCCTAGGAAAATGAGCAGATTTGTGCTAAAAATTTTCAATAATCCTTACCTTAATGTGGTTTAAAATTTACATCTTAGAAAACATGGTTGATGAGAAATGATTATATGATTATAGCATCAAGGATTTCCTAGCTTTTGATTTAGAGCTTTGTTATGCCGAGAAATATGTGCAACTGCCCATAAATTTTCATGGAAAAGTAGTGTTATGTCCTTTGAAAATAGTAATGTGGTTTGGATAACAACAGATCAATGAAGATGATACAAAACGGCAACGGACAGAGTCAGAAGCTGATGCTGGTATTGCTGACAACAGTCATGACCAGAAAGATAAAAATACGGCATTTGATTCAGGTGATGCAGATGATGTTGTTCATGAAGCTGATACATTTGATGATATTCCTGGCCCCAATGATGATGGCTACAATGAATACCACGGGAATGAAGATGAATACTACGGAAATGAAGATGAAGATTATGGTTATGATGATGATTTTGTGGAGTAAGGGTCACCAAAAGGTACCTTACGCCATGATTTTCTGCTGCCTTGTCATCCAGTTATAAAAGGTTGGTTATTTTTTCCACAACCACGCCTATCAATTGAATTAGTTACAAAGTGTAAGTCATCATTTTTTTTTCATTTGAGTTGTCATTGCTATTGTATATAGATGTAGATTTGGAAGTAGGTACTCCATGTTGAATTTATCATCAGTACCTCCCTCTACAACATGGAGAGTTTGAAAATCCACATAAACTACAATTGTTTATTCTAATTTAGGATTAAAAGTTGTTTGAGGATATCTTGATAATCTTATGTTGTCTTTGCTTCAATCAAAGGCAGCAATTTCATTAAAATTTATTCATTTATATCTCTAGGGTTTGTTTGCCTGTAGTTCAGCTCAGTAGGTCAAAAAATCATGTTGGGTTTTCGAACTCCAGCAAGTGTAATAGAAATTCTGAGAAAGAAAGGTCATACCTGATTTTTTATCTGCAAGTTAGTTTCATGGTTGAGAATAAAAGGGAGTTTATCTTAATGGTTGAAACAAGCATTTGTTTATTTATTTATACATTATAATCTCTAGAAGCTTAAGAGCAATGATCTTGCCTAGAATTGAGAGTCAAGACGGGTTTTTAACTCATTTATTGTGTTTTTCGTTTGTTAACCAGGTAATTATCTTCTAGTTGGATATTGCTTCATAATACATTTTAATATTGTTTTAATTAATTAATCGATTAATTTTGATATTGATAGAGTTTTTTTTTTTTTTTTAAAAGAACTCCAACTGGAGCTATTTATTAAAACCAGAAAAACTGAAACAACAGAGCAACCAAACTAAAGAGCTACAAAAGGAAAAGGAAAGGAAGAAGGTGAAAGGACCCAAGTAAAGAAGACTGGTTAATTACAAAAGATGAACCCGTTGGTAACGAAACTCTTCATGATCCAGCGAGGCAAATCGCGACCAAACAGGAATAGGTTGAGCAATTGGAAATTGGCGCCAAGACTAGCAAGGTTGACAGCCGGGAGCATTCAGTTCAATGGGATAACATGATAACATGCAAGTGAGGGTTGCTGGTCATATCCAAGAGAAAGTTCAAGTTGGAGAGCGACTCATTCCAGCGCCAGGTGGTCTTGGAGTTGAAGTTGTTCAAGAGTCCGATAATGGAATGGCTGATGGTGAACACTTGTCTGACAGGAATACCCATCTCCAAAGCAGAATGCAAGGCAGCCTCCATGGCAAACAATTCTCCACTAATGATATCGGAGGCAGGCCGGGAGAGGCAACCTGCGATAGAGATATTGTAGTTGGAATTCGAAGCAAAGAAACCAATATTAACCGAATCAACACTAGGATTATAATGAGAGTAAATAAATAAGAAATACTCATCCGTACATGAGAAATTGTTGAGAATGAACATTTTTTCCGTGCAGGTGCCTGCTACTCAACTGGAACTCATTGGCGTGAGCAAAAGCCTTGCTAACGATAGTATCAGATCTAGGTTGAATGTTCCTGAAAATCAAATCACATCTGGATTTCCGAAACTACCAAGCACAAGCGGCAATAAGGGATATAAGGAACAAGGAATAATTACAATCAGTGATCCAGATTCCAAAACAACCAAGCACAAGTGGCAATGAGGGATATAAGGAACAAGGAATAATTACAATCAGTGATCCAGATGCCAGAAGAAAAGCCACCCGGAAAAAGGATATTCATGTTAACCTTAATACCGACCATATGCCAAACGAGCTTAATTTTAGGACAGTAAACAAATAAATGATCTATAGTTTCTCTTTCTAGTCCACAGAGAGGGCAAGGATTATCAGGACCCATGTGTATCCTGCAAAGAAAGTCATATGTTGACAGTTTGCCTTTGAAAGTGAGCCAGAGAAAATGTTTGATGTGAGGCGCCATCCGAAGAGACCAAAGTTTACGCCACCCATTCCACTGATCACTAAGAGAGATGTTTTGATTCAAATGAAGATAAACAGCAGCAGAAATATTAATATTCAAGGTCGTAGGCTGCCAAACCCAATGATTAGAAGAAGTGTTGTCAATAGAGTTATATGAAGAAGAAGTTACGCAATCGAAATTGTTACCGAAGAGATCTTGCAAACAATCAAGGTCCCAAGCTTCCTCCTGAAGCAAATCAGACATGTTAATGTGCTCCAAATCAATAGACATATTGATAAAAGTGGGTTTAAAAGCAATTGGGATGTCAAAACACCACGGATCCAAAAGAAAAGAAGTGTTTGCAGTATTAATGGAGTTGATCCTACAAAAAGGCCGAAGGACAAAGGCAGAATTGCAGAGCCCTCTAAAGAACCAGGAACACTTAATTGGGATAAAATCATTCCAAAAATTAATCTTACCATACTTCATGTGAAGAATCTCCACCCAAATCAATCCCTCAGAATTCAAGTATTTGAAAATATGCTTCGCCATGAAAGAGTGCTTGACTAAATTGAGATTACGAATATCAAGACCCCCCCCTTAGATTTGCTTTCCATCAAAATACTCCAGGCAACATTATGGATGCCCTATCCATTGCTACCTCTACTCCAAAAGAACTTTCTAACAATCCTAAAAATCTCATAAAGGATGGACACAGGGACAGGATAAACTGAGAGCGTAGATAGGAATGGAAAAGAATAGTAGAATTAATGAGAATTGCCTTAGCTACAAGAGAAAGAGATAAGTTACACCATCTATTGCAAGGGCTATAGATTCTGTCAACCATGGGTTTAAAAGAACTGGCATTCAACCTTTTAGGAGAGATCATAATGCCAAGATATTTGAAAGGAAAAGAAGCTAAACTAAAGTTGAGAATAGAACAAATACTTTTATGAACCCTCTTATTAAAGAAGGATGGGAAATAGATATGAGACTTGGCTAGATTAGGGCACTGACCAGTAAGGTTGGAATATATTTGAATACAAAGGTTAACATTTCTGGCAGCAGATCTAGTAGCTCTAGTAACTAAAATTAGATCATCGGCATATATGAGGTGATTAACATTAAGATTAAGATTAGGATTAAAACCCGGGATCATGCTATTATTTTTACCAAAATTAAGCATACAGGTTTAGGTTTGAGAGACTAGAATGAATAAATAAGAAGAAATCGGATCACCTTGTCGAACTCCCCTAGAAGATGAAAACCAAGGAGAGGGAACACCATTAACAAGAATAGAAAAAGAACTGGAATTAAGGCAGGAAGAAATCCAAGAGATCCAGGTGTCATGAAAGTTCATTTTCTTCAAGATAGCAAGAATTGCACTCCATTTTTGTGTGTCATAAGCCTTCTCAATATCCAACTTGATAATCATCCTAGAGGGATCATTGATATCGTTCTCAATAGTATGCACAACCTCTTGGATAGCAATGATGTCATCAAAAGGACAGCGGCTAGAGACAAAACCAACCTGTTCCAAGCCAACAAGCTGAGGTAGGTACAATTTCAGCCAGTTAGCAAGCAACTTAGTAATGATTTTGAAACACACGTTGCAGAGCGAGATGAGTCTGAAATCAGAGACCCGCTTGGGGTTGTCAATCTTAGGAATCAGAGTAATATAAGTTTTCCCCCAAGACGAAGACATATAAGAGTTATCGAAGAAATACCGTATAGCAAGGAAGAGTTGATCTCCAATAACAGGCCAAAAGGTGCGAAAAAACTCAACGTTAAAGCCATCAGGGCCAGGGGACTTACCTGTGGGGAGGTCGAGGATAGTAAGGTCCACTTCGTCTTTTGAAATCTCATGGATAAGATGCAGGCTATCGACATCAGAGAGTATGGGAATGTCGTTGGGAAGAGCTTCAAGAACATTAAAGTTGGTTTCAGGGGGAGACGTCTAGAGCTAAGCGTAATAATTTAGAAAGCTTGACTAATATCATGTTGATCATGATGTAGGGAGCCCTTATTATCAATAACCTGTGAAATAGCACTAAAGTGAGACCGAGCACGAATGATGTAATGGAAAAAACGGGTGTTTCTATCACCATCCTTGACCCAAAGCATGCGAGCGCGCTGAGCACACTTGGTGTTACATTGCCGCTGCAAAGTGGCAAGCTTGTTGTATAGAACCGAAAGAGTATGGTGGACATTAAGATCAAGATCAGATTCCTCAAGAGCTTTAATATCTTGTTCAGTTTTAATGAGCTCCGAATCAATATTATTAACGCCACAACGACGCCACTTGCAAAGCTTAAGGCGAGTGCGAGATAGGAGATGAGTGAAGGCCTGTATAGCATTACCGTGGGGGGCAAAACTCCATGCATCCCAGACATCAAAGTGACAACCAAGATAATCAGCCCAAAGATTTTCGAACTAGAAAAACTTACGAAAAGAAACCGGAGAGAAACTGACGGAAATCAGGAGAGGGGAATGATACAAAAAAAAATGAGGAAGATGGTGAAGTTTATAGGCCCGAACAAGATTGGTCTAGACCACATTGACCAGACATCGGTCAAGTCTAGCCCACCGCCTGGCAAGTCCGATTTGGTTGTTACACCAGGTGAAAGAAGGGCCAGAATAGTTGATGTCCAGAAGGTTATTAGAATTGACTAAATCTTAAAAAAAAAACGAGTTTTTCTGGCATAATACATGAAATTACCTCCTCTATGTTTGTTACTGGAAAGAATGGCATTGAAGTCTTTGAGAACGAGCCAAGGAAGCTGAAGCGGAGTAATTTTGGAAAGTTCATTCCAAAGAGAACATTGATTATGAAAACGGGAATAGTTATAAATCACGGAAATGATGCAATTTTTGAAAAAAACGGTTAAAGACTACTAAATGTAGAGCTCTGCTGGAAATGGCAATGGGGGTAACAAGACCAAAATCTCTATTCCAAAAAACAAAAATACCACCAGAATAACCATCAGCCTCAATCGTTGCCCCTACCCAATTCCGAGGTATTTTAGCACTGAAACAAACAAGGCAATCGGAATTAGTCCGAGTCTCAACAAGACAAACCAGAATAGGCTTATGAGAATGAATCATCCTGAAGACGCGATTGGAAGTATCTCGCGCAGAGATGCCCCTGCAGTTTCAACATATTATTTTAGTCGAATTCATGATAAAATGCTAAAAAGAAATAGAAAGGAAAGGAACATCCTGACTGAGGAGGTGACTAAGTGTGAATCAATGCAAAGAAACAGCTTAGGAGCAAAGGTTCCAGTGCTCCGTTTTTCCTTTCTTCTGTGAAGGGCGAGGATGGTGAATGCCCTTCCTAATGAGTGCCTCACGTCTGGCCTCATCTTGGTATTGAACTAACGTCATGTTGTCATCAGGACCATCTCCATCTGACATATCCCCGCCACCATCAGACATGTCTTCATTGCCATCCTCCGAAGAGCCGTCGTCATGGGTGTTGGTATATTCCATATCACCCTCATGAAGAGCATTGTTTATCTGATCCACAAGCAGCAAGTGGGATTCCTTTTCGACAAGGGGACGATGGGAGGATGGGTCTGGAAGCGAGGAACGGAGGATGGGGGGTGGAGAGTTTGAACGGGAAAGGAGGAGAGCTTTACCAATAATTTTATCTGGAGATCTGTGAGAGGCGATGATTTGATTGGGAGATTCTGGTGGTGGATCAGGAATAGGAATAGTTGTTCCACTAACAGGTTTTTCAAGATCTTGATGAATGGCCAAAAGATTTTGATCAACGGTAAGATCAAGAGGAATCGGGTTCCCAGGAAAAGCCGTCAAATCAGATAGGCTGGAAGTAAAGCAACTGGCTTTGGAAGTAAGTGACCGCCCATTTCCTTTGCCAACTTTACCTCCACGTGGCCCACGATCGACATGGCATCGGAACTCGACTCCCTCAGTACTCACCGCGGATGCCGTGCCTCGGGCTTCGGGAGTAACACGATTGCTACCTCCGTGGCCACGGGCATGGCCACACCGGCGGGAGACCAGGAGCCAGAGGCCGTAATCATTTTCAAGGATGTGTTCATCTGGGCTAAGGGACGGTTCCAGCGATGAATGATTAAGGCAGGCAGTATCAACCTCCATGCCAAGGGCGGCGACATGCTGGGCTTGACAAGACCCTACCGCCGTCTCCCGTACACTTCGGGAGGGTGGAGAGGTGGTATTGTTCCTGGTCGCCACCGACTTAAGACATGTGTTGGTGCCATGTCCGATCATTCCACAAGAATAATAGAAGGTCGGTAATCTCTCATACATCACAACCATAAACACCCTTTGCTGATTATCACCCAGTCAGAATCCCGACAAAGGGGCTTTGAAAGGTTGATCTCCACACAAACACGAGCATGCTTGGATTTGGTAAGGGTGGACGTGAGCTCATCGATTTTAAGGAGAGAACCTAGTTGGCCAGTAATGGCTTCCAAAGTGTCTCCATCACAAAATTCAACAGGAAGATTATGGACCTGAACCCAAATTGCAGCAGTTGTAAGCTTGGCGAATGAAGGCTCGAAGAAAGGTTTCCATGGCGATAACTGCAAGATGATGCCGTTGATGGACCAAGGACCTTCAATGAGAAACTGTTGCATGCATTGTTGAGTCGAACACTGAATTAACATAAATCCATTGGGTAGATCGGAGATGCAGACGTTTCCTATATCAGCCTATTTGACAAGAAAAGCATTTTTGACCTGTTCAAACGGTGGTGGTTTGCCAAAGAGTTTTCCGTAGATTGCATACTAGAAGCGAGAACGTGCTCTGGCAAGGGTATCATTGTCAAGCTTGATGAAATCGGATGAAGATTCCTTTAATTTGTTGAGGATTTGGCTGTTAAGAAGGGGAGAGTTGTCAGAATGTTGATTAGAGTGGGAAGCTACTTGAGCCCATGATTTACGAGGAGGTGGATGGGGTAGAATTGTTGGGGACTGGCCCCCGCTAGTCATGGCAAGGGAGGAGCCCAGGGAGAAGTAAACTCTGGATGCTGAAGCAAGGTTTTATTATTCCCTGCCCATAAAGATGAGAGCTCATGATGACTTTTGTTCTTAACTCAGAGAGAGGGCCTGCTTCTTGAGTTATAAGTTGAACTTTGGTGTTCTTCGATATAATTATCAATAAATTTATGATTGTTTATATTTGATTCCTATCAAATTGGTATCAGAGCTCCTTGGGTGACTGCGAAGAAGGTGAAAGTCCTGGAAGAAAGATAGGAAAGGATGGTAAGGGAGATGAGATCAATGATGACAATTCTCATCCTGGAAGACTGGTTTTTAGCTATGGAGGAGATGAGGAAGTTGATAGAACTGTGTACACTTGCTTATCCAATGGTGGTTGCGTCTCCATTGATAGTAGCCTAGAACGTGATAACGACCTCTAGTAACATAAGAGAACGAGAAGTTGAGAGAGGAACCTTCTATGGCGAAGTCATTGGTTCATCATTGGCAGGAGTCATTGGTGGAACCTATGGTTTTGTGGGATGGTCGGCAACTAAGACCACTAAACAATATGGATTTCAGGCCTAGATGCGGTTTTCCTTGAGTTGGACAGAAATGGTGGATTTTTGCTATTTGCCCGGGTGAATTCTATTCGAATTCTTAGGGTTTGGGTGGCAACGTGTCATTGTATAGATTGAATTCAGATGGGTTAAAGGCGACCAACCCCCTTCCTTGCATTCAATCTTTCGCCATGAGGGCTAAGATGTGTATGTGTTGGTATCTTGCTTTCAATGGGCCTATGGAGGATGAAACCCCGATTATTTAAGGATTGTTTGTGGGAGTTAGTGATTTTGAGCCTCCGGAAAACGTGATTTACATGAGCAACATTTTCTGTTAATCCAAAAAAGGAAGGAATATAGAGAGAAATTCAAATTGTTTTATTGAAGGGTTGAAACAAGAGATATGAGCGTTGTTGAGGCTGAGCTCTAGGAGACATGGAGTATTTTGGGTGCAAATTTTAAACTATCATGTAGACAAATACAAAATAAGAGAAGCTTGTGTGTTCTTCGAATGGAATGAGATCCCTATTTAGCAACAAGTTCTTTGGACTTTTCAAATTGAGGAAACTAGACCAAGACTGTTAAGATTTTATGCTAAGCCTTAATGCAAAAGGTGAGAATCAATCAAATATTGGATAGACTATTTATGGTCATACTGAGTTTGTTCTTTTTGTTCTTAGGTGTTCTTATCAAATTTATGCTACGGTGCAAGCTTTTGACAGTACACTTGTGGTAGTGGATTTTTGATTTTAGAAATCTCAATCATGTGTTTTAGGGGAGTTAAATGCGTAGCTGGGGTACACAACTAGGAGACTAATAAAAAGAGATGTCTAAAGCATTGCAAAGCTTTATCAGGCATCTGGGGGTTTCCTTGGTGGAATGGGCAGCAATATGGTCTCTCGATATTATCTCCAAAACAATATTAAGCAAGTCATTTGGTTAAACTCCCTCATTGACGCGCTACCCCAGCTACGCATTTATTAGCCATCTGGGGGTTTCCTTCCTTGGTGGAATGGGCAGCAATATGGTCTCTCGATATTATCTCCAAAGCAATATTAAGGAAGTCATTTGGCTAAACTCTCTCATTGATGCACTAATTGCACATCTCAACGAGTATCAGAGCAACCATTGGTTAATTGCACATATACATACATGAGTTTAGGAGAAAAAAAAAATTATTTAAGTTAATGATAAACATTCCCATTTTGCTAGCCTTGGAGGTATGTAGCTTCGTACATCTATGAACTTCCAAGTGCCATTTCTCAGCAAGTATCATAGCAATCTCCATAGTCATCCACTCAGCTTGAAGACTAGATTTCGTCCAGTGGTAATTATCATTTCAATAGATAAAAACACAAAACCTACTCCACATGTTCAGGATGCATCTGTAAACATGAGTTTAGGAAAAAAAAATTATTTAAGTTAACAATAAACATTCCCATTTTGTTAGTGATCCCCCTTGGATCCTTAATGGCTCTCGCATGTTTTCCAAAGTCCAGCTGCAAAACCCTAAATACAAGAAGATCACATCCGGCTTTCAAACTAACAAGGAGGACATTGAGATAACATATATGATAAACTTGGAGTTGCTTCTCTTAGTCAACCAATTCCCACTCATGACCTGCAAAAACAATGTTAAGAGCCCAAACACCTTTCAAGAAGAAGCCAAACCCTTTGAACATTGGGACAATCTTGAAGAGATGAGAGTTTCCTAGTGCAGGCCACATAATACAAGTTGTGGTCTCAGGCTCTTTCAAAGATGCATGTGCTAACCTTCAATGGTGTTGGGGCCTTGTTCACAGGCATTGGCTTTTTTATCCGTGCCTTTCTTATGGTTAACCTATCAAATTCCAAGTCTCATGTTTTTCTTTACGGCTGGGGTTTTACTTTATCTCACTTTAACAAAAATAATAGTGCAATTACTTAAATGTTATCCTTGGAATTCTAACTTGTTGATCTACTCTAAGCTGTTTTCAACTGAGTGGTCACTCCCTCCATTGTTATTGCACAATTTCCGGTCTCGTTTCACTGTAATACCAGTCCAATCATGACACATACAATGTTTTCCAAAATCAACCTTTATATTTTATGAGGGATTTGTTTTAGGTCTGTAGACATTGTTGGCTGCATTTTTCTTGACGCTCATATAATTAGCTTTGTCAGACTTTTGAGGTTTTACATAAATAGAAAACACAACACATTACTAGTATTGATATCATGAGGAGAGATTTGCAGTCCAGATTATTAGACTGTTCTCTAATTAGCCTAAAAACCATATATATATATATATATATAAAGAGAAAGCACCAAGAAAAAAAAGAAAATAAGGGAAGAAAAACATTCCGATCTTAGATGCCAGTAAATATAAGTGAAAATTAGATTCATGCATAGTAACAACAAACAACCCAATTCAGATTATACAATAATAACGATATCTTCAAGGAAAAAAAACGCAGGGCATATCCCCTCCCCTCATTTGTGCATGCTATGATTTTTCATTTCTCCTTTAATAAAATAATATTTTGAGTCTTTCAACTGTGTTTTTTTTTTCCTCCCAGAATGAATAAACTAAACATAAGTTAGTCATGGTTTCATTTGGATGATGTCCATGAACAACTGTAATCTAAGTTAAAGTCTGGGATGATCACTCAGGTTTTATTTAGATAACAATCAGATGAATGCAAATGAAAATCAGAAATCCAACATTGCAGAGATGCAAGTAATAATAAATGTTGGTACTATCTCTATGAATTCCGAAATATTTTCTTTTTGTGAACACCAGGAGGAGTTTCAGGAGAATCAAATAACAATCAGTTCAAGGGTTAGAAAGCTGAGATAAAAACTATCAAATGTAACCAAAGGTAAGCATGGAGTATAATAAATTCTGGATACCCACAAATCCAGTGAAAAACATTAAAAAATTAATTTTAAAATCATATAGAATTTTTTTCACTTTTTATTTTTCTTAAATTTTTACAATATATATGAAGAGAAAGAGGGCATGATTACTTTGGTTATATTTATATATAATTTTCGCTTGTGATCATAAAAGTATAATAAAAAAAATTACAATGATTTGCTGAGAATAAGCAAATATGGTTTTAGAGAGTTCAAATAAAATACCTTTAAAATTTTATTTTGTAAAAATATATTAAAAAAATATTTTATCTATAACTCCCTTATTTACATTTTATTTTATTAGCCACTCCTGAACCAGTTTTTGATGCCTAAATTTCATTGAGAATATGTGTAATTACTCTTTCTTTTTATCCTTTTTTTAACATAAAATGAGAGAATGCCAATTTTTTTTTTAAAACACCAAGTTTTGTCAATCACACACTCTATATCCCTCCATTTTAACTTAAAGGACAAATTTTCATTGAAATCAATAGCTAATATTTAATATCTATATAATAAAAATTATAAAATATCTAATATATATATATATATATATATATAAATTGGTATTATAGAAAATGTGAAGATAGTAAGAAATTCTGTCGGTTATCAGAGGGTGGAAAACAAAAATCCAAGCTATTTTAATTTATTATTATAATATATATATATGAAATTCTTACTATGCTAAGCTAAACTAAACACCCATTCCTAAAATTTACTGCATATACACTTGTGCTCATAAAAATATATTCAAAAATCAGAATAATCTACAGAGGCATACTAGCAAACATGCTTTTCCAGGGTTCAAGTAAAATACCTTCAAATTTTTATTTTGTAAAAAGTTTACATATTTTAGGCAAGCTTTAGTCATGGAAGGATCAATTAACAGATTTTTATTGCCATCCTTTCACTCTTTTATTATTTTATTTTATTTTGAGAAAATGTCCCCTCACTTTTCAAAAATAGCTTGTAAGTCTCTTCTTTAATTTTTACTTTACTAGCCACCAAAGGCCTTATTTGGGAGAGGTGAAGGAGGAGTTCATAATGGAAGGTAGGGTAGGGTAAAATAAGGGAAATGGAGTTTTTAAATTATACTTCGTTTGGGACTAAGGTAGAGTAAATGGAGGTTACCAAACCTTGTAATGTTTGGATTGAAGGTAATAGAGGGTAAGATATTATAGTAATATTATTAAAATTCCCTTCTAACAAAAAAGACACGTTGATGATAATATATGAGTATTTTGTGTTTGTTGTTGGAAATATTGGCTGATATTCTATGAACTCACAATTTTCTTTAGACCTTTTTTTGTCTTATCCAATGGGAAGGAGTACATAAATGCTTGGACAAACCATAACTAACA
Organism: Dioscorea alata; assembly: GCA_020875875.1. Lineage (NCBI taxonomy): Eukaryota > Viridiplantae > Streptophyta > Magnoliopsida > Dioscoreales > Dioscoreaceae > Dioscorea > Dioscorea alata. The sequence continues at coordinate 3,407,676 of CM037015.1, read as the reverse complement.
TTCTTTTATACGTGGAATTTAACCATTTAATAATCACATCTTGACTTTATGGTAATCCTCAGAATTTTTCAGGATAGTTTTGTACTTTACCGCTTGTTCAATAAATCTGATAAAAGGAATTCAAGCCCCTTTGAAATAGAGGGTAGCAGTCAATCTGCCTTGCCTGCCTCATCTTCTCTTGGTGATACATTGAATGAAACAGAGGAATTTGGTACTTGGCCAGACCAAGAAATTCCATCAAATTTGTTGGATGATCAGTAGCATTTGGCATGTAGATCTAATTGCTCAACCTCCCTAAAACAAGGAGAAAGTGTTTGCACAAGTAATGATACTTCAAAATTAGTTGATCATGAGGCAGATGTGGTTGGAGAACCGATAAAATTCACTGATGCAAACTCGAGCTCCCAGAGAATGCAATATATTCATATTTTTTTAGCTTTATGTGTGACTACCACATATTGAAATTTCATGGGATTTAACTTTCTATGTTCTGTTTTACATGGTTGAACCTGCTTGCTTTCAATTGTCTTGGCTATATTGTGCTGCCATCTTGTCATACTTTTTAATCTAAAGGTAGCTTTGTGTTCAATTTCAGGAGGATCAAGTGTTGTAGAACTTGTTGAAGCACTTCCATTCAGATAATGAGCAACCATACCTGGATGGTTTTCTTGAGATTATTTCACCAATGCAGACTTGTAAAGACTCCCTAATCCTAAGTGAAATGAATCAAGAATTGTGTAAGGAGCTGCTTCCAAATGAAATTGCTGGGCAGGAGTCTAATGACTTCAGAGGAACAATATTCAAAGGATCAAGACTGAACAGATCTACTATAGCATCCACCAACAAGTAAAGTCAAATCTGCTACCATACCTATGTAGGAAATTGGTTAAAGAATGAAAAGACACTTACATGCTTTCCAGGCCTGAGAAGCCTTAATGCGACTGTTACTACAATGTTTGCAGTTGCAATCACATTTGCAACTTCTTACAGTAGCATAAACCTGACAACCAAAAATGATCAATTCATTAAGCAGAACCAAAATAACAAATTTAGCTCTATCAATTCATCCAACTACTACACACCAAAGACTTGGCTTTGGTGCTAAGCAGGATTGAATTAAGCACTGGTCAATTAAATTAAGCATTTTCTTGCCAATTGAATTAAGCACTGATCAATTAACCACTGATCAATTTCCTGCCATTATGCAACACATCTGAGTAACTTTTATGAACCAAAAGCCTCATAACCAACTGAAATCCACTCATCTTATCACCAACTGAGCATACAACAAGGATGCCATTAGAAACCATTCATATATCAACAGAATAAGAACTCTCTACATAAAGTCATCACCATAATCAAACCAAGTCAACAATAACATCAAAAACAAGTTCAAAAACAAGTTCTCCACAAAACATCAAAACATTAAAAACAAGTTCAAATTGTTCACAAAAACTACTAGAGTCTTTTAACATTCATTGTTGTGAGTCATCACCATAATCCAACCAACTCAACAATAAAGACTTGCGTTCCTCTGTTGGACATCTAATTAAACCATCCAATAACTTAGAATCTTTAACAAGAAACCCGTAAGCTTTTCCAAGAATAGGGTGTGGAATCCCTAAATCTTTAAGCATACCCCAAACGTCATAATCCTTGGTAGGATCGGTGGTAGACGCTTGAACTAATATGTTGGTTGATTGAAGAATAGCATCAGCTACTGCCTCAATCGCTGTAGCCACTTTGTCACAGTTATCATCATCATTATCCATTCCTTTACTCTTCTTGTGTCTAGATAAACTTGGAGCTTGAGTTTGCAATTGTTGATTTGTAGTCATTGATGATGCTTCATCTTCCCCTTCGTTGTCATGCACACTTGTATTTGGATTTTCACCCAAATTCTTTAAGTTCACTGTGTTTTGCGAAACTAACAAATCAATTTCATCCTTCTTACGCCTCGCAATCCAACTAATCACTAGAATAATAACTTGAGCTATTGCTAAATGGTGCAACCGTTGCAATTTTATGAAGGGATTGTCCAATAGCTTTTTTTTACCGGTCATCTAAAAAAAATGAATTATCAATATTTGCAAAACAAAGGGGGTGGAGAAAACATTCTCATATAATAACATGAAAAAAAATTAACTATTCTCATGTGACCAGAAACATTATGTTATGACCAAAAATATTCTCATATGAACCTACAATATAATAACATGTAAAATAAATTAACTATGGAAATTAACTATGGAAAGTAACCCACATTGGAAAATATAAATAACATACATGAAAAGCAATTTGACACAATAAATGGACCACATTTGAGCAACCAAGTTCAATCAATATTTGAACAAAGCAAGCATTGGTTGCAAATAGTCAAATTGATGGGATGTATACAAGCAACTATTTAAGGTGAAAAATTTAACCAAATCAAAAAAATGTGATAATTACAAGCTAGTTTTAAATTCCTTAAAAAGATTATAAACAATTAAAAAAATAACTAATATTATTTTAAATTAGAGCAGCCCTCATGTAGAGAAGTCACAACATTGAAAAATTAATGCCTTTAGAAACATGATAAATCAGTGATCATTTCAAAAAAATTGCAAGCAATCGTATTTCTTAAGGCATGAAAGATATGCAGCAAAAACCCATATCATCCAAAATATCCATCATATCATATACATGCAGAGATAATGCTTTGCATTTATGATTCCAAAAATTTGCACATGCAAAAAATTTATTAACATCCACACAATAAACAGAATTTCAAGTGCATTTTCCACTCCATACAATCCATAAAATCAACAATATTGTCTTCCCTAGATTGGAAAAAAAGACAAATGTTACTATTTTTTCTGATAATTAAAGAATGATTAAAACATACCCACCTACCACAACGGGAAAGCAAGACAAAAACACATACACAAAACATATACATGTAACAAAATAAATTGCAAAAAGATAATATCAAAGCGAAAGAACAAACCAGACAACACCAATTGGTACTCAGAAATTTACTAGATGTTAACATTTAAAAAATGCGCAGATACTATACCAAATTTCCAACTGAGTTTAAATGCAAACCTTAATAAGAAGAACATACTTGTCTATAATGTAAGAAGCATGAAACAGAAAGAAATCTGCAATTGAATTAAGTTAACTCAACCAGAATTCATCGGAAAATTTAAACCTATATATATAAACACAAACAAAATACCTTATTTTGAAGTTCCAAGAAGAGAATTCCACAACACCTTCAAAAATGCAATCACAACACCTTCAAAACTGCAATCATAACATCTAGGTCTCAAAAAACCACATTCCACAACTCATCTCATAAAAAAAAAAAAAAAAAAGTCATTGGAGATGGAAAGGGATCTCAACCAAAGAATAAGGAGAGCTGGGAGATGGTGGTGTAATTGTCGCACGGTGGTGAAGCTCTCGCACGGTGGTGAAGCTGTCGGCCTTTCCTTTCTGAATGTTTGAAAACCCTTTAACCTAAAAACATATAGATGTAATTTCTTGAAATGGTCAAAGGCATTTTGGTACAAGAAAAAAACAAAACCTTCCCAAGCCCCCAATTTGGAGGGTTGAGAAAATGGGGTAAGTGGAAGTTTCTCAACCCAAATAACCCCCTCAAACCTTACCCTCTATAAAACCCTGGATCCAAACAAGGGTTAGTCCAGAACCCTACCTTACAAAACCCCTCATAACTCCCTCCCAAGCAAAGCCTAAGGCACCTTTGAAACAATTTTTAATGTTTAAATTTCGTTAACAATACGAGTAGATCACTTTTTTTTTAACCCTTTTTCAATATACATATTTATTCTTATAAATTTTATATATATAAATGTGAGTATATAATCTATTTTTAATTAAAAATCCATTTGTGCTAAAAGCAATATATATCTAATACCTAGTCATACAATTCCATCCCTCTACAAAAATTTCTTATAACTCCCTTCTTAAATTTTTATTTTATAAGCCACTCTTGATGTCTAAATTTCATTGAGAATATAGGCAAATTACTCTTTTGTTTTAATCTTTTTATAATATAAAATGAGATAATGCCATTTTTTTTTAAAACACCATGTTTTGTTGATTAAAATACTCTATATCCCTCCATTTTTTTAACTTAAAAAATTACAAATTTTCATTAAAATCAATTATATATCAAATATTTAATATCTACAAATAAAAAATTATATAAAATATTAAGTATCTAATTATACATATACATAGACATTAAAATTTTTTTGATCATTTGCAAAAAGATGTGAAGATAATAAAAATTCTATGGGTTATCAAAGGGCGGAAAAAAAATAAAACTATTTTAATTCATCACTATAATAATATGGTAGCCTAATCACCCCTTCCTATAAATTAATGTAGGGAGTGGAGACATTTCCGGCACTTCCTGCAATAATATATCACTAAAAATCCCCCATATAATTTATGAAAGAGGTCTAGGAAAAAATAATCAACTAAGAAAGCCCTAACAATCAAGTAAAAGTTCTTATAAAAGCATAAAATTAACAGCATCAAAAGATAATAAATTACCTTCAACAGACACCCAAATTTGTTTCACAGGTTCACACATTCACCCTTTGGTCATGTTTATAGCTCTCAGACACCTGTTAATTAAAAAAATTATTAAGAAACAGTTACTGTAATAGTCAGTCTAACAGAATTATGAAAACAAAGCAAATGAAGCAAAGTTAGTTGACTTGGGTCTGTTCTCCATATCATGGTCATTTTAAGATCATATAAAACATGTATAGTGCTTGAATGATATGCACAATCAAGCTTAATGTTTGTCAATACTACAGATAACAGTATTTAGAATCAATGGCAAACAAGGAAATGATCAAATGATTAAGAAGAGATTCAGTGTCTTTTCCTTGGGTCTGGTTCAAAGAAGCTTGCCCAAAAAAGTCCATATATCAAAACTTATCTGATAACACTAGATGCAATCCTAAGTCAGGGGATTGGGAAATAATTCAGCTATTTTTCAGGGGTGTTTTTGTTTATTACTACAATAATAAATATATGAAAGTTTACCCATGTCCATCCAAAGCATCCATCCTGTTTGAAAAAATTCATACACCTACAATAATAAATTCCTGAAGTCACACACATAAACCATAGCACTGCGGTTTGTTTGAACTTAAGGAAAATTTTTTAAATAAGCAAAATAATCAAGGAAACTCCTTCTCTTTTATTTTTGTACTTTTCTTCATTTATTTCTTTACTATTTAAGAGAAAATGATGAATAGAAAAGGTTGAAGAAGATATATTGACATATTTTCTTTTCTTTTCCCCAGCTTTCAATAAACAAAAAGAAAAATTAACAAGAATGTTCAAACATTTGCAAACCAAACAAAGGAGCAAAACACTAGATTTGATCCACTCCAAGAACCAGTAGAGAGTTCCTACGAGAGAGAGAGAATCCAAGAAGAGCAAAACTGATCAACAGGCAGAATGGATTAAAACTAATCCTTCATGAAGTTATGAACTCCAGACCTATTAGGAAATGATTCATTCCAAACTGATAGAGAGCAGCATGAATTGAAAACGCATCATAAAGGTTTAAATATTTTCCAAAATTATCCATAAAACAATTAAAAATATCAAACAAAAAGTGGTCAACTAAATAAAAAATTACTAAACCAAAGGAGCATGCACTAAAATAAAAATGAGCTGATTCATTCTAGAAAATTTATTTTGATTGAGGGATTTTTCATTTGGAACAGCTAACTGAATCAATGTGAGTGTTGCAAAGCAGAAAAAGGAGACCAGTTCAAACTTTTATCTAAGCCAATTCTGGCCAATAAACAAACAGTTCAAGAGCTAGAAAGCTGAAACAAAACAATCAAATGGAAGCTAAAATTAAGCGACAATTGTATGTTGAGAATACCCATCAATCCAGTGAATCAAACCTCAGAATTGGATCACAGATGAGCCATAAAATTGCAATCCATGAAAATACATACATAAATCAAATCTAAAGCCCCCATATAATTATCGCCATTAGCTTAAACCATAGTATTATGATGGAAAGAAAATAAAAGAAACTTTTCTTTATTTATTTTGAGCGAAAAATGATGGATAAGCAAAATGAAGAAATACAATGATAGATTTTTTTTTTCTTTTCCTCCACTTTCACTGAAAATCGCCACTAGAAAGCTCAAGAACTTCCAAACCAAAGGAAGAGTTCGGCGTCAAAACCATAAAAGAAGCCAAACCACAGAACTAATTCATTCCAAGAAACAGGAGAAAGATTTTACCAGAGAGAGAGGAAGAGAGAGAATGCACAAAAAAGCAAAACCGATCAAAGAGCAGAATGGATTAAAACCTAATCCTTCAAGAAATTTCAAAACCCTAGATTTCCAAAGAAACCGATCCATTCCAATTTGATGAGAAAGCGGCATGAATTGAAAACTTTCAAAGAAAATGTTCAAATATTTCCCAAAATTCTCCATAAAATGCTAAAATTAACCAAATAAAGCATAGATTCCACGAAACAAATCAAAGGAGCAAAACCTAGAATGAAAATAAGCCGATTAATTCAAAGAACAGGAGAGCATTTACCAGAGAGAAATCCAGCCTCGATTTCTTCAGCAATTTCAAGAGAAATGGGGAGAGACTAGAGAGAGGCCAATAGAGCAACGGTCACATGAGAGGAAACGGGAGGGGTTTTAAAAGTGGAGCTCAATGACGAAATTGCCCTTCTTGATATCGGGCAGAGCAACATGATTCCAACCCGACCCGATAAGCATGAACCAAGTGCGGAATATAGCCTGCATGCATAAGTGATAAGTGAACGTTTTATATAAAATTTAAACATATATTTAAAATTGGGGATTTTTTATGTAGACCCATTCAGTATATACTTATTTACATGATATACAAAACTACTGTTTATCTCTTATATTATTATAACCTGCAAAATACATCCATTAATCTGGTTGCCTTTAATTCACCCTATTGCTACTGACCACATTTTTTTTTATTTAACCCAACTATAGTTAGTGTCCAACCACAAATGGTGAAATAATAACAATATTTTTAATGGGACAAAAAATCAAATATAAGATAATTTAGGGATTTATGTGTTTATTAGGTTTTACTTGTAATTTCAAGGTCTATTATACAGACCTTTAATCAAGGTGCCTAGATTTATAAATGTAACTGTTGAAGTTCACAAAGACAATTTGATTTATTTAAGGGATATATAAGAAAAAAAATCTTAAAATTAATTGCACCAAAATATAACTTATTTAAATGAGTATGTTGGATGTTAATTTTCTTTCTTACATTTTTCATGTTACAAGCTACTGTAGAACAAAGTTCAGGAATTGGGAGCCCAGAAAAGAACCTCAAAGCCTCTTGGTTCTTTCACTCTTGCATTGCACTTAATTAAAGAATAAGAGATACAAAAACTTGAATGTGACTGAGTATCTTCAGTCACACCAAATAACAAAAGGACAAACACAAAGCAACCATACATGAACTACAACCCTCAACAAGCATAGTTAAATAAAATAAGATAAAATAAAAAACCAAACACATCAGTCCACAACACGAGTCACCATGAAGCATACCCGGGCTTTTTCTTTATCCAATTTCATCCCACTAACTTCTCTTGATATAATGGGCGAGCATTCTCAACAACTACTCCTTTTATTCCATTATGAGTGTCCATGCTAACCATTTTAAATAATAATAATTAAAAATTTTATAAACACTTATTAGTTTTTTTTTTTTTTTTTCATTTTCTTCATTTCTCTCTCTCCACTAAAGTAAAGTTATACATTTAAAATAATGATGGTGGAGAATAATATATTTAAATCAATTGATAAAGTTTAATTTAGAAATTGATATTTAAATTACTTATGTAGACAAATAATTTAGAACATGAAAGTTTTTACTTATAATGGCACGTAATTTTTTTTTGAATAAAAAGCATTATCAGATATATGGATAACTTGATCCAACCTCATATTAAACTTGATATCACATAAAAAGTGTTGAATATTAGAAGGTATATATGTTTTAAATATTATATACATAAAGTCTTAAACTACTCTCAAAACCTGTTCCTTTTTCCATCACATTTTGTGGGGTGTTTTGTTTTCATACTCCACACATAAGTCATTGCCATTCTACTCCTTAAAACTCATAAAATTTACTTATATGACGTACAAAATATATATTTGTTATTTATTTGTGTGTGTGTATATATATATATCAACAGACCAAATATCCATGCATTTCATAAAACAAATTATATATTTCAGCGACATTGGTAGTATAATGACATTAAAGAAGCAGCAAATTCTTTGCAATAGCTAATCTAAGACAATTGCCAAAACCAATAGCAAACCAGGAAATAATTAAACAATGAAGAAGAGAACTACAGTCTTCTCCTTGGCTCTGGTTCAAAGAATCTCACTCAAAAATGTCTGGATAAAAAGTCAGGAATTTGGCTTTGATTCACCTTAGATCTTATATTTAATGTAAGAGGACCATATATTTTCATTAAAAAACCATGTTTTCTTGATTAAAATTTTTTTGATATCCCCTATTTTCTATTAAAAATAAAGAACTTTTCCACTAAAACTAGTCATATATCTAGTATATAAATTATAAATAAAGTCAAAACATCAAAAAGTGTTCCAATTACACCTAGTTCTGAAAGGATTGTATATTTAGGTATTACTATAATAAATATATGAAATTTTTTCTATTGTAATCTAGACATCTAATTCTCACAGTTTACCAGAGAGAGTACAGATCCTTCCGTATTGTATTAAATTTCTGAAATTAAAATATGATTTATCAAAGAGGCTAATGAGGATGATCAAGTAAAAGTTCTTGTAAGGGCATAAGATGAACACCATTGAAGGATAATATATACATTACCTTCAACGGGATCCCTGATTTGTTTCACAGATTCACAAATTCATCTTGATCAAGTTCAGAGCTCTCAGGGACATGCTAATTGGGAAAAGTTAATGCAGTAACAACAATTTCAGCAGAAAGGAAGCAACATGAGTAGCATAATGGCCTAAAAGCAGCAGAAAATTCATTGTATAATAGTCAATCTAAGACAATTACCAAAACAAAATCAATGAAGAGAAAGTTAGTCGACTTCAGCATGTTCTCCATGCCATGTCATTTGAAGATCATATAAAAGGTATAGTGATCACGTAAATTGCAGGAATAAAGCTTAATATTTCTTTTAATGCTACGATCATAGTATTTAGAACCAAAAACAGAAAATAATTAAATGACTAAGATATCTTTTCCTTAGGTTGGTTCAAAGAATCACACTCAAGAAATGTCAAGATGCTATCATTAACTCATGCTTCTCTTCTGATATTAATCCAGTTCGTTAGAGGTGAAGGAAAATAAACAAATAAATATATAAATAATAGACAACTTGCTGTCGCAAACCATTGCGAAGTATATGTTCAAATTACCATGAATCCACTTAATCAAAACGCAGAATTCGATAACAGATGAGTCATAAATAATGTTGTGGTGTGTTTGAATTAAATCAAGAAAAAACCAAGATAATGTTCTTCTTTATTCATTTTGAGTGACAATGATGGATAAGCATAATGAAGAAGATATATTGATGGATTCTCTTTTCTTTTCCTTTGCTTTCACTAAAAACTAACAAAAACAACACTAGAAAGTCCATAAACTTCCAAAACAAGAGGAAAAAGGGGGAAATTTTCGGCTTCAAAACAATCAAAGGAGAAAAACCTTAGAGCTGATTCATTTCAAGAAGCAGGTGAGAGCATTTACCAGAGAGAGGAAAGCCAATTAGAGAACAGAACCGATTGAACCCCTAATCCTTCAAAAAAATTCAAAACCCTAGATGTATAAGGAACTGATTCATTCCAAGCTATCACAGATAAGCATAAATTGAAACCCTAATCCTTCAAGAAAATTCAAAGCCATAGAACTGATTCATTCCAAACTGATCAGAGAACAGATCAATCGAAACCCTTCAAAAAGTTTTCAAATACTTCCCAAAATCATCCATAAATTAGTAAACACTAAAAAAAACAATTGTCCCCAAAAGAGATAAAAGGAACAAAACCTTAGAATGAAAATGAGATGATTAATTCAAATAACAGGAGAGCAATTACCCGAGAGACTTGAATTGAACAATGGCGAAATCGATCGGAGATCAGAATGGATTGAATCTCAAACCCTAATCATGATCGGGAGCAACGAGAAGCCTCAGAATTCTTCAGGAGCTCGAAAGAGAAGAGAAAAACCAACAGAGAAGATAGAGCAACGGTCGCATTGATAAGAGAGTGGAGGAGTTTAAATACGGAGCTTAATGACCAAATTACCCTTCTTGTTATCGGGTTTCATTTCCGGATTCCAACCCGACCCGATAAGAGTGGAAAGCGGATCAATGTCCTACTTTATTATAATTGATTGTTTTATAAAATTACAAAAAAAAAATTTAATTTTTTTTATGCATTATCCTCAAAATATTCTTAATTGGCTACTATCTGCATTCCAAAACACATGTCAATTAAGAATATTGCGCAAAAATCAAAAATAACATTAATTTTAAAATTTAACATAAAAATCATTTTTTTGGATTATAAATATTATTTATTTGTATAACTTATTAAATTAAATAAAGATAATGTTGAAAAATAAATAAATAAATCTTATCTTGAAAACTCTAAAGCGACAATTATTTTAGATTATTTTAACTAACACCTAATTCACAAAAGAAAGAAAGAGTATTTAACCTATAAAATATATTAATTATTTTATTATTATTAATCATAAAAGTCATAAGAAACTTGATTATTTAACCTATAAAAATTATTAATTATTTTTGTATTATTTTTCATAGGATCTTAAATTGATTATTAATCATAAAAGGCATATAAGAAAATAAAATTTGTTTTATGGGAGTATACTATCAAGTTTCCCCTAATATTTACTAACGGGTTAACGGGTTTCGGATCCATGGGTAACGTTGGATTGCGCCCGAAACCCAAAGCGGGAAACTTAGCCCTATAAATTTGGGAAGAAACACTCCTTCCAAATCCACGGCGGAGCAAAGCAAATCCCAATGTTTCACTGCCGCAAGCTCGTTTCACCAAGAATTCTTCGTAGGTATCTCCAAAACCCTTCTAATTCTCCCTTCGTTCTCGTATTTTTGACTTTTTCCATCAAATACTTGATGTTTTTTGGATCTCAATCGTGTTTGTTCTTTTGATTTTCACTTTTTGTCACTTGAAATCTCTGGTGTTTGGATCTTTGATAGTAGCTCTCTACTTTTTAGGTTGTTTGATTCTGTATTTTGTGATTGAATTTATTTGCTGTTTTTTTGTTATTTGTTTGTTTATGAATTGTTAAAAATTAAATGTGGTTTGGGGTTTTGGGTTTATCATTTATCAAAAATGAATTTTTTATTTGTTTTAGTTCGTGGTTCTTTTGTTTTATTTTTATTTTGATTTTTTTTAACATTTTTATGCACTGAAGTTTTCAGCGTCCCTGAAAAGGTGGGATTTGGTTTTTTGTCCCCCCTCATTAGTGAAGTTTTTAAATTTAAAGATGGCTTCCTTCTTTAGAAAATGAAACTATAAAGATTGATATTTTTTTCAGCTTGAACAAGTGTCTTGTAAACATTATGTGTGTTTCTTGAGTTAGCGGTGTATGTAACATGATTAGTAGTTATCTTTAGTCATCACATTATGTGTATTTCTTGCATTAGCTGTGTAATCTATTATCTTTTCTCACTATTTCTCTGTGGCATGTATCTAGTAATTGATTCTGTTTGTCCAACCTTCTAATTTTTAATTTAAGTAGTGATAGGTTATTATTAATTATCTGATTGTCTGGAATTTCATTGTGTACTTTTTATGGGAAATTTTGTGATTGATTTACTTCCATGTCCTGTTTAAATGATGATTTTATTTGTCCACATTTTATGTGGAAGATTTTGATTCTGTATCACTGTCAAAAGTCTTGTTTGGAAACTTCTAATAATGAATCTCTTTTCCTAAAGAATGTGGAATGTACTCCATAATGTAAATATTGTATTTTGAGAGTTGATAATGATAACAAGCTTCAATTTGTTCAATCAATGAAGTCCCATGCATGTTTTGATGTAGTTTATCACTATTTGGGATTCTGAACCACATTACTGAGTTTCTTTTGTGACACAGAGATAGATGCGTTTGTATATTAGGAGTCCATTCATAAAATGCATATTTTATTTCCTTTTCCTTCTATAGAATGTCAAGTACTTAGAATTGGATCCCTTTATTTTGTACAACCATGTCTGTTTTAATTTTGTTGGTTCTAACTATAAGAATTGCATGCAGTCCCTTATCCAACTTGAATTTTTAATTGGAAGATAGTGAATGCAAAGCTCCAGACCAATGGGCTTCAACAAACCAGATAAATATACTTGGGTTGCAAGGGTTGAGAGACATTTAGCTAAAGCTCAAGCATTGTCTCAAGTGAACAATTGTGGGCTGTTATCTTCTGCTTGCCAGTACAATGCATTGCTATGTCTTGATGCCCGGCAATATGTTCAGGAGTTTTCGTTTTTATCTCCATCTAAAGAGCACGGTGCTTCTTTGGATAGTGGTAGAGTGGTTTCTGTCTTTGATGGATCCAAGATCAGTCCAATGGAGGAAGCATCTCTAGTTCTTCAAGAAATAAATGAGCCTGATAACAAGGAGGATCTAGATGAGGAAGAAACAGTTAGATGGCTACTCGATTCAGTAAAAAAGGAAGAAAGTTGCCATACTGTCTGGTGTTCGGAATGTGGTGAATCTTCTTGTGAGAGTTCCTTATGCGATGGCTCCTCAACTTTTGATAGTTCATCTACATCCTTCAGAACAAATGATGGTACACCTTCATATGTTCGAGATATCATTGTCTCAGACTTAAGCTCTTTGTTTGATCTTGAAAAGGAGGATTCGGAGTTGTTACCGGATACACAACATAGATGTGGCATCTCTGAGGATGCAGATTTTCCAAGTCCCTACAAATCAGATAGAACTCAGGAATATAGAACCCCCATCTCTAGTTGTGAAACTCCCTGCAGAACAGACATTGATGCAGATGATCCTCTCTACTGGCCATTGGATCAGAACTCATACTGTTCTCCAGAGTTTGATAATTTTTTATCCATTTCACCTCCTAGAGACACAAGCTACATTGAATTTTTGGGAACTAGTAATTCCAATTCAAGTAAATGGACATTCCAGCAGAAAAGAGATCACCCGAAAAGCAGTAAAATCAACAAAGAAGGATGTAGAAGAAGAATCTCGTTTTCATCAACACCAATTTCAGGCAATTCGAAGCGTGAAAAACATGGAAGTTCCTCTGTCTCTGGTATCAACGAGTCAAGTGACAAGTCATCAGGATTGACTAGATCATCTACTCGAGCATTTCCTAAATACTACCCCTCCACTAAAAACATGAAGGAAAGGCATCATCACAAGTTAAGCATTGACAAACGGCATGATAATGCTGATACAATACAACCTTCACAGAAGCTTGAAGCTGGTGATCATTTTCAGGATTTTATAATCGATGGAGCTCCGATTGAGAAACTGATTGGATTGAATGAATTCATTGGTAATGAAGGAATAGATTTTGACTTGGATGAGGTTGAGTTCCCTCTAATTTTATCACCATGAAAGCATGTTTGCATAAACAATGTACCATCAATATTCATGCAACAAGTAAAAGCAAATGTATGTCATTTTCTAGCTAGTGTTGTAGTGAAAAGTTCTTGAAGCTTTTGCTTTTTAGTGCTTTGTTGTATATGTCTAGGTGCTCTGTCATGTAACTGTGTAACTGTGTTACTTTTAATTAAATTTAGAGAGATCCAAAGTAAAATGCAGGCTTTGTTGTAACCTTCATTTTCACATTCCATACACTAGCATGGTTTATGATTTTCCATTTTGTTCTTGAACTTATCAATGAAATAAATAAAAAAAATAAAGTATTGCATTAAAGAATACACACCAACGTGCATAAAAATTAAAAAATTTCTCCATGTGAGAGATTGGTCAAACCATCAATCATTTTCATAAATTTTGTTCACTTTCAATATATTCTAAATCAATTAGCAATTCTCCACGTGTTTAAATTTAGTATAATAAACAACTAAAATATTTATACCCAGCAGCATTGACCCATATTAATAATGTGGAGATTTAAAAGCCCCCAATGCAAATCTCACTGAATGCATTGATGATAATATATCTCCAATTATAGACGCAAATTTAGCTTAGCGATAGCGTACGAGTTAGATGATCAATTCCCAGTCTATACGCACACCCTAACTATACTGTAATTCTCGTATATGTAAAATATATATATATAATAATAATAAATATGCGGATATATAATGTATGTATATATATATAAATCTTCAATATTCCTCTACCTATCATTCACTAACTGTTACTTATTATCAACATTTTTAAAATTAAAAAAACCAAGCAGTGGGTGAATGGGTGATGGATTCTGTAGATTAATAAAATCCAATTCTAGACTTAAAATATTGGGTCCATTAATAATTTATTTGGAGTTATTCTCAATAAACTATGAAGTTTCTACAATTTTTCATTTTTCAGAAATATTAATAATTTATTTTCCATGAATATGTTGACTATTAGATTCACAATTTGAACATAAAAGTCAGCAACTGAAAATTCAAAAAAGTTATCATAAAAGAGTTCATATGAATTCCATTACTTAGAACTTTTAATTAGCAAGCTTCTCAGAATATTCTTTATTCTTATGCTTTCTTTTATTATTATTATTATTTAAAAACAAATAAATTGAGTAAAATAAGACCGGTTGGTGGCGGCCCATTGATTCGCCTGGGAGCGAATCTTTGACGAGATCGCGACGGCAAGGGAAGTTATTCTCGATATTATAACAAATTATGAGGGTCAGTATTGTCAATTTATCTAGCCACCTAATAATGTGGATTATCTGTCATAATTTATTATTATATTTAAGCTAATTTTTTTGAAATAATAACATGATTAATATATTATTTTAATTTTTCAAAATATTTAAAACAGAAAATTAAGAAATTACTACGTATTTGCTCCTTCAAAACAAACCTTTATTTTAGAAATTCAGCTAAAGACCCCTTAGTTTCAAATAAATACAAAAATGCCACCTTGCTTTATTAAAAAAAAATTATAAAATAAATTAGTATATACAATCGTTAAACTCATAGTAAACACTTACACATGATTTTATTATATAATAATTCATATGTTGCAGTTTAAATAAAATATATAAAAATATTATTTTATATATATATTTGGGGTGCACAAAGACAGAAATGGAATGTGACATTTTGAATTCTTATTGCAAACTTAACATCTTTCACAGTGGCACTAATAATATTCGACTTTGACCCTCTTATCTCTAAAATTGAAGAGTTTTGTTTTTATTTTTATCTCTAAATTTTAACTTCTTATATATTTTAATATTTTACTCGAGCAGAAAAATCTCTGAGTCCGTGATTTCAACTTTCTTTGTTATTTTTCTTTATATTTGTATTAACATGTTTTAAGTCCTACATTTTTCATTTGTTGATTTTCATTACCATCTTAAGTGAATACGTGTTTTCTCTCCGTAATTCTATTATGTTTTAATAAATTCAAGGTTTATCTTTTTTATTAAAAAAAATTAAATTGTTAACTGAGTTATACTCTGACCCAAAAAATACGTTAATAAGTTAATGGGTCGGGTCAATGTCTAACTTAACGGGTCAGACTTGGGGTTTTTAGTTTATTGACCTGCTTACTAAATGGAGCGGGTCTGGTATTAACGGGTCGGGCCGGACCCGTGAACCCGTTTTGAGAGCACTAGCCAATGGCTTGCGAAGCAAGGATCGTGGAGAAGCGGGGGAGAATCATGGAAGCTTCTCTAGGGCTTTCGTTCTAAACCATTCTATATCTTAGCCTTTCCTTCTTGACTTCCAATGAGGGACTCTCTCTTGGAATCGAGGTTGTTATTGATCTTTGGATTGAATCCTACTGACGCTTTCTTGTTTAGGATCACGCTGTGGATCTTGGTATGTTTTGTCTTGGATTTTTTTTTTTTTTTTGGTTGGAATTTAGTGTTTTGTTTTTATGGTTGTTGGATTTGGGTTTTGGAGCTAGTTTTTGTCTGGTTTGAGCTTGTTTTTAGTTGTTAGATTTGGTTTTTGGAGGATTTATTTGTATATGAAGTTGAGTTTTTTATGCTTTTTTTCTATTTGGTTTTTGAATTGGAGAATCACAGGTTGCAGTGTTGGGTTTTTGTTTTTGTATTGGTTCATATCTTGATTGAATTATCAGAGTTGATGTTTTTTTTTTTTTTTTGGGAGAGATTTCTATGGTTTTCCTTGTTTGTTTGTATGATTTGAGAGGTTTTGCGCCTTTTTGTTGTCATTAATTCTATTAATTGATCAGAGTTTCTTGTTTTGATGGCATTGGCAGGCAAAAGTTATTGTTTTGCAAAGGAATCCTATTGAATTAGCTCAATGAGAATGCCATCCTTTTTCTCTCAGTGCTTCCCAGGCTTGAGGGCACATGAAAAGGCTGCTCATCGTGTTTTCACAGTTCCTGATAGGGAGAACCGTCATTCCACTCCGGCTGTTGAAGTTCTCCCTTCAAAGGTAATTTATGCCTTCAGCTTTTAATCACTGATTTTGATTTTATTCAGTTCCAATTGATATCTCTGATTTGGATTGTTATTGTGTCTTCTTGTTTATTATTTTTGGTACTATAATGTTAGTTCAATGATCACGATGCATTTCAATTCAGAAACATAAATATCTGTGCTCATTTGTCATGTAATATATACCACCAGAGTCTTTGTGTTTTTTTAATTGGAAAAGTTTGAAGTTTGATTTGGAAATCTGAGTGATTTGTCTGGCAATTCTACAGATTGCTCATCCATACCAGTCTGCTGGAGAGAATGTTGATCTGCAGGGCCTCAACATTTTCAAGGTATGCTATACAGTCTGCATCCATGAAGTTGCAAAAGTGGGCAAACTATTATCTTAGTAGCATCTAGCCTCGTAGAAAATGTGCAGTTGTTTTGTCAGTCTTATGTGATCTGTTATATGGGATGTTGATATATGTGGGATATTTATCAGTGAACTTTGGATAAATTGGAGATACATGCTATGCATTTCCCTATGATATTTACACAGGTGATTAGCATATTTTCCAAAATAATCTGCTGTTTATAACCTTGAGAGTTTGTTGTATTTTGCAGGGAAAATATAGTGTGGCTGATATCATCGGGTTTTCTAGCTCCGAGTCTATATGCTCAAAATCAGATGGTGAGTTTATAAGACTAGAAACCACTGGCTTGGTGAAGAAAAGCACAACAAATGCATGATTTAGTTGCTGTTTCAATTTTTTGGGGATTGTTGCTGATCAGGATTAACTTTCTTCTGTTTAGGCTCCTTTAAGTCATGGGAGGGCCCAATTGATCTTGTAAACGTTCTTAAGCATGAGATCCGTGATGGACAGTTGAGCTTTAGGGGCAAGAGGATCCTAGAGGTAAAAAAAATTTTCCCTCCTATGGTTTTTCTGGATGGATCTGGATCCTTTTCTCTATTAATTCTTTTGTTCCTTTTTAAAGTTATCATTTTCATTGTGTGTGCTGGTGAGTATGTGCATCTGTTTTTATGTGAAAGGAAAAGAGGGCAATGTGTTCTTTTATCTTTTCAAAATAATTTTAGCTTGATCTTCAGCCAACATAGATCTTAAGAAATTTGATAGTTTTAAGTAGTAGGTCCAAGTAGCCTTTGCATCTGCAATTTCTCTTTCTTCAACCAAATAAAGAAGTCTGTGGTCTTTGATGCAATTCATTTTTGCACTATCTAAGTGGTGTATCAAATCTGACGTTTCTTATTGACTGTTTCTACAGCTTGGTTGCGGATATGGACTTCCTGGGATTTTTGCTTGCTTGAAGGTATGCATCTTACTGAATTTGAGCTATCTGGCCTGCTCTCCCTCTTAAGTGAATATTCTTTAGTTGTTTGCTCTGAAAATCTCATTTTTGCATAGTCTGATAGTCTGAACTGTTTTTTTTGCCACAGGGAGCTTCAACCATGCATTTTCAGGACTTTAGTGCTGAAACTATAAGATGCACTACCATCCCAAACGTTCTTGCAAACCTTGAGCAGGCTCGGGACAGGCAAAGCGGCCAACAAGATAGCCAGCTTACTCCAACCCGGCAGCAATTGGCTCCTGATGTTCATTTCTATGCGGGGGACTGGGAAGAACTCCACTCAGTTCTTTCAGTTGTACAAAAGGAAGGGTTTGAACCTGCTGGCAGAATGAGCATTAGCTTCTCCGAGGAGGACTTCATGGATGGCTGTAGCAGTCAGGATGGAAGTGTCCTTGGTCATGAGTCTTCCTCTAGGCGGCGGTCGAGGAAGCTCTCTGGAAGCCGTGCTTGGGAACGGGCTAGTGAGACAGACCCTGGAGATTGTGGATATGACATTATTTTAATTACTGAGATTCCTCATTCCATCAATGCTCTACGGAAGTTCTATGCCCTCATAACAAAGGTAAGTCACATATTTTTCCCTTCTCTTTACATTTCAAGCATTCTGTCTGCTACTGAACTGTTAATTAATCGCTCAAATTAGACCAGATGACCTTCATTTTTTTTAGACTACCTCCACATTGCACTTATGAAGATCTCGGTCATATGCATGAACTACTAATTCTTCAATGATCTTTGGTGAAATATAAATAGTATTCTGCAATGTGGACTAGACCACATTGCAGAAATGCATCCATTTAGATGATTGACATTAACTTGGCTATTTACTTTACGAACACTTGGAGAAGTAATCTAACTTGATTTATCCTGTCCATACAGTGCTTACGACCACCATATGGGGTGCTGTATTTGGCTGCTAAAAAGAACTATGTTGGTTCCACTAGTGCTGCACGGCAATTGAAAGCTCTGGTTGATGAGGGAGGTGTTTTCGGTGCCCATCTGGTAGCAGAATTGACGGACAGGGAAGTATGGAAGTACTTCTTCAAATAAGCGCGGAACTAAATTGGAACTTATTATCCCAACATTATAATTCTTTAAGGGCCCCTTGTTCCTGATGTTGTACATTGCTTCATCTGGCCTCTGGCTCTTCCTCTTTTTCCCTTTCTTTTGATAATAAAGTCTAAAGATCTGATCAAATTGCCAATGATCTCGGCACAATGTAACACAGCTAATATTTTGTAAATTTGTGATTGTTTCTTGATTGTTATTTAACTATAGTGCATTCACAAGAATCTATAGCATTTGAATAATGGTCAATACATTCCTTTATTTTTCTTTTCTTTTTTTTTATCCTTTTGGTGCAGTTGATCTTGTTTGTGAAATCAGTTGATAATTTTGGTTATTGTTTATGTCAAACAACAAAATAGCAGCTAAGAATAGATTAATTTGTGCATCATTCAACCAAGTATTATCAGATAATCGGACAATTTACAGCAAGCAGCACCCTTGAGGGGTGCAACATTAATAGAGGAAGCTATTGAAAGCCAAAAGCAAAAAGACAGTAAGAAAGCAGGTCTATCAACATTGAGTCATTGTTTCTTAACTCGAGCACTGGATTTCTTCGCTCTCGAACCTGGGCTTGATGCTTCTTTGAAAGCTGAGGGGCAGAGCTCATTTATGCTGCAGACCCCGCAGCGAGGTCTCACTGGAGTGCACACTGTCTGTCCAAATCCAACCTGTATCAGAAGAACAAACCATATATATTAATAATGTTCTGCCAGAGGAATATTTAAATTTTTGAATTTAACAAAGCAGACAAGCAAAATCAGAAGCTAGGAAATAAAAACATAAAATTTGCTGTTAACCAAACCAGTCAAACAAACAGATAGATTTCGCTTGATTTTCCGAAGGTTTCTTTGGTTTTGGAATCAAAGGTATCAAGATGTTTTCTATGGTTAATTATATCACATCTGAACTGTAATAGAGGCATATTAATTTGACTTAATCTTTCCTCATATTTATAAATCAAACATCATGGTGCCTTAAAAGAGAAGCAAGACAATAGACGTTCAAGTTGCATATTGATACCAGAAGAGGATTAATTGGAACCCATTCATCCTTTGGTAGCCATTTCTCCAAAGATATTCTTGTTTGCTCTGGAGACGATGTTTTCTAGGAGAAAAAGGACAGATATCATTACATTTTGTACAATTAAAGACCTAAAATAATTTTCTTTTTCAGCTAAAATAGATAGAACTTATGACATCTCAGCGATTATTGAGCAAGTAGTAGCTCACCTTTCCTGTGCCTGGTTTTGAAACCCAGCCAAGGCGATTAGAGATGCGGTGGACATGAGTGTCAACACATATACCTTGAACATCATCCCATGCAACATTCATCACCTGATGGAGAAATAAAAGAATAAATCAGATGGAAAAAAAAAAAAATTAAATCTTATTCATCAGTAAATTTGATGAAGCAGGATGTACCAGATGGGCCATTTTGGGACCCATTCCTGGAAGAGTAAGCAAGCCATCTAAAGACCTTGGAATATCTCCTCCGTACTTTTCCAGGCAAATATTAGCAATTTTCTTCATGTACTGAGACTTCCTAGTGTAAAATCCAACCTGTACATGAAGGCAATGCTCATTATTATGATCATTTAGGAGTACAACTTTGTTCTAAAGTAAGCCATAGAAGCAGATCTAAATAGTTGTAAACGATTGTTGATTTATAAGGGAAGTGAATGCTAGCTAGACTTCTAAGACAGCTTTGGGCTTCAGAAATAATAGTTTAGAAACAATAACAGGAAGAAGGAAATAACTGGAGTTAGTCTTCAATTTGCATTCTTATAAGTTATATCCAAGTGATTGAAAATACCACCTAAATGACTCCATAATAATGATTTACTCCTTTGGCGGCAGTATCTGTTTCTTATGACTTGATAGTTACTAAAACATGAATGAGCTGCCTTCCATCTGTTAAAAATGCCCAATACATTCAAGCTTCATTCCAATGCTAAACACACACACACACACAAATCATGTTGCCTTAGAACTCATCAGCAATGTCTGATAATCCAAATTCTAGAGCAAAACATGATAAGGACTGAACCTTCTCAATACTTAGGTCGATCTAGGGCATACCGGATAAATCAAACTAGCAAGGCTTGCTTCATCAGTCTTGATAATAGCATCAGCATCTAATAACCCTTTCTCAGAAAGGCGCTGCACGGCACCTGAACTCCTAATCAAATTTAAGAAATAAGCCAACATCATATCTTTGTGAATCAGAAAAAGGCATGGAAGAAAATACAGAAAGAAAGAAAATAACATTTAACTAGCTAGGACATGACTGAATAAGTTGACAATTCATTAAATAGAACTGATTCTTAGAACTTGCCATGAGTTACATGATCCTTTGTTTGGCTTGATAGAAGGGAAGATACCAGAACAGCAAATCTTCTTTCCTGATTAAAGATTAAAATAAGTGTTTCATTAGCTTAACATTACTGACTGTAAAAGACAAGTGATAATGAGGCCAGAATACAATTGCTAGAGACTAATCCTTGCGCAAGCTGAAAAGATGGTTAAAAAAAAAAGTAAATCAGGGATACACACTTATAAAAATAAAGAAAAGAAAGGCAATAGCATAAATGCTAGAGAAGGGAATTAAAAAGGGGAAGGCAGAGAGACTGGCAGGTTATAACAAAAAGTTGTTACTCAGATAACCAACCTTAGGTCTTGAGTATGATGAGAACACCATATTGCTCGGTTATAAATTAATTAATATTCTTCCATTAGATGGGAACAGAGGTAATATAACCACAACTGCTGCAGAAGCACTCATTACCTTAGGTGGTAGGAGACTGCCGGCCTTCTCACACCCCATAGAGTCGACCGGAGCATCTTCAGAAGATCTCATTTTCCTAATTCCTTCAAGGACTTCCTCCCAATGTGCTGGTGGTTCCACTGTGTTAGAAGTTTTTTTGAGGACAAGTTCTGCTGTGATGAAAGTGAGATAATTGTTTAGGCAAAACACAAATCAGGCACAAACCATGCCTCAGCTTTAGTATAACTCTTGTGAAATCCAAAAGAGATGTAATCATCCATTGCTTGCAGTTTTTACTTGTCATTCATATAAGCCTAGAAAGGCCAGTGATATGACTGTAAAGCTTCATTTAGGTATTGTAATAAAAGCTGCATATAAGTTGACTTCTATAGATCATGCATACTAGCACAGACAAGAGGATTGTCTTTCAAT
Source organism: Dioscorea alata (assembly GCA_020875875.1). Taxonomy (NCBI): domain Eukaryota; kingdom Viridiplantae; phylum Streptophyta; class Magnoliopsida; order Dioscoreales; family Dioscoreaceae; genus Dioscorea; species Dioscorea alata. Next base: position 3,385,365 of record CM037015.1, on the reverse strand, counting down.
GAGAAAACTGGAGATCTAATCTTACATGTTCAAGTCTCTTATAGAAAAGAACTTACCATCCCATCAAGATGCAAACTCAATTCCTCACTAGTTACCAGAAATTTCAAGACCATTTCAACAGAAAAAAAAAAAAAGATCACTGAGGAATGATTGAATCAATTCAAGTGTAAGTACAATGATAGAAATCTACCATACTCTCTGCATTATAGAATTCTCCTCAAATAAGGAGAAAGTGCATGAACAGTCAAAAACACATAAGCAAGGCTATATATTTGATGAATGGATATCCTCAATGTGGAAAATAATAGGCTAAGCGCTTGATCTCATACTTAAGTTCTTTAGAGGAACTTCATGAATGTTTTCATGCATGACAATCTAATTGCACTCAAACCCCCAAAAGCTTTTAATAAAAAAGAAAATAACAAGATACATTCTATGTTGTCATTCCTTGGGCCTGACCAATGTAATGGATTTGTAAAACCAGTTATTATGGGAGTACAGCATATGCGTATCTGAATAAGATAATTCTGAAAGAAATACTATCAAAGTGGACCCTAAATTTCAAAACTCTATTATACATGCATAAAGTCACTGTTTCATGCATGTTAACTATCAGCTTAGTTTACTGGACAAAGAGTAGCCAAGACCATGTGATTGTAGTAGTGTGTACATTAACTAAGAAAACTTACTTGAGGTTTTAGATGCCTCGACCTTACCATAAGCAAACTCCTCAATATCAGGTAAATTTGCAACCTGTAAAATTAATGGCATATCATCACAAATTAGAATCTAACACATGAAAGAGCATCTGTCCAACTCCAACTGAAATAAGTCAAAGTAAAGGAACAACAACTCCCAGTTTGTCCATATGGAAATAACGTTATACCTGTAAATTTTACCATGGAACCCATAGTTAGAGCTCCTAAATCTTCTTATATGCACTTAAACAAATCATAAAGTATTATACATTTGCACTCATGAGAAAGTAAATATTGGGATCTACCAAAAGAACTTCCTCATTTCTACTCCCCTCCATGTGCACAAATTAATAACTAGAGGGGGTTTTCTTAAACCAGAACAAACCAAAAAATTAAAATAAAAAGACGCTTTTTGTCAAGTTCCTTTCTAATCTCCATTCTCAAATTTCACACTAGCATAACAGATGGCATGTACCCTCAAAACTAAAGAAAGCTTCAAAATAAGAATACAAAAAAGAAAACCCCCACTTTCTGATCAGGAGGAGCTTCTCCATTTGGATTCTTCTCCACATCTCCAACCAACCTTTTCGCCTTCTTCCTCCTCGCATATGTACGAACCATGGATTCAGAAGCATCATCAGAACGCTCAGGCCCTGGAAAACAAACACAAAAGCTCTCATCTTTTGCTCAAAAAACCTCATATTTTCACCCGAAACACTACCAATGACCAATCTTTACACAATTTCTAAGAAATGAAACCCGAATTAACCGCAAAAAATCACTAAAACAAAGAGAAAATCGAGCAAGAAAAAGGAAGGATCACCTGGGCTTAGCTCGGAATCGAGGGTTTGAGCTTTGGAAAGAAGCGATCTTGAGGATGATAGTGTGATCGGCATCCTGAAACCCTTCCAAGATGCAGAAGATCGCACAAGAAGAGAAGGGGTTCCAAAAAGGGTGAGATTTATTGATCCCATTTCTTGGGATTTGGAGGGAAAACAGAGAATAGGACTCCAAAGAGAGGTTGCATTTCTTTCTTTTTTTTTAAAAAAAAATGTTGGTATTATTTGTGACGTTTGATTAGGGATTGTGGCTCTGTGTTGCCAACATGATTCATTTAATTTAGGGACTAAAATGCATTTTCATAATCTATCACAACTATTTTTTTAAAAAGTAAAATTATGAAATAAACAATTCACTAATTAATATTTTAAATTTTATAATTATTAATAAGCGTGTAAAATTAATTTTAGGGGATTTATATATAAAAATTTTATTTATCTAATACTATTTTCCATAATTTTGTTTAATTAAGACAAGTTTTCTCTCCAAAAATAAATTCAAACAATAGAAAATCTACCTTAATTTATCTTGATTTATTGTAACTATAATCATTTTAAGTTTTTATTTATTAGATTTAAAGAGGAGGTTTACCGTTTACACAACTTGCTAATCATGATGCTCTCTCTACAATAAAAATTGGATAAGAGACATTATTTACAATAAAAAAATAGTTACCACGGGTTTTATTAAATATTTAGTAAGGTAAATATATAAATTTTTTTTTTTTTTTACCGTGTGGACAAGCTACTTAAACATACACTTCTATTATCATACCTCAATCATATATTAGGAGGTAGGAGTCAAGTGACATAACCTCTAGACCAAGCTATTACTACAGTTACACTTAAATATATAAGTCACAATAAATTTGTAAAAAATTACTAAAAATTTCTTATATATTTTCATTGTAATCATATACTCCTAATTTTTTCAAGTATGGACAAGCTATTTAAACGCACACTTCTATTTTTATACCTCAACCAGACAACCATGCATTAAAAGTAGGAGTCAAGTGGCATAACCTCTAGTTTTTTTGTTTTTCTTACAGTGTGGATAAGCTATTTAAACACACACTTCTGTTGTTATATCTTAATTATGCATTATTAGGTAGGCGTCAAATGTCATGCATAATGGCAGAGAGAATAAAATAGAAGTAATTTTATAATTTTATAATTATAAATTAATTTAAATTTTAAAATAAAAATTTTATAAATTAGGGATATTATAAACATTCCATAAAGTTAATAGACTTTTTTTTGGGAAATTCAAAGAGTTGGAAAGCCATATAGTAATTTCTTCTAATTTATTATTACATTAACAAAAATAAAAAATAAAATAAATAAATAATAAAAAAGAGGGAAGTAACCACGTCCCCCATAATTTGGTTATCCACACATAATCTCTATTTGGTATTCGTAATACATCTCTCATTTGTACTCAACTTACTTTTCAGTCTAGATTCCTTTAATAAGCTTTATAGTAGGGTTAATATTATATTGAAATGATGAAAATGCCCCCATATTATCTACTCATTCTATCAACTAGTGAAAAAACCGAAACATCCCCAATTGCAACCCTTAGTCTTTTTTTACCTTCTTCTCCATCATTCCTCTTCACCTTCTTCAAATTCTCACCGAACTATGACCCTTAGTCTTTTTTCCACATCCTTCTTCATCTCACTTGAATTATCGATTGTCAACAACAACGAAGGCCATATGGAAGAGGCTCTCATTGTTATCTTTTCCTATCAAGGCTAACAGAATGTCCTATGTTTTCCCCACAAGTGTGTTCCATCAAGGAAGAGTAAGTCCCTACAAGCCCTCTTGAAGCCCAACACACAAACACAAAAAGAAAAAAAAAAGTGTAAACCTCTTCTAGTCATTCTCAATAGTTACTATATTACCAAAGTTTGTCTCTACCACTTTGCCAACGTACCAGAGTAGCGACGGAAATTAAGACTACTAAACGAAAACCCAAAAAATTCATATAAATTGTTGATTGTTCGCAAGAAGCTTATATAGTTAGTAGAAACATAAGATAATACACATAAAGAGCTTGTGATACACAAACACACGAAGATAAGCCTAAAAGTATGCAAAATATTTCAAAGCGCATAATGTAACCTGGAAATAGTAAAATGTTTTTACAACAACCAAACTGAAGATATAAATGGATATTAGCACAACACAATGACCAACTGAGGTATTAGCATTTGTAGTTTTATTACTATTAGAAAGAAAAGGCCGAGAGGTTCTATTTATTACGAAAAATGTATGGGACTATGTGGCACATCTTTTCTTAGAACTTGCATCGTATATGTTACATGTGATCCCTATTAATAGTGTATGCTCGGGTGATCAAATTATGACAAAAACCGAAGATAGGAGACTAAATTATAACTTTTAAAAACTAAGGGCTCGTTTGGCATTGTTGCCAATTCCTGTTTTTTGTTTTCAATTTCATGTTTTGGAAATAAAACTGAGAAAACATGTTTAGCAGCTCGTTTTTGTTTTAAAAAATTTTGGCAACAATTTTCATGTTTCCAAAAAAACAGAAAACAACAATTTTATGTTTTCAACTGTTTTGGAAACATTTTCAAAACTTTTCTTCCCTCGATAAAGCCCTTCCTCTTCTACTCCTTTCTCTCTCTCTCATTTTAATTTTTAATTTTTATTTTTGTAAAAGATATAATTTTTTTAGAAAATAATAATAATAATTTAAAATATATATATTTTAAATATTTATAAAAATTTATTATTTTGGCTTGATATTTTACAAATTAGTTTATATAACATAAACAATTATATTTTTAGAAATTATTTGTGAAAATAATTGTTTGACCGTTGATTTTGATAAACTATGATATAATATAATATAATAATAATTTATGCTATTAATTTATTTAATAATATAATCAAGTAAACTAATATGAAAAATAAAGTTTTATAAAAAAAATTAAAAATATGGATTTAAAAAAAATGATACAAAAAAATGTTATAATAATTTTATACAAACCAAACATGTTTTTGTTTACAGCTTTTTAAAATAGAAAATAGTTAGTGTATCCAAACATGTTTTTGTTTTAAAAAAATTGAAAATAAAACGAAAACAAAGCAAAAACAAAACAAAAGCGAAACAAAAACAAAAAAACAAGAAAACAGAAACGATGCCAAACGACAAATAAACATCATTAGGTGGGACTTAGAATTTAAAAAGACACCGGACCATTTAAGTTATTTAAAAAAAAAAAAGCTCTTATAATGCACCAAAAGGAAATGACATCATTAGGTGGGACTTAGAATTTTTCCTCACACGCTCACATAGGCAATTCCGGAATCATATAAAAAAAAAAATTGACAAGTTACTAGTGAGGACAGAAGGGTAAATACATGAAAAAGACAGGAACTATTTGGAATTTCAAAATATTAGAGGGACTCTGTGAGAAAGGAAATTTTCAGTGAATTTTTTAAGTAATTTTATCAATTTTATCAAAAATACAAAATAGAAAATAAAAATATCTATTATTACATTAACATTGAATAAAGTTATTATTACATTAAAACATCCCAAACAGGGCCTTGCCCTGACGCCCGATTCGGCGATCCTCACTTCAATTGTTATTGAGGCGCGAGACGAGGGAGCAACAACGATGGAGAAAGCTCGATCCCGTTTACTCCTCTTCCTCCGAACCACGCTGTGGATCCTCATCGTCTTCGGTTCCCCTTCGAGAATCTCCAGTATTCGGTTTGTGATTCCCAATCTCGTCTTGTTTCTCTTGGCCAAATCCTCTGCACTGTGCTATCATTTGTGCGGAGGATTGTAATCTCGAAAACCGAGTGAATGTTTCATTTTGTTGTTGTTTCAGGAGGGATTTCTATCTTCCAGTGCAAAATGCTTGCAGGAGCACTGTTCAAGGGCGGTTTTTGATATCTGATGATAAGGGTATACTTCTATTTGAAAAACTTGTTTTTTTTTGTTTGGGGATCAGTTCTATTTTAGTTGGCAATGCTTTGGTCATTTCCTGTTCAGGTTAATTGGTTATGGCAACCCATGAAATCATCCTAAATCTATATCTAATGTTCCATTAGCCATATTCTTTAAAAAAAATCCAGTCTTTTGCTACTAGTAGCTATTAAACAATGCATAATTGTTCGTTTTCCTAAATGCTAATGCCATTGACAGTACTTTTTCTTATGAGATGAACAAAGACAATTTTAATTGGTTTTGTTTGCCTTAGGCTTAAGATTACGTCACAGTTGCCTCCTGTTGGGTTTGGGAGTATTTGTTATAATGGACAGAGTTCTTGACAGTGGTAGGATAAATGTGTAGAATTGAAGGAGCTATGCATGATCTGCAAGTGGTTTTTTGATGCAAATAATCCTATTGGTTTATGATCTTGTGCTCATTTTCTTCTTCGTGCATATGCTGATAATTTTTAGTTTGTGTTATGTGCTTATCTGTTGATTTTTGGAACTTGAATTGTGATATTGCAGGCTATGTATGCACTTCGCTTTCAGTTGATCCATGGACTCGCTGCTGCCCTGAAGCTGGGGAGCAATTCTCCTGCCAGTTATTTTTATACTCTTGAACCCTACCTTTTGCATGTTCTCATCAAACAGAATGATATATAATAATATCATGTTCCCAATTTTTAGGGGGTGCAACCTTGTGTCACGCTGCTGTAACTCATATGAATATTGTGTGTCATGCTGCTTGAATCCATCCAAGGTGCCTTGTTCATCGGCTTACATTTGTGCTGTACCATGTAAATATGCTAAGTTTTTGTCCTAAAACAGCACATGGTTTTAACAGACTCAGGAAGAACTAGCTGTGAAGGTGAAACTAGCAAAACAAGAAACTGCAGGTATCATGCATGGCTCTGGCCATCATTTGCCCCCTAATAATACACTTTACTGCTAAGTTGTATATTTAGACCTTTTTCCCTGCTTGTCTTTGTCAGCCACTTATTCTAGTGCATTTGATTTCTGCGCTGGAAGATGTCGCCATAATTCTGCAAGTGTGGTACTTATTTTGTTCCATGCATTCGTTTTTTGTAATCTTGTTGCTATAGTTGAAGTTTTCATTGTATGCTCATGTTGATTCCACCACAACTACTTTTTCTTTATAACTTTCATATGGTTCAGAGGTGTAGATACAAATAATGCACTGTAACATTAAGAAAAATCTTATGCATCTGACTTATATTGATTGCAATTGCAGGTGCATGAGAATGCTTATGCAAGTGATTCCCACCACTGTTTTTCCCTAGATTCAAATTCTACAAGTAAGTCACCACTATTTTTCTTTTGTATTTAATTTGTGTTAGTAGGAAATGAAATGTCCTTCAATTGAAAGCTCTTGTGAGAAGAAAAGCACTCTTCCTACATGTTAGATATCCTGTCAAGAGCTTACATGTTAAAACTTGGTTTGTGACTTTGTCTATTATACAGAATTATTCAATTAAAATAACTATACTTAAAAGCAATAAGTTGTTTGGTTATTTGTTGATCTTAATTCTCAACCTACATTTCATTTCATAATATGTGCCATGCGTACAACAGGGATCACAAGACTCAACTCACCAGCAAGATTGGCTGGCATTGATATTGTCATTGGAAAGTATGTTTTTGAGTGATAACCTAATATATATATATATATATTTATTTATTTATCGAAATTCTGGAAGACTCTTTGCTAACAATATGCCTTGATAATTAGGCAGGGGGAATCTTGTGAGTCTGCATGCAAGTTGAAGGGCATATCTTGTGTTCCAAGCAGGCTGTTTGTGCTCAATAACTGTGAATAGTAAGCTGTAAATTCTGTTCAGTATTTCTTTTCTTAGCATTTATTTTCTGTAAGAATTTTCTGTCACTCTCTTAAACTTACAATTGACATATTTAGAGACAGTATTGAAAATTCAATCTCCATGTCTTAGGACAAAATTACAGTGAAAGTGTGGCAAGTTTTAAGACATTTTCTGGGAGCCTAAATTTGAATGATAAATTGCAGTCATCATGTTGATTTAACTTCAAAGATGAACACTGCATGTAACCAAATATTGAAAGAGCTTGCTTGTTGAGGATATTTTTCGAACTTCCCAAAGCTCCATTTTTTGCCTGCAACAAACATGAAACAAGTAGATCCAAGTAGTTCTTGACTCAAATGCTAGGTAATCTCTTGACGTTATGGGGTGTCTTGTCAGTGATTATCATGGTGTCAGCACAAGAACAATTTTTGACCAATTAAGACAGGACTGACAATGCAAGTTTGGGGTATAATCTGATGGTCAATGCAGTAATATGCTAGCATGATATGGCTAATATTGGGAATGGTACCCTTGGCCTCGTGTGTCAGGACAAAGAGACACTTCACTCCAAAGGATGTATATGTTGTCATTTCTTCTATTTTCAATCAGTTATGATAGGACTGTGCTACTGATCTTGCGTCGATCTCCTTTCGAATACGTCTGGTTATATCAATATGGTCTAGCATAGAGTACTTTTTTTATTGAGTTTTAAAAGCTTTCCTGGGAACGATATTCTTCCCTTAGAAGATTATAAAGAATAAGGTGTGCCATCATAAGTATACATGTATTTTTGTTGGACTCCTCACTTTGTAGTGAGGTTTGATATTTGATTTTAGGCGTTTTAGCTTTGACCAGATGATATTCCTGCTTCTGTTATGAGTAAGATATCCTCTATTTCATAGACACTTCTGCAAGTCTAGCTAATGAGTCCATGATATGCGTAAAATTTGGGAACAGAACATTTTGGCATCTAATCATTCATGGCTTGAATGATCATATTCCTTCACATGATAGTTGAAGATATCCTGCTGGAGGCCATGGATTGGTCTCTAAACTTCACTTTATCTTGAGTTTTTTGGTAGAAACTGGTACTGACATGGAGTAGTTATCGAAGATGTTGCAACTACTTAATATTTAGTCTTGATGTACGCTTTTGCTTGCCCTGTGCCCCTTTTGTTGTTGGACATAACGTAAGAGGGAATCTCACGCAATTTCTTCCAAACACTGAACCTTTTTCACTCGTTGGTGGTCTGAAATAGCTTTACCGTCCTCCTTGAATAGGAAGAATCCATATGGAATTTCATACCCGTTGATTGTTATTAATTAGAATCCAACTTCAGTAGTCCCCTGCAGTAGTGGAAAACTTTCATAGGTTAAAGATTCTAGAGGTGTCATCTTACAGCACTAATCATGTTCATATTGTACAAATGAACAATTGAAGAGGCCATTGACCACTCATGTTAGTCCTGTTTATGTTCATCAAACTTTTTTGGTTAAATTCTGTGTGTTACTTTTGTCAGTAGTAAGAATGAATATATCTGAAGATGAATGTTTCAGCTTCTTTTGTCCTTTGGTACCATTGAAAGTTGAAACTGAAGCGACTATTTGAAGAAACACATGTATATACTAAATATGACATTGAATTTTGTACTCTTTCAGTTTACAGAAATACATGAGCTGCAATGACACATGCTTAGCCAGTACTGGAGCAGATCAACCTGCTAAAGTTGTGGATGATGCGCCCGGGCATTTAGTATGTTCAACTCTTATTTATTTCTCCTGTGTGTTACTTTCTTTTTTCTTTAACTTGAGCAGTTTGATGTGGTTTTAGTCATGCAGCATTTGCCTTATGACTTGGATTTTGTGCTATTGTAGTGAAAGTGTGAACCATATCCTAGATGATCATTATTTGTGAATTTACCTGCATAAGATTATGGCAAGATTATGCTGTTCATAATTTTACCATGCAAAATGTGAAACATTTTTTTATTAGAGAATTTGATTTATCATTCCGTTTCTCCTTGATTTTAATAAAACAATCATCCTTGTAGAGTGGAGCCGTGACATAAACCTAAGAATGCAATGGTTTCACCATTTGCCCTTGTCACAGAAAATTTTATTCTGTTTGAATTTCATGCCTTTTGCTGTTGCTTTGGAGTGGGGTCTTTCTGGAGTTGCTACAATTTCTAATGTCTTGTGTCTAAGTAGCTTATCATCCTTTTCTAGATTTGTTCCCTTTTTTTCTAGAAATCAAGGAGAGAGAATATTGGCTGGCTAATGGCTTTAACATTGTAACTTCAATTTTTATCTTGCTTTCAGAATCCAGGAGCTTGCTTGTATACCCAAATAGAGAGCATGTTGTCTTGTGATGGCTCACACCAGCATACCAGGAGACTCTGCCCTTGTGCATGATATCAAATGTGCCTTTTTTCTGGCAAGTTAACCTTTATACCTAGATCTTGTAATACTAATTTGGAGCCCCACCACTGAATCGAACTCAGTCTTGAGTGGTTATTTATAATTGTTGATTTCTTTTACTTTGTAGAAATAATCTTGTATACCATCCTAATTGCATTGACATAATTATCATTTTGATATTCTGCAGCTTCTCAGTTGTGGTCCTTTTTTTATTCAAAAAACACAACAACTATACAACAATGATCAACGAGCGAACTTTCGCAAATCCTCAGAGTGTCTGAGTTTAGTGCAGAAAATTCTAGTCCTGGTTACTGCTGCTGTAGAGACGCTATGTAAATCTTCTCTTTCCCCAGTATTCTCTTCTATTGCCATGCTGTGAAAGTTTTGTACCCAGGATGATGAGTTTTTCCTTGTGAATCACTGAAAATATACCATAATGTTTACTTTTCACACATGAATTTATCTATTCATATTGTGTTTTTTTTTAATAATAGCACATTCTCCCACAATGTTTACTATGTCTATGATTCCATCAACTGAAAACAGACTTGCAGTAGTATTAGCGATAGTTTTAGCACAATAGAATGGATGATTGAAAACAATCAAGTGACTACTTTGTGTGATACTAGTTCTTGAACTAAATGCTGAAATTCAAAAGGAGTAATCAGGTTTAAAGCTCTGGGTGAGTTTTGGCTTCTCCTTGACTTCCTCCTTGCTCTCCTCCTCATCTTCTTTTTCCTCTGTTTCCTCTTCCTCTAACTCTTCAAATGCAGGATGTGTTAAGATACTTGCCAACAATTGTGTTCCTCTCAAAGCATTGGTCAGGGGAAGGTGGCCTTCTGGCGTGTCATCACGAAGCTCCCATATGAACTCATCCGGGAAGGCCTTGTAGTTGTACTGCTCCACCTCTGTATCAAGCTTCTTCATCCAGCCAACTCTGATGAAGAATCCAGTGAAGTCTCTCCGCGTCTTTCGCTCCCATATCCGTCTCTGCACACTATACCCGAAGCGGTCACTGCTGTGAAGGCGCCAAAGACGGTCAATGGCGCGAAGATCAATTGCCGAGATGAACTGGACTTCAGAGAAGAAAACATAGCCACGTTTCTGCGCAGATTCTCCGGCCAGCTCAATGAGGAGGCGGCGGGTTTCTTCATCAGCTTGCCGGAAGTTAGCTTCGGCTAGGTGGGCGGCGAGAGTGTCAAATGGGGAGGTGTTAGTGGATGGAGTTAATGATGATGTTGATAAACTGGAGAAGAGTTTGAGAGTGGTGGTTGTTGTGGAGTGTTTGAAAAATTGGAGGGAACTGTCAGGAGTGCTGAAACAGTGTTGGTGGTGGAGGAGGAGGTGATGAAGGAGTGGTGGTTTGTGGAGGGATTGGAAGGAAGTGGTGGCCATGGATTGAGAGAGAGAGAGAGAGAGAGAGAGAGAGAGAGGAGAAGGAGAAGAGGGAGAAGAAGGGAGATGAATGGAGAATGAAGGATGAGGAATGTGTGGGAATGAATGAGTTAGTAGTGTAGACAATGAGGGAGTGAAGATGGGGTGACATCTGAGATTGGTGCAGTGGGGGCTTGTGATTGGTTGGATTTGGCTTAGGCTGGATATTGTAGTGTAGTGTGGAGCTTTATTAATATTAGTGTTTATTTTTGTTTAAATATACAAATTTGCTGAGTATTGCTTGGACTCTGATATTGTATAAATATAAAGAAAGATTGGTTTTTTTTTAGTTACTTATGTGGTTTTTTATTAAAGCGATGCTATTTTTACCCAATAGACGTAAATGCCAACTTATTACCCACATCCTCATCAATGTCATTTTTTTTATATGAATTTCAAATTTAAATCTTGAAAATTCTTAAATTCTTAAATTTTTTTAAAAAAAATATAAAACTATGTTTAAAATCTTAAATCCAAATATTACAAAATTTATACCCTAAAAATCTAAAAACTTAAACCCTAAGAAATACTAAACCCTAAATCCTATGCCCTAGGGAGGTTTGTGATTTCAATTAAGGGTTTAGAGAGAGTTTTTAGTTTATCATTTATGTCTTTATTTTTTATGATTAAAGGTTTAAATTTAAGATTTAGATAATAAGGAAGAAATTAATTTAAAAAAAAAAAGAGAAGAAAGAATGATATGGATACCAACTTGATATCCACGCTATTCAGAAAACCTATTCCGAAAATCTATTTGATAAAAATATCATTACTCTTTTTATTATTGGTGTTTATTTATATAAATGTACAAATTTGCAAGTATTGCATGGGACTTGGACATTTTTTTGGTTTTAAATAAAGAGTATTTCTTTGATTAAGTTATCTAAGGTTTTTTTTTTATACTTCAGTTTTTTTAGCTAACACTTGATTATTTTATTATTTTTAAAGACTATTATTTGATTTAGTTATTTAAGGTTAAAAATGTTGACATAAATACTATTTAAAAATTAAAAGTTCACTCTGAGGGAATGGCTGATGTCAAGCATCTGAAAAAGAAGATTTAAATCATATTTAAGAAATGAATTTATGCATTGTTTAATAATTGTCTTTTTTTTGTTATTTTATTTATTTTTTATAATTTGAGGGGTTTATGTACAAAAATTCTATAGTAATTTTCATTATGTGTTTTTTGTTGTTATATGTGACATCTAAAATCTTTTTAGGGTTGTATGAAAAGTGAAAATCTTTCATAATGTATGATTATTGTATAAGTTAAGCTATAAAGGACTAGATTTTCTATTATTATTTAATATTTAAAAATATTATTTAATGGGATGTGAATTAAGAGAAAAAAAAATCTAATTTTTATGAGGATGGATAAGAAAAATGTTTTCCCACAGCTTATATAGATACTTACATAAATATTGAATAACCCTTTTAATTAGTAATGGATGTTTTCTAATATTAATATTTTTTAAATAATTAAATATATATTTATATGGATAATTAAACCTTATAAACGACTCCTATCAGAGAATTATAATAGTTTATATATTCAATGTTAGGTGGCTTGCAACAACAATATTATGTTTGGATCATGGAGTGATGCCTTGGGAGTGGGAATCCCAAGCCTCCCAACATCCCACTCTCATGTTTGGTAATCGGATTGAGAGTGCACAGTAATTTTTTAGAGGATTGGGTCTCCTTAGCAAGGTGTTTTTCACTCCTCTCATAATTAAGAGGATTGAGACTCCTTAGCTAAGAAAAGACTATTATGTCTTTCCCTGTATAAAAAAAACTTTCTCCCATCTTCTTCAAGATCTGAAAAATTATGCCCAAGATCTGAAAAAGATATTATTCCGGCGACCAAACTAAAGACACAGCCTCCCCAAGATCTGAAAAAAAATATCCCCGATCCCTCTCTTCTCGCGATCGAGCTTCTCTCGCGATCCAGCTGACGGCCTATATTGAAGCACGCCCAGATTCATCTTGCTCGTAGAGGTTGCCGCCGTGACGCTGATCTTGCCATTCGTGGAGCCACAAGTGAGCTCTTGTTCCAATTCTTCTCCTTTTTTTTTTTTTTTTCTTTCTTTCTTTTTGTTGATTGTTTGTTTTTCAAGTATGGAGTTTGGATCTGTTTTCTGCAAACTTAAGGGGTTGAACATGATAACTATTGTTCATTTTTTTTTTCTTCTTCTTCCACTTTGGTTGCATTCTTTACATGTTTTCCATTCCTTGTTTGTGCCTGTGTGTATTGGGTGGTCACTTGTTGATTGTACTTCTACCTGGTGGTCTTAATGTTCTTAATTTGACTTCTTTTTTGATGCTTGCTGGTTGAACTAATCTATGAGAGGTTCTAATGGGCTATCATCATCATATAGGACTTGTGAAACATTTCTATTTTATAGTCTTAGAACACAAATTTTTTCAAGGGAAAGACTATGTTATTCAGACTTTGACTTCACCCCATAAGAAGATTTTTTTTGTGTGAATTTTAGGAATAAATTGAATTTGTGTAAACAATATGGTTTCATACATTTGAAGATGTTTGCGATAAATGCATCATTCGAATTGGAATGAATAGACTGCATTTCCTCCTCTTTTGTTTGGAATGCTTTCAAAATTTGATCTTGTTTACTGTGTTTGGCTTGAATCTTGATTGCTTCTCTGGATTTCTGCAGCATTAATGAGGCTTTGTGGTTTGGGATTTTGGAATTTACTTGTTCTGAGTGAAATTGAATCTATTGCTCTGCTTGTTTGTTTGTTTGTTTTTTTATTATGAGGCTTTGTTGTTGATGATGATTTTGGGTTCTTTGATCTGCATTGCATGAACAATTTGGAGTGATGGGTTGAGTTCTTTATTTGTGTGTTGGGGAATCCTATCAATTTTATTTAATTTGCTTTGGTGGTTATGGATTTCTTCTCGAATCAATATTCTTCTACTCTGCTTCTAAAGATTAATGCTTCTTAAGTACTTGATTTGCTTTTGTGTGAAATGGTTTTCATTCTCCAATTTATTTGTATCCATTATGTGACACCAACTATTGTTGGTTCTCAAAAGAAGAAAGATAAGGAAAAGAAAATTACAGCAGCAGTAATGAGAAATGAAAGTTGAGAAGGTGAAGTGTTTAAATTTCTGCCTTTATTTTTGTGTTGATAAGGTTTAGATATACATAATCAATATTACTATTATATATATATATATACACACAGACATAATTTTGTTGTTTATCTCCCAAAAGTAAATTTATTTAAATTTTTGTTTTTTATTTAAATTTTTTTGGGTGGAAAGCGTGATCTTTTTTATCTTTTAACAACCACTCAATCTTGGCTTAACAAACTCCATGTTGTGTTCTGTTAAGATGTTCTTTTAGAAATTAAAAAAAAAATGATTTAAAGAACAATGACTTTGGTGTGTTTTGTACTCGAATTAATGATTAAAAGTTTATTAAATAGAAAATATATGTGACGTTTCAAATCATATGTAAAAAGAAAAACTTAATTTTTTTTTTTTTAAAAGTTATTCAATTGATCAACACATGTTATTATAACTTAAAAACATAGTTTTAAAAACTTAGCACTTTTACATTAAACAGATATAAAGAACTAGTTTAAATATCATTATAAAAGAAATAAATAAGTAAATCTTTAATTCAATTAAAAAAATTCAGCCCATCTTGATTATATAGCAAAGTTCTGTCACTTAATGACACTTTGCTTGTCATTAATGCATCTTGTCTGTAGGTTCTCATTCACGTATGTTTGCTAGATGTTTACATTTTAGATTAACAAAATTAATGTCAACTGTGCTACACAAATATAATAAATAAAAAAAAAACAGAGAAATCTCTTGACAGTGATGGTAGATGCATTTCTTGATAGATTTTTTTGCATTAGTTGAATTGATTAATCTGTTGTTTGCTTGTTGTCTGAGTACTTTGATTATTTATCCCCATATTAGATGGCATGCCAACTATGATACAATTTTCCTTTATATCGAATTCCTTGATTTCATTGAGCCTTGATAATTTTTTGTGTTCATGCCTCTATTGTATTAACCTGAACCTTCACCCACCCTTTTTGTTAATATTAGATATGGCTAATGAAAACGTGGTAGATGTTCAAGCGAAGCAATTACTTCACATGATGTATGCATGCATCTTTTTCGTTGTGAACATCATCGTCACCATTTGTGCAATAAGTAAGGAAAATGATCAAGACGATGTCATTCATTATGAGATTGAGTCAACATTTACTAGGCGTCGTAGACAATATGAGTACATGTTCCATGTAGTTTATGAGAGTGATGTCAAGTGTATCGATAAACTCAGGATGGATCGACGTTGTTTTCACAAATTATGTCAATTATTGACTACTACTGGTGGCCTTCGCGGTATAAGAAATGTCATGGTTGATGAAATGATTGTGATGTTCTTAAACATTGTGGCGCACCATGTAAAAAATAGAATAATTAAGTTTGACTTTGTTAGATCAGCTGAGACGGTTAGCCGACATTTTCATGCCGTGTTGAAGGCAATTATTCTATGCCATGGTGTATTATTGAAGAAACCCGAACCTATTCTCGAAAATTCAAATGATCAAAGATGGAAAATGTTTAAGGTAAAATCATATAACATTTGTTTATAGTTGTTGAAAAAATATGGTAGATGTCTTATTAATAATAAGATGTTTACTTCAATGTAGAATTGTCTCGGAGCCTTAGATGGAACTCATATTCGAGTGAATGTGCCAAAAGTTGATCGCCCAAGATATAGAACAAGAAAAGCAGAAATAACCACTAATGTGCTTAGGGTTTGCTCACAAGACATGCAATTTATATATGTATTGTCTGGATGGGAAGGTTCCGCACATGATGGTCGAGTTCTAAGAGATGCTATTACGAAGCCTAACGGGTTAAAAGTTCAAAATGGTAACCAAAATGTGTTCTAAAATTTCAAAATGATATTAGTAATGATATTAACTAACAACAAACATTTGTTTGCCTACTAGGGTGCTATTATTTGGTTGATTATGGATATGCAAATTCACCCGGATTTCTTGCACCTTTTCGGGGACAACGTTATCACTTAAGTTCCTGGGCAAATGGACGACAACCAGTTATGGCGCAAGAGTTCTTTAACATGAAACATGCTGCTGCTAGAAATGTGATTGAGAGGACATTTAGACTTTTAAAAATTCGTTGGAAAATTTTAGCAAGTCCAAGTTTCTACAATATAGTTACTCAAAGGCGCGTTATTACTACAATATAGTCCAAGCTTCTACATGATAATTAGACGAAATATTTAATAACAATAAATTAAAATAAATAATTAAATATATTATAAATATTTATTAACAATTATGTTAAGTAATTACTATTAAATTTAAACCAATGTTTTCTAAAATGTCACTTTATTCATATAAAAGGGCAAAAGTGTAATTGTACCATATTTCTCTTTCTTACTTTTTTACTATTCATAACTCTCATTCCCTCCAACCAAACACCCTCATCATTATCCTCCCCTTTCCCTCTATTCGCACTCCCACTCCTCCCTTCTTCTCATTCCCCTCCTTCCCATTCCTATTCCGCAATCCAAACGCCCCCTAAATGAAGGGTTGGGGAGTCAACGGAGGGTGGAAGGCATGTGGCTCAATCTTCTTCAAAAGAAAAAGGGTATAGCACCAAGCTCTGAGGGTACAATTTACTGGATGGGTATAACACCAAGCTTTGAGGGTACAATTTACTGGCCAGTAAATAAAATAAAAAAAAAGTGGGAGTGATGAATAGAGATGTCAACGGGGCGGGGATTCACCGGGGGGGGGGGGGGGGGGGGGGGGGGGGTGCATTCCCCGGCCCCGACCCCGAAATTTCACTCCCATCCCCGATCCCGGCCCTGAACCCGAATACGGGGAATTTTTTTCCCCGTCCCCGTCCCCGCGGGGATTTTTCGGGTTCGGGGATTCCCCGGCCACGATTAATAAATTAAATTATTATTATTATTTAAAATAAAATTTATAAAATATTTGTTAAAAATACCATAAAATTTTTTAATAATTAGAAACTCATTTATAAATATGATTAACACAAAATACCAACATACAAATCACCAATAAATTATTTCCAAAATTTTAAAAAATTAAAAAATGCAATATAGTTAATATAAGTTTAGACTTTTATTTAATTTTTATACTAATGTTTATTTAATTATTAATAATTTTCTAATTAAATAAATAAATGGGGTTTTCTAATTTTTATTTATATATATATATATATATATATATATATATATATATATATATATATATATATATATATATATATATATATTTCGGGGCCGGGGTGGGGCGGGGAAGATATTCCCCGACCCCAACAGGGAATTTTTTTTTTTTGCCCCGGCCCCGTCCCCGTCCCCGACCCCGGCCCCGACGGGGCAGGGAATCGGGTTCCCCGTCGGGGCCGGGGCCAATTGACATCCCTAGTGATGAAGAGAAAGGTATGTTGTGAATTGAATGTGCTCGTGGCCCTGGTTTCTCTCATGTGAGAGCATGGAGGTTCTATATATTTTTATTTGGTTTTCTTTTTCATCATATTACGAGTGGGGGTTGTGAGTAATCTCTTTCTTAAATGCTTATTCTGTCAGTCTGTTTCTTTTAGTATTGATGCAATAGTGAAGATGATCTGTATAACTTGAATGGTCTATTACTCTTATTGAGTTTATTCTTACATATGAATGATGAAATGAACTGATTATAACTGTTGTGATGAATTTTATGTTAATTCTATTGATTAGTTACTTGGATCTTTAGAATTGAGATCTTGATCTATGTCGAATTCAGATTGATCTCATCGGTGATTATTTAATTCATAACATTTTTGGTGCTTTCATTGTATACTCCATCAATAGCGGAGAATAAGTTTTGAACATTATATTCCATGTGTATGAAATTAAACTTCTACTTCTTATGGGATAAGGAGCAGGGCGCTAGCAGTTCTTGGTTACTATAGCAAGCATGATTTACTGTAGCACCAATGAACTTTAGTTGTTTCTTTGGCTTCTTTGGTTTAGAGTGAAGCTCAGACCTATAGGAATTCATTGGTAACCTGATCCAATTTTGAGCCAAAAAAAGGGCCAATTTAGGGTTGCTTGTTGTTAGTGTGGCTTAGGGCTTTATTTGTTTAGTTTGCTTCGTTTAATGCTTGTTTATTGTTTGTGTTTATGCTTTGGCCAGGCGGTGAGATTTTAGCTCAAGGCAAAGAGCCAACGGAGGATTAGCTCGTCCTGGAAATTTAATCGCCTAAGTTGTGAGTGGGCTTTGAGATGCATAATTTTATTAGAATGAAACTTATATATTTTTATTGCTTTATTTGAAGTTTTCTTTGGGTTCAACTCATTGAATCGATGCTTTGATCGGCTTGGAATGAACTTATTTATTTTAGAAGCATATTTGGAAAATCTTGATGTTCGATTGAAAATACCTAGGGTTATATTTATATTGTGAGGTGAATTGTTTTATAAAGCTTTTGTTATGCATATGTTTTTAGCATTTCTATGTGTGGAAATGACAGATATTTTGGTTATTGAATGTTGCCTTGGCTATAGACTCTTTGTTGGGATATGTATGATTGCTTTATTTGGATGGTGGTACCCTACTGTAGTAGGCGGTCTTCACGGCCAGCTTTTTGAGGTGGTGTGGTAGACTGGCTGATCTCTTTTCATCCAATTCAGTAGGGGTGTAGGACCTTGATTGGACAGTTATCAGGGAGGTGGAGGCACCATACGGTGAACTAATAAGTCAACATCAAAGACATGAGAACCTTGACGGCTTTGAACCTAGCCTCGGTCATGACAAAAGTTTAGAGGGATTTTTAGAACAGTACTTGTTTGCTTGCAATGCATACTTTGTATTTTTCAAACTTTATGTTTTTATGCAAAGTGAACTTTGAGATGAGATCTCTCATGAATTATTTGAAAACGTAAACTGATTTGAGGGGGTTCAACTTGTTTCATGGTTTAAAACCCGTGTATTATATTTCGGGAGTTTGATTGTTGAAACCCTATTTGATGAAAAAGCTTCTTTTATGCTATCTTTGGTTTTATTGCACTTGTGAATATGGTTATATGTTATTATGTTCTAATCTTTTTGTATTATGGCAAAAGCTTATTTTGGTATATTCTTCTAAAGTATTGCTAACACATTCACTGAGTGACTTAGGTTACTCACTCCGCTTTCTTTTTCCCATGCTTTAGCATGCAGTAGTGTTGCAGTGAAGCGGTGTGCTAGGCATTTGCTAGTCTATTCTCTTCACTCATTTTCTGTTTCATGTATGTTTGTTTTTTATCATGAACATGTTGTATAAAGCCTTGGATTCACTAGTGCGTTGAAAACTCTGTCTGCATGGATGCTTATTTGGATACTTCTTAAACTCTTCTTCTATCTAAGTATTGTTGCTATTATTGTTGTTGCTTCCCCTACATATCTTGGAACTTCCTTATTATGTACTTTTTTGTTCAGTGTCGTTAATTCTAGGTATTTTGTCAGCCTTGCAGCGACTCAAGGGTAGAATGGTGGGGTATCTCTCCTCGGGTTGTCACGGCGATTGTCACATGTTAGGTCCGCGGGTCGACGTGTGATAAATATGATGTTTAAAATTTTAATTTTATTTTCTTTGATTTTCTAAATATCTGAAATACAATTAATTTAATATTTAAAATTTTAGTTTTACATACTATCATTGGTTTTCTAAGGATATAAAATATGTTTTTTAAAAAAGTAAAACCCCATCATTCTCCTTTCTCTCTCTTTGTGTCACGCTTCGACCCACTGCCAGGCACGCAACAACTGTGGCAGTACTTTGAAGTAAGGGACACAAGTTCTCCAAACCCTGAAGCACTGTAAGACTGCTCAGAATTCTGCTATCAAAATAATCTCCAAAGCACTCAAAAACCAATTACATTAATATTAACATACAAAATCTCACACACAACATCATCTCCAACAATCCATAAACTCATATCATCATATTCTAACAATTACAAACATATTCCATTGGAATGGAATAAGATTTGTCTATTTGTACATATTTTATTTCAGCCAATGCTATTGTAACATCAGCCCAAGATCATTCTCGAATCTTATGAGGGGATGTAAGACTTTCTAATATTACACAAACTTCTCATCCTATGGGCATCATCTATTCTCAAATCAACACATGCATAGATGACCTATAATTCTAACTTAAAAGCTCTCCCTTCCCTCTTCATTTATAAGAACAAGGCAACACTCCATTTTCCACAATTCAATACTACTAAGTTCACCATTTTTTACATTTTTCTATGCATAACCCAATCATCAAATTTTCTTCAAACTTCTAAACTTAATAAATTACCAACATATCTATGATCATCACTCTCTCTCACCTCATATTTAAGCACTAACACTCTTCTAATTCTTATTAACTCTATCATCCTCCCAATCCTCCTAAACATCACCTCCGCCTTCAATTCTCACAACTATGTCCCCAAATACCTGCATTCAACTCTCAGATGCAATTTATCAAACATCTTTGTGCATCAACCATACACCCACATTAGCTTACAAACCAACATATGAATTCAAGTCTAACCCATACATCCATACTCTTTTACATGGAAAAGAAAAAAGAATAATCGAAAATAACCACAACCATAACTGAGAATGATAATATATATATATATACACTATGATTTCACACAAACATGAACTCATAAGTTAGAATAGCATAGGGATCATTCAAGAAGCCCTACAAAGCTAATAATGTTTAAAGAAATAAAAGAGAGTTTAACCCACTCACCTTGCTTCTCCTTCTCCTCTGTACTCTATAGATCTAGTGGATAAATAGAGAAAAAAAATTGAGATCAAGAATTCTTAAGTTGCTAGGGCTAATATTAAGCAATTAATTAAACATAAGCTTAAACAAAACAAAAGGATTTACTTACCTTTAACACTCATAGGAAAGGAGATGAACAAAGGATTGGCTAGGCCATAGATGAAAATGGAATTTGGAAAAGTGAGTGTTGAGGTTTAAAAGAATTCTTCTCTTCGCTACTCTCATTGTGTCTCTTTTTCTTTTTAAAAACTTATTTTTTTTTCCTATTAGATTTGCCCGGTCAATGGATTTCCGTTCAAACCGATCGGATCACCTGGTTTTTGGATGGGTTGTTACAAATTCGTATATAAAAAAATATGGCAAGACCAGTCTCATGGCCAATTCCGAGTTTTCCAATTGAACTTGCTCGGCCGGTCCGGGTTTGACTACAACCAGTCTCGTTTTGAATTTAGGGGTATAATTATTAATTTAAGTAAAATTAAAAATTAAGCTAGGTTTTGTATTAATTTAAATTTTGATTAAAGTTCATAGAAATCAAATAAGTAATCAAAATTATATGGGGCTAAAGGGAAAAATTACTTTTGGAGTCATGTGTAAATAATGTGAATTCATAATGGCATAATGGTAATAAAACTTTATGGAGGGTATATAAATAGGACTCCTCTTCTTAACCCACCTTAGTTGCTAACTCATGAGATTATTTCCCTATCTCTCTTCCTTTGAACTGTTTCTAGATTTAGCTTGGGATTGATAAATTTGGTGTAGGAGGTAATTTACAAATCACTTTTTAATTTAAAATAATTAAAAATAGTGTGTTCATGAAATCTATTGATTGATGTAGCAATTTTATTCCTGTTTCCACATGCATCTAATTATTTTTTGTGATATTATTTTAACAACTGCAAATTTAATTGGATATTTTGCATTATATAGTTACTTATTTATTTTCATTTTGAAATGGTTGGTGTTTTATAATTTTTTTTTTATAGATATGTACTTCACAAAACACAATGGTATATGTTTTGATTGATAAATAAATTTTTTTTACAAGCCACCCAATGGAAACCCTAAATCCTCAATTATTTTTTAAAAGAGAGTAAAATCCTCCAACTTACATATGAGAGTTTATATCACCACCATTAATCTATTGTGGTGATGATGAATAATTTTCCTTTTATATTAGCATGAATTATTATTGTCTTACTTAAATAATCAAATCTTCCAATAATTTATCACTCAAAAATATTATCAATTTTACGATCTCTGGTATTACCTGAGCCCAACTACGAAGATAATGATGATTTTGGTATTTGACTAATAAAATGGAATGTGATCATATATTAAACTAATTAAATCTATATTTTCAAAAATTTTCTTAGAAAATTAAACTTTGGAACAGTGCAAGAGTTTTCAAATTTGAGTCGGAAGAATCTTCTTTTAAAATAATTTTTTGCATAATCAATACTATAAAAATCATTTTTCCAAAAAAAAAAAATATTTCCAAATAAAAGATTATCTTTTAAACAATAAACAATAAATAATAATAATAATAATAATAACTTTATTGTTTTTCATTAAAATAATAATTAGAAAATAATAATAATAATAATAATAACTTTATTGTTTTTCATTAAAATAATAATTAGAAAATCTCATCAAATCCTTCAAGAAGCCTCCGCAACGGTCAACCGAGCTGGCTTTATTGTTTTAATTTAATTAAAAAAAAAACAATTAGAGATAGAAACCCGAAAACCATCTCTTACGCCGCCCACTAGTTTCACCACTGTGATCAAACGCGCGCGTTTCCGCAGAGAAACCCCTCTCTTCTTGATCGAAACCCTAAAGAGATCCTTGGAATCTCTTCTTTCCTCTTCGATTTGATCCATGAGGTTCCATTCGTCTTCACAATTGGATTTCTTGGAGTGATTAGAGTTGAAGATCGCTTCTGGTTCTTGAATTTTCTGTTTTGATTCAATTGAAATACAGGATGAGATTTGGACCAGTGGAGTTGAAGCTTGGGATTTATGGGACATAGCTCGAAGAAGAAGAAGAAGCGGAGTGGAAGCGGACGGAAGAGCAAGGGGAGAACCTCTTCTGGTGATGGCTCATCCTTGACGTGGGAGGATCAAGATGAACTTTTCTCTGAGGAGCTGACCTCGCTGTATCTTTCAATGAGCTTATATCATTTACTGATTGAAACTATTGAATATTTACATTTAATTGTTTTTGGTAGGACTTCAATTTTTCAAGAAGATGTCAAGATTGTCTCGGAAGCAAATCATTCTAAGATAAGCGTAAATATCAGGTGATCTCTTATTGTTGAAATATGAATTTTTACTGCTTTTGGCGCTTTTGTTCCAGAATGAGGTTTTTGACTTGTGTTTTGAGCAGGCCTTTCTCTGATGAAACTGGATTTGAAGTTCTTGATTTTTCAGTCCTTCTTGTTGTCAGGTCACTGTCAAAGAAAAAAACTGTTTTCTTGCTTGTTAGATACACGCTTTAACATTGCTAAGTTCTTGTTTTTTTGATGGTTGTTACAGATGTTTGCCTGGGTATCCTCATAGGTGCCCAAAGTTGCAAATAATATCAGAGAAAGGATTGTCAAAAGAAGATGCTGATAGGCTACATTCTCTGCTCGTTGATCAGGTTGGATTCACCTCTGCTTATCCAGAATGGTTTAAAAGCATGATATTTCTCGTTTATTTGACCTGACAACTACATTGTTGATTAGGATATCTGTTTCATGGCTTTCTTGTTATCATTTCAAAGTTACCTTATATTTTTATAACTTCTTTGGGAGAACATAAATTTGCCCCTTGATCACTTTGATTTAGCTTATGCAACTGATGTGTTTCCATTAGATTTAGGCACCAACTCGGTTGTTGCTAATGAATGCTTAAAATTCCAAATTCAATTATTGTGGGTTTTCAATTTGCCACCTGTAAATATTTGAGTCTCATTTTCTTGTTTCCTTTTCTTTTATTTTTGATTTTTTTTCTTAGGCCAATGTTAATGCCCGTGATGGACGTGTAATGATTTTCAATTTGGTGGAGGCTGCTCGTGAGTTCTTATCAGAAATTGCTCCATTGAAACCGCCGCTTATATCTGTATGTTAGCTTCTCTAACAGGACATGCTCATTAATGCTTTAGACGTAGCTGTCTTTAAACAGAGTTCTAATTATTTTGCATTTTCATATTCTGTATCACATAGTTATCCAATAAAACAGCACAATTGTAAGTCTTGGAGAAAATTTATCAACTATATTTTCTTTTGGAAGAAATGTAGAGTAGTATCTTTCATTATTCTTCTCTTTTATCCGTAGTTATTATTTGGTGTGCTTATTTTCTCTTGTGGAGATTTTGTCTTGTGCTTATGTTTGTTCAATACTCCTTTTTTTTTAAATTAACTTTGGCTGCTTTGCACATGACTTTATTGTCCTGAAATTTATTAACAATATTTTCTTGTGCTTATAATTTTTATGTTTTAGTCAGGTGGCTAATTGTGATGCACATTATTCTTGGTAGGTTCCCTCTTCAGGTTCTTCGGTTGGTGATAGCAATAGTAGGTTTAGTGGATCTTTCACTTATGGCTCAATCGATCTTTTTGGTGATTTATGTGGTGAACAAACATCATGGGGCGGTCATGGTTCAAAAGTGGCAAATGATAATTCTTATCAGCTTTCTGGGAAGCAAAGCTCATTTACTGATAAAAATAGAAGAAATGCTTTCTTGATGCACACTCAAACTTTAAACAAGGCCAAGAATGTTGTTGATGATCATTTTGTTAAAAGCATACATCCTAAAACATTGCATGATGTTAAACATGGTGCAATGCAGCAGGCCATTTCAAAACTTGATGTTCTTGAAGAAGACACAGAGTGTGACACCAAAAGTGAATCTTCAAGTGATCATGACACCCCTTTGGTAGGGGAACCATTAGGAAATGGGTCTGACATTGCTCTGTTTGAGGTAAATGCGAATTCAATTAATATTTATTCCGCTGATTCATTAGTTTTACTTGGCTACAAAGTATGATCTTGTTGGTTCTCTTTTTCCTTCCCAGTCAAATAAGAAATAATCCATAATATAATACTCCGTAATGATCATACAGAAAACACTCATTTAAAGATCAGATGAACAGTTCCTCTTCCATTATCATGTCTATATATGTGCTGCCTTTTTGTTGAGGTGGGTGTTACTGGTTTTGTTTCTATTTTGACTTGGCATAGATATAAGAAACAATATCATGAAATAGTTGGATTTTATAATCCAAAATTTGGCCATATATTTATAATTTGTTTATCGATAATATTTTAGAGGTTAGAATAAGGTACTGAGGTTATGAAATAGAAATCGTAATCATCAAGAGGATAAGTCTGCTGCCAGAGATGGCCCATGTCAACACTATTGATGACAAACACATGTTTTGATATTGTTGGAAACATAATGGGTTGGGTGATGACAAATACATGGGTTGGATGTTGCTGGTTTTGTTTCTAGTTTGATTTGGCATAGATATAAGAAACAATGCCGTGCAAAAGTTGAATTTTATAATCCAAAAAATGACCATCAATTTATAAATTGTTATCTATAATATGTTAGTGGTTACAGACTTACAGTAAGACACTCAAGTTTCGAAATAGAAATTGTAACCATTAATAGGATCAGTCTGCTACCAGAGATGTCCAGGTCAACACTATTGATGAGAAACACATGTTATGATATTTGTTGGAAACATAATGAGTTGCCCTACGAATGTGGCAGAAATGCTGCAAGACAGTGCTTGGGGATAAGAGATAGCTCCAATTGACAGAGCAGCAACACAATTTATATGGGCAAAGAACTATATGATGTATGAATTTCAATTTGTATTTTTAGGTATGGTACTACTGCTGCCACCGTTGTTCCAACAAGCTCTTTTGTTGTGTTTTCAGTTCTGTTGGATGTAGAATGGTCAGGGTCAAGGCAGATATTGTTTTGGGATTGGTAGATATTTAAATATCAGTTCTAAAGTTCATGAATTAAAAGATATATAAGTTTAATTCATACACATATTCCTCCTACTTTGCACATGATTTACAGGAGCATTTCTGCAATGTATTCATGTTTTGTCATTCAAGAAACATGTCCTTCATGTTCTATATTTAGTTGCATGTTCTCATAAGATGCATAGCATGCCCCTGAACTTGTTCATATCATCTAGATGATTATTGTTACACTACATGCGACCTTCATGCACATGGGTTCATAATTTCTTTCAATGTATTTTAATAAAATTTCTCTTGCTATCTTAGCTTAGTTTGGTTGTACTCATCTTTAGAATTCCACTGGTCAATCTTGACTATGTAAAGAAAAAGAACAAGCAAATCAGGGCTTTTGTGGGCAGCATGTGAGCATCAGATCTCATTAATTAAAGAGATGAACAGTATGAAATATTGATTCCTATAACATTAGCCATTGGTTCTCATGCCCTGTTGAATATTGCTGTTGCTATCATCTGGTGAGCTGTGATTGAGAAGACTCTTTGATCTACAGATTAAGTAGGTACTTGTTAGTGAGCATGTTTGTCAGAGCGCCATCCTTGTTTGCAAATGTGACTGAAGTTGAATCACATCTACAAATACAAACTGCTTGTGTTTTAACTTCAACCAAATGAGATTGATAGTTTGATATTGTACATTTGTACTACGAGACATTTTATTTTTACCTTTCTTTGCAGGATTCCAATGTTGAAGAGCACACAATTGCTGATGGTTATAGTTCAGAAGGCAAATCTTCAACCTCATCACGTTCTGCATCAGAAAAATCTGGCAAAAAGTTTCAGAGCAAGAAAAAAGATCTACTTATGGTACTTTATTTGGTTATGTTCTGCCATGAATATGTGACATATAATGAGCTTGTATTTGATTAACTTCAATGTTAGGTGCATCTGATCTACTTATGGTGCTTTTCTTGCTTATGTTCTGCCATGAATATGTGACATATAATGAGCTTGTATTTGTATTTGATTGACTTTGTTAGGTGCATCTCCTTCACTTGGTTTGCTCTTCTAAAAAATCACTTGCACATGCTTTGCCAGAATTATCTTCAGAACTTAACAGTTTAGGGGTATGTGTTGTATACCTTTTTATTCCTTCTTGTATAATTAATTAAAACTTCTTCACCCTGGACTATTTTGCGTAATGGGAATTTACTTTTTATTTGTTCAGATACTTTCAGAATGGGGCAAACTTTTGACCACCAAACCGCCCAAAACTTTCTCTGAAGCATTCAAACACACTTTTGGTCAACATATGGTTTGCATATCTATCAGTTCCTTTTTATTTTTAATATGAACTTTAGAGTTGTTATGATTAATCCTTTCTTTCCGGGCTTTTAATGCATTGACTAGATTGGTTCTCAAATCTCTGAGTTTTGGAAGACTGATTTGGATCTTAGTCAAGATAGTTCTTCATCACTTCCAAATTCTCGTTACTTGAGTGATTTCGAGGAAGTCAATTCCCTTGGTGAGTGTCCTCCTTGTAATTGTTTACAGATTACACTTTGTTTTATTGGCCTTGAATTTCTTTCTTGCATCCATCATTTTCTTATGACAAGGGCCTTGGCACACCTATAAGATTGGTCATGTCCAATTCGGTGCCAGAGGTATGTGGTGAGGACTGTGTTTTTTTGCACACAGATAAGCTTCCATGCTAATGGCTGTCTTGTGTATACTGATTTTTTATTTTAACTTGCATGTCTTTCTTCTTTCAGAACTTATTCCTCATGGGCGAATCAATAACAAGTTTCCTTTTCTTCTTTGAAGAATAGTTCTAGAAAATAATTGTGTTGACTTAACAAAGCAAGATAACTGCTAAAGGTGCTTCTGGACAAGGAGGACTGCCTTTAGTTATAATAGATATAAGCCTAGAAGCGTCTCCAGGACTTAAATTTTATGACGCAAACTCTGCAACACTGTTTGTGACCCTAATAACACTGATTGATGATTATCAAGTTAATGAATTACTATATGTGAAGATATGGATGAGTTCTTTTAAGATGCCACTTGATATGAAATCATGAAATTTAAATTGCTAGTTTCCGTGGTGATTTATAATGTTGAATTTTGAATGGTAAAAAAAGCATGGAAAGGATCATCATTCTAAAACTAAGCATGAACTGATATCAAAAGCTCAAGTAATGATGTGGGATTTGTTAATTGCTGATTGACCCATCACTTCAGCATACATTTTAGTTGCTTTAGTTAGTGAGACTTGATTGGTAACCTTAGAAAATTTGATGTTTATGATGTCATTTCAGCACATGTTCCCTTTTTATATGCTTTGTACTTCGAAAGCTTTCTAACTTGTGAAGGTACTTGGCCTTTGTTTTGACAGGCCATGGAGGCTTTGGTCATGTCGTACTTTGCAAAAATAAGCTGGATGGACGCCTCTATGCTGTAAAAAAGATTCGCCTAAAGGATAAAAGTCCTCATGTCAATGACAAGATTTTGAGGTATTCCACTCATTGCTTGTGTGCTAGTCATGATGTTGTTCCTTTCTTTCATGCGAAGAATATCTCTTGATACTTAAATATGAAAGTTGCTGAATTGTTTGATTTGAATTCTGTTACTCTGCTGACCTTTCAGGCCACCTTAATGAATATCTATAATTCAGGTGTTTTAAATTCTGGGAAGCTATTCTTCCCATCTATGGCATGAGTGAGCTTTTCTTTTAATTGTCTTCATTGCTTGCTTTAATAAAACACATGAGCAAATAAGTTCTGTTATGCCTTGAAATAGAGTTAATGATGATCTGCATGATGCACATTTAAAGGGAAACCATGTGCTATTCATCATATATATTATAGTTTTGGTTCATGAGATGTTCAATTTAGGAAACCTAAACCCCAATTCTGCCCAACCCCCAACACACACACACACACACACACACAAGCTTTGGCATTGGTCTTGGTCTTTCCCTTATTAAAACTCTGCCTTTCTCATCCCCCTCCTCGCCCTTAACCCTCGACATCACTTGGTGTATTGTACATTGAAGGTTGTGAAACCATATTCTTTTGCTCTGTATTTTCGCTTTTAACTTGTAGTCTTAACCCAGTCTACTGTAAATTGACCTAAATGTCCAAACCTGTGAATCCCCTTGTGCTACATGATTGCTTAGTTTCAGTGCTATGCTACTTTTCCCTAGGTTTATCAATTACTACTATCATACTGTTATACTCATTTACTCATTTATATCTGTCTATTAATTGATTTTTTTTTACCATGTGGCTGTTTCCTTCTGTAATGCGGATCAAGTCTTTTAAAGTTGGAATGCGTCTCTTATAATCAGGGGGCATTCTATCTGCTGTCATCCTTATTTGTTCTTTTTCTCGCCATATGAGACATTCATATGGTTCAGGATCTATGTTGCGAAATTCCACCCAAAAATAACATGCCAAATGACATGTTTGTGGAACACAAATATTGCTGGATGTAGTATATATATATGTGTGTTTTTTGGTTTATATTCAGAGATTCACTATAATGCATATTCATTTTATAATCATAATTTGGTTTACTGCATTTTTTGTTTTTACATGTTCCTGATATTCTTACCTAACTTTTATACATTTCGAACTTTGAAGTCTGAATTCAAATGTCATAGCTCCATTGAATTCATTGACGTGTGCAATTATGGTAAGGTTTGCAGGGAGGTAGCTACGTTGTCACGTCTACAGCATCAACATATTGTTCGTTATTATCAGGTAACTGATCCAATTATTCTTTGGTTCTCCTTTCTTGCTGTCATCTTCTGTGATTGTCTCAAAGAATTTCACAACCCTACTGAAATTGTCTTCCAGCTTTCTTTGGGTTTTATCTCTACAATGTTCAATTTCAAGCCTTATTGTCCGTCATGTTCATTTCATGTAATTGCAAAAGTTTGCAATTCCTGTTTCTTTATTTGGTGCGTGTAGTCTAATGGTTTGATGTATTTGGATTATAAACAAAAAGGCATGGTATGAAACTGGACCTGATACCCATCATGGGGACATCTATGGTTCAAGGACCATGGAGAGCCTTAGTTGTACCCAATCGAGCAATAGCCTGCCAAATGCTACGGGGCTCAGTGACAATAATGAGTCAGCATACTTGTACATTCAAATGGAGTACTGTCCAAGGTAAATATTTTACTCTCCAATTCAACTCCATCTATGTTACTAAAGATCTTTGTGCATATCATTATAGTCATAAATCTTGATGTGCTCATATTAAAAACTTGATATCTAAATGCCATTTCAATATTTGGAGTCTCCATGCCAGCTGCCAACATGCTTTTCAGTCCATGGATATTGTGTTTATACAAGCCTGTTGTGTGCAAAAGCCATTAAAAATATTTCATGGATGATGGTAAATTTCATGGATGTGCTTGTATTGTAATTCAGAGCATGTGGATATCATCAAATTCTATGATCTAATAACATTGAACAATGCTCCTTTGCCTTAGCATTTGATGATCTCACTATTCCTCTGGGGCAACTATCCTAGTCAAAGGTGAAAGGAGAATCTATCCCCTGTCATTATGAACTGCTCAATTGGCCAACTGAGCCCAGAAAAGGATACCATTTATATTCTACATGTTGTTGTGTCTTGTTTTAAAATAAAATATTTGTTGTACTTTGAGCGATACGCTGTAATTCCTGACCTTAAATACATAGAGTAATTTGCATGAGGAACCTTAGCAATCTAGGTCCCATGATTTTCTGTGTCATCAAAAGGCATGTGTAGAGATTTAATTCTTACTTCGTTAAACTTTATTACATCATTCTCTAGTTTCTGGAGATATAATATTTTCTTTTACACCACTATGAAAAGAATATTGGTTCTAGATACTACTTGTATATGTTATCAATTACACCATTGCAGACCATCCATTTTCACTCCAAGTTGTAATTAAAATTTCCGACTACAGCACATGTTTTACAAATAGGATTCACACATCCATCTTAACAATGATGATTGCTTAAAATGCCTAATATTAGTTCAGTCAAATCAAAATTTGATGAACCTTATCTTGCTTCAATGTGCACAGGTTTCTTGGAAACCCTTATCTGTATATGGAGTTATGGACTTGAATTGTGTAGATGTAAATCATGTAACTGATAGGTAGGACATTTGATAATGATTTGGGCTCTTCATGGATGGGCATTTCGAAGCTTTGTTTACAATGATACTATTCCATTAATTAATATATGTTACGCCATAAGGCCTAAAATAAATCTGGAATTACTGTCTACCATATCTTTACAGCTTTTATGATTTAGGATTTGCTTGTATCATTTTCACAATCAGATAGGTTTCTCCATGCCATTGTGCTCTTGCAAACTTGGTTTCCATTCTAACGCAATCAGATAACTTAGATGCTTCATCGTGATCTTCTCTGTTTGAAGGACTCTTCGTCAGGATTTTGAGGCATGCAATGATGCTCTTGACAAGGACTATACTTGGCTTTTATTTCGTCAAATTGTTGAAGGACTGGCGCATATACATGGTCAAGGAATCATCCATCGTGATCTAACACCTAATAATATTTTCTTTGATGTTCGCAATGACATTAAAATTGGAGACTTTGGTCTTGGTAAGTATAATTGTTTAATCACTAGTATCAAGGCTATCTCATCCACTGATGGAGGATTGCTTTTTGAATTGGTGTTTGGCCTCCTTTGTTTAAAGTATTTTATTTGGTGCAAATTTTATCATTTGCTATTTAGTTCTGATTGGTAAGTTTATGTTTATATCCAACTGTATCCAACATGTTCTATTGGAACTTGAACCCAATCTAAGTAGGACCTGACAAATTCAAATGATTGTTTAATATGGTTGCCTAACTTTTGCTTGGAAGTTGGAACACCACAAATCCTTGGTCATATGCTTGCTGAGTTTGATTTGGTTTCCATCTAGTAATGTTATGAACAGGTAATTCATATATTAGGATGCTTCAATTTAATGATGAATGTCATGTGGATATGGAATGGTTGAAGCTTTAGGCTCCTAAAATAGTGGTTTTCTATTTAGGTAGATATTGTTCTTATAAAGGTATTGGTTTTTTGGGGAAAACAGTTCTAGAAGAATCAAGAAAAATTAATTATAGTATATTCAAGACTTCATCAAATGAGGGGCAAAAGGTTCTCTTGTTATTTTCTTTTCATACTACAAGTAAAATCTTTAAAACCACTTCATGCTGTTGGCATAGAAAAGAAATTTCTATATTAGTCATCTTTTTTTTTGGTATCTGATATCCATTTTTTTATTATGAAATCAATTTGGTGATGTATGCTCTTGTTGTCTGGAATAAATTCAATTTTTATCTCTGTAACTATTTTGATTCTTATTTGCACTTTACAATGTAAATTAAGGCTGCTTTCCTATATTAAGATAATTTTTGCTAAAACCATCGGAACTTCTTTAGCCAAATTCTTAAAATTAGAGGAGCTAGATCATGATCAGCATTTACTTACTGAGACTAGTGGAGTTTCTGTGGATGGAACTGGTCAAGTTGGAACTTACTTCTACACAGCACCTGAAATAGAGCAGAGGTGGCCACAGATTAATGAAAAGGTCAGGTATCATATTCTTGATGTGTCATGTTCTGCAATTTTGTGTACTATTAGTTGCTGATCTAATTTGCAATATCTAGAATTTCTCATGATATTATGATCACAATAACCTCTGTATTGAGAATTTCATCACCAATGTCTTTCCATGGTTATCTTTTATTTTAGATATTGTAAGCATAATTGTTCTCTTTTTTTTTTTTTGGGGGCCACTATTTACAGGTTGACATGTATAGCCTAGGAGTTGTATTTTTTGAGCTGTGGCACCCTTTTGCAACAGCAATGGAAAGACACATTGTCCTTTCAGATCTGAAACTGAAAGGATTGCCCCCTCCTTCTTGGGCAATCAAGTTTCCAGATCAAGCAGCCTTGTTGCAGCGGTTGATGTCTCCAAGTCCATCTGATCGTCCGTCTGCTAGTGAACTTCTACAGAATGCCTTACCTCCAAGAATGGAAGATGAATGGCTGAATGGTGTGATTCTGAGTTAATATGGTCAAAAATTATGTTGACATATCCTAGGTGCTTTTTTCCCTCAAGAATAATGGCACATCTTTAGCTATGCATTCTGAATTTTGATGCAGATGTACTTAGGACAATCTGGACATCAGAAGATACATATGTCTATGATCGTGTGGTATCTACTATTTTTGACGAGGAAAGGTTGCTTATAAAAGACCATCAACAACATGTTAGTAGTGGAAAGATGTCCAGAGATGAATCTTCATTTGGGCAATGCAATGAATATGATACTGAGCTCCAAGATAAAATTTTTGATGTTACCAAGGAAGTATTCAGACAGCATGGTGCGAAGAGATTGGAGATTTCACCTATGAGTGTTTTAGATGGTTGCCATCCCATTGACAGGTTATCATCTAATTTTGGATCAAATATGTTATTATTTTTTAATATTTTTGTATAGTGGTGTAGTCATAATTGTGGAGTTCTTTACCCATGTCTTGCAGGAAAGGTGTCAAGCTTCTAAATCGTGGTGGAAATATGCTTCAGCTTTGTAATGAATTGCGGTCACCATTTGTTACTTGGATTTCTTCACAACAGGTACTTGCTCCTGAAGATCTTGATAATGAAATCCTGGAACTATTCTGCAATTCATTTAAATATGTTAACTATACTCTGTCAAAGCTGTCCATATTCATCCTTTTATTGACTCTTGGTAAAAAGCAGTTTGTTTTTAGAATTTTCAGAATCCCATTTTGAAGTTATCTTTGTGATTCTTGATTAATTGTTCCCTTTCCTTTCTGTTTCATTTTCACACATGTGGACGATCTTCCTGCTTGCTGCAAAAACATCCTGCTTCTTAAATTCATGTGACAAAATAGCTTTTAAATGAAAGAACAATATGAATGCTCTTCTAGCTATGCGCATTCAATATGCACTAGGTAGCTCATTGCCTATTTGATAACTTCATGTTATGCCATGATTTAATTTTTGTCATGGGAGTAAAATTTATATAAGTTTCTGTATGTTTTTAACTTTTTTCTGATTAAATAATTATTTTTTTTTTGTTGCTTCCCTAAACCATATCATATTTGTCATAAACTCAACTACCAGCAGATCTCAACTTTCAAGCGCTATGAGATCTCCTGGGTTTACAGAAGGGCGATTGGCCATTCAACCCCACTTCGCTTTCTTCAGGTCTTTGCATTACCCTGTTATTTTTTTTTTGTTAATTTCATTTTGCTTAAGTCTCAGATTTTTTAATTTATACTTTCCTCAAAGTCAACTGTGATTTCTACAAATGAAGATTTCTTCAGGGGGATTTTGACATTATTGGAGGTGCCCCGTCACTGACAGAGGCAGAAGTAATCAAGGTATCATCACTGAACTCATTCAAGGAAGTTGGTGACAAATGACATGCTATACTTAAAGACCTTTAGTTACCGGATGATATGATGCCCAGTTGTTGTTGTTGTGCCAGAATTATGCATTTCTATTTTTCTTTTTGCTATCAATTTCTTAATTATCGAGTAAAATTGTGCTGTCTTGGTTTTTTGTATGCATGTCTGATGAGTACTCATATTGATCTCAACTATGTAATGTGTGACAAAAACAACTTTTGGATTGCTAGTTCCATATGTTCCAATAATGGTCAGCAGTTGAATCTGTTTATTTTTGTGTTGAATTAAGGGATTTCTTTGTGTTGCTATTTTACACAACTTGAAGGTTAAGGGGTTCTGCTAATCAACAGTTTCTTCTGCTTCATATCTTTGATGGCTTCCATATCTAATTGTTTAGTTAGATTTTTTTGTTGAATTTGATGAACAAGTTGTGCATGTGTTTCACATGAGTCATCTTATATTTCTGGTATTACTAATAGGGCACACACTTGAAATCTTGGTTGACCTCAAAATGCTTCAGATTGTCTGTCTTTGTAAGTTAACAATTAAATTTCTTCTCCATCATATGTATGCATATATATTTACAAAGTTTCGTTCTCCAAGAGTACACAAATGAAGTTTTTGATGTTCATTCCAGAATTGTGCCTAACAGATTCCATCAATCAAATTGGCTTTTAATTTTCACACACACACACACACACACACATATATATCTTAAATCTTTGACCTTGACTTGCCACACCCATAAAAGGTTGCTTGTTGATGGCTGACCATCACGGGTTTAACTTGAGAAACGACTTATACATCCAAGGGTAGCAATGCTGATATTCAACCTTACGTAGCCCTTATGTTAAGACTTGTAAAATGGACTACTGTTTTATGGATCTCCCGACCTTAATGTGCCCATCTTCATCGATTTTTTTTTAAATATTAAAATGTAAAGTGGAATGGGTTAAACTGAAAATAAAAGTGATCTTAATGGGCCCAGTCTAATTACAGCTTAAATGAAGCCAATTACATTTGCCTTACATTAGCTAGTTGTTTATCAAGATCAAAAGGGACTGCAAATGATACTTCTTTGTGAACCAATCCACTCTTTGCATAAATGAGGTGAATTCTATTTTGGTGTAATATCCTTGTTAGTTGAGAATATAGGATCCTCAAGATAGTGGAACCTGGTTTATGCAAATCTGTGTGGGTTTGGTTCGTCTGAGTCATGAATTGTGTGGAAGCATGATAAAAGATATTGCAGTTCTGCTAGTTGCTATGGAGGGGATTATTGACTATGTCAAACCTTAGAACTGTTGTGTCATGAGAGGGATGACATACATTTTACATCTACTAGGGGCTACATTTTCAATCTGTCTGAAGTTTTTCATATAATACCCAGGTGGTAGTGGATATTGCAACCCGTTTTCTGAATCCTGATGCCATAAGTATTCAGCTGAATCATGGTGCCCTGTTAGAAGCAATTTGGACCTGGGCAGGGATCCCTGGCGAGCATAGACAATGTGTTGCTGAGGTATGCTACTCAGGCTTTTTCCATAAATGAAATGGTAATTTTTATTATTTTTAAATAAACTGACATTTCTGCTTGAATGAAGCTTCTATCTTCAATTACGTCATCTTGTCCTCAGTCTGCCATTCGTAAAACCAACTGGGCATTGATTCGGAGACAGCTCCTTCAGGTTAGTAAATTGACTTGTTGAATTTTAGTTTTATAGTAAATTGGCTTGTCAATTACCGTAGTGTAAGTCAAGACAGCAATGCCATGTAGCTCCTAGCCTAGAGTAGAGATTTTGGGATGAAATAAATCTGATTCCCAAAACTGATTATTTTTGTGATATGTATGGCTTTTTTTTTTTTTTTTTTTTTGTTTGAAGAGCCAAAGGCTGAATTTATAAAAACAGAAAGGAAGCTAAGGAAAGTCAAAATAAATTAAGTCCAGAAACAGAAGGAACAACAGCAGCTATTAATAACTAAAACCAAAAGCATTAAACTTTTCATGATCCAACGAGGGAGATCTCTGCCTTGGTGAAATAAAGAAGTCGTGTGAAGATTGATGGCATGATTGGCAAGACTGGTAGCAGGGGCTGTCCAATTGCTTGGGATTACATGGATTGCAGGGCTTCGAAGAGAGCTGAGGAGGTGTTTGATGATGTGAATCCAATCAAGAAGACGCCAGGAGCACAGATGAAAGTCAGTATTGAAGAGATTAATGATCTGAGGATTGGTAATGAACACATGCTGGATATTTGGACAATAATTGGAAGCATCTTGGAGGGCCATTTTGCAAGCATGAAGATACAACTTCCAAAGTATTTTGACTATGAATACAACTACAACCTGCAAGAACAACCAAATGATTGGCATTTGAAACGAAAAACCCTGATTTACCTACCTATGCTGCATCATTCCAGACGGAGGAGGAGAAGAGAAAAAGATTATCTGAATTTGAGAAGTTGTTTAGAATGATGTTCCTGCTCATTTGATTAGAGTGGCCTTGAGAAAAATCTCTTGCATGAGCAAGGGATCTGCAAACAATGGCTGGGCAATTTGGATGCACATGATTAAAGAGCGCATCACAACGAGATTTCCAAATATACCAAGCTGCAGCTGCAATGACAGACTTATAAAAAATAGAATGATTTAAACCAATAATCCATCAGGGAAGAGGAAGTTATGATTGGTTCTGTAACTCAACTCATTCCAAATTAACTGAGATTTCCTGCAATAG
This sequence comes from Dioscorea alata, assembly GCA_020875875.1. NCBI lineage: Eukaryota > Viridiplantae > Streptophyta > Magnoliopsida > Dioscoreales > Dioscoreaceae > Dioscorea > Dioscorea alata. Next base: position 3,348,115 of record CM037015.1, on the reverse strand, counting down.
ATGATCAGGTGCTCAAGAGTTTCATAATCATCACCACAAAGAATGCACATGTTTCTGGGGCCAAGATTAAGAGAGTAGAGGTATTCACTGGTATTTACCCTCCCATGAAAGGCCAGCCAGATGAAATGCTTTACTCTGGGGCCGACCTTAAGGGACCAAATAATTTTCCAGCCAACCCAAACATCAGTGGGAACTATTCTGCAATTTAAAAAATGGTAAGTGGAAGCAGAAATTTTGCAGTTTTGAGATCTAGGACCCTAGACCCAAAAATTGGAATCAGAATGATCAATTTGCCCTAGATTGGAGATAAGATGAGTAGCATTAGGCCCAAACAGATCAATCAAATGATGAATGTTCCAATTATCCCCTTCAATCAGATCAGAGACATTACTTTCCGCCAAACTCAAATCCATATTGACAAAAGTAGGATTGAGGGCTAGGGGAATTTCAGAAAACCAAGGATCAAACAGGAAAGAAGTGTGGCTGGGATTGACAGCCTTAATCCTGCAAAACGGTTTAAGCTGATTCGCAGAAAGACAAAGCCTCCGGAAAAACCACGAACAATTGGATGGACTTGAATCTCGCCAGACATTGAACTCACCATATTTGGAATGAAGGATGTTCACCCAAATAGTATCATCAGCATTATTAAGGAATTGGAAAACATTCTTTGCCATAAGTGAGTGCTTAGCAATTAGAAGGTTCCTAATACCAAGACCCCCCTCAGTTTTGTCTAGCATAACATTACTCCAAGCAACAGCATGGATGCCCTTTCGATTGCCACCCTTATGCCATAAGAAATCCCTAACAACTTTGGAAATCTCGTGCAAAACAGAGTCAGGAATGGGATAGATGGAAGTAGGAATGGAGAGGAGAGATGAGTTAATCAAAACAGTCTTGGCAGCAGGAGAAAGTTTAGAATGTTTCCATCTAGCATAGGCTCTATGGATTTTGTCCATCATAGGATCAAAGGACATTACTGCTAGCCTTTTAGAGGTAATAGGAACCCCAAGATAGGTCAACGGAAAGGAAGCAGTTCTAAACCTAAGAATAGAGCAGATTCTGTTAGCAACTCGAGAATTGAACCAGGAGGGAAAATAGATCGCCAATTTGGATAAGTTAGGAGTTTGACCTGTGAGACGACTATAAATAGAAAGACATAAATTGATATTTCTGGCAGTCTGTCTAGAAGCATGAGAAATGAGGACCAAGTTGTCAGCATACATCAAATGATTAAAATTATAATGAAGGCCACAATTAAAACCTTGAATCATGTTTTGACAAAGAGCAAAATTAAGCGTTGAGGAAAGGTTCTGGGAGACTAGGATGAAGAGGTAAGAAAAGATAGGCCCCCCTGTCTAACCCCCCTAGATGATTTAATCCAGGGATATATGTATGCTATTTGACTGAATGTGGTTATGCACGTCCTAGCCTAGTGTAGAGATTTTGGCATGAAATAAATCTGATTCCCAAAACTGATTATTTTTGTGATATGTATGCTATTTGATTGAATGTGGTTATGCACGTCCTGTATGAGGGATTGGGGAAAAATTCAAAGGGTGTGATTCTTTTTTATCTGGTGGATTTATGCTGCGTAACTTGACTGATCATGATTGGCTGAAATTGCTTTGGCCAACTTCTGTCTGATGGTTAGTTGAATCTTTCCTGTGAAGTACCCGTTCTAAATAATGAAAGTTTATTTCTACTATGAATGGTTTGGGAGGACTTCTTATTAGTAAATGGTTTGATCTCTTGTGTAAAAGAACAATGCTGATATTTCCGAATTACAGCTGCAGCAGCATACTTGCAAACAACTTGCCCAACATTGTTATTATTAATTCTATTATCTTCATTATTATTGTTCAGTTATTCATTTATTTACTGGTAAGGAGTAAGCTTGGTAGTTGAGAAAAGTACATGATTTTCCTGTCTTAACTTTTTAGAGCATTCAAGGAAGTATAGTTCATGGACTGAAATGAGAGTTTGGTTGAGAAGCATGCAATAGTATTTGGCACAGTTAGAAGGAAACAATAGGATATGGTGACTCACCCAACATACATTAGTAAATATGTATTAATTTTCTGTACTTGCAAATCTTTTATGTGAATTAGTGTGAATATATTATCCCTATTTTCCTTCTCATTATGTGTTCTCTCTTCATTCTTTTTTCTTCTTGGCATTTCATGATATTGTGATGAAGACTCCCAAGTGTGATATGAATGTTCAACCTAAGGATGTGTGTATATAGATAGTTGGAAATGGGAGGTTTAATACCATGTAATATGCTCAGAATAGTTAAATTTGCAAATAAAATCAAATGACTTAAAAATTGCTTTAGTTCTTGGAGAAAGGTGCCTTCTTTGTTTTATTATTGTAATGCATGTGATTTGGAGGCTAGATTCCTGCATGATAACATGGATTGAACTTTTACACAAGTAGTCCACTAAATTTGCAAATTGATCAGCATCTGTGACCATTCAAAGATCATTTGGAAGGGAGGAGTACCTTTAGAGAGCTCATAGTAAGAATGATTTACTGTGATGAGCAAACAGTTGTCCTAGTTAGTTGACTTCTTAAAATATCAATTGAACTTTTCAACAACTTAATGATGAACAATGGATCTTTGGAAGGAAATCTAAGGTTGTTCTTCTAGTTATTGAAGTGCCCTTCAACAACTTAATATATTTAATCTTTGTGACTTCAGATTATACCTATAGCTGTCCAATCAGGCGTCAATCTCTTAAAGTTAACACCTAGGGAAATGTGAAAGACAACTAGCAATTCTTGATTCATGTTAGTGAATCTATCGTTTCACATCATCCACAACTCGTAATTTCTTCAAAAAGCTAAATGCTTTTCCTTTCTTTGATGAACGAGGAAATATATACTTAATTGGGCAAGTGATATTGCTGATATTGAAATCTTGACCTTTTCAACAATGTTTATTTGGTGTCATTACTGGTTTCCTTATATTTGATTCAGGATAGAGATAGCTGGAAACAGAAAGAGACCAATAAAATTTAAGAAGTCAACTGCTCACTTTGTCTAGTTGTATATCATTTCCTAAATTTTACAAAAGAATTATAGCAATCTCCTTTGACCAAATGTTCTTCCTGTTTTCCTTCGCTATTTACCAGAAAAAGTGAATGTAGGATGGAAATAACTTCTGAGGGAATCTGAAGGAATGGTTCAAGAACATAGAAACCTAACATGGAGGTTTCAGTGGAACTTTCATCTGACTTTGTAAATCTAGGAGAAAGTTTTATATCTAGAAACTTCAACCTTGGGATCCCACCAATTTTATTTCAATGATACCAGACAAAGTTTTAGTTAATTATTCATTTTTAAGCCATTATCTGTTCTACATTGCATGTAGTGGATTCAGTTAGTGCTGTATAATTTAATGCTTGCTCAACTGCATTAAAGTAACATCTCGATCGAGAACATTCAGACGCATGCTTGAATTGTTCTTCTATACAGGATCGGAATATTTCTGCAGCAACAGTTGACCGATTACAAACAGCAGACTTAAGGTTTTGTGGATCTGCAGAACAAACCCTTGCTAGATTGAGAGGGGCTCTTTCTCCAGGTTTTGTCATGTCTTTATTTGTTTCTTTCTATTGTTGATTGAGAAAAACTATGTATGATAACTACAAAACAATTGCAGATAAATTTACCCACAAGGCCTTTGAAGAGATGTCAGCCCTTTTAAGTTATTTAAGAATCTGGGGGATTGAGAAAAATATTTCTGCAGATGTCCTCCTACCCCCTCCTGAAGATTATTATAAGGACCTCTATTTTCAGGTGAGAGACTATGCCATGTCTGCTCCTTTTCCTTTATGGTGCATTATTCCTTGAAATTTTTATTTTAGAAGTTTGGACAGCAATCTCCATTTTACAATCAAGTACCATGTCCTCGTTATATTCTTATATAAATCCAAATGATGTGTAGCAGGGCATGTGGTCATCTTTTTGTATTCCCAAGCAGGAGAATGTTTGTTGTGTTAATGTCAACCTGAAGTTAGCTTGTGTTTGTGTCAGCATGAGTGTGACAATTTTGTCAAAAATTTTCCCTAAGTTTCAGTCCTGATTGATTTTGCTTAGTGTTACTTTGTTAGAAAATCCACCCTTTTAAAGGTTTGGTAACTTGATAATTGGAATATAGACTTGCCTTTCCTTCTCGTTTTCCCTTTTAGCATGATTATGCAGTTTGAATCAGCAAGATGATTAGTATACTTTGTTTTTCTATATAGCACGATAATGATGATATTGTTGGGTCATTATCTTTTGTATTATCATTTAATTTTACCATAATGCTATAAGCTATGAGTGCCTCCAAACAAAATTTGAGTTCATAGAAGTGTGCAATAGTGAATGTTGTGCTGGTTTAGTTTCTGACTCCATTATCGGTTAATATTGTCTATGTAACTACTTGTTGGTTGTTTCTGACTGCATTATGGATGAATAGTGTGTGTGTGTGGTATTGATAGCATCTTTGTTAGTCAGTATAAAAACACTCTCACTCAACTTAACAGAATTTTTTAATAGTGTGCATTCCTTTGGTTGTCTAACAGTCTGGATATATCATTGCACAGATACATTTCAAGGAGAATAGTCTTGGAGCAGCTTATGAGAGAACTTTGTTTGCTCTAGGAGGCTGCTATAATCATCTACTACGTCAAAAGTGGGATCATCAGCATGTAGGTTAATCATATCTAACCTTGTTATCCTCATTTTCTTTTGTCAAATAATCTTGTAGGCATATACATTAACTAACCAAAACTTCTATTCTGCTATGTCACATTAATATTGACAAATAATGTTAATGTAATGGTATATCTTGATCATGAAATCAAAGAGGATAAATAAGCATGCATATTGATAAATGATCCTGGAGTTGTCCTTGATTAAATGGAGATAAGTACTTTTTATACCTTGTATATTGGTCTAGTCATATGTTAAGTCTTGAATGCCATTTATTGTGCTTTATGCCATCTCTTTGCACGTCTTTATTTGTGCCTATGATAGACCATTCTCTCTGTTCAACTGAAACATAGGCATTGGGCATGACAAAATTTGAAAATTTCTAGATTTTAGCATTATATATTGATTATTGATCAGAAGTTAATTGTGTTTTCTAATAACATCTTAACTTGAAAATCCACTGATCTTGGGTCAAAGAGTTCATTACTCGATGTAGAGAGAGTAAAGGTGTGTTCTTCAGAATTTTTGGGTTCTTTACATCGTTAGTATCATGTTCCATTTTTTTATTTTTTATTTCTATAATTTTCTTTTTCCCATATCTTGTTCTTTCTTCGCTTTGCTTTCTCTTTTATTCTATATTTGTTTATCCTGAAAGATCTGACTAAGTCCTAATTAGCCATGTTCCTATGAACGAATAAAATTTGTGAGGTATCTATTCATATGGTCATAGCCCTTATAACTTTGCAGCCATGACCCCAAATTGCAGATATTTTAATTAGGAATTTAGTGATTAAATAGCCACGAAGTACAACTCGCCTGTCTCCATGGAAAATTTGCACGGATAATCAGCGGTAAGTTATATCTTTGGCCTAATTTAACATAAAATGGGTATGCTCAGTCACACATGCTTAAATAAGGACCAAAATAAAATTAAACAAACACAGTTATATATAACCCTATTTTTGTTTTCAAAGAATGCTCCCTAGTTTAGGTCTGCAAGAAGTCTAAAACAAACTAGATGTACTCTCACATTTTTCAATTTCTTTTGCAGAAATCTTATTCTCCGAATGCAGTTGGAGTCAGCCTTGCATTGGAAAAGATATTTCCTCATTCTTCAGTTGATATCAGAAATTTCAGGTTTGATCTCTTTCGTCATTCAATTGATTTCCTCTGAAGTTTACTCACAACTTTCTGAGGAATTTTTACAACCTGCCACAATGCTGATACAGATGTGAAAACCATATTGGTATTCTTGTCTGTTCAAAAGGTGGAGGTGGGCTGCTGCAAGAACGCATGGAAATTGTTGCGGAGTTATGGCAAGCAAATTTGAAGGTCTGCTGAATCATTCACATGAAACATATCAGACAATTGTTTCCCAATGAAAGTTACTATGGTTTATTTTCCTTATAACTTAAAAATAACTTAATTACAGGCAGAACTTGTTCCTCTGTTAGACCCAAGTTTAACTGAACAATATGAATATGCAAATGAGCATGATCTCAAATGCCTTATTGTCATAACTGAAGCTGGTCTATCTCAAACAGGTCTAGTAAAGGTAATAATTTCTTTCTTCCTTTAGAAATGATTTATGTTATTTTTTTGCCCACTACTAGATGTATTGTCTTCCAACAAATTATATAATTCACAGTTTCCAGAGATTGCGAAGGTGTTTGTCTCATTTGGTCTCTATATACTTTGTGGGCCTGCATCTAATAGATTTAAATCGTGTGGATAGCTTTTCTGACATACTTACAAAGAAGGAGAAAATCAGAGATTGTAGTGGCATTCTTAATGAAGTTGTAATTTATTATCATGCTATTTGAACTGTTTAGAAGCTTATTTATTTTATTTCTAGTTTGCAGCTACATTAATATCTGTGTTCGAGGTACTCTGTGAACAATCCACAAGTTATCATGTGCAGGTTCGTCATCTTGAGCTGAAGAAGGAATGGGAGGTTGGTAGGAACCAGCTTGTCAAATTTTTGACAGAAGCAATATCTACGCAGTTCCGGAATCTTCCAAATTGGAATTGATCAGATCCATATTTCTTAGGTATGAACCTGAATTCTATTTGTTATTTGGATTAGTTAAGAGCTTGTGTATAGTCTTGCTCTCTAAGCATTATGATGCATCATAGTTTGGAATTGCAACTACAATATTTCCTTTGATGACAACATATTTTCTGTTAGTTCTGCCGGTTAGGGTTTGTGAACTTAGAGAAACAATCTCTCACTTAAGCACTCAAGAATAGCACACACAAACCACACAAGAGAAGACACAAGACGTTGGTAATTCAGTTCGGCGTCCACTCGCCTACGTCTGGGGGGCCAAGCTTGGAGATCAACAATCCACTAAAAGAGGTAAAAATAGAAAAGTACAAACACACTTGTCACTCTCTTTCACATACAAAAAATACTACCCTCTCTAGATTGTCCGGTACCTCCCTACTCCCTCTTTCAAGAGTCGTACCCAATCTCAGACCAAATATAGACGCTTCAACGTCCCAAATATAGCACATACCTCTTTTAGAATCTCCGTGGCTACTAACTTTAGAACCTTCCGAAATTAGCTGTTGCAACTTCTGTTGTAACATATGTTGCAACATGGCCCTGACTGTTGGTTTGACTGAGTTCTAGCTCCATTGCTAAGCGACCTCAAGACCCATCAATCACCTGGTCATGTTTAGTCCGAGTCGATGCAGTCATATCACCCGATCCTGACTACCGGCAACTAACCTCCCTCCTCAGTTCCTCACCACACAGTCCCCTCGCAAGGGGCGCACGTCCTATGTGCGTCTTCATGAAACTTTCCAAAGTTAGTCTTCACTTCACCCAAGTTTGGCCTTCAAATCTTCAACAAAGATCTTCAATCAATCATCCAAATCTTGCCAACAATAGGCATATCTTCAATCATACCCTTAATAGTCTTCATCCAAATCTATTAAGGCTCTTCAAATCATATCTTCAATAATAGTCTTCAAATCTTTCCATTGAGAGATATTTCTTCATTTAGCTCCACCCATATTTAGTCTTCAATCATATATCCTAAATATGGTCTTGATGGGATCTTGATGCAGTTATGAGTAGTATTAATTATATAAGTGGTTAAGAATCAGTGTTTCTGAATTAGAAGAAAAGAAGGAGTTCAAGGGCGCCAACAAGTGAGGTTTTGAGAAGAGAAAGACGTAAGTTGCCCTCCACAGTTACATCCGGTACTCACAGGAGGAAAGGGCAAGGTGGTAACTTCACTCAAAACGAATCGGTATGGGGAGAGGGAAATTACATTAAGTGCCCTCGGACTGTTACTACTGTTAGACTGAGGAACCAGGGGTAAAAGGGTCATCGGGCCGGGAATTAGGGTTCTTTATAAGAACACAGGCTGCAAAGGGGGAAGCATCTGGATCCAGGTGGAGGCTTCTCCTTCCTCTTGTCTTCTTCTCAATTTCTAGATTCCTGTGGGAATTGTGACCATCGGGCCGGGAGTCCCTGGTTTGGTGGATCTTGGGTCTCCAGGAAGGAATTCCTCAGATCTGAGAGAGTCTGTGAGTTATGTTGTGAGTGTTTGTATGATGTGCTGGTATGTATGGTGAAATAAGTGTTGTAGTATGCTGTGTGATCTGTTCTGTAATCAGTAGCTGGTTTGGATTGTTGTGGAAGTGATTCTCGTGAGAAGCTATCGATTTCCTTATGTTAATGGCCATGCGTTGTTTCTGAAGTAACTTGTTAATTTAATTTCTGTGAGAGTTGTGTCCCTTGTATTTGTGCTGTTAATTACTGAAATTAGCTGTGGTGCTGTAAGAGTTTGCATCAGATCTTGTCTTCAACTTGTTGCTTGCTTGATCTACTTGCCAAAAATACAAGTGTCTTCATTTAGACTTCATGAAAGTTGCAATCTTCTTGCCAAAAATAACTTCACCAAGATCTCCATTGATATTTTCCTCCTAGTCAAGTTTGCTTGCCATGTCATCATTCTTTATCCATGCCACATCACCTAGGTTGCCACGTCACTTTGACTAGGTGTCAAATTATGCCAACTAAAAGTGCATTTGCACTAACAATTTCCATGGAGTGGATTTACTCCTAGCATTTTAAATTTTATAATTCTTTTTCATGGCTTGCAACCTGTGTAGAGAAACTGAGACATAACCTTCAATATATTCATGATTAGGAGATATTATGATCAGTTTGCTATGCCAGAAATTTATTTTTTATCTTTTTAAAAAAATCTTTATCTTTTCACATAAAAATGATGATAGCAATAAAATGGATAAGTCATATCCCAAGACACCACAATCACATACCAATGATATGATGCCCCTGCACACCCTAGAACATCACAACATTGACACTGCAACCCACTGTACAAAGCTTACCTGAAAGGGGTGGGATCAAGTATAGAACACCAAGCGCAGGCGAGGACTAGCTATAATGCAAATTTTGTGCCAAATGAAACAGTTGATAGTGGATGGATGACCAATCTTGTTGCAGCAATACCAAAATTGTAGAAAATGATTGTAGTGGACTACACAGAAGAATTTTTTTCAGGCTTTTTGCAGCATTCATTGACTTGGCTGAGACAGAATCCCAGAGGGTTCAGAGGTACATCAATCGCCTTGATATTTCCATTAATGATTGTTTCTTTGCATAATATTTATTTTGTTGAGGATGCTCATAGTATGGCAAGCAAGGTAGAGGTACAATTTGAGCCCTAGACTAGGTCAGGATCTGGCGCCAATCGCAATAACTCTCAGCAGAGAGAGCTGTATGTGGATTCCTCAACTCAAGAACCCCTACCACCTAAGTCAGTCCCTAAAACAGGCTATTTGTTGTGGGAAGGTAAATGTGACTAATATATGCATGTGAATATCTTCATTTGTGAAAATCATAAAGGTGCAGTTACTTGTGATGTTGTAGATATAGATGCTTGTCATATACTATTAGGCAGGCCTTCACAATATGATGCACACACAAAGGGGGAGAGAACACATATTCCTTCATTAAGGCTTTTGGTAAGTCTAATAAATCTGGAGTTTTGTTCCTTGCTAAATGCAAGGATGGAGTATGTATTATTGTTGAACGAAGAGGTAAAGAAGCACCCATTTTAAAGACCTTTGTTGGCATTGTGGGTAATGATCTTCTTGAGACCCTATCATCCATGAGAGAGATTGAACATCAGATTGATGTTATAGAGAAAGTAAGAGTCTTTGCATAGTTCCTGCCCTTTTAGTTCCCAAGGAAGATGTTAGGTGGTGTATATGGGACTGCCGCGCTATCAACAAAATAACAGTATGATATTGGTTCCCTATTTGTCCTGACAATATGTTAGACCATTCACCAAGCTCAAAAATTTTCTTCACGCTGAATTTACGCGATGGCTAACACTAGATTCATATTAAACAAAGTGATGGATGGAAGAAAACCTGAGGAAGGTTTGTACGGATGGTTAGTCATTCATTTGGATTGTCTAATGCCCCATGTACTTTTTTGAGATTGATGCATCAGCTTCTAAAACCACTTCAAGGGAGGTATGTGGTAGTGTATTTTTATGACATTCTTTTTTACAACACCAGTGAATAAGAACATCTTTGCCACTTGAGAGATGTCCTGACAGCTTTCAGTTGGAATAAACCACATGTTAAGATGAAATGTAATTACTTAACTGATCATTTCGTTTTTTTGGGACATTTGTTTGGTTTTGTAGGATAGCATGTGGATGATTCCATGCATTCTGTTAGAAAATAATATATATGTTTAAAATATAAGGGTGCTAATGTATTTTAAGTTAAGTTTAGTAAGCCCTAATCTTACTCTTACTTAAAGAGGGTTGTGCCTCAATTGCATTTTAGTAAGAAAAACTATTCTTTCCTTTCAAATATTGCGTCTTTTTTTTTCATAGTTTGCTTGCTTGTTTGGATTGCATTAACATGATATCAAGAATGACGTTGTGGAGGGGGAAGAAAAGAAGGATCTTGGTGGCACTATGGCATTGTGGCTATATGACACTGTAGGCACGACAGTTGCTACTATTCTATACTGTTTTGCACTATTTGGCCCTGCAACAATTTTTTTGGAATGATTAGTTTTTCCATAAAGGTCTCAAGGTGAAATTAATGCCCATTTAGATAGTTCCAACTATAGATATTAGTTTTATGTAATGATATATTTTTTTGAAGAAAAAGATATACCGAAGTATGTTGATGGATCTTTGGTTATGCCTATTCTTGATATAAAGCATGATAATTCTATAGAAGTTTTGCTAATCACAAACAATGCCTATGAGAGTAGTATATCGCTAATACAAAAATAATCACATTGATTAACAATGTGGTTATCCATGATATTGTTTTTCAATTATTAAAATTTTCTGGTGCTAAAGTTGCATGGGATTTTCTGGCAAATTTATATATGCATGATAATAATGCTAACAGAATATCAATTACAAAGACAAATATAATCCGTTCGCTAAGGTGGCTCTTCTATTCAAGATTTTTATACTAAATTAAGTTTGTTGTGGGATCAATTAGCACTCATGGAGTTACTAAATAGCAAGCAAATCCGGTTTTTCTCAATATAGAGGAAAATCAAGTTTGACTCAATTGTTGATAGGATTAAGAGAAGATTTTCATTCTTCCCACTAAACACAAATTCCCTGTTTATATAATCTTTCAACTATGTTGATTGATTCTCGCTCTACGAATCATGTGCCTCCCTTAGATCTGCCTTTGTCCGTTTACTTTTTCAATTGATAATCCTAAACTAGTTTATATTGTTGATGGCCCTATTATCCCCTTCAAGGGATTGGTAGTCATAATTTATCTGACGTCGCTCTTGATTATATTCTATATGTTTCCAAACTTATCACTAGTTTCTTATTTGTTAGTCAATTGGCTGATTTAGGGTATCATTTAAACTTCACTTCGACTTCTTGTGTTGTGCATGATTAGCAGGCAGGCTTAAATATCATGATAGGCCGTAGAGTTGCTAGCTTGTATGAGTCGGATAATCTTCAAATCCCACATTTGGTTGCTACTTTTTAAACTTCTTCACTTTTATCTTCTTTTGATTTACATCATTTTATTTATGGCAATCTCGTTTAGGGCATGTTTTCAATAATAGGTTGGACTATTTGGTTTCTATAGGAACATTAGGAAAAGTATATTTTAGTGATATGTCAAATTTTCATGGTGCAAATTGTCCACACTCTCTACTTTGCAATTTAATAACAGTCCTACTATTTTTTCATCCACTTTTGATTTATTTTATTCAGACATTTGGGGATCTACACCTATGTGTACTAAAGGACGTGCATGTTATTACGTGTCATTCATTCATGATTACACACGTTACACATTAATTTTACTAGATGCATAAGCGATCTGACTTTTAAAATATCTGTCTCTTTTGCTACAACGGTATGCACAACCACTTTGGAAAATGGATTAAATATTTTCATTTTGATTTTGGGGGAGAGTATCTGTTTAATCAATTAACTCAATTTGGGCTATGACAGAACATTTCATCTTACTTGTCCATACAACCCTTGAACAAAATGGAATTGCAAAACTCATCATTTTTAAGAAACTGCCAGATTATTGTTACTTTCTGCCAATGTTCCATCTAGATTCTATGGTGAAGCTATTTTAATTGTCACACTCCTGGTCTTTCTCTTTTTCATACCTTAATGGCTTTTCATTGAGTTTTTTTTCTTCATGTGTTTTTGGGTGCACTTGCTTTTTTTGTTACCTACTTATGAATGCACAAAGCTATTTGGTAAGTCACGTGTGTGTGTGTGTGTTTTTTTTTTTTTATTATTATTATTTATGTGCCTTTTGTAATGCAGATAAGCCTGGAGATATCACATATCGTCATTTCACTTCTTGATGGTTTGTTTATTTGGGAGATTCTTTAGTCTGTCAAAAAAACATATAGTTGTTACTAGATCATCCACCGAAGCCGTGTATCGATCTATGGTGTCTACCACAGCAGAGGTAATTTATCTTTGTTAGCTTTTAGATGCTTTGGGATTTCCACAGTTAACTCCTTTTCATTGTGATAATAAAAACGCTATATCAATTACTCATAATTCAGTTTTGCATGAGCAAATAAAGCATATAGAAATTAATTGTTATTTTGTTTGCTAACGTTATTTACATGGCACTATTATTCTTTCACATGCTCAGTCTTCTATGCAGATTGCTGATATGTTCACACAGACACACATTAGCCCATTTTCAGTATCATTTAAGCAAACTCTTGATGTTTATTTCTACTCCATCAACCTTTTGGAGGAGGATGTTGGAACAATAATAATACACATTTAAAGTATAGGGGTATTAATGTTCTTTGGGTTAAGTTTAGGAAAACCTAATCCTACTCTTATTTAAAGAGAATTGTGCCTCAATTGTATGTTAGTGAGAAAGACTACTCTTTCAATTCAAATATCACATCTTCATAGCTTGTTTGCTTATTTGGACTGCATTAACACGCATGATCTCCTAGCCATATCCTAAAACAACGGGAGAAGTCTGTAGTTTCTAGGCTACACTACTATTCGGAATTTCAAATAATAGTGTTGATTAATGTGAAATAAAGTCTGTAGTTTCTAGGCATGTCGATATTCTTATGCCTATGCATACTGTTGTGGTTGGATTTGACTATTTGAAGTTAACTTTATGCAAATGATGTAGCCCCTGGAGTATTTGGTTGAAATGCGCTGCTAGTCCATCTGACAGTAACTTTGTTCTTCATGATGAGTATTTATTTTGGGCTACCAAATTGTGTAGTTGACGTGGTTTTCTTTGAGAGAATGTTGAAATTACATGTCAGTCCTTTAGAGGGTTTGTGGTAAAGATAAAAGCATTGACTTGTTTGAACAAAATTTTTATTGTCCACAGCCGGAAAGGGTAGTTTGCAGAATTATTCAGAGGTGCGATATTTGCCAACTGCAAGAGAATAGGCTCAGAATATTGGTTTGTAGACACCTTTTCCAACCCAAAAGGACCTTGAGAAGATGTAACTATGGATTTTGGGCTTGGATTACCCCATACACAACATAGTATGTATTTTATCTTTATAGTTGTGGAGAGTTTTGCCAAAATGGCTCACTTTATGTTTTGTTATCATCATTTTTCCAAAGACCATCACTTTCAACACAAAATTTATAAGCTACTTTTGGAAGAAAATTGAATTACAGTATAGTAGTTCATCCACAAACTGATTGGCAAACGCAAGTGGTTAACATATCTATAGCTTCTGTAAGGGACTGTTTTTTGTGGTGATATGCCTCCTCTTCAGTAGATCAATATCTGTTACTTGCTAAATTTGTTTATGCTTAGATACATCATAGGCATGTGAAAACTTTTAATGTGGGTGGTTTTGTGATGGTTCATCTCAGAAAAGGAGTGATTTTTAGTAGGAACTAACAACCATCTAAAATAAAATATAAGTTAGACGCCGTTTGTTTTTCGAAGAAAATTGATAATGCCCATATGGTTGACCTTCCATAGTCACTTTATACTGTTGTGAAATAAGTGATGTAGGGCATACATCAAAGTTTGGTTGATGCTTCCACGTGGCTGATCTACGTAGATTTTAGGTTCAAAAACTTTGTTTTATTTTCTTTTCTTTTCTTTAGGTTTCAGAATATTTAGTCATTATTTTTTTTTAATTTTAATGTTGGATGCTTTTGTTATTTATATTCAATTTTTGGAATGATCACCTTTGTGATTTTTTTTCTTTTGGATCTTTGCTGGGGCTCTTCCTCTTAACAAAATTTAAGTTGTGAGATTTTTTGCGCTTGTTTCCCTCAAGTGAATCCATCAGCATTACCACCATGTTCAGGAATGACAGTGAAATTTCATCCACTTGGTTAAAAACTTAAAATTTTCATTCCTTCCTGTTTGAAATTAGTTTAATTATCATGATCCTTAACACCACCACCAAGGCACCTTAGCAATGTTCTGGGTGAGCAGACAACTCCTCTTTGTTATAAATAGCTCGAATATGTTTGGCTGTAGAGCCTATAGTGGCATGAAAAGAGTTTATATTTGTTGTGCCTGCTCAACAATTTGAGTAGGATTCTCACCTTGTGGACATGTTTTCTGTTTTTCAAAAGCAAGCAAGATCCACTAGTGCTTAATCAAATAGTCTCAACACAACAGATTGCGTATAAATACAGCTAACAGGCACTCACAGGTCCAGAAATAATTATCATCTGCAATGTGCAATTGAGTCCCAATTTAGGATTGGATATTGACTTTAATCTTGAAGTTCACATGAACTTGGATTTGAAAATTTATTTGGAGGAATAAAGGCAGTAATTTGTTGATCCATTTCAGTTTACGACATCGTTAAGTCATTAGATATGTTGTTGTTACCTTAGAATCTCCATAATATGTTAAGTCACACTGAAGATGAGGTGAAGTAACAACAATGTATCTTCTGAAGCTGATGCCAAGTGTATATATTATCATTTAATTTGCTCCCTGTACAGCTGCAAAATCATGTGTGTAATTTTTGTTTCTTGCTACTATTTCTTAAAAAGAAATGCCTGTTTGAGTTGTCTTTCTTTCCTGATTATTGTGCTGATTTTTTGCTTATGTATTTGTGAGCAGGGTGGGTCTCTTTCCCTGATGGCTTCTAATATAGCGGTGATTTTCCCATCTGATATATATATATATATATATATATATATATATATAATTTTTTTTTTGGGTACAACTGAGAAAAGGATTTTGTATGGGTGAGCAATTTTGTAGTTGTGTTACAAATAATAAACGTTACTTGCGTATGGTATAATTTTTGTATTTTCTGTAAATATGGATTAGTGACTAGTGAGTGAGGTTTGATTGGCTTTTTTTTCTTATTTTCTGAATGTTCCAATTTAAATATTAGTCCAGTAAAAATTTGACCTTGAAAATCCAAAATAAAACTTAAAAAAATTATGACGTTATTTGGATTGTTACATATAATTCAATTTAATTATAATATATAATGGTCTAATTGTTAGGCTTTTTTTAAATTTATTTGTGAAATTAAATTGGTTTTCTAAAAGAGAATTTTTAAAGAATTTCGATTAAAAAAGTCAATATATCTTCATCTCTTTAAATATTTATCGTTCCAATTTTTTTTTAAAAAAAATCAGCAAAATATAGGGAACATTTTTATTACTTAAAGAATAAATAAAAAAACAGGGAAATGTAGCATTTCCTAAACTCCAACAATAACACCATCACCTAGACCTTAATTTAACTTAAAAAACATTAACAAAAATTAACACAATAATTTCCTAAAACATAATTTGTGTAAAGCTAAAATAAATAATTTACACAATTCACATACAAAAATCAACCGTTGAACCGTGGTCGTGCCATTAAATTAAAAAAAAAAAATCAAAACAAAAACAACATCCATAATCCCATAATTACAATTACCCCGAAAACTAATTAATCCAAAAAAAAAAATTTTCAAATCAAATAAAATCAAAATAAAAGTCAAAAGTTATGCTGCAAGAAGAGCTCCTCCTGCGGTGAAGCCGGCCCAATCTCCTCCTCTTCCTCCTCCTCCTCCTCCTCCACCACCACCCTCCTCCTCCCCTCCATCTCCACCTCCACCTCCACCTCCGACCCCGACGGCCTTCTCTGCGACGACGTCACACTCGGAAACGTTATCCACGACGGCGCTCTCATCCCTTCCATCATCTCCTCCATCATCCTCCCACTCTTCCTATTATTACTTCCCCCACTACTCCCACTATTATTATTATTATTATTACTACTATTATTATTCATCCTACTACTTCCCAACACCACCTCCGTTGCCAACACTGCCTCTTCCTCTCTCGGACTCCCCATCAACATCGCCAACCCTCTCTCCAACTCCGTCGTCACCTTCTCCATTGCCGGCCTCTCCTTCCCTCTCATCCTCACACACTTACACGCCACTCTTGCTATCCTTCTCAACCCTTCCATCTCCCCTGGCTTCTTCAACACCGGATCCAACACCTTCTCTATCTCCCCACATTTTATCAATGGCACTGCCCATTCCACTATGTTTCCTTCTTCATACCTCATATCTATTGCCTTTCTCCCACTCAGTATCTCCAGCAACAACACTCCAAAACTATACACATCTGACTTTGTTGTCAGGTAATGCAATCTGTAATACTCTGGATCCAAGTACCCCAGTGTCCCCGCCGGTAGCTCTGACAATGCCGCACTGCTGTCTGTCGGCCCGAGCAATGACAACCCGAAGTCGGATACTCTTGCGTTGTGCTCTTCGTCAATGAGAATGTTGGATGATTTGATGTCTCTGTGAATCACTGGCGGGCATGCATAGCCATGCAAGTATTCTATTCCTCTTGCTGCTTGCACTGCTATTGTCACTCTGCGCACCCAATCTAGCTTCTTTTTTAGTAGTGGATCTTTTCCATGGAGGTGCTGGTATAGTGATCCATGCGCCATGAATTCGTAGACTAGAAGTCTTTCTCCTTCTTCCTCGCAGTAGCCGAGGAGGTTGAGGAGGTGTGCGTGGTTTAGTCTTGAGAGCAAGTCTAGCTCTGTTTTGAATTCTTTGGAGTTTCTCTTTGGTTGTTCTGGGGATGGAGAAGCCGCCATTATTGCTCGTTTCACTGCCACCACTGTGCCGTCTTTGAGAACTCCTTTGAAGACACAAGAGAAGCTCCCTTTTCCTACTATTGATTCCTCTTTGAATTTCCCTGTGGCTTTCTCTAGCTCTTCGTAGGTGAACACTTGGGCTCTTCTCAAGTCTGGCATGATTTTCACTGAGTCTTTGTTGGAGGATGGACATGAACTTGTTGTTGTTGTTCTTTTTGCTCTTGATCTCATGTTGGTTGTTGATGTTGTTGCGTTGCAGGTGCAGTTCCTTAGTTTGTACCGGACATAGAACAGAGCTGCTAGTGTTACTGAAAGGAGGAGAATCACGGTGAAGACTAGCTCGGCTAGGAATATCGGCAGTTGGATGGATAACAAGCTTTTGTGCTTGGTTTTCGATGAGCAAAAGGATGAGCATTGAGTGGAGTTGCAAGTGGAACAATTGAATTCACATTTGAGATCAGAGGATGAGTTGCAGGGTGAAGACTCTAGTGTTCCTTGAGGACAAGAAACACTGCATGGCAAGCAAACTCTAGAGTCTATTGATTTACAGAGCTTAGAAACCGAGTTTGAATTGCTCAAGATTGAGTACTCATAGTAGCCTGGGCCACAAGGATTAGTGCTGCAAACACCAGGAGACACGGCCAACGGCGCAGACCATGGCCCAGCCGAGCCCCAACAGACTGCCCGGAGAGATCTTTCGGCGAGTACTCCACAAGTGAAGTAATCCCCTGCAGTGATCTCATAGAATTTTGCTTGTTTAGGAGGAGGAACACTATCCCCTGCAGTGAATCCCCAGCAGAGCACTTCATGGTTGAAGCTTTTGATACCACAGGCATGGAATCTCCCACCAGACACTGCAACCATTGGATCCATTGGAGCTAAATTCACAGACTGTTGCAAACCAGAGCTTCTCCCCCAACAGAACACTTGAAAATTCTCAAGGATCCCACAGACATGGAAACCACCAGCTGAAATTGAGTGGAATCTTATGTTCCTTGGGATTAATCCAATGACTCCACTCCCAGTCTCATCTCCCCAGCAGAATGTGGTTTTGTTCCTTAAGAAGAGGCCACAACTGAAGACAGAACCAGCAGTGATCATAGAAATGGCTGCATTATGCTGGTAAGATGCAGTCATGTTGTATCCCCAACAGTCAATCAAAACCTGTGTTTTTCTCAGAGCACAGAGGTGGTGATCTCCTGCACTGATCTCTGAATAAGCAGCACCTTCAATCATGGGTTGTGGCACTCCCATCTTCACATAAGGATTGCTTCCCCAGCAGTAAGGCTGGTTTGAATCTAAGAGAAGGCCACAGACAAAGCCACTACCAGCAGTGAGACCAAGAAGTGGAACTCTTGAAGGAGCTCCATAAACAACAGATGCATCTGAGCCATAGCAACTCACTGAATGTGAACCATCTGCTTTCAAACCACAAAACACAGGACCATCTGGACCATAAGACACTGCAATACTGGACATGGAACCAAGACCTGAAACCTCTACTCTTGTTGAACTAGACACTACCAACACAAACATCACTACTTGGATCAAAATCCTATTTTTTCTGCTGCTCATCTTTAAATGTACTACTATCAATGAAACAAATGACCCACAAAATAGTTTCAGCAAACAAAATCACAGCTTTTTTTCTTCAACATGAAGAAAAGAACTCACCTTTGAATATATGTTCAAGAACAACAAAAGAAGAAGCAGCAGATTCTTCAGAAGAGAACAAGATGATGGAAATGCATTTTGAGGACCAATAGGTTGGGTGGAATGGGGGAGAAGACAAGGGACTAGGGAGAGGTGAGGAAGGGTGGGTGCATTCAATGAGGCAATAAATTGTAGGTTCCTGGCTGTGTGGACATGTGTGTAGGTGGGACTGTAAATGGGAGTATTGAATGCTTTATGTTTTATTGCCTGGATCTCTGCACATTTGTGCATCAATTCAAATTCTATTGCA
Organism: Dioscorea alata; assembly: GCA_020875875.1. Lineage (NCBI taxonomy): Eukaryota > Viridiplantae > Streptophyta > Magnoliopsida > Dioscoreales > Dioscoreaceae > Dioscorea > Dioscorea alata. The sequence continues at coordinate 3,328,836 of CM037015.1, read as the reverse complement.
ACTTGTGTTTTCTTCTCCTCAATCCTCACCTCATCCTCTTATTTCTCCTCTTTCCTTTTTGGCATTTCAGCATTTGTTTGATTTCTTGTTTCTTTGCAAAATGAAATTTTATTTATTTGATGCCTAATGAATGATCATTCTGTATTTTTTCTTTCCTGTTTATTTTTCCTGCATAAAAACAAATACGGCCACACTTTTTCCATTGTTATTCAAAAAGTATATAGCTTTTTGTCTGGGCTTGTTCCTTATTATTTGTTTAATAGCTACAAGTTACTAAAAAAATGAGGGAACTTTTTCCAAAGTCCACTCATGAGTTTTTCTGTTTATATTTTACTGCTAAACCTCAAAAGTCACTGCCAGTAAAGTGAACGCTGTTTGACTGCCTGCAACACGGTAAAAATTTTGACAAAGTTGTTTTCATTTTTTTCTTTTAGATTCTTTTTAATGATTCTGGAACCTTTTTATGAAATTTTCAGTAGAAAAGCTTCTTTTTAAGTTTTGGCCATTTTTAGTTTTTTTTTTTTAAATACCGCTGATTATACACACACACGAAGCTACGTATCATAAAAGTACGTTCATAGTTTATAAATATATGAACATTGATATAGACAATGGTTTGCATATTTTGATAAATAGTGTCATTGTGCTCATAAATAATAGTACAATAAAAATTGAAATATACAGTATTTTCATCTGAACCGTTAAATTATGATGGTAACACAGGATAATTTATCTGTTACTTTTTTATCTCTCTACAATGAGACACTGTTCCCCATTGGACATCTGTTTATGTCCGCAAATTCCTTTTTCTCTCTCTATATTTTTTTTAAAAAAATATTATTAAAATATCAATTATTTTTGCAATATTTTGGATATCTCGTTTAAAAACAGTCTAAAGACAGAAGGCACATGCAAAAATGGTTGTGTTTTAATAATAATAAAAAATAAGTTTTTGAAAATAAATAACTGAATAAGCTATTTTAAAAATAAAAAAATACAACTAAAATTGTAAATCCTCCGACCAAGCATTATATAATATTATTTATATTAAGCTGTGTTGCTGAACTTTATTTCATTGAACTTTTGCATGCTATGTTATTATAATATTGTTGTTGTCTTTGGGCATGGGCACATAAAGTATTCACTATAAGTTGAGCATGCCGCACACTTGTGATTGTGATAAAGAATGGCAATCCATAGATTGACCAATGGATGACATTCACATTTGATGGACAAAAAGGAAACTTCATTATATATATATATCCCAATAATAAAAGAATTTTAGTCTGTAAATATCCTTACATTGACAAGTAGTGATAATATTTATATTTACTAACAGTGTTAGTCCAAATGGTGGAGGGTTAGGTCATTCAAGTAATGGTTTTGAACAGTGCATGTCTTAGACAAAAACCACCAAGGCTAAGGCTTGTCTTAGATCACCAAGGTTTGATTTTTTTTTTTTTTTTGTGAAATGTATTATTTAAAGAAATGATTCTAAAAATTAGGGAAATTTAAAAAAAAAATTATGGTTTCCCAGTTTTGTGAAATAGGGACGAGAAATTTTTTTCATTTTTAAATTGTTAGTTCAGTTTAAAATCTGTTACATTGCGTTAAAAAAATGATTTTAAACATTATTTTATTTGATTTTTTGTGATTTTTTTGAATTATGGGAGAGATTGATAAAAAAAATATATATTTTTATACCATATAGATCAGCTTTAAAAAAATGATAATTTTACTCTTTCTAAATCAAAAAAGTTAACATGACTTTTTCTTTTTTTTTTTTTGTTACAAGAGAAACCACAGTTTAAAAATAAAATAAAAAAAAATTATTTCTACTTTTGTAAAACTGAAAAAGTGCAAATTTTTTTGAAAACTTTCTAAAACTTATTATAATTTTATCTAGATTCCCATTTTTTTTTTAAACTGACTTTAATTATAAGTTTGAATTTATGCGTAAAACAACCATATACAAAAAATTTATTTTTTAAAGAGCTTGTGATACTTCATCCTTCTTAAAAAAAACAAGTGAGTTAATAATAATAATAATAATAATAATAATAATAATAATAATAATGCTTATATTTAAAAATATTTAAATGTTAGTTTTAATCTTCATTTAATTTTTATTTGTAAAACAAACATATTCCTAACATACACTAATAAATAGATGCCCTTGCTGATCTGCCAAGAAATCACAAACTTCAAGAAGTTAAAACTCCCTATTTTGTTTTCATCTTCGTAGGGTCATTTATGTAATAGATGAGGCCATAGGTCAAAAGAGTTATATTTTGTAAAATCAAAATATTATATTATATTTTCATGTTAGTGTAATAATTGACTAAATCTGTAAAATAAACTAATATATTTAAATAATATAATATTTAATATATTCTATTAAAAGAGTTAGAGTGTGTTTGTTTCACTTTATCTTGGGCTAAAGTGATTGAAATGGAGATTCTACACCAGTTTAATGTCGAATGTAAAGTTAATGAAGTCACAATTTTTATATTTTTAACTCCCACCAATCAAAGATATAAAGTAAATGAGTGAGTGGTGCAAAATCACATCTATTTGTGCCGCACTACCGTATAGTATTGTGTAAATATTGTAAAAATACTATTGTTTCTCACTATTTATTGGGTCTCATGTAGAAGGAGCCGTATTTCCATCTCTTCAGGATTGTAACAAATGGAGATTTAGTATTATTAGGTTGTGGTCATTGAAATATCATCTTAAGCGTATGTAACAGGTCTTAATTGCCCCACGTGTTAGCTCCGCCCACATTGATAAATTCCCAAGAGTCATTAAGCTACCGTAACTGATTTACTACTAAACCTATTTGTATTTTTTACACCTTTTTATAGGGTGGTTTGTTAAAAAAAATACAACAAATTTCCAGATAAAACTTACACTTCCACTGAAATGGCATTTTTCATTTTCCATCAAGCCCGGTGGTCAACATCCAAACCAAACACATCCTTAATATATAAAACCTCAATTTTAACTTTTTTTTTTTTAATATAGAAATACGAAATTTTTTTTAGATTCTAATAATATTTGATACATAAACTGTTTATAAATTTCTAAACTATTAAATATACAATTAATCAATGTTGAGAAAATAAAAGAGAGACCAAATGCAAACATATTCTATAAATTTCAATATATAAATATAGAATTTAATAAAAAAAATATTGATATTAGCATTTTACCAAGAACATGCTGATGGAATGGTCTGTTTCTTTGAATTCCACCCTTAATGTCATGTTCTTAATAGATCCAGATCTTCTTTGTCTGGTTGAAAGAATAACAATTAATAGGAAAAAGTTGGTAGCCAAAAAAAATAAAATAAAAAAAATAAATTAAACAAAAAAAGAAACTTGATGCCTTTATAAAATATTGATAAATAACCAGATATTGTGAATGTCTATTAATGTTTATTATATATAAAATAATAATAATAATAATAATAATAATATATATATAGACAGGTGGTGGTCACAAAGAATCATAAAAGAGAAGGATCTGTTCACATGCAACCCACTATGTCAAGTAATTACAGAAGTGCTAGACATTTGAGGACCACCTTTTTCTTGAAATTGACAAATTTCAAGCTATGTGTCAATGTGTGGATTCAGAAAAGATGATATTATTCTGTGGGGTATCATCTTTTATATATATAAATATATATAGTTTATACATATAAACCTATATATATTATTTTTAATATTTGGTTTGGTGTTGTTTTCAGCTCATCTTCTCAAAGTTGCACTATTGAAGTTAGAATAGATTGAGTGAGGTAAGTTGAGGGGAAATGCACTATATATACATACATTAAGATATGATTGTTGGTCACAATGTTATGTTATATAAATTTTTACTAAAAATTTAAATTTATGTTAAGAATATGTAAATACAATTTTGATCATGAACAAACAAATAAATAAAAATTAAATAAATTATTTTATATAGTTTATAAATTATTTTTAAATTTTATCATACTTTGAAAGAAAAACTAAATTCTCAATTTTTTATGTTGTCAATGATATTATAACTTGTCTGTAATCGCGATGATATCATCATTATTTGATTTAAAAATAATTAAGTATAAAAATATAATTTAGTGACAAAAATGAACTTTCATAACAGATATCAAATATCATACCAAATGTATGTTCAAATAAATAATATGAAATTTGTTATTTCTGAAACATAAGTCACACGTAATTTGGAATCTTTTGTTATATATAAAAAAATCAACAGGTAATTACCAAAGAAACCCCAAAAGTTTGCAATATGCACAAAAAAACCCCACACATTTTCATATCCCTAAAAACACCCTCCTTTTGATTTTATAGAAATTTAAACCCCCCAATGCTGTAACGGTGATTGACGGTGTTAAGTTTGAATATATATGACGAAATTGCCCTTACGTGGGATGCTGTGTCATTTGAAGCGTGGATTGACTATAATGCCCTTGTGTGCAATGATGTTTCCGCTTAAAGAGGAAGCGGTTTATTTTTATTTGTTTAATCACTGGAGAACACCATTACTGGCGCCGGTTATTTCCTATCATCGCCGCTTCATCGGTTGGGCATCTTGCTATCATCGCCTGTTCGGCAGTGTTTCGAAGGAGAACTCCCGCTCTAGTCTTCGTCATTTCGTCGATTTTCCAACCAAGGTAATGAGGCGATGAAGCTGTGCGGTTTTTCTTTTGTTTTTCGCCATTTCGTTTGTAAAGTATCGTCTCTGTTGTTTTTTTGGCCATACATTTTCATGGTTTCATTATTGGATGATATTGTAGTTTGCAGTGAGATTTTCCGTCTAGGGTTTTCTTTGTCTGTGCACAGTATCGAGAGCGAGAGTGTTGTGGTGCAGGAGATTTTTCGATGGTTATGCAAACTCATTCTGTTTTCAAATGATTATAATGTGTGTTTCCCCGTTAATTTGATGTGGGTATGAGTTGTGTTTAAAAGTATCAGTGTAATGGTTGGATTTTATGTTGAATACATGTCGTTTCCGTTTAACAATCGTACTCTCCGTTTAACAAAGGAAGTTTCTGTTTAATTAATAGAGTTATTGTTTAATAAATCACTCTAAACAAATGTATTGTTCTTCTTGTAGTGTATTGGTCATGGCGGTCAACCTAGTTAACGGCCGATGCTACTTGACACCGGTGGTCCAGACTTTGAATGAATTGAAAGTTCACATGACTGGACGACACTGGGAGATCATCAGAAGGACACCGTTCGCGGCTTTGACCGAGATTGAAGCCGTCCTCCAAGAGAGAGCCCTCCTTGATTCTCTGCTGCAGAGGTTCGATGGCCGCAGCAGCAAATTCAGGATCGGGGCCAGCCTCGTGAGTTTCAGACCTCAAGATGTGGGTCTCATCCTTGGTCTACGCTGTGATGGGAACGCAGTCGTATTCCAGAAGAAGAAGACACACTCGCCGTTCGAGCTGAGGTATTTTTCAAGATCTTACGAGAGAAATAAAGACTCCATCAAGAACACACTTGAGCGGATAGTTCGCGAGAGGGGGGAAGAGGAGAATTTTGTAAAGCTCCTCATGGTGTACCTCATGGGTACTATCCTCTTCCCTAACACTTCCTGCTCTGTTCCTGTTTGGATCGTTGACTACGTCGACGACCTACCAGCCATGGGACGATTTGCATGGGCTCAAGCGACCCACAAGTGGATAATGGAGGACGTTCCACAAGCGGCCGCTCGAGTGCAAGCGAGATGCGCCGGGAACAAGACCAACACGGGGTACGTCAAAGGTTGCTCGGTTGCGTTGACCACCTGGTTCTATGAGCTCACCGGCACCGGCAAGAAGTTGCATTTCGGAAAGACCCCAAGGATCCTGTGCTACGGTGAAAACAGCTACCGGAAGCAAGTGTCGACGGGGACTTTATTTTCATCACTTGAAGGAAAAGAGGTAATGAATCTATTTAATGAATCTTCATTTAAGTTTACCGTTTTTGTGTTTGACAATCTGTGTTAGTGTTTAAATATAATAATTCGTATTTAACAACTATGTTTACAATTTAAATTATTTTCTTAACATTTAACTCGTATGTTTATTGTTTAAACGTATTGGATTTTTACAATTGTTAGTTTCCCGAACTGGTCGCCGCCAACCAGGACGAACAAATATTTGTTGGGGCCATCCGCGGAGCTGCCACCGGCCACGGAGGTGTTATTCCTCCCGCTTCCGCTCCCGTTCCGCTGGCGAGCAAGACTCCCGCTCCGCCTGCGAGAAAGAGAGATGATCGGGCAGCATCGTCAAAGCGCGTCCGACGCCGATCACCTTCTCGGAGCCCGCACCGCGCACGGACTGCTCGCCGACGGGCAAGCCCCCTTCCACCCCCCTCCCCGACACCAACAGGCGACGAGCTGACCAGACGTCTATTGCAGACGTGCGAGTTAATGTTGCAAGAGATCCCACGTCTTGTTGCTCGCGTTGATGCTCTGGAGGCGCGTTCGCAGGCCACGACGAGGCCGGATGACTATGATACGATCTCCGGCAGCCCGAATGCAACGGACGCAGCCCCGGCGATTGCCAGAGCCGACGTTCTCGCGAGGGCATTCGCGAGAGTCCCGCGCAGGAAGAGGCTTATGTGGAGGACTGCAACGATGTGTCTCCCTCCGCCGGCCGACGTCGAGGCAACAGAAGTACCAAATGCTGTCGAACCAACAATGGCGGAGGCTCAGCCAACTTCAGGTCCGAGCTCGCCATTGGAAAAAGGACAGGCAGCGGTGCCGCCGGCTGCAATGGATGTGTCTCTGCCCGATGATGCGACTGCCGCCGTCGACACGTTAATTGAATCCCTTGTCAGTGACCTCCCTGTGTTGGAGGCACCGGCGCCGGCGTACGATTGCTGCGCGACGAAGGCAGACACAATCCTGGCGCCAGTGGCACCAGAAGTGAATAAAGACTCCGTGGCATTGCCGGTGTCGAGTCAGCCCACGTTAGCAGCTGAACCGAAAAAAGACGCTGTCGCCGACGCTGTGGCCTTACCGGCACCGTCACATGTTAAAGACTCTGTGGCAGTACCGGAGTCGAATAAAGAGGCTGCCAAGGAAGGGCAACGAGACGTCGACGACGCTGTGGCCGTACCGGCACCGTCACATGTTAAAGACTCTGTGGCAGTACCGGAGTCGAATAAAGAGGCTGCCAAGGAAGGGCAACGAGACGTCGACGAGGCGCAGAAAAAATTCGTTCCGAAGAAGAAAAAATATGCCGGAATGTCGCGTCTCGACGAATTCGAAGAGAAGATAATAAGAATCTTCCTCAACTGTGTCATGGACTCGTAAGTATATTTATGTTAACAGTTAAATAAATACACTTGCGGTTTAACTATCTCCTTTAATATTTAATTGTTTGTAAATTGTATGTAACTATTTAAGTTATCAATTAACTATATCATTATCCACTTAACTATGAACGTTATTGTTTAACATCAGGACTATCGTATGGAGGACTGACGCAGTTCAGACGACACGCGAGGCCGTGTTCACGTTGGTCGAGGGTAAGGAGAATGTGACAGACGATGTCGTCGATGCCTTCGTCTGCATCATCCAGAAGTCGCTGAAGCTTCAACCGTATCCTTATAAGAAGCGCGCTTCCATTACCCGTCCACTTGCACTATTCCTCTCCCAAAGGGAGGACACGGCGGAAGACGCTCTCCACATGATAGACGATGCTGCGCGGAACGTCCACGAAGTCGACATCGTAATAATGCCTATAATTTTGCATGACCATTTCCATATCGTCGTTCTCGACAACATAGCGCAAGAGTACAGGCATTACTCTTCCTGCCAGAGCGAGGAATACGACGAAGACGCCGCCGAAATGGTAAGCTCCCGTGTTAACTATAACGGAAATAACTTACTTCCTAATTTTCCATCTCGACTTCAAAATTTATTTGTTTACAGCGGAAACTATTCGATAATTGCATCGAGATGGAGCTTGGCGAGGCGGCGACGTCCTCGTACGCCCTCATTCACGACAGGAGCACTCCAAGACAAAAACGAGGAAGTCTTGACTGCTCGGTGTATGTGATGCGGTTCATTGAGCAACTTCTTGCTGACGAAAAGCTGCGGGTACCGCAAACGGACGTGCCGTACTTACGTCTGAAATACGCCGCACGCATACTTTTGGATGGGAGGGCAGCCGGCGTCGGGGATAAAGGGGAGACGTCCTCGAGAGTCAATCCTGTATAAAGTTCTTTCTCAATTTTACTGTAAAGTTTGTAACATACATTCTTTTGCAATAACTAAGATAGTTAACATTTAACGAAAACCTTTACCTATACATACGATAAAAACTCTCTGTTTAAACTAAGATAGTTAACATTTAACGAAAACCTTTATATTATAACTATCAGATTCTATGTTTAAATATAAAATCCTTCGTGTACGTAATCAGGCTTCTGTGTGACAACACTGATTGAGAGAACGAAACGTTTTTTTTTTTTAACTATACATGGGAAGTCGTGGGCGGTTCGTAACGGGCACTGCAATAACTTGTCCGTGTTAGGCGGAGGTTGGGGATTTTGAATATATTCTCTTTTCGCCACTGTACGACCGGAATTAACCTTTCGAACATCGTCTCCACGGAGGACTTATGGCGACAACCCTAGTTAATGGGCGATGCTCCTTGGCAGCGGTAGCGGAGACGATAGCCGAATTGAAGGTCTACATGAATGGACAGCACTGGGAACTTATACGAATGACACCGTTCGAAGCATTGACTAAGGTGGGAGCGGTATTCCAAGACAGGGCCCTTCTTGATTTCCTATTGCAAAGTTACGATGACCGCACAAGCAAATTCAGGATCGGGACAAGCATGCTAAGTTTCAGGCCTGAAGATGTCGCCCTCGTTCTTGGTGTGTGTTGCAGTGGAGAGGAAGTCGTCTTTCAGAAGAAGAAATCACGCTCATCTTTCCAAGAGAGGTATTTCTCGAGAACGTACGAGAGACACAGAGACTCTATAAAGAGAACTCTTGAGCAAGTTGTTCGACAAAGTGGACAAGAAGAAAATTTTGTCAAACTCCTGATGGTTTACCTCATGGGTACGGTCCTCTTCCCAAATACGTCATGCTCTGTTCCAAATTGGGTCGTTGATTATGTCGACGATCTACGTGGCATGGGCCGATACGCATGGGCGCAGGCGACACACAAGTGGCTTATGGATGACGTCCCACAAGCTGCCGCAAGAGTGCGAGCAAGATGCGCCGGGGAGAAGATTCAGGCGGGGTTCGTGAAGGGTTGCTCGATCGCATTGAACATATGGTTTTACGAGCTAACCGGTTGCGGAAACAAAGTGAATTTGAGCAAGACACCAAGGATGCTTTGCTACGAGAAGCAAGGGTCGATACAAACCATTTTGCCATCTCTGGAAGGAAAGGAGGTAATCATACCGAATTCTCCGTATAATTATGGATATTACCATTTACTATATGTAGTCTCTGTTTAACTAGAAGCATTACTATTTAAATATTTCGTTTACCGTTTACATATTGACGTCTTTGTTTAAGAAAACATGTTCTCTAACCTTACCTTGCATATGCTAGTTTCGTGAGCTGGTTGCCGCTAATGCGAATGAAGATATAACTGTTGGGGCCGCCCGACGGACAATGCACGATGAAACTACAATCTCTCCCGAGCGCGTAAGCCGTCATTCACGTACTACGAGTTCAACGCGCCGTACGGGAACACCCCCCTTGACGTCGGCTGCCCCCCCGACGACGGCAGCCACCCCGCCGGCTGAAAGGGACGATGTCAACGAACGTCTGCTGCAGGCGTGCCAGTTATTAACATCCGAATTCCGAGGGCTTGTTGCTCGGGTTGATGTAATGGAAGGACGGTCACATTCGAATGAGCCGTCCATACAAGCAAATGAAGTTCCCGGTTCGGATGCACCGGAGGTAGACCAGGCGAATGCGGGGGCCTTCACTGAGACCAGCTCGGAATTTGACGACGATGAGGTCATTGCGGTCGCCATTCGAAGACGGTCAAATTTGAAGAGACCCGCGAGAAAAACCAAAAGAATAAAGCTGATCGCTCGAGAGGCTGACGACGCAACAGTAGCAGCGTCGCAGACAGACACAAATCCGGGGACCGATGTCGTGGTCGCCGCAACGCATGCGGACAATAGCAACAATGAACCACCCGAACAGGTACGGCACGATTTCATTCCGCACCGGAAAAAATACCCCGGCCACACGCGGCTCGACATATTCGAGCAAGAGTTAATAACGATCTTCGTCAACGGCTATATTGACGAGTATGTAGGAAGTTTTTACATCAACATTAGCCTTTACCATTTAACTATAATTGTTACCGTTTAACCATATCTTTTAACGTTTAACTATGTCTGTTGTCGTTTAACTATTTCTTTTACTCGTTAATTATAGTTTTCTTTCTCTTACTGTGTCTGTTACCGTTTAACCGCAGCACTATCGTTTGGACTAATGGCTTTGTCAGCACTACACGGAGACAACTATTCTCCATGCTTGAAGGACAAGAAACGGTTCCCGACGATGTCATGGACGCGTTCGTATGCATAATTCAAAAGTCACTGAAGAGGGTACCATACCCTTATAAGAAACGCGCGTCCATCACACGTCCACTGGCATTGTTTATGTCCAAGCAGCCTGACGCGTGCGAGTCGACGCTCGCTATGATCGGAGACGCGGCGCGAAACCGGCATGAAGTTGACATTGTTATCTTCCCAATCATCATGATTGGCCGCTTCCATGTGGTGGTGCTTGACAATGACAAACAAGAATACAGGCATTATTCGTCATGCCAAGGTGACGAGTACGAGAGAGACGCGTTTGAAATGGTAAGTGCCTCGGTCATTCAGAGGAGACTTTTTAACATCAGTAGTTTATTAACATCAGTTTGTATATCTCAACAGAGGAGACTTTTTGACTATTGTGTGGACATGGAGTCCGGCGAGCCGGCGACTATACTGTACCCTCTAATTCACGACGATGCCACCGCACGACGGAGACGAGGAAGTGCCGACTGCGCCGTTTATGTGATGAGATTTATCGAGCAAATACTCGAAGGTGACAAGCTACGCCTTCCTCGAAAGGATCTACCATATTTCCGATTACAGTATGTTGCACGCATACTCATTGAAGGTCGAAGGACCAGAACCATAGAAAGAGGCGAGTCTTCGACTGGGGGGGGGGGAAACCGACTTGAGTTATTGTTTTGAGATATTATGTTTAACTAACTATGTTAATCTTTAACAAATGTTATTTATGTATAACTGTAAGTGTATATATTTAAATTTAAAAGTTTCTGTTTAACTATCAGCCTGGCCATTGTACTATCGGCATTGTAGTCCTTTAACATTAATACTTAAATGGTTAAAAGTAACCGTTTCTGTTTAACTATGAAATGAAATATGTTTATTGCAAGTACGAGAATAACTCATTACATAAATTGCAAATACGAGAATAAATATTAAACAAGGACACGTTTTAAAACAATTGATGGGATATCTGATCGAACAGGGGATGTCCAGGATGCATATCAGCAATGTCATCGCCTCCGGATTCTCTGATCTCGAAGGATGGACCGATTACATTGCCGATATGTGTCCCGGCGATCCCCTGGTCGAGCAGATGTCGCATCAATTGTTTTTGTAACTTTATAATCTAATCACTCCACTCCAAGGCAATTTATACAGTAGACGGGAAATTGAAGGGTCGTTCAACTCGGCTGCTTCGATTCAGGAGATACATTAAATGTCTTCGAATGAGAATTCCAAGGGTCGATCAATTTTGACCGGACAACTACGCTTTGGTGTGATATGTACTACATTTCTATGTTATCCTTCAAACAAACCGTTCTCCATTTAAATATAACTTAAACCATTTAAATAGTAATGTCTCCATTTAACGAACATTGGTACTCATTAAAATAATATTTTTCTGTTTAAACTTACTGTGTAAATATCAAACATATAGACATAAATATGCTTATTATGAGTTAAGACAGGTGTTTATTTACAATGCCTACTCGGCGACAGGTTCAGTACAAGATCTACGATTATGGCCGGACGCGTGGCAGCGGCTGCACCGTAACTCGCGGACCGCGGAAGCTTGCGACTCGATCCTCTTCCGTCTGGGTCGCCCAGGTTGCCTTCTCGTAACCGGCGGACGCAGATGGAGTTCTCGATTGTCGTCTGTAGGCTTGTCGTCGTCTGGTATTGGGAAAATAGCTTCCCTATACGCCAGTTTGTATGTCTCGACGGTGAAGTAGTCGCTAATAAATTGATGAACGTTGGTGTCTGTCTGCATTATTGCAGCGCAAGCGTGTGTGCACGGGATACCATAAATTTGCCACCTGCGACATGAGCATGTTCTACCCGATAGATCGACGGAGTTGCTGCAATGGTCAAGGACTTCATAGCGATCATCGACACAACGACCAACATAAAGATTTCGGCTTTCCGCAACCACTTCGTCTACCTTCTTATATATATCGGGGCATAAGTAGGTGTCCCATTTGTTCGCTTGCTCACGACGGGTGCATATCATCCGCATTAATTTGAACCTGTATCATAACAAATTATAATTGATTGTTAAGGTAAACCAAGAATAGTTAAACATAAACGTAATTATTTAAACAGAGAAAATTATAATTAAACACGAACCATCATAGTTAAACAGAAACCATTATAGGCAAACGTAAAGCACACGAAGTTAAACAGTGACGAAGAAGTTTAAACCGAATGAAAATCAAACATTCAAATACCGTATGGAGTCGACCATTCTCGTCACTGGTAGATGGCGAGCTTCTTTTATCCACGCATTGAAGGACTCTGCGACATTTGAATACATGTTGCCCCAACGTTGACCTTTAAACAAATAATTACACCAATGTGACAAATCTGACTTTTCAAGCAACCAGCGGTGCGCTTCTGGTGATATGGCCCGCAATTCATTCACCGTATCATCAAATTCTTTAGCCGTTGACGCCCACGCAATACGAAAACATATGGACCAGCACTCGTCCTTCAATGCCTTCCCAAGTCCGCCATTTGCTTTCATAAAATTCGCCTCCAAGTGTCGAAGGCAATAGGCATGTGGGGACGAGGGGAAGACCCTTGCAATGGCGTTCACAAGCCCCTTAGACCTGTCCGACACAAATGTAATAATCTCTTCATAATCGCCGTCATCGTATAACGCATCACCTAACTTGGAAATAAACCACGTCCAATTCGCATCTGTCTCGTTGTCGACGATACCGAAGGCCAAGTGGAAAAACCCATTGTTACCATCTTTGCCTGTGGCGCCCAGCAACGTACCACGATATTTTCCAAGAAGATGGGTACCGTCGACAAACAGCAGCGGCCTACAACCCCGCTTGAATCCCATGATACAAGCACGGAACGAGAAGAATGCGCGTTTAAAACGGTCACCGTCTCTTTCTACAATCGCAATGCTGCCGGGATTTGTCTCGGCCACCTTATCCACGTACCAAAGCAGCAGATCATAGCTGGCGACGTCGCTGCCGTCGAGAATCACCCGGGCACGCTCTTTACCCAACCAAGCTTGCTTGTATGGAATGTGGACACCGTGTTCCCGTAACATGTCCTTCTGAATATCGATAGGCCTGTACAATGGCTGGCTTTTAAGCTTGTCAATCACTCGTGCGCTTACCCATTTGTTCGACGCTTTCGGATGTGACACCGAGCCAATTCCACCACCGCAATTGTGTGACGGGTGCATTGTCTTTATTCTGAACGTATTTTTATTGTATTCCTTCGATGCATGAAGGCGCCAGCCACAACCAACGGCAGCGCATTCTATAGTCACCCTGTGTTTCTCATTCTTTATGAATTTGAAGTCGAAATTCCTCTTGATTGCAAAATTCCGAAGCGCGTCTCTTAAATGGTCAACGTCTACGAAACGTTGTCCGATATCCAACGACAGCACTTCGGGATGATCCGAGGAGGACGGAAGACATGCTCCACCGTCCGGGTCGCCATGAGATGGAACAGGTGCGCTGGCAGAATCAGAATTCCTGCCAACACTTCAGTTAAGCGGAAAACATCAGTAACTTAATCGGAAACAAAATAAGTTACCTTGAAACATGTATATTTAAACAATAAAATAATAAGTTAAACACAGAAACTATTTGTTAAACGGAAAATGGTGTAGTTAAATAAAAAATACAATATTTAAACGGTAACTATAATAATTAGGCGAACACATATGACTTCAAAAGTAAAGATAAAGGATAAGAACTTTACAATGACAAGAATTCGTTTTGACTATGATGCGACAATGGCACATCATCTGTCTCAACAACGAGATCGACTGCAGCGCATTTGAAGAGTGAGTATACATGACACATGCGCTGGAAGTCAACCTCATTTTCTATTGGACAAATCGTTTTATGTCCATCGGGTGTGATAAACTTCACCCTAACATGGGAAACATCAAGACCCCATCGGTCACATATCTCCGCTAAGATTGAATCCCAAGAAGTCTGTGCCGTGAACACTAGCACTCGTCCCTCACCGTTGTATCTTGCAATTGCACAAAAACTCTCCATTAAAAACCTGAAACCTGCATATAAATAAATATAAATTGGTACTCTCACTTAAAGGATGATCAAAGTGATGGAAAGGAAGACATTCTCACCTTATCTCAGCTTATCGGCCAACCGGCGAAGTTCAAACGAATGCAAACGATGAATCTTCCAAACTTTATTTCAGAAAAATCAACGCAAGCAGGGATAAAAAAGATTGACAAAAGCCAAATAAAAAATGTTTAACATGATGTGACTGGGCGGTTTTTTTCCCACCATTTGCAAGGGCACGCACGGTATTTCACAGCATAAACCTTGTACAAATGAACGACAGGGGGGAAAAAGGAATTCAAACACTAACGGAAGGGCTTTCTGGGGTATTACAAACTTGCAGGGGCTGTCTGGGAAGTTTTGCAATTCGCGAGGGGTGAATAGTAATTTTCCCAAAAATCAATAGGAAAACAGGATTTTTTTAATTTTAATTTTATTTTTTTTAATGCTTCTTGAACATAGGGTTTGGTGTTCACACTCTCTTGTAGGAGAAGTAGTTGAGAGTCTTGTATGGTCCTTTAAACATTAATGTGACTTAGCCAAGCACTTCGAAATAGATTGAGACACGGACAAATTTCAATCAATCAATCATTCTCTTAATTTTGAAGATCCAATTGTGCTTTTTTTATTTTTTAATTATTTTTTAATAAATAGACAAATTATGTTAATATTTTAATTCATTTGTGCTATCGTTTGTGTGAACTAATGTTTAACTCTAGAGTAAGAACATTTTACATAAGAACTCTAGTTCAAGATTTTACTGTTTAAATACCACTGAAAACCTGTCCTTTTCTATTATTATTATTATTATTATTATTATTATTATTATTATTAGCATCATTCTTTCAAGAAATTAAACCAAAGGAATCAATGGGCCATACCATTATCAGCCTAACATCCTATCCAAATTTAGATATATCATCAATGCTCTAACATAAGCTAGATTCTATGCTTTTTTGACTTTTTTTGCTTTTTACATGAGATAATACTAGTTGAATGTTCATCTTTTTATGCTCTCTTTGTGTCTAATATTTTAATCATGAAGCTCCACTGACTTTAAAATGACAACATATAGCTTATTTTTTAAATAAACACTAAATATAATTTATAAAATGAAGAATAATAATGGCCAAGAAACACACAAGAGTTATTACTTATTACAACAATTAACCGCGTGAAGATTACTTTACAAATAATTTATATTAATAATTTATATTTGGGAAAAAAACAAATAGGATAATATACAACACAATCATATAAGCTATATAAAAAATATAAAAAATAATTAATTATTATTATTTGAGTTCTACCGTCAACTCAAAAAACAATTGTACACTGCTAACAGGAATTGGTCCAAGTAGTGAATGACGAAATTTAATGTGAATAATCCCTATAAAGGCTCCGAATCTTTTTTTTTTTTTTTAAATTACTTAGGAAATAACAAAAAATAATAGAAGTGCACTTGTACTTAAATCCATTGATCTGAATGATCAGATCTTGTGGCTCTTTTAACTAATCACACACAGACCCTAATTCCAAATCTCAATAATTAGCATGCATCAGTAAAGAATTTTACCCTATTTATGAGGCTAACTAAAAGTTTGTCCATTATAGATTTGATAATTTTACCCCCAAAGAATTCAATACATTATTATATAAATCCAAACCTCTAATTTAGATAATTAAGACTCAATTCAAAATTTATTTAGACCACTACAATTACTTTTTTAAATCAAATATGGTGATATATACACAATTATTAATGCGATTTGTGTACATCTACACAACTTAATATACATATTTATTATTAGATCCTTGCATAATGTATAATTTATAACCCAACAATCTCCCACTTAAACTACTCAATCACACACCTTGGGGAATTCAAAACTGTGAATAAGAACTATCAACAACCAAAATGTGCGCACACTTGAAAAATCATCTAAATCAATTTCGTCTATCACCTTTGTCTATACATGGAACGAAGAAGTCGTCATCATCAGTGCAATGCAACTAATTAAACACATAATAATCACATGTACCAACTTAACTAATGACATAAATCAAATGTATATGTGTACCCTAGAAATTACAAGCTAATGTGATCTACGCTTGTTATTTCCAACTGATCTAACTTTAAAAACTTTATGCAATCATAGTTCATAGTAAAATAATATATAAACTCGAAATTTCATAAAATTTATTTGAATATGCTATGATATATCAATACTAGTATCAAGCCAACTAAAAATTAAATATAAACTCCTACTAATCAAAAGCATCTCTACTAACGAGGCCGATACGAGCAGCATGCTCATGAAAAATTGTAGGTGTCAATACCTATGTGAGCGGATCCACAACCATAGAGTTTGTCCCGATAAGCTCAGTACTCATAAAACTACGATGAACTCTCTCTTTTTTTTAGAACCTAAGGAAGAAGATGCCAAATTAGCACTCTCAACCTTATGTTGTTTCATTATGTATGCCTTCTATACTAGATGTGAGATGAGTTCATTCAATGTTCATTTTTTTTCCTGACAGTTGTAGCTCACTTCAAACTGATTAAATTGAGGGAGGGAAATCGACACCAGATGCACTAAAACATCTTCTGACAACTCAATTTTCTACCTAGATGAAACATATTGAGAACACACTCCGGTCTGTTCATGTCACCCTTATACCTCGTAGAGATTAATTCCCTTATGGTAGCACTAGTCTCCATCGTATCACTTCTTATGAAACGTTCTTCCAGGGTATTGAGGAGTTGCTTAGCATTTTTTTTACTCAGACATAGTGCTCAGAAAAGCCTTTGGGACTGTATTTTTCATGATCATAAGACCTATACAATCAGATCGCTCCCACCTCTCAAAGATTCTCATATTTTTAAAAGAACTTTGATCTGTCAGAGGTGCAGTGCACAATTCCCATTTAGATCCATACACCTCAACACAAGTGTCACTTTATTTTTCCAAGTCTTGAAGTTTATGCTATTAAGCATAGAAATGCCATTGAGTGTAGTAGAAATATTAGCAACTTTCATGATGTCAACCGTAGTACAAATAACAATAAACAATAAACAATAATTAGCTCACAACCAAATAACTAGAAGTCTAATAATCAAACATACAAATAACAACAACACATCTTTAAGGTAACAGATGTGACATCAAACCTATTTTTTAGACAGAGATTAACTTACTAGTAATTAATTTGTTGCAGTAATCAAGTTTCATAACAAGATCTAGTCAATCACATAGCCTTCTTTTGGGCCGCCTAAATAGACACCTTATAGTTATCAATATTCATTACCACACATACAAAACAAATCTCTGTCATACAACTGCCTTCCTTCATGCCAACGTGTTTCCTACATGAGAATAAGTTTGCATCAACACCTTCGTTATTCACGAACAAAATGTTTTCACAACAGAGGCCACTTTGATGATTATGGTGCTTCTACTAATCGCAGAAACAAATAGGCAAGCTTGTAACAAACAACTGTAAGTTGTTATTTTTTCCAATAATTATTAGAAAAGTAACCTTATAATCATGGATTAGAACCACAATCATGATAATATCAAAATTATTGACAACAATTAAACAATATCATTATATTATAAACCCAAAAACCATCGAACCATAATGAACTAAGGTAAATCATTTGCAACTTAATCCTTAGTTAAAATAAAACCAAATAAATAAATAAATAAATAAATACATATATATATAGAGAGAGAGAGAAAAAGAGAGGGTCAGTCATCTACGCACATTCAAAGATTATAAATCTACGGACATGTGTAAATTAATCATTGGATCAAAATCCAATGATTAAATAGTATGAACAATGTTTTCACATGGGTTGGATAGTGTTACAGTGTTATAACCCAGCTTTCCAAGCTCGTTACAGTAGCACTTTCTACACAGTTCTGTAGCTTTTATGTGGTACTGTAGAGAGGTTCAACCTTTTCCCCCCTAGTTTTTCATTCGCTCTTGTTCCTCTCATCCTTGGTATCCTAGCCTCTTGAAGAAGAAGAAGAAGAGCTTTGGATGATCTTCCCCCTTGTTGCTAAGTTAAGGCCTTGGATCCTTCATCCTTCTTCTTGCTTTAAAGGTAAGCTTTTGAACATTCCTTGTCTCCCTTGGTGTTCCTTTGTAGAGAAAAGCTTATAGATGATCCTTTGTTCTTGCTGCTTGAAAACTCCTAGATCCATCATTCATTTTTTCTTGCTTGGATACTAGAGGTAAGCACTTCTAAGCCTTGTTCTTCTCCTTGTTTATTTGGATGAGAATGATGGATTAGGGTTGTGTTGTATGGCTTGAAAGCTTGTAGTTTGATCTCATTCTTACTAGATTGCACCGGTAAACTATGGTTGTTTCTTTTGATTTCTTTGGTTTAGAGTGAAGCCCGTAGTTTTAGGAATTCATTGGAAACCCTAGAACCCAGTTTTGAGACAACCCTAGGCCTCGTTTGAGGTTGCATTGCATGTTTAAATTCATAGTTTCTTGATATTTCTTTTGCTTACTTTGTTGCTTGTGTGTGTGTGTGTATGTGTGTGGTTTGTTAGGTGGTGAGGGCTCATCGTGAGACAAGGAGCCAGCGGAGGAGTAGCTTGCTTGTAATTTTCTAGCCTGAGTTGTGAGTGGGTTATGTGATTGCATAATTCTATTAGAATATATTGTTTGAGTATCTTAATCGTATGAATAAAAATGATTCATGTTTTTATTGCATTGAACTGAGGTTTTGATAGATTTAGAAAGATTTTCCATGCTATTGATGTATTTAAGAAATTCTTGACATTTGAGTGAATATGTCAATGACCATGCTATTTTGAGATTGAAATGATTTATGAAACCATGTTTATATATTAATGTGTTTTTGTCATCGACACTTGTGGAAACTATTTTCATTCTCGGTATAGGGATTCTGTCATGGATCTAAACTTTTGGTGTGATATTCATATTTTGTATTATTGAGTTTCCACAGGTTTTGATGATGACCGGGCGGAGCCCTTCTTTGTTGTAGTGGGTGATCTTCACTACCAGCCTGTAGAGGTGGTGTGAAGACTCGGATTTATTGTTCACTTTAGGTGTTGTGCAGAGCCTTGATTTAATGTACATAAGGAATTCTGAATCCGAAGTTACAACATGGATTCTTGATGAGCCAACGTTAAGGGCATGAAAACTTTGGCAGTTCTGAACTTAGCCGCTGCCACACTAGAGTTTAGAGAGGTTTTTAGACCAATACTTGATGATAGAAATGTTAAATTTCATATTTTGAGAAACTTAATGTTTTCAATGAAATGAACTTTTGAGAAGTGGTCTCTTGTATATCTTTTGGAATATTGTTTTAATAACGAGTTTTATGTGTTAAGGTTATTAAAACTCGTTTTATACAAATCCTTGGATTTTAAATTATTGAAACTCTCACTTGAGCAAAGTGGGTCTTTTATGAAATTTATGACTTCATACAAGTATATTATGTTTATATATACTTATGTTGAATGTGAAAGAGTTGATGTTTTAAAACAAGAGTCTATTTATGAATATTCATTGGTTTATTTTTGTGTATTCTTTTAGAATTGTACTAACCATTTACTAAGTGACTTTGGTTACTCACATTCTCTGTCCCTTCCCAACTCTAACAGCTAGTAGCGTTGTGGTGAGGCGGAGTGATGGGCATTCTCTTTCTATCTTTCTTCATTTCCAGTATTATGTATGTTACCCTTTGAGCATGAACACATTGTATAAAGAGTATGGATTCACTAGTGTGCTTGACTCTCTTATGCATTTCTTGGAAACCTTTGGTTATATTGGTGCTAGTAAACCTCTTTGAACTTTATTGTCTCATTTTTTATGATGTTGCTTCCCGCTATGGTGTATGTATCCCTCCTTAGATTGTCACAGCGGTTATCGCTTGTAGGTCCCTTGGATCAGGGTGTGACATACACTGTTTTTCACACTAAGTGGACTACAACCATTTAATCAAACATCTAAATACTGCCAAGTCAATCCTTGCCATATATCCAAGGTGTTTGCACCCCCTTTTCCTTAAATAAACTATAAACAAATAAAGACCCACCAACCACTCTACACCAAGTACATCACACAGGAGCCGCTGGACAAGCTCTCAGCATCGTCGTATGACGAGAAGCTTGAGGAACCGAATTCTTAACAAGCGCGCAAGGCTTGGGGTGCCAGGTCGTGCTCTCACATGACCTCCAAGGTATGGTCGTCGCTATTCCTGAACCCAAGCTATGGGATACACCTTAGGTTTCATCTCACCTTTATGTTTTGATTCATAGATATACTTTCAAAACAAATATGGTTATATATATTTGCTAAGAGAGGGAAGAGTTGCGATTTTGCTAGTGGTTTTGCTTGTATTGAAATTAGTTGTTTCCCTTTTCAATGCTTATGGTAGTTGTTGAGCAATGATCTTCATGTTGTTTTCTATGGTTTTTTATTGTTTTATTCATCAGCAGGAATGAATCCCCCAAAATTTTCACAAATTTTATTTGCTTGTTTGGAGACTGAAAATTTTATTTATGATCCATATGAATGACTTGTTGCAGAATGATTTCAGAAATTGGGACTTTGTTTAGGATTAGGGAGATTGTTGTGGCTTAATGTGGAGTGGGGTTAGAGGATTGCAGTTTTAGGTCAGAGTTGTCTAGGAATTAGAGGTTTTGAAAGAGACATATTCATCAGGGAGGTTGAATCCATCAAAGAAAGTTAGTTTTGTTGATTAAACCAAAAAAAAAAAAAAAAACTTTCTTTTTTCCTTTCTTGCTAGGGAACTAGGGATTATGTTGATTGTGTTTGTGGATTGAGAATTAAATATATGATCCTTGCGTTTGGCTTTTGTTACATAATGCTTGTTCGAACTTTAGATGTTAGCTGTTTGTTAAGCTAGAATGCTGTGGCTTTATATGAAGAAGAGTTACAACATTGCAATTTTAGGTCAAAATTGGACAGAACTTTTTATAAAATTTACAAGAAAACTGATTGGTATATTCATTGAAAAGGATGAATCCACACAAAGAAATTTAGTCATTATTATTATTATTATTATTATTATTATTATTATTGTTATTATTATTATTTCTTCTCTTTCTTGGATGAGAATTATGATGATGTTGTGGGGGGATTGAGAATTAAATATCTAATACTTGTGCTTGACTCTTGTTGCAGAACACATGATGAGATTTTTATATGTTAGGACTATATAAATGACTGTTGTGGGTGCATTGTAAGTATCACCTAGACTGTCTCCATTTTTCTCTGAGTGATGTAAATGATTGTTGAGGATTGTTGCCTATTCCTTTATTTATTAACTTATTTATTTTTTGTATCAGAAAAAATTAGGATCTTGTTGATTGCATCATATGTTGAAGGAAGATGAAAGGAAGACCATGCCTTCTCAGTGACTTTAGATTGCCAAAAAAAATGTTACAATACCTTCCGTGTTTTGCGGACTTCAAGTGCCTCCATTGATTACTTTTTTTTTTAAAAAAAAAGGTGGATAAACCATTTCAATTAAATAAAACAAGCCAAAACCAAGTAACAAGAAAAACTGACCACTAGGCGTGATCTGACAACAAACAGAAAGAAAGAAAAACAAAACGAGGAACAACGGGCCTCCTTAAGCCCAGCCAAAAAAAAATAAACTAGCCCGCCACACAGACCTGCGACTCCTCGCCTGTGGCGGCCCCACCAACCGTCTGCGAACATGGTCCTAAGAAATCCAAACTGCGACGAATGATAGTAACGGAATCTTCTAGTTTAGCCCGAGTACCATTTGAATCAATACCAATCCTGTCCAGCCCATCATCCAGGTCAGGCCAGTCACAATCTCTTCCTGGCCCATCACTCCCGAATGGTCCAGGTTCTCACTCGATTGGGCCAAATTCTGATCCACATCACAGAAAAACAAGGGGTCCACCTCATTAAACCCCACATCTAAAGCCACCAAGCCTACCTCATTAAACAAGTTAACATGGTCAACTCTTTTTGACTCATCAGCTCTTTTCCCTACACCCGAAGTCGCCACCTTAACCTTCTTTCATTTCCAGCTTTCCCTCTCAGCCTAACATCTGTCCCATGAAAGGCCTCTCCAAGTCCAACATTTGTCTCTCTAGGATCCACTTCATGCCTACAACCTATCCCAGCAACCTTAACCTCTCCCTGCATGACAACATACTGTTGCCTAGGCTACCACTTTGCGACACGTGCCTCTCGAGCCACTCCCCCGCGTGACTTGACCCCTCACAAATTACGCACAGCCGAGGGACCAGTCCTCCACCAATCCTCTATCAGTCCATCACTGACCGGATGGCTAGTCAATCCGTCGCATTGAATCTCGAGCACATCCCTTAGACTCACCATCACCCTTCGCGGAGTGGGAGTTAAGCTAGACCACCACCACGCCAGCGTGAGAGCATCGCTCAACTATCACCGGACTTTAACATGAAAGTCCCTTCCCTGCTCGACCACCACCATGCCGGTGTGGGAGCCATCTTCCATCTCCACCGGTCCTTTGACCGAAGTATCTCTCCACCCCTCATCTCCTTCTTCTCTTGGTAACAAAGAAACATCTATCCATGCGGAAATCTTTGATCTTTTGTTTGTTATTGACTCGCTAGAACTTCTGTCACAGGGCCGAGAGCCAAACTTCACGTCCTCATGGCTTTCAAACTTGCCAATGATGAGCATTCACCACCATCGTCCTCCACTTCTGGAATTCCACCAGTTTGGTCTTCTTTCCCTCTGGCGTGGGAGCATCGCTCGGCTATTGCTTGAATCTTCTTTGTGCTTGTTCTTTCTTGGCTGCCGTCAACACACATCCCCGACGCCGTGCGACAACTTCCTTCGCTTGGATGAAAGCTATGCTTAATCATCCCCGAAGACTGTAGATTAGTCATCGCCTAAATGAGAGCTAGGCTCAACATGGGTTGCTTCACTTTTTCACTTGGTGCAATCTCATGCTTGGCTTTGCGATTCACCGTCAGACAAAATACAAGCTCTTCATGTAACACCGGTTGTGGTGGGGCACTAGCATAAGGATAGTTGGCAAAGATCGGAAAATATTTCGGGTGCTCATTGGTGGTGAAAATGAGTCTCGTCCCAAGCCACGGCAGAGTTGGTAGACTATCCTGCTCATCGGCCACACAAACATCCTTCCCTTCACCCTCAATGCCAAACAACCTTAGCATGACTTCGACTCCTTCCAGTATCCTCCATTGATTACTAAGAAGGAACTTTTGTTTGTGATATTGCACTTAGGTATTAGGATTATTACAAATGAATTTGGAGGCTATTCAAGTAATATGCAATTGCTCTATGTTTTGCTGATAAAATGAATCCATTATGACATTGTTCGGTATGTACTTCTAAAAAATTCAATGCTTATCAATTTCAAACTGTTTGTTGAGTTAAGTTCCTACTTTTGATGATGCCATGAACCAGAAGGTTTTCACCACTTAGGCCTTGCTTGGGAGGGGGTTATGAGAGGTTTTGTAAGGTAGGGTTATGGACCAACCCTTGTTTGGATCCAAGGTTTTAGAGAGGGTAAGGTTTGAGGGGGTTATTTGGAGGGTTGAGAAACCTCCACTTATCCCATTTTCTCAACCCTCCAAATTGGAGGGTTGGGGAGGTTTTATATTTGTGCTGGACCAAAATGCCCTTGCCCATTCTAAGAAATTACCCCATTTTATTTTTTTGCTCGTTTGACCACCAATGTAAGAAAAGAAAAATTGGGAATAATAATGTTATCAATATAAATAGTGTTTTCAAAGATTTGCAAACATAATTTTTTTTAAATTTATTTTTAATCTATCATATAAGTCTTTCCAAATATTTCCAATACAACTTATATCTTTTTATAAAAATAATTTTAATTATTGTTGGTGTTTCATCAACATGTCTTTTTTGTTATAAGGGTATTTTAGTAATATTACCATAATACTTTACCCTCTATTACCTTCAATCCAAACATTATAAGGTTTGGTAACCTCCATTTACCTTAACTTCGTCCCAAATAAGATATAACTTAAAAACCTCCATTTACCTTACTTTATCCTACCCTACTCTCCATTATGAACCCCTCCTTCACCTCTCCCAAACAAAGGCTTAGTGAAGTAGGGTAATGTGCAACAAACAATTGCGGCCTCCTTATTTGATATATTATTTTACATGTATCTTGTTAATTGTTATATGGGGTTTGTATTGTTTTACAATTTGCTTGAAATTACCAATAGACCGAAATTTTCTTTCCTTAGAATCCCTAGTCCTTTTTGGCACTTCCTCTGCTACCATTATTCCATATATATGAATATGGATGATGATTCTAAATTGGGGCTATGGGCAAAATCACATTGAAAAAAATGCACCACTAGGAACTATGCTAAACATTATGTTTAGTTTTCAATTGTGGTTATGATTTGGAATCCTGATTTAGCCTTTGATTAGTTTGAATTGTTTAGTTCCCCAAATGGATTTCCTTCCGAATAAGTTGTCATGAATCTAATAAACTATCATCTCTCTAATACGAACTAATGACCCACAAGCTTAGAATTAGCCAAAACACCTCAAAGTGTTTTTCAAATTTACTTTTATTACTTAATGCAATTATAGATTGTACCTATAATATTATATTTTTTCTGTATTCCCATGAAATTTAATAAATTTATTTCAATACCCCCTTTCATTAACCAAACGAAATACATGTGTATTTTACTATTTAAAAAATTATTAAAGAGTAAAACTTTGAACTTTATAAAATTTTTCAAAACACTTTTGAGGTGTTTTTGCTAATTCTAAGCTTTTGGGTCAATTTTAGAAAACGAGTTGCATTTTCAGACAATTAGACCAAGGAATAAATAAATTTTAAGTCATGGTACAAGACAAACCTTAGTAAATTTAAGTGGAAGAGGTATCAACCGTTGGATTTTGTTGATCTGACGGTTAACAGTGAGAGGGTGTTTTCGTAATCTCAGTCGGAGAATTGAAACCCTAAACCTAACGAATTCCTTTATAAATACTCCCCTTCTCGCACTCTTCTTTCATTTCTCTTCTTTGTTTCTTTGTTAAGTTTTCCTTCGTTTTCTCTTGTTCTCTTTGTATTTTTACTTAGATTTTTTCTATTGGACATCAATGGAAGGCAAGATCAGCTTCTTGTTTGGATCTGGGAATTCATAGATCCAATCAATCTCATCTATTGAATCTTGCAATAGAAAATCCGGTCTCAACTCGCCTGGATCTGATTTTTTCCATGATTTTCCAGGCCCTTATCAACTGGTACATCATCCTATTGATTCCTATTTTACAGCAATTGGATTTCATCTGATGTTTTTTTCTTGATTGATTGATTGAATTTAGAAAGCAAACTCACTCTGTCCCAAAACCATGTTTGATGTTTTGAGGCAATTTCTTGGTTTGCAATAGTGATAGAATTCATTCTAGATCCAACCTTACTCGTCCTGAAGTGAACCTTAATCTCAATGATCTTAAGGGTTGGGAGGTTGGATCATATATGTGCCTTTTGTTTATTTTCCTTGTAATTTTCCCTTATTCATCATTTAGGGTTTTTTTTTTTAAATGATTTGTGTTCTTGTTAAGTATGTATCTAATGAATAAATGCATTGTGTTGTTTCGTATTTGAAACTTGTTTATTTTTTTTAAATATATCTAAAAACCATTTTTTTGTTAAAGTAGAAATTAGATATAGGATATATGCAATGTTTATAATTTTGTCAACTATAAGAAGTTAGTAGTTTAAAAGCTTGAAAACGAGGGAAGTAGTGAGGACTTTGTGAAAGGGAAATTGTTAAGAGTTACCGTTTTCATATGAATTTGAGTGTATTGGTAATTTTCTTTCTTTGCAAATCCTAATCCTTATTGGCATTTTCTCTGCTACCATTATTCCATATATATGAATATCAAAGAATAGGCTAGATTTTCTTTACAAGTGATTTGAATGATTAATACATTTCTAAATGTGGAGAAATGCAAACATTATACCAATAGTGGTGGCTAGTCTGGTTATGCAAACATTATACCAATTGTGGTGGCTAGTTTGGTTCTGTTTATGCGTTGGTACAATCTTTGCATTCTTTTCCATTCAGAAATGTATTGATCATGATAACATCTTCCAGTTGGTCAAATCGCTCGTTAAGGTGATCTAGTGTGTTTTTACGTAGAAGTCTGTCATCATCAGTACTTGATATATGTTTGAACTATTTTATATTGACAATTTTTTTTTTACAATAATGTTTATTTATTTTTATAAAATGAAATTGGATAATTTGTATAGGTCTTCATTGAACAAATAGATTTGTATGATTAATGATTTGTATAATTAATTTGATCCAATGATTTACCTAAATGGAATAGGTGCCACTTGTCAGCAACTATCTCTAACAATTTTGATAGAATATTATTCATAATTTTTATCTATTAAAATTAGTTAAAGTAAAAATAGAAATAAAATAAGTTATAACAGTTTTAATATAAAATTATTTTTTACTTTAAAAACTATGACCCGTGGTTTTAAAAAAATAAAATTTTATTATTAAAAAATTAGTGGGGTCAATGGTTAATAACAGAAATACTTATTTTGCAAATTAATGTGTTATGACAGTCAAATTTGTGTTTTTTTTTAATATTTATTTATTTTTTACTTGGTTCTTTCTTTAACAGTCTCAATAAAAAAATTATTTTTAAGTTAGTCATGACAAACACATCATGTTCTAAATGAATAAAAAAGATTATATATATTACAGCCACTTGAACCATGTGCATTACATTAATCACATTTTAGGATAATATATAAGAATTTAACATAAAATGTTATATAAAAAATTCATGTAAAATTTAAATAGAGTAATGAGAAAAAGTTTAAATTAAAATAATTTATAAAGACTTAAAAGTAAATGTTATATAAAAAAATATTGTACAATTTAAACATAAAATATTACATAAAAAAATATACAGGTAATTACCAAAGAAACCCCAAAAGTTTGCAATATGCACAAAAAAACCCCACACATTTTCATATCCTTAAAAACACCCTCCTTTTGATTTTATAGAAATTTAAACCCCCCAATGCTGTAACGGTGATTGACGGTGTTAAGTTTGAATATATATGACGAAATTGCCCTTACGTGGGATGCTGTGTCATTTGAAACGTGGATTGACTATAATGCCCTTGTGTGCAATGATGTTTCCGCTTAAAGAGGAAGCGGTTTATTTTTATTTGTTTAATCACTGGAGAACACCATTACTGGCGCCGGTTATTTCCTATCATCGCCGCTTCATCGGTTGGGCATCTTGCTATCATCGCCTGTTCGGCAGTGTTTCGAAGGAGAACTCCCGCTCTAGTCTTCGTCATTTCGTCGATTTTCCAACCAAGGTAATGAGGCGATGAAGCTGTGCGGTTTTTCTTTTGTTTTTCGCCATTTCGTTTGTAAAGTATCGTCTCTGTTGTTTTTTTGGCCATACATTTTCATGGTTTCATTATTGGATGATATTGTAGTTTGCAGTGAGATTTTCCGTCTAGGGTTTTCTTTGTCTGTGCACAGTATCGAGAGCGAGAGTGTTGTGGTGCAGGAGATTTTTCGATGGTTATGCAAACTCATTCTGTTTTCAAATGATTATAATGTGTGTTTCCCCGTTAATTTGATGTGGGTATGAGTTGTGTTTAAAAGTATCAGTGTAATGGTTGGATTTTATGTTGAATACATGTCGTTTCCGTTTAACAATCGTACTCTCCGTTTAACAAAGGAAGTTTCTGTTTAATTAATAGAGTTATTGTTTAATAAATCACTCTAAACAAATGTATTGTTCTTCTTGTAGTGTATTGGTCATGGCGGTCAACCTAGTTAACGGCCGATGCTACTTGACACCGGTGGTCCAGACTTTGAATGAATTGAAAGTTCACATGACTGGACGACACTGGGAGATCATCAGAAGGACACCGTTCGCGGCTTTGACCGAGATTGAAGCCGTCCTCCAAGAGAGAGCCCTCCTTGATTCTCTGCTGCAGAGGTTCGATGGCCGCAGCAGCAAATTCAGGATCGGGGCCAGCCTCGTGAGTTTCAGACCTCAAGATGTGGGTCTCATCCTTGGTCTACGCTGTGATGGGAACGCAGTCGTATTCCAGAAGAAGAAGACACACTCGCCGTTCGAGCTGAGGTATTTTTCAAGATCTTACGAGAGAAATAAAGACTCCATCAAGAACACACTTGAGCGGATAGTTCGCGAGAGGGGGGAAGAGGAGAATTTTGTAAAGCTCCTCATGGTGTACCTCATGGGTACTATCCTCTTCCCTAACACTTCCTGCTCTGTTCCTGTTTGGATCGTTGACTACGTCGACGACCTACCAGCCATGGGACGATTTGCATGGGCTCAAGCGACCCACAAGTGGATAATGGAGGACGTTCCACAAGCGGCCGCTCGAGTGCAAGCGAGATGCGCCGGGAACAAGACCAACACGGGGTACGTCAAAGGTTGCTCGGTTGCGTTGACCACCTGGTTCTATGAGCTCACCGGCACCGGCAAGAAGTTGCATTTCGGAAAGACCCCAAGGATCCTGTGCTACGGTGAAAACAGCTACCGGAAGCAAGTGTCGACGGGGACTTTATTTTCATCACTTGAAGGAAAAGAGGTAATGAATCTATTTAATGAATCTTCATTTAAGTTTACCGTTTTTGTGTTTGACAATCTGTGTTAGTGTTTAAATATAATAATTCGTATTTAACAACTATGTTTACAATTTAAATTATTTTCTTAACATTTAACTCGTATGTTTATTGTTTAAACGTATTGGATTTTTACAATTGTTAGTTTCCCGAACTGGTCGCCGCCAACCAGGACGAACAAATATTTGTTGGGGCCATCCGCGGAGCTGCCACCGGCCACGGAGGTGTTATTCCTCCCGCTTCCGCTCCCGTTCCGCTGGCGAGCAAGACTCCCGCTCCGCCTGCGAGAAAGAGAGATGATCGGGCAGCATCGTCAAAGCGCGTCCGACGCCGATCACCTTCTCGGAGCCCGCACCGCGCACGGACTGCTCGCCGACGGGCAAGCCCCCTTCCACCCCCCTCCCCGACACCAACAGGCGACGAGCTGACCAGACGTCTATTGCAGACGTGCGAGTTAATGTTGCAAGAGATCCCACGTCTTGTTGCTCGCGTTGATGCTCTGGAGGCGCGTTCGCAGGCCACGACGAGGCCGGATGACTATGATACGATCTCCGGCAGCCCGAATGCAACGGACGCAGCCCCGGCGATTGCCAGAGCCGACGTTCTCGCGAGGGCATTCGCGAGAGTCCCGCGCAGGAAGAGGCTTATGTGGAGGACTACAACGATGTGTCTCCCTCCGCCGGCCGACGTCGAGGCAACAGAAGTACCAAATGCTGTCGAACCAACAATGGCGGAGGCTCAGCCAACTTCAGGTCCGAGCTCGTCATTGGAAAAAGGACAGGCAGCGGTGCCGCCGGCTGCAATGGATGTGTCTCTGCCCGATGATGCGACTGCCGCCGTCGACACGTTAATTGAATCCCTTGTCAGTGACCTCCCTGTGTTGGAGGCACCGGCGCCGGCGTACGATTGCTGCGCGACGAAGGCAGACACAATCCTGGCGCCAGTGGCACCAGAAGTGAATAAAGACTCCGTGGCATTGCCGGTGTCGAGTCAGCCCACGTTAGCAGCTGAACCGAAAAAAGACGCTGTCGCCGACGCTGTGGCCTTACCGGCACCGTCACATGTTAAAGACTCTGTGGCAGTACCGGAGTCGAATAAAGAGGCTGCCAAGGAAGGGCAACGAGACGTCGACGACGCTGTGGCCGTACCGGCACCGTCACATGTTAAAGACTCTGTGGCAGTACCGGAGTCGAATAAAGAGGCTGCCAAGGAAGGGCAACGAGACGTCGACGAGGCGCAGAAAAAATTCGTTCCGAAGAAGAAAAAATATGCCGGAATGTCGCGTCTCGACGAATTCGAAGAGAAGATAATAAGAATCTTCCTCAACTGTGTCATGGACTCGTAAGTATATTTATGTTAACAGTTAAATAAATACACTTGCGGTTTAACTATCTCCTTTAATATTTAATTGTTTGTAAATTGTATGTAACTATTTAAGTTATCAATTAACTATATCATTATCCACTTAACTATGAACGTTATTGTTTAACATCAGGACTATCGTATGGAGGACTGACGCAGTTCAGACGACACGCGAGGCCGTGTTCACGTTGGTCGAGGGTAAGGAGAATGTGACAGACGATGTCGTCGATGCCTTCGTCTGCATCATCCAGAAGTCGCTGAAGCTTCAACCGTATCCTTATAAGAAGCGCGCTTCCATTACCCGTCCACTTGCACTATTCCTCTCCCAAAGGGAGGACACGGCGGAAGACGCTCTCCACATGATAGACGATGCTGCACGGAACGTCCACGAAGTCGACATCGTAATAATGCCTATAATTTTGCATGACCATTTCCATATCGTCGTTCTCGACAACATAGCGCAAGAGTACAGGCATTACTCTTCCTGCCAGAGCGAGGAATACGACGAAGACGCCGCCGAAATGGTAAGCTCCCGTGTTAACTATAACGGAAATAACTTACTTCCTAATTTTCCATCTCGACTTCAAAATTTATTTGTTTACAGCGGAAACTATTCGATAATTGCATCGAGATGGAGCTTGGCGAGGCGGCGACGTCCTCGTACGCCCTCATTCACGACAGGAGCACTCCAAGACAAAAACGAGGAAGTCTTGACTGCTCGGTGTATGTGATGCGGTTCATTGAGCAACTTCTTGCTGACGAAAAGCTGCGGGTACCGCAAACGGACGTGCCGTACTTACGTCTGAAATACGCCGCACGCATACTTTTGGATGGGAGGGCAGCCGGCGTCGGGGATAAAGGGGAGACGTCCTCGAGAGTCAATCCTGTATAAAGTTCTTTCTCAATTTTACTGTAAAGTTTGTAACATACATTCTTTTGCAATAACTAAGATAGTTAACATTTAACGAAAACCTTTACCTATACATACGATAAAAACTCTCTGTTTAAACTAAGATAGTTAACATTTAACGAAAACCTTTATATTATAACTATCAGATTCTATGTTTAAATATAAAATCCTTCGTGTACGTAATCAGGCTTCTGTGTGACAACACTGATTGAGAGAACGAAACGTTTTTTTTTTTTAACTATACATGGGAAGTCGTGGGCGGTTCGTAACGGGCACTGCAATAACTTGTCCGTGTTAGGCGGAGGTTGGGGATTTTGAATATATTCTCTTTTCGCCACTGTACGACCGGAATTAACCTTTCGAACATCGTCTCCACGGAGGACTTATGGCGACAACCCTAGTTAATGGGCGATGCTCCTTGGCAGCGGTAGCGGAGACGATAGCCGAATTGAAGGTCTACATGAATGGACAGCACTGGGAACTTATACGAATGACACCGTTCGAAGCATTGACTAAGGTGGGAGCGGTATTCCAAGACAGGGCCCTTCTTGATTTCCTATTGCAAAGTTACGATGACCGCACAAGCAAATTCAGGATCGGGACAAGCATGCTAAGTTTCAGGCCTGAAGATGTCGCCCTCGTTCTTGGTGTGTGTTGCAGTGGAGAGGAAGTCGTCTTTCAGAAGAAGAAATCACGCTCATCTTTCCAAGAGAGGTATTTCTCGAGAACGTACGAGAGACACAGAGACTCTATAAAGAGAACTCTTGAGCAAGTTGTTCGACAAAGTGGACAAGAAGAAAATTTTGTCAAACTCCTGATGGTTTACCTCATGGGTACGGTCCTCTTCCCAAATACGTCATGCTCTGTTCCAAATTGGGTCGTTGATTATGTCGACGATCTACGTGGCATGGGCCGATACGCATGGGCGCAGGCGACACACAAGTGGCTTATGGATGACGTCCCACAAGCTGCCGCAAGAGTGCGAGCAAGATGCGCCGGGGAGAAGATTCAGGCGGGGTTCGTGAAGGGTTGCTCGATCGCATTGAACATATGGTTTTACGAGCTAACCGGTTGCGGAAACAAAGTGAATTTGAGCAAGACACCAAGGATGCTTTGCTACGAGAAGCAAGGGTCGATACAAACCATTTTGCCATCTCTGGAAGGAAAGGAGGTAATCATACCGAATTCTCCGTATAATTATGGATATTACCATTTACTATATGTAGTCTCTGTTTAACTAGAAGCATTACTATTTAAATATTTCGTTTACCGTTTACATATTGACGTCTTTGTTTAAGAAAACATGTTCTCTAACCTTACCTTGCATATGTTAGTTTCGTGAGCTGGTTGCCGCTAATGCGAATGAAGATATAACTGTTGGGGCCGCCCGACGGACAATGCACGATGAAACTACAATCTCTCCCGAGCGCGTAAGCCGTCATTCACGTACTACGAGTTCAACGCGCCGTACGGGAACACCCCCCTTGACGTCGGCTGCCCCCCCGACGACGGCAGCCACCCCGCCGGCTGAAAGGGACGATGTCAACGAACGTCTGCTGCAGGCGTGCCAGTTATTAACATCCGAATTCCGAGGGCTTGTTGCTCGGGTTGATGTAATGGAAGGACGGTCACATTCGAATGAGCCGTCCATACAAGCAAATGAAGTTCCCGGTTCGGATGCACCGGAGGTAGACCAGGCGAATGCGGGGGCCTTCACTGAGACCAGCTCGGAATTTGACGACGATGAGGTCATTGCGGTCGCCATTCGAAGACGGTCAAATTTGAAGAGACCCGCGAGAAAAACCAAAAGAATAAAGCTGATCGCTCGAGAGGCTGACGACGCAACAGTAGCAGCGTCGCAGACAGACACAAATCCGGGGACCGATGTCGTGGTCGCCGCAACGCATGCGGACAATAGCAACAATGAACCACCCGAACAGGTACGGCACGATTTCATTCCGCACCGGAAAAAATACCCCGGCCACACGCGGCTCGACATATTCGAGCAAGAGTTAATAACGATCTTCGTCAACGGCTATATTGACGAGTATGTAGGAAGTTTTTACATCAACATTAGCCTTTACCATTTAACTATAATTGTTACCGTTTAACCATATCTTTTAACGTTTAACTATGTCTGTTGTCGTTTAACTATTTCTTTTACTCGTTAATTATAGTTTTCTTTCTCTTACTGTGTCTGTTACCGTTTAACCGCAGCACTATCGTTTGGACTAATGGCTTTGTCAGCACTACACGGAGACAACTATTCTCCATGCTTGAAGGACAAGAAACGGTTCCCGACGATGTCATGGACGCGTTCGTATGCATAATTCAAAAGTCACTGAAGAGGGTACCATACCCTTATAAGAAACGCGCGTCCATCACACGTCCACTGGCATTGTTTATGTCCAAGCAGCCTGACGCGTGCGAGTCGACGCTCGCTATGATCGGAGACGCGGCGCGAAACCGGCATGAAGTTGACATTGTTATCTTCCCAATCATCATGATTGGCCGCTTCCATGTGGTGGTGCTTGACAATGACAAACAAGAATACAGGCATTATTCGTCATGCCAAGGTGACGAGTACGAGAGAGACGCGTTTGAAATGGTAAGTGCCTCGGTCATTCAGAGGAGACTTTTTAACATCAGTAGTTTATTAACATCAGTTTGTATATCTCAACAGAGGAGACTTTTTGACTATTGTGTGGACATGGAGTCCGGCGAGCCGGCGACTATACTGTACCCTCTAATTCACGACGATGCCACCGCACGACGGAGACGAGGAAGTGCCGACTGCGCCGTTTATGTGATGAGATTTATCGAGCAAATACTCGAAGGTGACAAGCTACGCCTTCCTCGAAAGGATCTACCATATTTCCGATTACAGTATGTTGCACGCATACTCATTGAAGGTCGAAGGACCAGAACCATAGAAAGAGGCGAGTCTTCGACTGGGGGGGGGGGGGGGGGGAAACCGACTTGAGTTATTGTTTTGAGATATTATGTTTAACTTACTATGTTAATCTTTAACAAATGTTATTTATGTATAACTGTAAGTGTATATATTTAAATTTAAAAGTTTCTGTTTAACTATCAGCCTGGCCATTGTACTATCGGCATTGTAGTCCTTTAACATTAATACTTAAATGGTTAAAAGTAACCGTTTCTGTTTAACTATGAAATGAAATATGTTTATTGCAAATACGAGAATAACTCATTACATAAATTGCAAATACGAGAATAAATATTAAACAAGGACACGTTTTAAAACAATTGATAAGATATCTGATCCACCAGGACATGAGCAAGATGCAACTCGGCGACGTAATCGTAGGAATCTTGCACATCAGAGGCTTCGCAGGCAGTTGTTCAAATTGCAAGTTGAACAACCACCGGGGAAGCCTCTGATATCGAAGAAATCCCCGATTACATTGCCAAGATGCATCCCGCCGATCCCCTGGTCGAGCAGATGTCACATCAATTGTTTTTGGTAACTTCATCCCTGGCCATTGTACTATCTTCGCCTGCAAAATCTGTTGGTGTCTAGAAACCTTCATAAAGTTTTAAAACAATT
Source organism: Dioscorea alata (assembly GCA_020875875.1). Classification (NCBI taxonomy): domain Eukaryota; kingdom Viridiplantae; phylum Streptophyta; class Magnoliopsida; order Dioscoreales; family Dioscoreaceae; genus Dioscorea; species Dioscorea alata. The sequence goes on along the minus strand of CM037015.1, from coordinate 3,293,681 downwards.
GATGGGATATCTGATCGAACAGGGGATGTCCAGGATGCATATCAGCAATGTCATCGCCTCCGGATTCTCTGATCTCGAAGGATGGACCGATTACATTGCCGATATGTGTCCCGGCGATCCCCTGGTCGAGCAGATGTCGCATCAATTGTTTTTGTAACTTTATAATCTAATCACTCCACTCCAAGGCAATTTATACGGGAAATTGAAGGGTCGTTCAACTCGGCTGCTTCGATTCAGGAGATACATTAAATGTCTTCGAATGAGAATTCCAAGGGTCGATCAATTTTGACCGGACAACTACGCTTTGGTGTGATATGTACTACATTTCTATGTTATCCTTCAAACAAACCGTTCTCCATTTAAATATAACTTAAACCATTTAAATAGTAATGTCTCCATTTAACGAACATTGGTACTCATTAAAATAATATTTTTCTGTTTAAACTTACTGTGTAAATATCAAACATATAGACATAAATATGCTTATTATGAGTTAAGACAGGTGTTTATTTACAATGCCTACTCGGCGACAGGTTCAGTACAAGATCTACGATTATGGCCGGACGCGTGGCAGCGGCTGCACCGTAACTCGCGGACCGCGGAAGCTTGCGACTCGATCCTCTTCCGTCTGGGTCGCCCAGGTTGCCTTCTCGTAACCGGCGGACGCAGATGGAGTTCTCGATTGTCGTCTGTAGGCTTGTCGTCGTCTGGTATTGGGAAAATAGCTTCCCTATACGCCAGTTTGTATGTCTCGACGGTGAAGTAGTCGCTAATAAATTGATGAACGTTGGTGTCTGTCTGCATTATTGCAGCGCAAGCGTGTGTGCACGGGATACCATAAATTTGCCACCTGCGACATGAGCATGTTCTACCCGATAGATCGACGGAGTTGCTGCAATGGTCAAGGACTTCATAGCGATCATCGACACAACGACCAACATAAAGATTTCGGCTTTCCGCAACCACTTCGTCTACCTTCTTATGTATATCGGGGCATAAGTAGGTGTCCCATTTGTTCGCTTGCTCACGACGGGTGCATATCATCCGCATTAATTTGAACCTGTATCATAACAAATTATAATTGATTGTTAAGGTAAACCAAGAATAGTTAAACATAAACGTAATTATTTAAACAGAGAAAATTATAATTAAACACGAACCATCATAGTTAAACAGAAACCATTATAGGCAAACGTAAAGCACACGAAGTTAAACAGTGACGAAGAAGTTTAAACCGAATGAAAATCAAACATTCAAATACCGTATGGAGTCGACCATTCTCGTCACTGGTAGATGGCGAGCTTCTTTTATCCACGCATTGAAGGACTCTGCGACATTTGAATACATGTTGCCCCAACGTTGACCTTTAAACAAATAATTACACCAATGTGACAAATCTGACTTTTCAAGCAACCAGCGGTGCGCTTCTGGTGATATGGCCCGCAATTCATTCACCGTATCATCAAATTCTTTAGCCGTTGACGCCCACGCAATACGAAAACATATGGACCAGCACTCGTCCTTCAATGCCTTCCCAAGTCCGCCATTTGCTTTCATAAAATTCGCCTCCAAGTGTCGAAGGCAATAGGCATGTGGGGACGAGGGGAAGACCCTTGCAATGGCGTTCACAAGCCCCTTAGACCTGTCCGACACAAATGTAATAATCTCTTCATAATCGCCGTCATCGTATAACGCATCACCTAACTTGGAAATAAACCACGTCCAATTCGCATCTGTCTCGTTGTCGACGATACCGAAGGCCAAGTGGAAAAACTCATTGTTACCATCTTTGCCTGTGGCGCCCAGCAACGTACCACGATATTTTCCAAGAAGATGGGTACCGTCGACAAACAGCAGCGGCCTACAACCCCGCTTGAATCCCATGATACAAGCACGGAACGAGAAGAATGCGCGTTTAAAACGGTCACCGTCTCTTTCTACAATCGCAATGCTGCCGGGATTTGTCTCGGCCACCTTATCCACGTACCAAAGCAGCAGATCATAGCTGGCGACGTCGCTGCCGTCGAGAATCACCCGGGCACGCTCTTTACCCAACCAAGCTTGCTTGTATGGAATGTGGACACCGTGTTCCCGTAACATGTCCTTCTGAATGTCGATAGGCCTGTACAATGGCTGGCTTTTAAGCTTGTCAATCACTCGTGCGCTTACCCATTTGTTCGACGCTTTCGGATGTGACACCGAGCCAATTCCACCACCGCAATTGTGTGACGGGTGCATTGTCTTTATTCTGAACGTATTTTTATTGTATTCCTTCGATGCATGAAGGCGCCAGCCACAACCAACGGCAGCGCATTCTATAGTCACCCTGTGTTTCTCATTCTTTATGAATTTGAAGTCGAAATTCCTCTTGATTGCAAAATTCCGAAGCGCGTCTCTTAAATGGTCAACGTCTACGAAACGTTGTCCGATATCCAACGACAGCACTTCGGGATGATCCGAGGAGGACGGAAGACATGCTCCACCGTCCGGGTCGCCATGAGATGGAACAGGTGCGCTGGCAGAATCAGAATTCCTGCCAACACTTCAGTTAAGCGGAAAACATCAGTAACTTAATCGGAAACAAAATAAGTTACCTTGAAACATGTATATTTAAACAATAAAATAATAAGTTAAACACAGAAACTATTTGTTAAACGGAAAATGGTGTAGTTAAATAAAAAATACAATATTTAAACGGTAACTATAATAATTAGGCGAACACATATGACTTCAAAAGTAAAGATAAAGGATAAGAACTTTACAATGACAAGAATTCGTTTTGACTATGATGCGACAATGGCACATCATCTGTCTCAACAACGAGATCGACTGCAGCGCATTTGAAGAGTGAGTATACATGACACATGCGCTGGAAGTCAACCTCATTTTCTATTGGACAAATCGTTTTATGTCCATCGGGTGTGATAAACTTCACCCTAACATGGGAAACATCAAGACCCCATCGGTCACATATCTCCGCTAAGATTGAATCCCAAGAAGTCTGTGCCGTGAACACTAGCACTCGTCCCTCACCGTTGTATCTTGCAATTGCACAAAAACTCTCCATTAAAAACCTGAAACCTGCATATAAATAAATATAAATTGGTACTCTCACTTAAAGGATGATCAAAGTGATGGAAAGGAAGACATTCTCACCTTATCTCAGCTTATCGGCCAACCGGCGGAGTTCAAACGAATGCAAACGATGAATCTTCCAAACTTTATTTCAGAAAAATCAACGCAAGCAGGGATAAAAAAGATTGACAAAAGCCAAATAAAAAATGTTTAACATGATGTGACTGGGCGGTTTTTTTCCCACCATTTGCAAGGGCACGCACGGTATTTCACAGCATAAACCTTGTACAAATGAACGACAGGGGGGAAAAAGGAATTCAAACACTAACGGAAGGGCTTTCTGGGGTATTACAAACTTGCAGGGGCTGTCTGGGAAGTTTTGCAATTCGCGAGGGGTGAATAGTAATTTTCCCAAAAATATATTATAAAATTAAAAGCACCATGGTATTTTTTTTCTTTGCATATTTTGATAAATATTTTAAAAACTCACTTTTAAGTAATATTTTTTAAAAAACTATAATATTAAGTAATATTTTGATAAATATTTTTAAAAATACACTTTTTAGAACTTTTTTTTAAAATTTTAGGCATTCTAACGTAATGTATTTTGTAATAATATCTCATAGTGTTAGAACTACTAATTTATAAATCATCAAACAAATAAAATAGCAATACTTAGAAACAAACAGATGTATATATTATATTATCAATCTAGCATACTTACATCATGTGTAACATAAATTTATGTTAAATATATATGAGAAATTTTTTATGAAAAAATATTTTTCCAATAAAGTTAGTGATATGTGTTCCTTTTGATTTTGTAATAATATTATTTAAAAAATAAATTAAATTAAGGGAAAGGAAGGAAACTAGGAAAGAGAAGAGAAGAGGATAAAAATATGGTAAGGGTATATAATACGGTTGTTTTTTAAATATTACTTGAAAAGAAATTGCAATAAAAAGATTTAGGGGTTAAAATGTAAAAATTTTATATTAAAGAACTATTAAAAATATAATTGTAATTAAAACATTTTATGGGTTAAAATGTAAAATTGTAATAAAAAAAATAAAAAAACAGTTTTTGTGCACGGTTTTGCTTGTATAGGTAATTTTTTTAAAATTACGTATTTAAAAAAATGTAATATTAAAAAAATAAATTATGTATTTACATAATTAAAAAATATGTAATATTAAAAAAAACCGTCTCTATAGATTTTTTAAAATTTTAATTTTGGTAATATCATAATTTTTTGGGGGGGTTTTTAAAATATTATATTTTTTCATATTAGTAACACGAATGTGTAAAAACAATTAATAGTATTTTTTTATTGATATAATATAAATATTATTTTTTATAAAAAAATATTTTCGCACCCAATTATAACATTAAAATATGCAGTGCCGAGGTGATTGTTTTAAACATTTGTAAGTGTTTTAAATATTTTCAATGTTTTATGTTGGTAAGTGTGCCCTTTTTCTTTAAATTTTTTAAGAGTAAGCTTTTATTTGTTTCCTCTAATTTTTTTTTTTTTAATTCCATACCAAATTCTTTTACTTTTTACACTCAAGCAAAGTAACAAACATTTGACAGGTTTTGTGAGTCTATATATATATATATAAACCACTACTAATTAAATAATGATTTATTAATCTAACAAAAGAACATTATTTTTGAAAATATAATTAAATTATTGTAAATAATTTAATATCACTATATAAATGATTTATAAATAAACAAAATTCTTTCTTTGGCAAAATAAAGGGTATGTGATCATTTGATTACTTAACACTATTTTGGAAATGCTTAAAATGGAAAATAAATTGAAGAAAATAGTAATTGAGGAATTTGGTTTGAAGGCTTGTGGAAAGGACCAGCAAAAGCTTGCTCCTTAAAGGAGGAGGTCAATATTCATTAACAAATAATATTTAAAATATTTAAAATACTCATGAACGTTTAAAATAATCCCTTTTTTTTTCTTTGTATAATATTTAGGGTTTTTACATCCTTCAATTATTAATATCATATTTAATATAAATAAAAACTTAAATGTAATAAAAATAATTAAATTTATTCTTTGAAACATTATAAAGAGCATATTTTAGTAATATGTATAAATAATTGTTACTTCCTTCATTTCATTTTAATTGTGGCATATAACTTTGGATCGGCTTATAAAAAAAGTGCTTTTTTTGGCATTTGTAGAAGCACTTTTAGGAAAAGTACTTTTAGAGTAAGTTAAGTGCTTATGCATATTTTTTTGTTTGGATGTATTAGATTCAGAAGTACTTTTGTAGTTGTGAAAATGTTTGGGATGTTTATTTGAAAAGTGCTTTTATAGTAAAAAATTACTAAAATGCTCATTTACTAAATTATGATAACAACTTCATAATTTACATATTTCTCACATGTTTTATTTAAGAAATAAAAAATAATTGCTACTATTGTTATAATAATAATAATAATAATAATTATTATTATTATTATTATTATTATTATTATTATTATTATTATTATAATAAATTATTATAATAATAATAGTAATAATTATTATTATAATAATTATAATAATTATAATAAATATAATAATAATAATTATAATAATTATTATAATCATAATAATAATTATAATAATTAATATAATAATAATAATTATTATTATTATTATTATTATTATTATTATATTTATTATTAATTATAATAAATAATTATAATAATAATAATATATTTATTATTAATTATAATAAATAATTATAATAATAATAATTATTATTATATTTATTATTAATTATAATAAATAATTATTATTATAATTAATAATAATAATTATTATTATTAATTAATATAATAATAATTAATAATTATTATTATTATAACTATTATAATAATTATTATTATAACTATTATTAATTATAATAATTATAATTATAATTAATAATAATATTATAATATAATAAATAATTATAATTATAAATAATAATAATAATTATTATTATAATTATTAATTATTATTACTATTATTATTATTAATTATAATAATAATAATTATTATTATTATTATTATTATTATAATTGATTTGATATGGGGATGAGAGGATTTGGGGAGATATATAAAAAGTAGTAATTTTTTGGATTGAGTGAGGGTATTTTAGTAATTGCATTTAACCACTCAGCTTATAAAAAACAGCTTATTTTCATAAGCTGGTCTTTTGCAGCTTATAAAATAAGCTGTTTTTCAGCTTATTTTACAGCTTGAGCTTATCCGAATAAGCCATCCAAACACTAACTTTAACACTATAAGCACTTAACTTATGAAATAAGTGTTTTTGGATCAGCTATAAGCTGATCCAAACTTGTCATTGATGGTCCTAAAATTTTTTATAGAGTTATTTACTCTCATTAATACACATTTTTTTTTAGAAAAGAAGGACAAAATCAGAAAAAATAATTAATCGTGTAGAACTTTTAAAAGTGATAAACAATTGGAACCTTTTTTTTGTTTCAAATGTCATTGTTAAAATCAAAGTAATAAAAAAATTTATATATATATTGATAATGTAAATAAGCCATTTCAAATACACATGTTTTATTTTTACTGGCTTCCTCAATCTCCTGCATGAGAGTTAAGTACTTTAATCATTGGATTATTGTTGCATTGGCTTAGAAAGTTATATTTGGTTATATACATTTACAAAATACTTTTATTTACTCTACAGATAAAAACTAATTTACATTTGATTAAAATATAAATTATTTTTTTTCCCAAAAATTATTAAAGAGAAAATGGTAACTAAAATTTTGATTTTTTTTTTAAATATAAAAAATTAATATCATTCTTCAGAGATAAATAACCAAATTCCCTATTTTACAAAATAGATAAAGATAATATAGAATTATTCAATATTTTGATAAATAATTTCTTTATATAAAAAACTTATTTATAATCGGTAACTACTGTGTAATGTAATGGACTGTCACAGACTCACATAGTAGTGGATGGGTAAGTGCTAAGTCAAAACCCTATGCTAATGGTACCGTATTAATATTGTTCATCCATTATTCCCAAGCCCAGGTGCTATTTACAATACCGTTTAAATGGGTTCCAGTTATGAGTGTCGCAATCCTCTCCTTCAGAATTACATATATGGTAGAATGAGATTTATTAGTTCAATATAATTCTTATAAATTTTTATCATCCTATGTAATATTTAACTGAGTTAATAAATTCTTCGAGGGACGATAAGTCGTCATAATTAATGCACATTTGTACCTATTTGTCTTTTGATAGTCTATTGTCAAAAACAAAAGAAATATGTATTCGAAATCTCACTCATGAGAATCCACCTCTAAGAATCAACCAAAATTTTTTTTCAAAATAAAAAAATGTTTGTAATTCACACATAATATCATAAAAATATATACAAATTTTCAACTCTTAATATTAGTGATGTGTCCAAAAGAACACATAGTAAAATTCAAATCCTCCATCTTTGAGCATGGAGGAAAATAAAATTATATATATATATACCTCAATGCACAAATGGTAATCTCGTTATACCACTTACACAGTGATCATATCTCTCCTTTATATCAAACCAAACACATAAAAAGTAAATACAATATTTTTATATATATATCAAACCAAATAACAATGATATAAATTGAAATACAATATTTTCATTTACATTGTAAGTCCACTTACATGTAATTTAATTTACTGCCAAACAATAGCCCCTTAATATTAGTCATGTGTCCAAAAAAACAAAAAAAAGAACACTGATTACAATTCAAATCCTCCATCTTTGAGCATGGAGGGAATAAAATACATATATACAATCCTCCATCTTTGAGTATGGAGGGAATAAAATACAGATATATATATATATATATAGCTAGCTACCCCAATGCACGGATTGTGCGTCTAGACAGGTAAACTTTGGATATGTGCTAATCTTTGCTAAATATATCTAAATATACACACACATAGACAAAGAATCAAGAATAGGAACAACAAAAACAGCCACAACCACCAAACCCTCCCTCTCCACCATTCTCTTTACCCTCCAATTCCATGCACCCCACCATCCTTTCCTTAACCACCTTCCTTCCTCTTCTTCTCTTTCCCTCTCAAACTAACAAACCAAAACAAAAAAACAAAAGAACTACAATATTCTCATACATCACAACTCATATCAATAACTCATTTTTCATTCATTCAATCATAACTACATTGGTCTCCAACAATGGACTCATCAGAGCTCCGGCGTGTCTTCCAAATGTTCGACCGCAACGGCGACGGCTGCATTTCCAAAAAAGAGCTAAACCACTCCCTCTGCAAGCTCGGCATTGACATCCCCGAGACCGACCTCGCTGCCATGATCGACAAGATCGACGTCAACGGCGATGGCTGTGTAGACATTGATGAGTTCACCACATTGTACAAGAGCATCATGGATGATCATGAAGAGGATGAAGAGGAAGACATGAGAGAGGCATTCAATGTGTTTGATCAGAATGGTGATGGTTTTATCACTGAGGAGGAGTTGAGGTCTGTTTTGGCTTCACTTGGGTTGAAGCAAGGCAGGACTGTGGAGGATTGCAGGAGGATGATAAGGAAAGTGGATGTTGATGGAGATGGAATGGTGAATTTTAAGGAGTTTAAGCAGATGATGAGAGGTGGTGGTTTTTCTGCTTTGACTAATTGATGTTTTTTTTTTTTTTAAGAAAAAAAATCTTTTCTATTTCTTTCTTAATTTCATACTTTGTTATGTATTTATGGATTGATTGTTTCTTTCTTTGTTAATTAATTTCTTGTGAAATTACTTGACAGGATTAAAGAATGAATAGGATTATTTTTTTATATATATTAATTTATATATATTTGAGAAAATTGGCAACATATATCCAATAAAAATGAGTGATTGGGTGATTCATGTAGGTTATTTTTTTGGTAAATTATTTAATTTTCGTTATTAAATTTTGATTTGTTTCGAAATACTTACTAAATTTATTAATTATTTTATCGGTAGGTTACTCACCGATTAACATTTTCATTAGCTGACATGGAGACCGATAAAAGCCTAGTTAGGACACTGATGAAGACCTCCACATTAGCTAATGAAAATATTAATCCATCGGGTGATCTGCCGATGAAATGATTAGTAACTTTAGTTAACATTTCAAAATAAATCAAAATTCAATGATTAAAATGATATTTCACCAAACTTGAGTGGTGGCTTGCACCCCAATAAAAGAGTTTCTATCTCATATTTTTTTTTAATTAAAGATCGAGTGTTCTGATCCATGATTTGTCTATATTTTTTATTATGATGTGCAAATTGAGGATAGATGAAGTGAAATGATAGTTTTGTATTGTGCAAAAATATTTTAGTTTATTTTTTAAATCTTTAGAAGAGGGATATAGCTAATATGAATGATTTATAAAAAATATTCAAGTAATTTTTTTTTAACTAAAGGATAAAAACTCTTGTTGGATGGATTATTTTTTTTTTTTTTTTTTTGAAGTTGATCGATTATATTAAAATTAATAAAATTGAATATTTTACAATTAAAATAATTGTATTTATATTAAAAAAATTGATAACATAACTTTATTTTTATATTTTCATTTATCTAAGATATATAATTAGTATTAACAAATACATAATGAAAACCATATTTAACCCCCAAAAATAATAGCAAGAAAGAGAAGGTATAAAAGTGACTCTCAATATCCAAGTTTACAACAAAACCAAGCCTTGAATCAAGAGATTTACATAAAAATAATAATATTTTTATTTTAAAAATAAATAATATTTTTTCACTACAAATCAATTCATTTATATCATAAAATAAAAAAAGAAAAAAAAATTCCCACATATTTTTTTAAAACTCTGCATTTTCACTCTTCAAAAAAAAAAAAATTTAAAATTAAATAAATTAAAATTTCCAATAAATAAATACATACTTCTACTTCCCTCTTTCCCTCTGCCTATCAATGGCGGCTCGCTTCACCCTTCTCCAAAGGTTGAAAAGCTCTCAGCTTTCTCCTCTCCTTCATCGCTTCTTCACCGCGATCCCAGCCCAATCCATTGCCTCTTCCACTCAACCCCTTTCCAGCACTCTCTCCCACTTCTCCAACTTCTCTAGCCTTCCTATCCCATTGAGAAATCCATTGTCTTTGCGGAGCTTCAGCCATGGCAGCGTGAATCTCGTCCTCTCTGAAGGAAAACCCAAGTTCGAGGTTATCGAGCCGGAGCTCCCCAAGAAGGAGAAGTGGAGGACCAAAAAGCGGCTGAAGATGCAGAGGAAGAGGGAGAAGCAGAAGAGGAGGGAGGCCAATAAGACCGATCCTAGACGTATTCGTCCCAAGGGCATCAAAAAGAAGCAGCGGTTCCCCACTGCCGAAGCCCGGCTCAAGTATAAGATTGATAAGGTGAGCGTGAAAATTCATGTCTTTGTGTAAATTCTGATGAAAAATTCAGTCTATTGAATTGCCCTGCTTACTTATTGGTTATCAAATTTGCAATTCGATTTGATGCCATGTTCAATCTTAATCAAATTATTGCAATGTGCTAAACTCCTCTTGCTTGTATGATGTCTTTTGTTATCATCCAATTTTATGGATCCATTATATCTGACTAAGCGAATTTAGTTGTGCAATTTGAATTTTCGGGCAAAGAAACAACTCAATTGTTCTTATTACGCCTTGTTTTCTTCTGCAAAATTTAATTTTGTGCATCTTTTTTTTTTCCCCATCACCAACAATGGTAAGTGCATCGTTGTGGCTTTATAAGCACAAGGAAGTTATTTGTGCATCCTAACTGATGAACTTTTATTTTAATTGTATGTGAACATCATCTGACAATTGATAATATATCCTTGGTTTGTGTTACAGCAGTAATCTAGATTACTGAGGAAGATGCTGCTGCACAAGTTGCCAATGCCTTATTGTTGTTTGCTTTTCACAACCTATAAATCTTCATGTGTAGCCTGTAGTTTTACTCCTATGTGGGTATATAGTAACCTTTGTGAACTAGATTCACAACTACCAGGCTTTGTTCTTTTGTCCTCCCTTTCTAAGTTCAAATGTAGGATATATTTCTGAACTTGTGATGTATCACTCCTTTCCCATTAATTGTAGGAATATTATTCTAATTATTCTAAGCTGACATGATTTTCATTTAATAATCTTAATAGGGTAACGGGAGTTAATTTTAGGTGCTCAATGAGTGTGCTCTTAGGAAGGAAATGTCTTTTTGACTGCAGGCTAAAGCTAAAGAAACGATGCTAGTTGAAAAGCTGAAGAAGTATGAAGTACCAAAAGTTGAAGGTCCAATACCAAAACCAGAAGTTCTAACTGGTGAGGAACGGTTCTTCATGAAAAAAATGGCCCAGAAAAGGTCTAATTACGTACCTGTTGGAAGGCGAGGAGTGTTTGGAGGTGTAATCCTCAACATGCATCTGCATTGGAAAAAACATGAAACTGTTAAAGTCATCTGCAAACCCTGTAAACCAGGCCAAGTTCATGAATATGCCAATGAAATAGCTAGGTTGAGTGGTGGAATACCAATTCAAGTTATAGGAGATGATACGATAATTTTTTATCGTGGGAAGAACTATGTGCAACCTGAAGTGATGTCACCTATTGACACATTATCCAAGAAAAAGGTATGCAGCCAAATTCTTTCTTCGGTAATGTCTGCTTCACACTTCTGTTGTTAGGAACTTACCATTTTTTTAGCTTTACTGTTATGAGTTATCAATGCTAAATCTAACAAATCCTGTCTACTAGAGGTTGTGATTTTGTATCCATTGGATCCACTAACTTTGTTTGTAGGCACTCGTAAAATCAAAATATGAGCAATCGCTGGAGAGCGTGAGGCGCTTCATTGCTATATCAGAGAAAGAGCTAGAACTTTATTACCGTCATGTGGCACTTTATGGTGATCCAAGCATTCGGAATTCAGATTTACTATATGCAAACCAAACAAGAGTTCGGTGTAATCAAGGAACAAACACATCTGACAGAGTAGAAATAGAGACCAACCATTCCATTACTGATGATATCATCACAGATGGTTCAGATTCTGAAGTTAATTCTGATGATGAAGGCATAGAAACTGACAGTCATTCCATTAGTGATGATATAAGCACATATATTTCAGATTTAGAAGAAGCTAATTCTGAGGATGAAGTACCACATGCTGAAGGCAATTTTGGAAGGTGAAGAATTATTAGAGCCTAAAGTTATTTCAGTGGATGAAGACGATGCACGCAACAAATGGATGTTGGCTGCCTGATTTGTGTCAATCACGGAAGTTGGAATTGGGTTCATCAGGTAATCTTTGGCAAACACCTAATCAAAGTTCATTTCTTTGGTGTGTGCTAATATTTTCATTTCTTGTGAATATTGGTTGAAAATGCCATAGTATCAACTTTTTTTTTCCTTTTCTTTTCTAGCTGATCGTGCCTGTTATACCTATGTTCAGTTTTAGGAGATAATTTAAATTTGTATGCCTGGAGCTTTAAAAATGAGAAACAATTTATGGGGAATTCATGACCTTAGTTACTTAAAAATAGAGAATGGTTTGAATCTTTTGACAACCAATATGCACCCCATAAATGCTAATAGAGAATTTTTATCTTTCATCAATCTTGAAACAAGCACCAATGCAACAGAATGCCATCAAAGGTAACTAAAATTTATTCAAGGCATAGAAAATATTTTTAGCTATAGCACATTGAAGAGAACTTAAGGAATAACCTTGATGGTTCTTTCGGCTTTTTATGGTTCTCCAAGATAATTCTTTTGGAATGCCAAATTTCAATTGAATGATGACTTTTTGTGTTATAGCATAGAAATGGCTTTAGTGGATGGTGAAGGTTTTGTACATGCTAAACATTCTTGTGAAATTATGCAGATTCGATGGGCGTATTAACAAAGTACCAACTGCCTATGTTGTTATCCCATCCACCAGTGATTCAAACCTCACATTTCCTTTGTCGATATGGTGGAAATGAAACTAAAGCTTTGATTGGCAACCAAAACTTACTCGGTCCTTGAGACAAGCTCAATGGCTGCGCAGATGCAGTGCTTTGTGGATTATGCTCTGTCGCTGATCTCCTTTATCAATGGATTTATCTAAACCTTGGAGCAGTAAGGGACTACACCTACATATGTCAAGACTAGCTTCCTGAAGAAACTTGTTTTTATGACAAAGCTACTCTGTTTATGTGAGAAATGGTACATAGTGGGCTTTTCTCTGAAGTCAGTGTTTTGTTGTACAGTGATCTCTATCTTGCATTCTTATTATATTAAATCAAATAAGTGTTGAATCTTGATTTAATTTTAAAATTTAGCATTTCAAACCTTATGAATTCTCAAATTAGCCTGAATTTTACATAATTGTTAAATTTGACAAATATGCTGTTCATAATTTGTACTAAACTATGCAGTTGGTGCTATGTAAGCATTGAATAAGATTTTTCTATGATGATTATACAAATGCATGATCAGAAAATTTATAAAGTCATCCAATCTTTCCAAATCTAGGTGAGTTACCAAAACCTTAAAATATAGCATGTCAACTAGAGGTAGAACCATGAAGTCTGAACAGACACATATATAAGAGTGTTGAGTTTGGATATGTATCAGCCTTCATGCATATAACATGTTCATGACATAACTGTGGCATATATAGGACACACTTGTATTGCCTCTATCCAAGATCAGGGACAGTAAAGTACTCTTCATCATCTGAAAGCTCAATTCTCAGCTTCTTAAGGGGCATGTTAGATTTGGTTGGTCTGTAGGATGCTGCATTGCTTGCTTGAGGGATGACAAGTTCTGGAACTTCTGCTGCTGATAACATCCCTTTGTGTCCTTGCCCTTGAAAAAGCCCAATGTCTGTAAACCATTCCAGTTCTCCAATCCCTGCTGGGGCCTCTTTCTGTCATTGAACAAACATGTCACAACCTTCAAATGTGTAGTGTAATTGCATGTGTCTAAATTAAATATTTCTCTTGTTCTTCTTACCTTGTCTGCAGATTCATAATCAGAAAGTTGCAGGAACTCGTCAACTGCCCATGCAGATTGAGTGAATGTTGAAGGTGTTTGTTGTGTGGAGAGATTGTTTGGAGCTTGGAGTGGAGCATGACGGTTTGGTGGCTCAAAGCATTCCTTGTTGATGTCATTGTTGCATCCAGAGCTCAGTGCCACACGAATACCAGTTGCCAGGAAGCGTTGGTGATTTCCGGAGAGGCTACCAGCTACATGAATGGGCTCATCACATTCACGGCAGAAAAGGGCTCTGTCCTCCACACAGAAGATGAAGGCTGGCTTCTCCTGCCAAAGACAATCAAAACAAAGAAAGGCAGAGATTGTGCATCACAATACTGCAAGTACATCCTATTTTTTGAGATATCATTTCACTTCAGTAATTGACAGGTATGTGCTATCTTGTTGCCGTGTAGTTTACAAGGCGAAAAAAATATTTTGGGTTCCAAACTTTAGTTGTGACAACCTCTCTTCATCCAGAAACATGTTATATATAACTCGGATGAGTTTGCTGCTAAATTATATGGCAAGCACTAACATCATCGTGATTATGAAAGAGGCTTAGAGAAGGTTACAAACTGACTGCATAATATGTACACTACTTGGTAAAGAAGCTCATTTAAGTTCTGAACTCTCTCTTATGCTCTAGTTCATTTGTGGAACATGAAGTTTATTTGTCTAAATGTCAAACTTACTTATCATTTGTAGTTGCATACTATCAATGGTCATACATCTTTTCATGCCGATATTTGCATAATAGCTCATACCATCAAGAAACTTCAAATCAGATAATTCAGAAGAATTGCAATATTTCACAGGCTTTGTTATTCATTGAAAGAAAATAACCATTGTGTATTCTCTCCTATTCTGCTTCATTTCTACAATTTCAGTTATGCAAACCTATTCTTCATTTGTTGATACAGGTTACACTATCTTAATTTGGCTTCAACTTGGTACTCACAACAAACAAAAATGTATCCACTGCATGCTAGAGTAAAGCCACAAGGTTTGTCAGTCTGGTTTCATGAGTATTCTTTCATAATATTGTCTTCATTTGGGTATCATTTACTAGTTTAAGATATCAACAGAAGTCACCCGCCGGTTCTTACCGCTAACTAGATGATTTCAGTGCATAAGAAAGAATTAATTTGCAGGAAAACATCACAAAAATCAGCAAGAAAGCTTCAGTGGACTTCATTACTTGACAGATATCACAACGTGGGAGCTTGTTTGAGAGACACTGAAGAAGAAGTCTCTGGTGCTTGCTTGCAAGCTTGTTTGCCGCATGAATCTCCACATCGCAGCTTGCGCAGAGCGCCGCCTCATCAGCGCAGCAAATAACCGTCGCCGGGGACTTCTCACAAGCATCACACTGGATCTTCATCTCTCTTTTTTTCTGACAATCAGAATGTTTGCATATTCCTTTTTTTCTCTCCATGAAAACCAGCAAAAAATCAGAGACCATTGAATAGAAATATGAAAGAAAACTGGATGCATGTTTTTGTTTTGTCAGAAACAAAGATGAAACAGTACCTGTGAACTGTAAATTATTGTTCTGAAAACAAGAAATGTGTGTCTGTAACAGAGATGATGATGATGATGATGATGATGATAAAGTTTGAGATTATTGTTGTGAACTTGTGTTCATCTTTGGTGGTTGTTTAGATGTTGTTGTTTGTGGTTGTGGTTGGCTTGTGGAACTTGTGGGCTTGAATGTTTTGTATGGTCTTGCATTAAATCTACATGCAGTGTATGGTATCTATATCTATATCTCAATCTCACCTGTCAGCTGCTCTGAGCTGCCATCTTTT
The DNA here is from genome assembly GCA_020875875.1 of Dioscorea alata. Classification (NCBI taxonomy): domain Eukaryota; kingdom Viridiplantae; phylum Streptophyta; class Magnoliopsida; order Dioscoreales; family Dioscoreaceae; genus Dioscorea; species Dioscorea alata. The sequence continues at coordinate 3,277,735 of CM037015.1, read as the reverse complement.
GCTAGCTTTCATTCTTGCATTAATTTTATTTTATTATTATTTTCTTTTAATGTGAATTTATAGAAAAAGTATACATTTATTTATCCTATATTTTCTCATTTATTTTAGAAATTGATTTTGAACTTTTGCTAATATATCTTTGTTTAGAAAAAAAAAACTAAGATAATTTATTCTAGAATTTTTTTTATAACTTACATATTAAAATATAAGAGTATCAAATATCATTAAAATAGCAGTAGCTATAAATACCAGAATAACTTTACATTATATATATATATACACACACACACAAACATATGCATTAAATTTAAATGTGTATTTATCCATGCATTTCTTTTGATAATTTCCAAATTTTAGAAACAGTAGACAAATGTTATGTCATTGTCTTTCAACAAAGGTATTGAATATTCTATTCAGACCGGTGGCTCCCAACTTGACTTAATTCCCTATATTTGTTTAAATTCTACATGATTAGGTAGTGAATATTAAGACTTAATTTATTAGTGGTAATAAAAATTATCCATATATATATTGTTTAATAATCACAAAAAAAAAAAAAAACAAATCAAGCTTGTTGTGTGTGTGTATATATATATATATATAATATTTATAGGGTTTGACAAGTCCGGTTTATTATGTCCATAGACAATAAGAATAATTTAAATACAAAATATTATTATTATTAATTTTTTTTAAAAGATGGATAAACCACTTATATACAAAATTTTAAGTAATAACATTGAAAATTTTGGGGGCAGATATTTTTAAATAATATCCAAATAAGTAATGTTTTTGGAAAATAAAATAATATTCCTCTTATTATCATCATTATTATTAAAAAACCCACCTTCAATAATAAACACATGAAACATAAAATCTTTAAAATAAAACTCTAATAGACTATGATTTTTACAATAATTTAAATTTTGGATAAATAAAATATCAACTCATACCACCTTCAGTTATAAACACACAAATAATACATATAATTCATATTTAATTAATAAATACCCTAATTAATATTCGACAGCATGTAACACTTTAATTTGGTTAGAATTCAAAGGTTTGTGAATTTGATGGGATTTAGGAGGACAAAAATAGAATTTAAAAAAACATAATGTAATGCAGTGTGTTGTGTTTAGATGGAGGTAATAAACAATGTTTGAATAGGAATCATTGTTAATAGTAATTTATACTCATATTTAAATGCACTACTATTAGAATGGGAATGAAATATCCAGGTAATAAATAGTGGTACTGTAGAAATATATGTATTACCCCAAAATTGAGAGAAATGAATAGTATTAGTTTTTAAAATGACACTTTACCCATTCAAATATTTAATTAAATAAAATATATAAAATTAAATAATTAGCTATACTAATTAAAATAAAAATTATTATATATAATTATAATAATAAAAATAAAATGGCATTTTTTTCTCATTAAACTAATAATTAATTAAAATGAGATATTTAATGTGAACATTTAATTATAATAATTATTCTTAATAATAATATTCAAAATATTTTTTAAATAAATAATTTATTTATTATTAATCGGATTTTTTGTAACAAATATATAAAATCTTATAACGTGGCCCAACATGGACCCGGTTTAGTTTGTGGCTTTTATGCATGTTGGTCCCACTAATTTATGGATTTCTTTTTCCAGAGCTAGCCTTATTATTAAGTGATTAGCACTTGGCAGGTGTACTCTTATGATTTGTAGTATATCCAACATCAACCTAAATAATTAAATGATGCAACTAGAAAGCATTCAAAGATAATATTCCGTTCAATTTGTTACTTTTTTTTTTTTATTTTTGATAAAATGAACAAATCACACCAATGAAAATTGATCATCCGATTCATGCATAATCACCCATTAAATAAAAAAATAAGGTACAAGCCTGCTCTTATACCTGAAGATTTTTTTAGAACTACTAAAACATTTCAAATTTTAGACAATAAAAATTTTAATAAAATATTTTTTATAATGGACCCAGTATCATTGGACCATAGCCCTTTTGGTTATTATTTTTTATGGGCAAAGATGCACAATCTAAGCATTTTTCTCTCTTATAATATGTTGTGTAAAGGTGCAATCAAGCCTGCTAATTGCTAAATGAATTGATTCTGATGAGGTATGACACATCTAGATCACTACACAAACCCGGTCGGCGAGTTGCTTAAATTGTAATTAATTTTATAGAACTTTGTATTTTATATTGAAAAGAAATAAATTGCAGTTATTTAAAAATAAAATTGTACATAATCACATTGGATAGCTCAATGATTTAACACAAGAGTAAAAAAAACAAGGGTTCAAATCCTTTCTCCAACAGTATTTTTCATGCATTGTACACTTGGGTTCAAATTTATTCCTATATTTTTTACGGGCCTGGTGTGAGTCTTCTATGGAAGAAACAGTAGTTTCACCCCTCTATAGAGCAAAAAAAAAAATTTTAGGAGATCTGTAAACCACTGTAAGTAGTGCACCTTTATATCTGGGTTTTTTTTTTTTTTTTTTACAATCTTTTAAAAAAAAATCTTTTATTTCTTAGCTATGTGGGCCTCCCAAGGATGTATGACCCGCCTGCCCACTCATCCAACCAACCCATACTCTACAATATGGTCTAGTGGAGCTAATTGTTTCTTTTATATATATATATATTTTATATATATAGTTTTGATTGTCTCTAATACTAATAGATTTATGCCCATATTCTTTACTTTTGTTTATTATTTTTTTATTTAATAAATTATGTGGTTTATTCATGCTCATTATATATATATTTATTTTAAAGCTATGCTATATTATAGGGTTAGGTTTGATGGGAATTAAGGGCATTGACGGATTAATGTGCCAAAAGCTGTCTCATTTTCTACCAACAAATGCTCTGTGGGGTAGTTATCAGAGTCAGTATGCTGTTGCTGGGTACTCCTAATTGAAATATTAAAGCCAAAAATTAAGCCTTTGATATGCATTAACTCACTCTCATCTCTGAACCATTAATAGCCCATGTGAAGAATCAACGTCAAAGTTACTCAAGAAATATAGTTGGGGTAATTTTATATTACTCTCACAATCTAAACGATGTAATATAAAGTTATTTTATTTAATTGTTTAGATAAAAATATTATATTTTTATAAAATTTAATAATATAAGTAATATTACCAGCAATGTAATTACTAACTAAATAGATGATAATATAACATTCCGGACGGAATGCATCAAATCTAATAAAATGATGAAAACGTAACTTTTTAAAAGATTTTAAAAAAAATTCTTCTCACACATTTAATATGAAAATAAATTTGTCAAAGTATTTGATTCTTGAGATTATTTTTTTTTAATATTAGGTTTGTAAAAAAAATTATTTTTATTTTAAAAAATTAAGTTTTACTTAATTAATATTAATAAAAATATTAAATATTTTAAAATTAAAAGTTTACTTTATTTTTTTAATAACAACAAATATGTATTATTAAATAACTTTGATATTTATAACAAAATCTTACAAATTTGATATGTTTCACACTTATTAGGTAAAAACATTTTTGTAATAAAATAATTGATGATATACTATTTCTATATAATCAAGCATGATAATGTTACATTTCAACCGTATTACTGTTTTATCAACTAAATAAAACTTGCAAGTATTCCTATTAATGTAATTTAGAAATCACACTTCTAATAATACTCTTCTAAACAATCTTATACGATTTCATAAACCAAATGGCCTCATTATATGTTCGAATTCATAATCATGTTGGTAATTATTATTATTATTTTTTGATGAAAAATGAACAAGCCATGTATCAAACTCGTGCACAAGTTTGAAATTAATATCTCAACACATCAGTGTTCTCATGCTGCATAAACTGAGATTTGAATCACTCCTTAGCAAGGATACAAACACCTTATGCTGGGAGACTAAATGCTAATAGACTAAGAGATATTTGGCTAAAAGTAAATAAATTAATTTTGATTTTATCTGACGCAAACCAATATATTTACAATGGTCTTTTTTTTTTATTTAAGAATTTTCTATCTCCAATTCACTTGCACTTTTCGAGTATTGTTTTATGAATCGAAATACTTGTTAAATTATTATTCATGTATGTTTCCAAAATACTAAGCTTGTGTATTCATGTCATATCTTAATTCACATTCAATATATATATATAAACACATACACCCAACAAAAACACGTACTGAATCTCTGGCATATTTTTGTCTTTTGAATATGATCATTTTAATTTTTTAAATAAGAAAAAAAGAAATATATATTATGGTTCCTTTGTCGCAGTAATTGGTGCCCATAAATCAGCTCCATTGGTTGAGGCCATTCTTAAACTAGATTCAATTGACATTAAACATAAGCCATGGAGATGTTCTTCTGATGCACTGCTTTCCTGATTCAAGTAAACATTCTTATCAGCTTTATATTAATTCAGATATATATTACATGAAATCTAAAATTTCTATTTATTACAATCATAAATATTGCCAAATTAATCATATTTTCCTACCTGGTTTTGATGATGGACAATGACATTGTTGATCATTCTTGTTCCAATATAAGGAGAGAGCAACACCTAATTAAATCTCATATGAAAACAGATAAAATGTGAAGCTGTTAAAATTATTATTATTATTATATATTTAATTAATGTAAAAAAAAAATTAATGTTTGCAGAGTGAGAAACCAACCTGGATTTGATCATGAAGGAATCTGATGTACTCTGTGGCATCTTGCAAAACTGAGGCAGTATCACTCTGCTTAACATACATACATACGTGTATATATACTTAGAATATTTTATTTGAGATTTTTGCTGAGGCTTAAAGTGGAATTTTTTTTTTGTTTTTTTTTTGTTTCTTTAATTAAAAAGATTTATTTTGATTTCTAAATTGAATGAATTTGTTTTTTCGGCTATTTTGATTATGAGTTAGTGTTAAAAATAAATCCATTTAATTCATGAATTAAAACAAATATTTTTTTTTCACTTATGCAACAAAATAAACACTGGCCTGTTTTAGAGACTATCATTGTTTTTAAAGTTTTTCACATTGATTGTGGCAATTTTTTATCTGGAGAAAAAAATTAATGGTGGTCTTTTGAATTCATTTTAAATAAATAGTTTTATATCTCATGGTTACATGATTAAAGAACTATGGATGAAGGATGACATAAAATTTAAAAAATAAAACAATAGATATAGTATTATTATAGATTTTTTTTTAAAAGAAAAATGTAGATAAATCATATGCAAGGACATGCACAGAGGTGCTTAACACACAGTGCCTTTACACTGCATGAGCTGAGATTTAAAACCACCTTTTTGATAAAAAAAAAAAACATTTTTTTTTTTATAAAAACATGAATACTCTACACTAGAGATGGGCACGGGCCGGTTAGCCGGGCCCGATCCGGCGGGTTCGGGTCGGTTTTTGGCCGGCCCGTAACCAGCCCGTGCAACAATAGTAACCCGCCAGGCCGGGTTGACCCGGCCGGCCCGGCGGGTCACGGGTCGGCTGAAAGCAACCCTGACCCGACCCGTGAGGTTTTTTAACCCGCCGGGTCCGGGCCCAATCCGCCAGGCCCGACATTTTTTTCTTTTTTGATTTTTTTAATTATTATATTAAAATTAAAATTTTAAATTGTTGTTGATGGAATTCAATCTTTGGTCACTTTATAGAAAACTTCACCCACTAACCATCCTTTCCAACACTTCTTTTGAGTATAAATATTAAAAAATAAATATAAAATTTGAAAACCGGTTTGGAACCGGGCTTGACCCGGCGGGTCAAGCCCGGTTCCAAATCGGGTTTTGACCCGGCGGGTTGACCCGCCGGGTCACAGGTTTGGGGAACCCCAACCCGTAACCGGCCCGTCTACAGTACGGGTCGATTATGGGTCAATGAACCGGCCCGCTTGGCCATTGAACCGGCGGGCCAGTTCCGGGCCGGGCACGGGCCGGGCCGGGCCAAAAATCGGCCCGTGCCCCCCTCTACTCTACACAGGAGATTAGTGCTATAGATTTTTTATTCATGCATGCAATACTATACTCATAGTATATATAAATTCAAATATTTTTAAAATAAAACTTATCTAGTAAATCCTATTATAATATACTAAAATATTAAACATATGTTTGCACAATTGCCATTTACATTGGTGTACCTTTCCAAAGGGTGATACAAGTTGCTTTAATGCTACAATGCGCTCTCCAATCTTGTCCTTCCCCTGTTCATTTTGTTATCAATCATCAAATCTATGCAAAGCTTTTACATAATATTAATATGAAATGAAACCATATATATTATATAGGCCAACTCAACCCCAAAAAAGCTGATAAAATTATAAGCTAATAAAATAAGAAACTCATATATATATATATATATATATATATTTTTAAATTAATTATCTAGGCCAACTCAACCCGAAAAAGCTAATAAAATTATAAGATGGAAAGCATTCTAAATTATTTTGACTAATTATGTTACAAACAATCAAAACATATTATTTAAATCGCGTTAAACTCAAAAAATAAGTTAAGTTAATAAAATAAAATAAAAACTCATACTTTTATATATTTAAATCTATATTTCGATGTAAAACTATTAATTACTCTTAGAACATACCTTGATATTGTTTAACTTCTTTGCAAAGACACTCCTTGAACTATCATCTTTGAATAAAAAATCACTATATCTTCCTCCTTTCTTCTTACACACCTTGTTCATCATCAACATGAAAATAGAGAGAAGTGAATGCAAGTCATACAACTTAGGGTTAGGTTAACACCAGTGAAGGTGTATATTTTATTTTATTTTATTTTTCTAAAGAGTTATTATTGTTTATAAATGCAAACATGTGATCTTCAAGGGAAGAGACTGACTTAAAAGAGGTGTAGTTATTCATCATCCATTATGTCAAAGTGGCACATGGATTTTATATACTAAAGTTGGGTCAAACCAAAACCTAACACATTATCTTGACTTGAATTTCTTTTAAGGAGCTTTAATGAATTTTACCTTTTATATATTTAAATTATTTACAAAACACATACTCATCATACTTGAGTTATTTTTAATAATAAATTCATTGTTGAAAATATTCTTGTGTAATATATATAGACACACACACAATTCATTCATTCTAATTTCTAATACTATACTAATCTTAATCAACAAGAAAATGTAAATATTTATATTAATAATATAAAATAAAATAAAGTTTTAAAGTGACAACTCAGTTAAGTAAGCAATTCAAAAAGTCCACACGGCGTTTGCTATGGTTCTCAATCATATGGACTTATATATATATAAAATTAAAATATTAATAATTATAATTCAAAAAGTGCTACAATTTATTTATTTATTTTTAAATTCTACCCAGATTATTTAAAATAAATTAAATAAATATAATTAAATTATTATGTTAAATCAATTTGATGTTGAGTGATAATAATAAATAATATGACTAGCGAAACATGGATTATCAAATATTTTTGTTTTTAAATTTTATATTTAGATATATTTTTGGATAGAACTTCTCAATACATAATTATCAATTATTTAGGTTATTAATGTCAAAAAATAGGAATAATAAATAAAAATAAAATAAAACCCTAAAAAAAGCAATTGTTCACTCAAAATCTCAAAAAAAAAAAAAAAAAAAAAAATCATTGTAGGTTGTGTCACTCTCTGAGTTTTTTTCTCTAAGCTCACTCTTTTTCAAGTTTATGTTTTATCTTTTATTATAAGAATTTATCTTTTTTTCATATTTGTTTTATATCTAATTTAATTTGTTTAAATTTTTTTATGTGATTATTTGTTATGTAAAAATATTTGATATTTGTTGAATAATTGTTGGATATTTTTTAAATATTTATTTGATTATTTGTTATAAAAATTGTTGTGAGAACTATTAGATATTTTGTTGTGATTAATTATTATAAAATTTTGATTATTTATTACATTATTTGTTGAATAATTTTTGTATTTAATAATTGAATTAGATTGTGGATTTGTGTTAAGTTGTTTTTTGCTTGTATTATTTGTTAATTTAATACTTAAGAGTTAATGCTAATTATATTGATATGATATGTTTTTTACACCTAAATCAAAATTTATAAATGGATGTATATTTTATATTTTTAAAATATTAATTATTATAATCTCAATTTTAAATTAATAAAATTGTTTAATATTTATAACTTTTTAAAATTTAAATTTGGGACCTTTAATTTTATTTTCAGTTCCACTACTGTTTACATAGTACTAATGATCTGACCCAACCAAAAAAACATTTTACTGATGATATATTTACATTAAAATTATTATGTAAAATAAAGATGTGAATAATATTTCACTGGGCCCGGTACTAAAGCAAAGTTACAAAGTGGCAGCTCATTGAAGGCCCAGTGTTCATTGGGCCCGGTAGTGCAGAGCAATGTTTAAACATTGTTCATTGGGTTTATTAAGTTATGAATCATGATATACTACTATATTGGACGCTTGATAGATCCTAATTACCCAATATATTAGTCCGCCCATATATTAAATCTCTATGAGTCTTTAAACTACCAAAATTGATCAGCCTTTGTAACTGATTATCTTTTTTACAATACTTGTTATCTTTTCATGCATATAAATCCAAAATTATGGCAAATTCTTACACAAGAAGAAGATGATCATGAGAGAAATTAAAAATATAATCATTTCATACGAATTATATTTGGTTTGCATGCCCGCCGTTAATTTTATAATAAAAAAAAAATTTACTAACAGCCTCTTGATATATTAATACCAGGTTTCTTACATAAAGTGTTCGTTTCAAAAGATTCTAAAATTGAGCCCCAGTGCCCACATAAGATTGGTGGTGCTTGTCACCTATTTGTCAAAATAATAAATAAAATAAAATAAAATAAGTTTTAAGTTATGTATTGTATATTATAATCAAGGATGAGAATTACGGCTTAACTAGTTAAATAAATACTTCAAAATTCATTTTCATATATAAATTCAAATTGATATGTGAGGCTTTAGAATTTAGGGCTTAAGATTTAAGGTTTAAGTTTTTAGATTTTTAGATATAGATTTTGTAGTATTTGAATTTAAGATTTTGGAGATGTTTTATAACTTTTTTTAATTTTAAGAATTTAAAGATTTTTAAAGTTTAAATTTGAAATTTATATAAAAAATAATAACGTAGATGATGATGTGGATTTGTCATCCACATCATTCAATAAACCTATTCAATTCAAAAAATCTATTTGATAAAAGTAGCATCACCCTTTCTTCCAAAAATGTTTTAATAAATGGAAAAACATAGGTTTCAAATTTTTGAAGGGAGAACAAAAAAATCAAACTATTTATTTTATGGAATAAACTGAGAAAATAAGCATATTTGAACATCTTTTTTTAAACTGAGAAAATAAGCATTTTTCTTCCCTTAACATTGAAATAGATGCTTTTATTTTACATGCTTTTAACATCTCCAACAACCAGAACGGATGGAAAAATAACTGATATACTCCATCTGAATTCATTGTTTATTTTTGATGTAAAATATCCCACTGTAAAACAAAAAACTGACATTTCCAAAACTAGTTAAATTCAAACATACAGTATTAACTTTGGGATCATACTTGAAAAATAAAATTTAATACATAACTTTGACTTGAACTTCTTTGTTGGCCTGATCTAACATATAAATAAGTTGGAAAGCAAACCAAACGGAAGAAAATAGTCTCTTGAACCCTAGTGCTGATTTTGCTTTGAAATGAGTTTCACACATGAAAATCCTTTGGATCAATAAGCAAAAATATCGAATCTCAGATCGCCTATTCATCGGAAGCAGTCGATCCTTCTGCCGCTTTCTCTTTCCGCTTCTCTCTGCGCTTCTTGTTTCTCAGTGCATTCTTACTCAGTTCTCTGCACTCAGTCAGGAACATTTTAAAAGTCAATTAGTTGCTTGCTAAGATTATTATTGGTAGAAACACATGGTGGAAGTCAAGGCAACAAAACTCACTCAGTCGATGCTCTCCCCCCAAAAAGCTGCAATTACAAGTACAAAGAATCAATTTTTCACACAGATGATCAGAAAATTCTTATTGTAGAAGATAAAGGAATTAGAACTTTGAGAAATTAAAAATGGGCAAACAAGTCATCAATTTAATCCACATGGTCATTAAGTAGTTTCATCTAAGATTAGTGGTGAAATCACTAAATAACTTCAATCTTGCACAGGTTGTCCAAATAGTAATTGTATGAGTGAATTGTCATGCTCAAATCCATGTACGTGAAGACATACATATGTTCAATTAATCTATTACATCTGTGGGCTCAAAATGATAATTGTTGGCAAACAACAACTAATTCACATTCTTGCTTCTCAGAGTTAAATTACATTGGACATCAAAATGCAAGTAGGAATACTTGAAGACTTGTTCATCTGTCCAAGCACTAAAAGCACTGCCCATTTGTTCAAACTAAATGAGCCAAGGCTACTTTCTTTGAAAGTTGAAGCATGTATATTTGATAACTGTTCAAATAGTTCTGCGATCAGCATATTCACTAAATAACAAAATCCTTTCCCAAACCAATAACATCCAAAATCCCTTAAAAACAAACTAAATGCACAAACCATAATGCTAACACAACTGGAAGCTAAGCACAAATATAGATTGCTATAAATTCTCTAGGGGTGAGTTTATACATAACCCATAGAGCATGGGATGAAGTGGTAGTCTCATAAGTGGGCCAAACTAGAGGAAGTTGAGTTTCGGTGCTAATCCTTTTTGTTGTCCAGTAGCCACAACAGTTTTTTTTTTATCGGTGCTGCAGTAGCTCTTTGGTTAGGTATTGAAGCAACATTACCTATTGATAAATCTTTGACTTTAGGTCTTTTTCAATTGATTCAACTTCAATGATGAAATACCGTGGCATAGGTATCTAGGGCATTGTTGTGTTCTATGAATTCAGTCAAGGGAATTAAAGAGTTTTGAGCATTTGGTGTTTGCTTTGCATGAAGCAACTTCAAAGTATGTTGCGGGAGATGATGTATAATGATTAAATTTGGAAGTGATTACCTCCAACCAAAACCTAGATGGTGTTTTGTCAAAAAAATAAAATAAAATAATCAATAATAAAAAATAATTCTTAACCCAATCTACCCAACCGCAACCTCCACTGAACACCAGTTGGAATTCGCTAGGTACCAATGAGTTCAAGATGGTTGAGCCTACAGTCCAAATGGGGAAGTGGCTCAATTTCAGAACTCTTAGGAACTGGAGTTATGGGGAATTAAACATGAAAAGTAGGGAACTTGAGTAGGAGGGTGGCAACCAAACACCTCTATATAAAAAACATACCTGTTCCTGAACTGCAGCAGCACTCTTAGCATGAGGAGGTCGATATGCAGCAGGCTTTTGAGTAGGAGGTGTTGAATTATTGTTAGTGGGTCGTGATGGTTTGGGATCTTGTCCTGCAAAAGTGAATAGATGCATGAACAAAAGATGAGTGTGGCTATAGCTCATATCATATGCAAACAACCTTGCTTTTTTCCTTCATCGATCTTTAAACTGCTGACAGACTTGGCAAGATCAGTGATATCACCAAACTTTTCAGGTGCTTCAGGCTTCCAATCCACCTGCATGATTAATGGATGTCAGTCAAAAAGAGAAGTTGCATTGACATAGTAAAAACTAAAACGAGAAATGGCAACAAGGAAAGACCTGGTACAATTTATCAAACATTTTCTTGAAATACAAGGAACCATTGTGGTGGAAAATCTTTATCCTTCAGAGGGAGAGCACATTAATGTCAGACATAAGACTAAAATTGAAGGATGGAAGAATTGCAATCCACATACCCATTGTCTATTTGTAGCCTTGGTGCTGTTGTAGCAGTCATGAAAAAGCGCCCATCAGGAGACCACTCACTGGTCACAGACCATTCTGCCTTTGTTGTTCCAAGCAATTTTTTTTCTGAATAATCCCAGAATGCCTAAAGAACAAAGACACCCCAACGAATATGACAAAATAGACAAATGCAATGGTATTCGAGTTATCCCAAGTTCAGATGGACATCTCTTGTTAAATAAATTTTCAAATTATGAACCAAGAAAACAGAGATTAGGGAGAAAACACAAGAAAGAATCAAAGCTAGAACAAGACTAACAGGGAGAATTTGAAGAGAATTTTTATGGTGGGTTAAGTATATAACTGAAAACCAGGCAGTTATCAGATCTTAAAGGGATATATGGCAACGAACTTGAGCCGTTATTTGTCATGCGCTAAACCACATTAGATAAGCAAGTTGAATAGGAATAAATCTAGACATTTAAGAGAATAATTATGACATTTTTTTAAAACATTATTTAGTGAAGAAGTAAATTGGAGTAAACAGCATACACTATAAGGAATGGAAGTCAAGTACAAATTGTGTTGGCTGTATGACTGACAGATTATTCCTGATCTTCCCACAACACAAAGAAACTGAACCTAATGCTTGCATGACAACAAATCTAACATATGAAGATTAATGCAGGCACACGTCTCTCTGTGTTGCATCTATGAGTGCAAAAGGTGGAAGAATCAATTAATCTGAAAAATTCCATGCAAAGTACATGACCAAAGACCAAGTAAAATTTTATTAATCAGCACAATCAACCAAATATTGAATTAAATACATCACTGTCCCTTGTCCAGTTATAATAACAATTAACGTACCATATCGCCAGGCAAGTTACCAAAACCTGCTAAGCATAGAACTGTATAACAAAAAATCAAGGATACAAATATGACATAGGGCAAAGGCAAATACATCCTAATTTCCATATGGTGGTGATGAACCTGACAATAAATGCCTGATAAAGTGCTAGAAAAAACTACCTCAACTGATAACCATGATTTATAAGTGCTAAAGATAAACAATCTTAAGGCATTAAAAGGATACATTTTCCTTTAGGATTCCATCTGATTGTGTTGTACGGGCCAGTACCGAGCTCAAGTATAGGTTTGCATCGCCTGTCATATATTGTTGCTTTCGCAGGCATGACTGAGGAAAGTGAAGGAAAATATAGAGAAAACAGCCAAAAAAGAAAAAATATTGATCCAAAATTTTAACATAAGGATACATCCATAGACTACAGCAAACTCCAATCCTGATGATGACCATTGCACATCATGAACAGGCCCTTCTTTTCCTGTTATTTTCTGTTGCTATGTTAGCATGTTATTACAAACACTGTGTCAATTGGGAATTATCAAATTTAGAGATTTGGGATGAAGAGCATACGCAGATCCACAAGTCCTTCATAGCTTCCATCAGTTGTCAAGTAATTTAGCTTGGATTCACCATAGTAACTCTTGTTGGTTTTATCCACATCAGATTGGGCAACAATTAAGAGACCATTAGACCCATAATTCCAATGCAATTGCACAGTTGAGCATCTGAAAAAACTCCGGCGGGCAACAGGCGAAGACTGTGAATCCTTATTGCAAGAAAAAATCTGAACACTAGCAGGAATACCCTGAAAAAAAAAACAATGATGATTCAGATCGAAGGCAAGTTCCTCAAATCCATTGCTTAAATTCCATGGTACAACCAACCTTTGATTCAGGAACAAATGCTGCAATATGAGACCCAGGAGCCCTAGAAAGTTCAATCGCAAACACACCAGGTATCCTCAACCTATAAACCACTCCCTTTAAAAAATCAGTAGCATCAAAGAATTGTATCTCGTTTGTTGCCATTCGACAGACAACAGACTCATCAGAGTTAAATTGCAGGGAAGGCCTGAAAATTTAAGATGCCAACAATTAGGTAGAGCATTTCATAGTCATCTTGCAACATTTTACTTCAGGCATAAAAATATACCAAGTAGTTTTAGACATATTCTTTTGGGATAGTTGATAAACGGGAGAACCAGTCTGTATATCCCACAATACAACATTTTTTTCTTGTGGTGAAGAGAATTTCTGAAATGTTTGCAGATAGGTACCAAGTGGGGAAATGGTGGCAACAAGAAGAGATGGAAACTCAAAGGATTTGGTTTCTGTCAAACTGTGACAATCATAAATGCTAACTGTAGAGGAGTTCTTGATCACCATAAGCCTGGATCCATTTTCACTGTATTTTGCAGCAGTGCAGGGTACTCTCGCAAGTTTGACATTTGGTTCGCCATCACTAAATGGAGGTCCATTCCAAATTGAGAATCCTTCAGGCTCACGATCTGAGGGAGGTATAAAGAAAAATATAAATATGTCATTGAATAAGTTATATGTGTGTGTGTGTGTGTTAGAGAGAGAGAGAGAGAGAGAGAGAGAGAGAGAGGTACATAGAATCTCCAAAAGGGGTGAATTATTCATGTTGACAAAGGTATGCAACAGTTTAAGCAGCCTCAGATAAAATTTTCTCCTTGGCAAACAGGCGCTCTTCCCTTTCTCCTTGAGAAGCCTTCCAATGTGTCCGATATTTCAGCTCCCTAATAAGACAATGTTAAATGAAGCCTTAACATGCAAGCATTGGCAAAATAGGATTTTAAGGCATGCAGCTAGCCTTATGAGTTCTGCGATGCTCTTCGAGGAGTGCATCTAGTCCACTGTAGAAAGATTTGCATAGAGGCAAGAATCACAAACAACAATACATATCCAAAACTTAAACATCAAACTATGACCCCAATCAAATATTAGTTTAATTAAAAAAAAAAAGGACACTTAATCTTGCCTGCCAACTCTCCTCTACACAAAGTCTCAAGTGACTACAAGAAACCACCGAATCATGCCAGGACAACTATTTCCTAGAGAGTATGCTTCAGCTAAGAGTGTCACTAAATAAAAAATGTGATCTTTCAATTTACAACAGTTGAAATTGGAACGTAACACTATTAAAAAAAATGCTAGAAAACATTCGCAATCTTTTGTTCTGCCTCTACGAAGCATAATCAACATGCTAAACAACAAAGAAAAAGCAACTTCGTTTCCAAATCAACCCACACAATCAAAAGAACACACCAATATCATCCTTGTCACTGAAAACCGATATCAATCATCAAAAGCAAAGCATCAAAAGAGAGCAAACAAAATGAAGCAAAAGGAATTCAATCTCCAGTCCAATTTGCATCAAATTACTGATCCAAAACGGAGAAATCAAACAAAGAATCAGATCAAAAACCCTACCGGCAATGTTCCAAGTAATGCTCTTGAAGCACCGAGCGAAGGAGAGAGAACAAGAATGAATCGAGTGACGGAAAGGGGTAGGGCTTGGATTAACGGGTTTCGGGTAGTCTGTGTGGGCCGTGTTAACGGGTGTGATTTGGATTTAACGGGTTTCGGGTCTGGCTCAGACTCGGTGCATGTGGATACAGTATGCAAACGGGTCTGGTTTCGATTTACGTGTGACTATAATTTCTTGTCATTTGTAAATAATATACTTCACCTATCCAACGGTTTTTAGGTCAATTGACACAGGGTCCCTTACATAGAACATTCACCTCGAGTATCAAGCGTGGCTCCCCAAGTTCGACCTCAGATTTTCCATCACATAAAGTGAGAGCATAATTCGACGGTGAGCGCTGCTCTCCCACGTATTTCGTCCTTGATTAGACGCTTGTTCCATCGAATTCCTTTTAGTTGTTTTAAGTTTTTTTTAAAAAAAATTATAAAACATTAAATATTATTATTCTAAATTTATCATTTATATTTAATATAATTTTTAATTTCAAATAAATCATATTTTAGCTACACACTATATTAAATTATATTTTAAATAAAAATAATATTTGAAATTTAATATAATTTTTATAAATTTAAAATTACCAATTAATTTTAACTGACTTTTTTAAACCATATGAATCCATATAAAATGGACAAGTGAAAAAAACTAGAGAAATATATACAAATGTTTTTAAGCATTAATTTAACCCTTAATATGAACCTTAATATTCACATAGTTTGGGTAAATATAATTATTAGCCGGTTTATCTAAAAAAAATGCCATTTTTAAAGAGGAATTTTTCTGAATAAAAATATTGAGATTTTCACAGTACACCCAAGGTTATCTAAATTGCTAAACAAATACAAATTCAAAACAACTAAATTATAATTACAAGGGCTTAGTGCAAATACAAAAAGAACTGATGTTTTATTTTATTGACCCATAACTTGTTGGAAAAAAAAAATTAGTGTTTTATTGAACCATGACTTGTCCACATTTATCAAAAATAAAAAAATATTCACATTTTAATCATAAAGTTAATGTATACAATGATTCTAACAGAATAAAATTGCCACAATAACAATGTAGGAGAAGAGACCACATAGGAGTGTCTTCATAATTTTGTTAAGTTACTGATGTGACCAAGTTAAGAATTCACTTGTTTTTCAGAAACATACATATTTGAAATCCTGTACATTTTGAAAAATATTTTTAAAGAACGGAAAATGAACAACCACCTTCAATTGGAGATTCAATTTGAGTACCATGGAACAAGTTTCCGAGTACATTTTGCCACCACAGAGAAGAAATGAGAGTCCGAATATACTTTGAAAGAGAATTTTCAATGAGCTAAATAACTCTCTATAATCAAATCTTATATCTAGTTATCAACAAACTTATACCACAAAATGCCGAACAATTTAACGTTACGATTAAGAGTTTTGCCACTTAGGCTTGAGGTGCCTGGGGTAGCTTCAATAAAACCCACATCAAGTTTTGTTTGAGAAAACGATATTGCAGTCAGAACTCAGCTTACAAAACAATAAGCACAACCGATAAATGTTTGAACGTAGCTTTTGTGCATGACAAATCTTCCACCTGTTGCACCACTAAAATAAAACATGTGAAGGTTTTCCCTAAGTCGCAGTTCAAATCCATATTGCAAAAAAAACCTAATTCATGAACATACAAGAGTCGAATTTTTCAGTGGCATAAGCGAAACGCAATGATAGGGATACATATATTAAAAGGTTGATATGAAAGAGCATAAGCATGCATCATGAGGGCTCACCATTTAGAACTTAAGGGCTGTTGTCCATGTACCCTGAACACTAGGGTGTTTAGTGACGTGTCTTGTCCTAAGTTTGATCACTTTCCTTCCCAGCGCGTTTCTTAGCCTGGTTGCATGGAGCAGAATTTCCTCCGGAGTCATATTCTTCACACAAACAACTCGCTGGTTGTGATTCTCTGCATTTAACAACACCAGAGTGGGATGGTTTTTTCCTTTAACAGTTGCTAGGCATTATATTTATCATGATAAAGTTTGGCTCATAAGTTCTAGGAATCAACAATCATTCACCTCATGTAAATATAAAATCAAAGGGAGAAAGTTAGATAACAATGTTGGAACAAAAGAAAATAGCTACAGTACAATTATTTACTGATCTGTACTTACTTTTTTGACTTTATACTATCATGATCAAGTTAGTCATGAAGGGCAGAAAGATGACTTTCATTGCCTATATACATACATGTAGCACTTATATTATAAACCAGCAAAAAGTTTTTTTTTTTGGGTTTACATATCAGAATTTATGGAGATGAACAGTGCAGCCAAGTTATTTTAGAAAATAACAACATACTGAGAGCTTCAACATAAAGATAAGGATAAAAATATTTGTTTTTGTCAGCAGGCAATGGCACGCAGCAGTGGCAGGGGTAACGGCATTGATCAAGACTTGCAAACTTTGTAATGTTCAGAAAAGTTATTAATTCTTCTATCACCACAAGTAGAATTAACTATTTAGGAACGAAAAAAAAAAAGAACAAACTGCTGATAAATTGGCAGTGTAATAGAAAACATCAGAGCAAGCTAATATACTCACTATAAAACGCTTTCAAATGAGGATGCTGGCCACGAATAAGTTCTGTGACTACATCTAGCTGAGGATTTTTCTCCTTTAAAGTAGGCAGATTCGATTCCATAAAGGCCCTATTATTTATATGCCAATAACAACCATTAGGGATGTTCGGCCAACAATCAAAATGTAAGATAAAAGAAAGATTCTCACAATAAAACTGATCAAAAGAAAGGCAATAGAAACATAAAATAATATAATTGTATCTGGACATAGATGTGACAAGTCATGTATAAGAGTAATGATCAATCTGATTCTTGCAACATTGGCTTTTAGTTCCAATTCAGTCCTCACTAAACCTAATAAACCAGAGGTTGACTGTCATATCCGTTCAATCCATAAATTCATTTCCCTGAACTCTTTTTCCACTTGCAAACCACAAAAATACAATTTCTTTGCTTATCTCCACTTCTTTCCATCTCAGCAGGACTTTCTATTCAGATGTATCTAGCCCATTGAATTTATCTCTAGGAATTCAACAATTACATGCAAGCAGTCAATCTAATAAAATTGCGTGTTCGCAAGATTGATAGTACACATTGTCTTGAGTACACTTCAAAATATTTAAATGTTGAAAAATCAAATACATAGCAAAGAAACAAATAAATTTAAACATGATCAAGAAGTTAAAATTTACGTCAGAGAGAAATACATATAATCTAGAAAAAGATTAAAGAAATCTAAAGATCATCTTGACCTGAAACTAGGCTAACCATGCCATATAAAAATTATCAGTTAATATACGGCTTCCAACATCCCACACTTCAACAAATTTAGTCGCATACATCATTCACTCACTTAACAGTGCCTAAACAAAAATCAAATAAATATTCAACCGCAAAGTCAAATTAAAAGGTACCTGATCCCTCTGCTGCTTCCTCCCCAATCACAATAGCTGACCACCAGCTTTTGAAGCTGCCAAACACCTCGTAGTGCCATTACCCTTAACACCCGAACAACAATATTGTTTTACCAGACAAGAAGAACAAATAAAAAAGAAATTCCTCCTCATTGTCAACAAAACACAGGACTGAGAATGAATAGTGAAACAGAATTGAAGCACTTCACATGACAATCCGTATAATTGCAAGTAAAATTACTAAAGCATTACAAATTCCAACCCGTTGAGATATTGAGATATGTACATAATAATGAACAAGCGAACACCCAAGTAATTCTGAATAAATTAGAATTAAAATGAATCCAGAAAAAACCATTGTCCCAACACCTCAACCCTAGTATTCAACAAAGAAATCCTCAATAAGCTTTTCCATCAAAAAATGCCATCTTTTTACATAGTTTGAAGATCATATTCCACAATACAGCATCAACATAAGAAATTCAACAAGTAGGTCTAAAAATCAGAAGGAAAAGTAAAGAAATAAAATTACAATACACGGGAGGGGTCGCAATCAATTAATAAACAAGGGAGCACCCCAAGCATCACAAATAAACCTAGAATTAACATGAATGCAGGAGCAAAAAAAAAAGCACTGTCCCCGAAAAGCAAAATCCAAAGCCCTAAACACTAGTATCCAACAAAGAAATCCTCAATAAGTTCTTCCATCAAAAAATTTTGTCTTTTCCCATTTACAGCGGTTCGAAAATTCTGAAAACAACATCAGCCTAAGAAATTTAACAAATAGATGTAAAAAACAAAGAAAAATAGAAACGAAATTACAAGACATGGGAGGGGCTGAGATCGATAAACAAACAAGGAAGCACCAAAAGACTTCACAAATAACCTACAACTTCCATGAATCCAGGCAAAAAACACAATGTCCCCCTAAACCCTAAACCCTAGTATTCAAAACAGAAATCCTAAATAAGCTCTTCCATAAAAAATTCCATTATTTTTTTCATTTGAAATGTTTGGAATATCACATTCCAGAAGAAAATCCAAGATTCAAAAAAAAAAAAGGGTCTAAAATCAAAGAAAAAATAGAAATGAAATCACAATGCAAGGAATGGGATGAGATTGATCATGCCATGAGATTGCTAAGATTGATTTCGAAACAAGAAACCGAAAAGAATCAAACCTGAGCTTATTCGGAGCTTTGGAGAGGACACGAAGAGAACGCGAGCAGCAGCGACGGCCCTAGGGCACAGGATGGGATCGAGTGGAACAATTCACCGAGCTTTTTCTATTTTTTATTTTTATTTTTATTTTTTATTTTTTATTTCTTTTTTATTTTTTATTTTTTTAGTGATATATCACACAAAAGTGGGAGTAATACATCTCATTGTAATATATTTCTATCTCATGTCTAAATTCCAACATTATTTAACTAATAAGTTAAATGTAACTTTTTACAGATAAAATCTTAATTTATATTGTAAAAATAAAAAGGTAAAATATTTATAAATTGTTTTCAACTTTTTTTTACTAAATTACAAGATTTTTTCTTTTTTCTACCTCACTTATTTTTGTCTGTAAAATATTTAAACTCGAAATCAGTTATTGTAAAAATTTATTTGCATAATAGTAAAATTATAATACAATTAGTTTATCAATTAATTTAAAATTTTTAAAAATATTATTAATTTGAATAATCTTCGTATGTTCAATAAATATCTCAAATATCAACTAGAATGTATATATATAATTAGAGAGTTTTTCTGTTGTCGGATTAATTGGAAACTAAAAATTAAGAACATATATACAATTCCCTTTCTTGCTTGTTAAGTATGAAGTTATTTTAATTGTTTATTCTATTAAAATTATAAATTAGAAATGGACTACTTTTCGCTCACATTGTATAAACTCATTACTACTTAATTCTACTTTTTGATAAATATTACAAGCGCGGTTAATCAGAACATGCATATATACTGAAAATTAATCATTCAGCAAGTGCATCCTCACCCGATATCTATATTGTGGACCCATCACCACCATATGCATCTGAAAAGAATTTGACTTAAACTTGAGATACTTGAAAATCTCACACATCTTTTGTAGTAGAACCAATACTAATACTAATAAGCTATGAACCCTTTGTTATAACTTCTAGATTCCTTATATCAATAAGATTTACAAGAAAATAAATAAATAAAAAATGAAAGGATAATTATCAAATAGGAAAAAAAATAAAACAAGAAATGCATTTGTTTTTCTATTTCCCAACACTTGGGAACAAAAAAAATTTTTAA
Organism: Dioscorea alata; assembly: GCA_020875875.1. Taxonomy (NCBI): domain Eukaryota; kingdom Viridiplantae; phylum Streptophyta; class Magnoliopsida; order Dioscoreales; family Dioscoreaceae; genus Dioscorea; species Dioscorea alata. Next base: position 3,256,702 of record CM037015.1, on the reverse strand, counting down.
TTTCATTGAAAAAACCAAATACCACCTCTACAACAAAAAAAAACAGAGTTTTTCATATGCCTCCCAACTTAAAAGTTGAGAGTAGATCCTATGACTCGTCCACATTACTTTGTCTGCAACATTCATTCATATTCTAGCAACCAAGAAGACAAGCATGATCGAACACTAGACTCTCAAGAAAACTACATAGCCTGTCCTTCCTTGGCATTGCTAGACCGGTGAGCTTTTGGAATTGATCCGGATAAAAATGCTGAGGGTGATGACAAGAGAAAGGCCGAGGTATTTTACTTGTATCTTTTAAGAGCATATCTTTGAGTGTGTGGCTTGTAGAAATAAGTAACTCATTCAATCCAGTCATCCTCGGCCGGCTTTTCCTCTGTCGTCATTCTTGTTATCTCGGCCTTCTCTTTCCCGAGAATTCTGTTCCAGAACTCTTCCCATGTATAGAAGGCACGCATCAACCTTCGACTACTCTGTCCTCCACAAAGGTATCTGATGAAGTCCAGACTCAGCCGCGTCAGTTCGTAGCCACGAACAATGCAAAGATACTAAAATACCAAGATATAAGAGGTCAGTTGAAGAATTGACAATGTATAGTTATCAAATGAGAGGACAGGTGTTCGTGCTAATTATAATAAAACAGAGCCGACAAGTTGCATAGTCAACTATCTATTTTGTCGTAGGTTACATAGTTCTTGGAATGGGTTACCAGAATGACCACTGAGATATTTTCGTTTACAAATTTTAAATTCATTTGATTATCAATGACACCTTAAGGAGAAACAAACATTTTCACGGTAACAGTTGAGATATACAGCAGTTCAAAGCCATGAATGCACTTTCAGGTCTTTCATCTCCAGAGATGCAATGCTTTTTTTCGGAGTCAAATTAGAGTTGACCATAGTGAAGGAGTAGAGGTATCTCAAAAAGGACAGAGGAATTTGTTTGAATAGAAAGATAACTGGAGTGAGCAAAGGTCTTGCAATTATGTTGTATGTATCTATGGATAAAAGCATCAATAAGTTACTAAAACTATATTTTACTTCTTCAGTCTCAGTTAGGGTTGGAGCATTGGAAAATGAAGAAATAAAGTGATAAACCTGAGGTGTGTACTTTCCACTTAGAAGAGAGTTATAACAGTGATAAAGAAGATGGTGATCATAAACCAGTACTAATTTTATACATACATCTCAAACAAATGGAAATGCAGCCAAAAATGAAATACAAAATTATAATTGTCAGGTCTAAACTGATGGAATCACAACTAGGGCAGTGGCAGTGGCAAGATATGGGAGATCCAACATTCTCAAGATGTAATTGTAGGAAGCAGAAAGTTCCAAACAAAGAAAAGGTAAACTCTGCAGAAAGGAATATAAACTGTTTGAAGCAATCATCAAATAAGTCTGTTCAGTACACAGGATGGAATTTGGAAATGGCTCAATCATAAGCAAATAATGAAGTAATTTGATTGCAGCCATGAAAAGAGACACAAAGGCATTGAAAATTTTTAAGAAAATTAAAATCAGAATATGACTGAACGTTATTCATAAATCAGGCAGGAGAAAATTTTAAAACACCTGAACAAATAATGAGGTGTACTTACCAGAAAGACAAAGCCAATGGTGGCTAAAATCACTTGAATTGATTCATTCCTGAACTCAGAAAAATTTGAATTATACCAATCACCAAAACCACCGCCACCACCATGATTGGGAGGTTTATTGTTTCCAGCATCTCCACCACTATAAAATTCCTGCTTTTCTATCTGCTCCCTCAATAAGTCCTCTATAGTTTGTATTTTCCTCTTTTCTTGAGGCTGCACTGTAAATAAATCTTCACTTGGTTGCTCCTGCTTCAAAGTTCTCATTAATCAAAAGAATCCTTACCCAATTCCCACAAGTCAAACTTTAAAGGAATAAAATTACAAAGTAAATCAATTCCCTTGTGGAGTTCAATCAGAAAGTGTCTTTATTACTTTCATTTCAATTGAAATTAACATGAAACATCTGAAATGTTTGTGAATTTATGATACATGAAATATTACTCAACAGTTAAATTGAGACTTTAGTAATTTACAAATGCATTAATAAAGCACAAAACTTTCAAATCGATTACAATAAATCTCGAGTTTAAGTGTTTGATAGAAAACATATATCAAATTCAGGTCACAGACTCAGAGTCACTACGAAGAAGTTCAATTGAAAAAACTAATGTCTCTTCTTCCAAAGAGACGTTTGGCGAATTTTGACAAAAATACATTAGATTAAGTGCCGCAAAGATTGATAAGGGGAAATGAGAACAAAATAGAAAAATGTCAACATTTCAGGAAAACCATTACCTCATGTCCGCCTTCTGAGTATCTTTCTCCATGCATTACCTGCACAGTATATCTTCTATGCTTTGGCACTGTATGAACTAATCTCAGGAATGCCTTGTAAAAAAGAGATTTACTGGGGGGTGAATAAGCACATCGGCGCAAACAAGAGGACTGAGACAAGGAAAGGCGTGCTCTTTCACGTCTTGAGTGGGGATCTCTTAAAGAAAGTCCCGGAACAGAACGCCAAATATTTATTCGGGCAATGTTCATTCTCAAATGAATTTCAAAACTACCAGCTTCAAACTAACGAATAAAAAATCTGCACATCCAAAATCCCAACATACTATTCAGCCCTCAACATCAAGAAATGAGAAAAGATACCTATAATTAAACAAAACACAATATCATATAAAACTTGTTCAATACTTCGTTCTTGATTACATCTTAGCAAAAGAAAGAGAATAAACAAACACCAAGAATCATAAGAAAGAAGAAAGAAAAAAAAACTAAATTGGAATTATTACTCCAATGCTGTTGCACTAATCATATTTTGACATGAAAAATTCCCACAAAAAAAAAAGGAAAATTGAGGCACGCAACACAACGAAAAAAATTAAAACTCCATCTAATATATTCACTTTCATCATCCAACAAAACACAGACCAAAAAAAAAAGCTTCTTGCTTTATTTCTTCGCTTCCATTTCCCCTCAATACAAACAAAACCTAAACCTAGAAACATGATCCAGTAGGCAAAAAAAAAAACACAAAAAATGTCTGCATATCCGGCACTTAAATCTCACCGAAAAATTCCAGATTTTGATGATAAATCCAAGATGAGCTCAAATTCTAAACAAATTTACGAGTGATAAACATGATTTTGGATCAAATATGCAGGCAAACATTGATCAAATCAACGATAATATGAACGAAAAGAATCCCAAACTACGGAAGAAGGGAAAGGAAAAGAGCGTACCTTCAAACCCGAAGCTTCGCCAACACCGGCACCGCCATAAACCTTTGCTCTTTTATGTGCCAAAAAAGCCCAGTTTGCTACTTATGCTAAGACACCCCTCGAGTTTCTGTAAATAAATTTTAAAGTCACTCTTGATTTTTGAAACATATTAAATAATAATAATAATAATAGTATTTAAAAGTTAAAATTTGATTTGATAAGCTCGTTGGAGGTCCTTGGCTTTTTTGATGAAAATTGAAAAGATAAACTTTTATTATTTTAAGCAAAATGAAGTTTTTGTATGATAATTGAATAAGAATTTTTTTAGTGTCCCCATAGCAACTCTAATTAAAGTTTTTAAAATTTAAAAATACATGAATTATAATAAATTTGAAAGTATAAGGTTCATAAGAAGACTTGTTTATGACCTTGTAGATTATTGTAAGTCTATAAATAATCAGAATTAATATTTTTTTGAAAAAAATAAGGGTAAATGATTATATCGTATAATAAACTCAAATACTGGCTAAATGGACCTCTTGAATAATTGGCATTGGGTCTTCAGTCTTCTCTATATAAAGTATTTTTGTTTTCACTAAGAAAAGCATTTAAACCTCAACTCATCAAAAATAGAGTGCATATATGTTGAGGTATTAAGTCCAAATTTATGCATACTGCTGATATTTTGCCAAAATCTATAAAAATTAAGATCTTCTTAACTTCACATAGTTTGTTCTGTTTTATCAAATCTAATTAATTTGTGTTAAGAAAATTTAATTTAATTTAATTGATAATGAAAGTTCAATAAAATTGGTATCCAACCAAACTATGCAATATATATATATATATATATAAAAAAATTTAAAAGTGTAGTTTTGATCTTGTATTTTATTTGATATTTATGTTTATCTATATATAATGTTCAAGTGGCTGATCAACTTTCTTCTTTTATTTATTTTAGTATCTATATTTTTAAAATATTTAATATAAATATTTAATATAGTGTGTACATAATATATTGGATATATTTATTTTTAAATTTAGAGCTTGGTTTATTAACTTTTACTATCTTATAAATTATTTTAAAAGTTAAAAAAAATTAAAAAAATATAAAAAAAGGAAAAATAATCTTAGGGGCCGTTTAGTTCGCGGTAATGTAGAAAGATTACCACATGTTACGTGGTAATCTGAAAATATTACCACGTTTGCCATTGCATTACCACTTGTTACGTGGTAATCTGGATGACAATATCACATTACCAATATGAGAATATTACCAAGAAGTTGATAATCCTATTAACACCAAATTTGGTGTTTATCTTGGATTACCATGGTAATCTCATAATTTTTTATATTTTACCAAGTTGATTACCATGAACCAAACAAGGTCAATTTCTAGTAAGAAGGGGCCGTTTGGTTCGTAGTAATAACATATTACCACATAATGAAATTACCATGGTAATATGGGTGGGAATGTTATATGGTTGGGAATATTGTGGTAATTTAATATAACCATGTTTGGTTGGGAACTCTTATTACTGGGAATAGTTCATTACCTTGTTTGGTTCATGGTAATCAATTTGATAAAATATAAAAAGTTATGAGATTACTATGGTAATCCAAGATAGACACCAAAATTGGTGGTAATAGGATTACCACCTTCTTGGTAATATTCTCCTATTGGTAATGTCATATTACCATCCAGATTACCACGTAACAAGTGGTAATCTTTCTCAGTGCAATGCCAAACGTGGTAATCTTTACAGATTACCACATAACAGGCGGTAATATTTTCACATTACCGCGAACCAAACGCCCCCTAAGAGTTCCCAACTAAACATGGTTATATTAAATTACCACAATATTCCCAACTATATAACATTCCCACCCATATTACCATGGTAATCTCAATATGTGGTAATATGTTATTACCATGAACCAAACGGCCCCTTATGTTTTGGTTTATGTCAAGTGGTCACAAAAATTAAACATTATAACAATACCATATGTATCAAAATTTAAAAAAACAAAAACAAAAACAAAACATTAATCCTCTTAAACATTTAAAATTAAATATTTTGGAAATATAATGTAAAAAAAAATTCATGAACTACAAAAATAACCAATGCAATAAAGAAACACTTTTAAACTTGAGGGCTCAGAACGAAATTTCTCAAGCTTTCAGGGATTAAATAGCAAAATTGTTTCTATAATTGAGACCCTGGTTTCTTCACAAGCTCGGTTATCCCTCTTCTCGCTACCTCTTTGCTTTGATTCCATGGATTTTCAATGGAGTTACGAGATCCCCCGCACCGTTGAGTTCATCCGGAGCCGAGGTTTCTCCCGTGTTGCCCTCCAGGTTCTTGTCTCTAAAACCCTAGTCTAGGGTTTTGGCAATCTAGTCTTCTTGTTTCTAATCGAACTTGGGTTTTGGTCTTCAGTTTCCGGATGAGCTTCTCAAGGACTCAACGAGAGTGGCGAGGGCGCTGAGGCATGAGCTTGGAAAAGGTGTGAGGTTGTATGTGATGGCGGACACGGCTTATGGTAGCTGCTGCGTCGACGAGGTTGGGGCTTCCCACGTTGATGCTGAATGCGTTGTTCATTACGGCCATGCCTGCATGAGCCCGTGAGTTATTCGGTCTTGGTTTCATTCTCTTTGATTTAAGATAATTGTGCGAATTATGGCGGAAAGGTGGAATTTTGCATAGGTTTTGGCATATAAAATTATTTTAAAAGTTGTTCTTTTTTAATTTAGTTTTGGGGGAGTTAATCCATGATCTTTTGTTTTCGGATTTTTATTTTTCTTTTGTTATCTAAAATTTTGCTTGTTTCCATGGATGGCGCCTGAATTTGAACCTCTAATAACTCAGTCTGATGAGTTCTAATGCAAAGTCTTCGCCCATAATGCCAGAGGATAGTGTCTTTGCTTTTGGACTTTAAATCTTTATATGCATAGCCAGAGGAACACGTATCTAAGGATTTGCATAACAGTTAGATGAGGGTGCGATTTGACAGGCTAAGTTTTGTGTTTCTAGCGATTTGGGGCCTGTATAAGCTTGATTTTTTTTATATGATGAATGTATGGGAATAAGTTTTAGGTTTTTGTTTTTACATGTTAATGTCTGTGTAATTCTTGCTGTATTGAATTTGCGAAGTTGAGGCTTATTCTGATGCAGAACTTCGACTTTACCAGCACTATTTATTTTTGGCAAAGCCTTCATCAATGTAAACGCTTGCGCTGAATCATTACTTCAGTGTCTATCAGTCAGCAACAAGCCTGTTCTGGTATGTAGTGAACTAGTAACTATATTTTCCTTTGTGCCGTTTTTTGTTAACAGATGTCCCAACCATATTGTTATGACACTGCTTGATGGAAATTTAATGCTTAGATGTTGAAATCGTTTGCTAAGTTAGTTTCCCTTAGTTGGAGCTTGATATTGTACTTGACTTTGCCTAATCCATTTTTTGATGCCCAATTTTGTCTTCTAAACATTCATGTTAAGTTATCATCTCTGCTCTTGGTAACGCCAATGACATCCAAGTGTATGAAAGTTAGTAGCCAATTGATTAGCTTCAAATAAGAACACATTTTCTATTGTTCCTTTTTTCGTTGAGTGATTATGTTCGTATTCTGGTATTGAATGCATGGTATTGAATTAAAAAAAAAAAGTGCCACATAAGATTTTCAATTGATAAAATCAAACAAAATTTTAATTGACTTTGTATCTACCTTTTCTCTTGGTTAGAAAGGAGTATTTGAGTGCAAAATTACTAGTACAAATTACTTATGCTTTTCCAATTTGTATTTTACATGAGTTTACAGGTGCTATATGGACTGGAATATGCACATGCTCTGCAGGACCTCAAATCAGTTATGTCTAAATTATTGTCTTCAAGGGGGTCCAATCAAATGCTCTACTATTCTGAGGTTGCTCATTCAAGCATAAATCCGTCTGGATATCATATTAAGGACATAAAGCTGCCTGAATCTCATGAAGATGCCATTACTGATGGTGAGATCATCAAGAATGGAGAAAGTGAAGTGAGCAATAAACTGGAGTCTGGTACTAAATATAGTCTTGGAGGGCTGACTTGGACTACACAATCAGAGCACAAGATGGAGGACCATTTATTGTTCTGGATTGGGTCAGACAACTCAGCTTTTGCCAATATGGTGCTCACATTTAACAGCTGTGAAATAGGTGAAGTAGCTTATGACTTGACATTTTGAATTTGAACCATTGTTGGTTTCTGAGCTTGCCGGATTTTGTATTTATTTACCGTGACACCTCACATCTAACTACTAGGATGCTTTAATTATAAGCATTTGCAATGTTGAGGCTTTTGGATACGAGAAACCAAAATCGTACATGAATCTTAAATTATCGTGGGTGATCATAAACATTCCTTTTATGCATTACAGTCATACAGATGTTAGACCATCTTTCCTGTATATATAGTGGAGTCATCTAATCAGGACAAACTAATAGTTGTGAGCATGAAAAGTTAAGTTATTTCTCATCTTTGTGGTCTAATGTTCAGTTGTCTTCAGTTAGGTATGATGCTAAGGAAGGTAAGCTGCTAAATGACTTCTCTCAACAGACAAGGATTCTTAAACGGAGGTAACACATTTCATATTTTCTTTCAGTCTCTTCCTGTATATGCATGTTTGAAACCATACACTAAAAGGACCTGCATCCTTTTAATGGTGTGTATTGCCTATTTATTTATTATGCCATTTCTTCTAGGTACTTCCTTGTGGAGAAAGCAAAGGATGCAAATATTGTTGGCATCATAGTTGGCACCTTGGGCGTTGGTATGTCTTATTCAATTTTCTATGATTATGACCAAATATTTTGATAACCAAATAGTTTTCAGTTGGGGTATCCTAATGTCTTGCTATAGATTACCTTATAAATAAGGTCATGCAAATGAGTTGTTACAGAACCATGTGGAATTTGGAAGATTTGTACAGTTTGATGCTTTCATGTGCAGCCTGTGTGACTTATCCAAGTCTCCATTTTCTGCTTTTCTTCACTTTATCAGAGCTTAATTGATGGCTCTAGCTTATTGTTTGTGTAATTTCTCAGAATTTTCTCTCTCTCTTATTTTTTTGCAAATTAGCAGTCCTTTTTTTGTGTTCTCTCTTTCTATTTGAGCATTAAGAACTAGGTTCTGAACTGTTTTGTGCAACTCATTGAGTCATCTTTAGTTAGGACTTATAATGTTTACTGTGTACCTTGCTGGTTGTCCATTTATGAAGGGCTATCATTCTTTTCTATATAAAACTTAAAAAATATTTTGTTTTATTCTGCTTTTGTGATCGTCAAAGACTCAAAAAACGCTTCCTCCCTATGAAACTAGAAACAAAATTCTTCTACATGGAGTCAAGCTTGATATATCCCTATAAACATATTTATCAGCATAGAGAACAAGTCTAACATGATAAAGGCCTACAAAATACTTTTAAGGGATTGCTATAATGGGACATTGTTTCCAAAAAGCACTGAGTTGTACTTGGCAATGTTAGATAAGAGAAGGGTTTCCCAGAATGCTAAGTGGTCAGTCAAGTGACTTATTTTAATAATTCCTTGTTTGGACTTATGAAATTGGGAGGAAAACTTAGTACTCTAGCTAAGAGTATAGACATAGTCAAAGACCTTACTTCACTTCAATGCTCACTAGCTGACCCTAGGCTGTTGTAGCAAACACTTTATTTTATGGATCACTACAGAGGCAAATGTCTTTATTTCGTAAATCGCTATATTTTGCACTATTACATTGTGTTTACTGTTGCCTCCATGAAATTTATTGCAGAACCACAAAAATTTGTAATTACTCCTACTTTTTTGCTTTGAATTTGCAATATTTAATTTGTCTTGTTATGAAGTTCTCACTGCCCAGAAAACCTTAAATTATGGCATTCTCAAAGCATCATTTGGATTAATGCTTGCAGAAATAAATTGATTTAAGTATTAATTATTTCTTCAGCTGGTTATCTTCATATAATTCAGCAAATGAAAGAACTTATTGAGAAGGCTGGGAAGAAGTGCTATACAATAGTTATGGGAAGACCAAACCCAGCCAAACTTGCTAACTTTCCAGAGGTAATAGAAGTCTCAGCATTGATTATGTTTTTATTCCTTCATTGTTCTAGTAGATGGATCACATCAATGATATTTCCTTTTCTTTGCAGTGTGATGTTTTTGTGTATGTCTCTTGTGCCCAAACCGCTCTTTTGGATAGCAAAGAATTTCTTGCTCCAGTCATCACCCCTTTTGAAGCTGTCTTAGCTTTCAGTAGGTATGGTTGGTTTATTGTTCACGTATGGTTTTCTTTTCTTTCTTCTTATTCTTCCTCTTCTTTTTTCTTTCTTTCTTTCTTTCTGTTTTTCTATATGTTCTGTTCCCATCCATTTTCACACACACCTCAATTTTAATTCAACTGCTTGTGGCTATATGAACCATCCATTTTTCACATATCACTCACCATTCTGACACTAAAAATTATATTCTATTTTTGCAAAATTTCACTTGCGTAAATTTGCTCGACTGTTTTCTTGATTGTCATCGTACTCAGAGAAAGTCTGTTTTTGTTAGGCTCTAATATCTTTTCTTTCATGTCTTCAGAGGTAGACAATGGACTGGAGAATACATAATGGAATTCCAGAATTTGATGGCTTCTGATGCAACTGAAATTGTTGATGACAATGAAGGTGCTCGTTTTTCTTTTCTTAAAGGCTGCTATGTGGAAGATCATCAGCCTCAAGGTATTATTCCTTTATTTGCACCATCCTTCCTTCTCAGCACAAGTTCTTTTAGACTGTGTTAGAACTAAGATTAATGGGGATAAAAAGAAAAGTTGAGAAAACCCAAGGAAGAACACGAAATAACGGCATTAACACTTGCCTTATCTGAATTAATTCTAATTGATTTGCAGAAAACAATGGGGATCAAAAGGAAATGCCCCTGGCCCTGGCAGAGATGACAGAGAAGGCTCTGAATGTGAGAAACCAGTGCACCGACTCGGTTTTGTTCAAAGGAACAGCAAGGTCAGGTGCAGAATACTTGGCGGCGCGATCCTATCAAGGTCTCAATATGCAGTATGAGAATGCTCCACTCCAATCTTATGTTGTAGGTCGAACCGGTCGTGCATCTGGTTACGACGATGAAATTGAATAAGTACTCCTCACATTATGTTGCTTGCTAAATTTTTCAGATTACTTGTGGTTGAATTTCTACATTCCTCTGTTGAGGTTCGCAGGTTTGTTTATTTATCTGAAAATGAAGATGCATGAGGAAAGCATTTGTTAAGAAACCTTTTAAGAATTCTTGTACTTATAAGTGAAAGGGTTTTTTAGTTTGTTGTCTGTTTTTTTTTTTTTTTTTTTTTTTTGTAAGAGGGACAAACAGTCCGTAGGTCCTGCTAGACTATCAGGGGCGTGCACAAGTCTAGGTGAAGTAAGTGGGGGCGGGGTCCGCGCACACGTGGGTGCTAGGACCACCCGCGCACAACTACCGCTCACATCTCCCAGAAATGTGTCTTCACTCGAGAATCGAACTCTCACTACTCAGTGAAGAGTTTTATCGGGGACCCGTGTACCAATAGACTATGTGATTGTTGGTTAGTTTGTTGTCATTTGTCCTTCATGTGTGATAAAGAGGAATGGAGTTTTGGTTACCTATTGAATTGTCCGTTTATGATCTCTTTTTTAAGGTTTTTATATTTGTTGAGGACTATTAAATGTATATTGGTCACTATAGTTATTAAATATTCAATATTAATTTTTTTTTTAAGAAATGGTTTACATTCTCGATGTACAGGTTTGTGTAGGCTAATTGATTAAAATAATGCAAAATTTTAAATTATTTTTCAAAATATGTATTTTTATAATTATTTATGAAAATGCGTATTTTATATTTAATATTACTTTTCAAACTAATGGGCTCATTGCATTTTTTATTATTATTTAAATTTTATTTTAAAAAAAACAGAGGCCTTATTTTTTTTAATATTAAGCTTTTATTGTTTAAAAAACTGCGGGTCCCGGTAATTTTTTAAATTAAAAAAATTTTACATCCAAATCCTTATAATTTTCATTAATTTTTTTATAACTTATTTTTTCTCACTTCTATTATGTTATTTCTACTTTCACTAATTGTAACCGACTGTTAATAATTTATAGGCTTGAGCCGCTTGAGACATAATGTTTATAGGTTTGAGACAAATTTTAATGTATACCATAAAGAGTTTCAGCCAATACCAAATGAGAACCCCTATAATGGTCCACGTTTATGTCCTAATCTTACAATGCGAAGATCACCTTCAGGAAGTCCAAAATCTAGTAGAATTCGTAATGAAATGGACATAAGGGAAAGCGATTAACCAAAGCGTTGTGATTTATGTCCCAATGAAAGTCATAATCGTCGAAATTATTTGAATGCGATTGGTTCAAGTCGTATGCCATAATATAACTTAAATATTGTATTTGTTGAATTATTTTAGAAAAATATGTAATTGTTTTAGTTCATTCAAAATATCAAGTGAGTTTGGTTTATTTGTGGGAGTAATTTTTATATGTGAAATTTTTTTAATATTTAATATTTTATTATTATGTAAAAATATTAAAATTATTTATATAAAAACTTGGATGTAAAATTTTTTTAATTTAAAAAACTACAGGACCCGCAGTTTTTTAAAAAATAAAAACTTAAATTAAAAAAAAAAAGTGGGCTCTCTGTTTTTAAAAAAAATAAAATTTAAATGTTAAAAAAATGCAATGACCCAATTAATTTGAAAAGAAATATTAAAAAAATATAAAATACGTATTTTCATAAATAATTACGAAAATGCTTATTTTGAAAAATAATTTAAAAAGTTACATTGTTTTAATCAATTAGCCGTTTGTATTTGATTATTTATAAATTTACTTATTCTATTTAATAAGTTGGACAACCCATGTGCCACTGTCATCGTTATCTTTTTAAAAAATTATATCGAAAAATTCAAATGCCAATTAATGCTAAATTATTATTAAAACCCATAATTACCAACATTTGGTAATTACAAGTATAAAAAAAATTACTAGTGTTTTAAATTATCAAAAAGAGTAAACTTCCATCTTAAAAAATATAAATAAATAAATAAACATTTTTTATAAAACACCTACCTATAATACCATATTTAGTCCCTCTAATATAGCCAATCTACCATTTTGGTTCTTTTAATATAATTTGTCTTTAACAAATCTCTCTATTTTAACATTTTGTGAAATGTAAGTTTTTTTTTTAATATAATTTGTTCCTAAAATATCTTTACAAGGTATTTATATTTTTTTAAATATTAATATATAAAATTTTTTTGAGACAAATTATATTAAAGGACTAAAAAAACAAATTGTGAACTAAATAGAATATTTTAGGTAAAATTCTCATTTTAGTCCCTGTACTTATCAAAATGTGCCATTTTAGTTCTTTTAGTGTATTTTGTGTCTTTTAAATCCCCTGCCTTGTGATTTGAGCCAATGTAGTTCTTCAAGCATAAATTGGGGGACTAAAATTGGCTACATTTTGATAAATACAGGAACTAAAATTGGTTACATTGGCTCAAATCACAAAGTAGGGGATTTAAACGGCATAAATTAAACTAGAGGGACTAAAAGGGCACATTTTGATAAGTACATGGATTAAAATGAAAATTTTACCAATATTTTACCAACACTACCCAATCTACTAATAATAATAATAATAATAATAATAATAATAATATTTGGTCCCAATCCCCATGTCACCTGCCACCTGGCAACATACCAATATAGAAACAAGAAAACAAACAGTAATTGATCCATATTTGGCTATTCCCATGTGACACCCACTCAGACCGAATCCTCATTTCCTCTTTCAAAACCCATCTCTCCATCTCTCCATCTCCACTTCACTCCATCATGGCCCTCTCATTCACAGGAATCACAGCAGCAACCATCCCCAAACCCCTCCTCCTCCACCCAAGAAACCCCATCACTTTCCTCAAACCTCTCAAACTCCATCATCATCATCATCATCATCAACAACGCTCCTTTCTCCTCCCTCTCCGTGCATCCACCACCACAACCACCACTCACCACAACGCCTTCACCGTCGCCGACATTGTCACTCCCGAGTTCTTCAACGGCATCACCTCCAAAGCCTCTGCCAAATGCGAGGGCAAAGGTTTCTACACTCTCGACGCCTTCTTCAAAGCCCTAGAATCTTACCCTGACTTCGGCCGCGCCGGCTCCCCCGACGACTCCCTCCGCGAGATCGCCGCCTTCTTCGCCCACGCCACTCTTGAAACCGGCCGTCAGTTCCTTTTTTTTTTTTTTTTTTAATTTCTATTTTCCATTTTTCTCTCTAATCTATTGATTTCTAACTTATTATTATTATTTTTCTCTTTTATATTATTATTTTCTTTAATATTGACTGCATTAATTATTTGTTTATTCATTTAAAAATTTAATTAATTAATTAATTAATTAATTAATTAACAACTCGGCATCTTGAATCTGGACCCGGATTTGGGACACGTGGGTTTTGCGCTACAGACAAACAACAGATATGGGCTAGTTATAGTTAGTGAATACATTACTTGGGCACTCACATGTAGGACAGATTAGATTAACCACCATTTCACATGCATGGTTGCACTCACAGTTTACATACATATATACAAATGCTTGGTAGTTGGTACAGAGTCATATATCATATACATCATATAACTTAGGTTCTTGCCATGTGTCAATGACAAGGGGTTTAAACTGTGAACCCTCGCTCATAACCAGTGATTCATCGATGATCATCATGGTTTTCTTTTTGAGTTTTTAGTCCTTTAATTTTGACTTATTTTTAAACAAAATTATTATTTTTTGTTTTCTAGATATATACATATTGTATGACATATAGAGTACATCGTATGCTTTAGGTTAACCCACAATCGCTAGTCTATTATCACCACTATTTTCACTGAGTAACTTAAGGAACATTTTGGTTCGCGGTAATGTAAAAAGTTACCACGTATTACGGGATGATATGAAAATGTTACTATGTTTGGTATTGCACCGGTGGTAATCTGGATGGTAATATCATATTACCAACATAAGAACATTACCAAGAAAGTTGGTAATCCTATTATTACGAAATTTGGTGTCTATCTTAGATTACCAAGCATTTAATAATCTCATAACTTGGTAATGAACTATTTCCGGTAATAAAAGTTATCAACCAAACATGGTTATATCAAATTACCACAATATTCTCAACCATATAATATTCCCACCCATATTATCATGGTAATCTTATTACGTGGTAATATGTCATTATCACAAACCAAACGAACCCTAAGATATTTGAATGTTTCACTTTTAATTTTCACCGTAGAACTAGGTGCCGTTATACCATGAACCCTGATGAAATATTGACCTTTTTTTAAAAAAAAAAATTATTAACTTTTTATTTTCCATTATATATATATATATATAGTTAAAACTTAGTTAAAAATTTAAAATAATGTAAAGTAAATTACCACATTATCTACTTACCTTCCAAATGAATACATTGATGATTAACATTAGACAAATATTGACAGACTTTTGCTACATTAATCAAGTTAATGGCAAAGTATACTGTGAGGAGAATCCAGACTACCCATGCAACCCGGAAAAGAAGTACCTTGGCCGAGGCCCTCTTCAGTTAACATGGAATTACAATTATGGCCTCGCCGGCCGGACCCTCGGCTTCGATGGCCTTAACTCGCCGGAGCTTATCTCACAGGATCCGGTCTTGTGCTTCAAAGCATCACTCTGGTTCTGGATGACTTATGTTCACAAGCGCTTCATCTCCGGCGAAGGTTTCGGCGACACCATTCGAATTATTAACCCTGGTGTGTGCAATGGCCGGTTTCCTAAAGATGTCAAAGGTCGTGTAGGTTATTATCTTGATTATTGTGGCATGTTAGGTGTGCAACCTGGAGATAAACTGTGTTGCTAAATGGTGTTTTATGTGTTGCTCGGACGTGCTTGGTATTTTAGGTTCTTATGCTGTTGAGTATGTATTTTTAATAATTATGGCCATCTCTGCAATAAATAAAATAGTTTGTTGGTTTTCTTGGCATCTCAATTCAAAGATCACGGGGGGTGTTAGAATTCACTGATGAACTAACGGTTATTTTGATATATTAGTATTGAGTTTTTTGTGTAAGGTTTTCATTTCGGAGGGGTTTCGAGATCGAAACTTACACAAGATGTGGGTAAGGTATTGTTAAGCTTGTAAGTGCGCTCAACTTCTGTATCCATCCTGATTTAAACTTTAAATAGAGATATTTGTTATCTGCTGTATAAAAAAAAATAAATAAATAAATACACATGGTTCATCCCGGTATGATGTCGGTTCTGGTTTTAAATTGATTTTGTATACTTTGGAAGTGGAAGTGGAACTGAACTTTGAAGGCAATGGTTTGAGTATGGTTTTGAAGTGGTTTCAGCTCCAAATTGCACTGTTTCAATTTTTTTTTTTAAATGTTAGTTTTTTTATTTCAAAATTATATTAATAAAAAATAAATTATCGGAACTAAACTCCAAAATGTAATCTAATTTAAACTGTGGTTTTTCGTCAATGTATAATTGTACCTAATTAATTCAGTAGATTGGGTTCAATCTCTTTTATATTTGTAAATATAGAATAAAATCAAATAAAGTAAGACATTTCAATGAAAGATACATAATAGGAATTATTTTAACATACATATCTAGCATTATTATGGAAAACATTTTGCTTTTATATAATTATGAGTCCGAGTATTCTTGTGCATATGTGTGGAGGAGGATTTATTATAGAAGCTTGATATATAATTTTTTTTTTCTCTTTGTAAATTAAATTATTTTCAAATGGTAGCCAAAGCCATTGGGTTTGGATGGTTAGTGATAGTAACCAAAATCATTTAGGGGGAGACAAAAATACATAGGTTTAAAATACCTAAAAGCAATAACTAAGTGGGAGTTTGGATTTTTTGTGCTAATCCCAATAACTCAAAGTAAGGGTATGTGAAATACTAATTCCGCGTATGCCTTGGCTAACCCGGATTTATCCCTTTGTCCAAGAAAAAAAACTAATTTTATTAAATATTATTTGTCATGTGTTAGAAAAATAATTTATTGTAATAATATATAAAGGAGATCTTGGTTTGTGTATAACTTCACTTGCTGATAGGAGATTAGGTTGTTGTGCTTATAAAAACTAGATCATTTTTTTTTGTTGGTAATATTATTACTAAATTTAAAGTTTTGTAAAATCTTTAAAATATTAAAGATACAATTATTATAAATTTTGTAAAGTTTTAGCATAGGAGGATTAATTAAAGTGTTTGCACATAATGAAATGAGAACAAAGCATAAATTCTATCATTACATGGATAGTACTCTTATTTATCTTTATTCAAACAATTCAATCAAAACCCAAACAAAAGATAAGAATGAAAAGAAAAGAAAATCATTAATGCAAAATCATATATATAAATGAAAAATAAATACACAACTAACACAAATCAAAATTCTCTAAAATAAATTTACACGAAATTTATTCATCTAGATCTAGTGATCTACCATGAACTATTTATATAAATATCAATATATACCCATGAAACTAAACATAATAAACTAATTAAGGTATACATAATCACAAAAATTAAATAGTGTGTTCTAATGACCAGGACCTTTAGGACTAGGACCAGAAGCCAACTTCCCCATCCAACAAGCCATAGTTGTTCTAGCCTTCTCATACATGCTTGGATATCTCACCAACTCACTAATACCATTAAAACAATCAACAATAACCGTTACATCATCACCGCCATCGGTATTATTATCGTACTCCGGTATCGGTCTTGCAGCATTAGTTCCAATCACATAAACAATGCCGATGATAACAGCGATAAATACGAACTTCCGACCTTCTGACCGTAACTTACAAAGATTCATGACTCGAAGATAAAATTATAAAAAAATGAAGAGCAAGAGAAATTGAGAAGTTTGTATTGTGTATTGGAGATGAATGAGAGAGTTTGTGGTTGAGTTATAGAATTTATAGGATGGTTGATGATGCTCTTATTAATTTTATTTTATTTTTATTTTATTTTTATAAGTCACGTTTGCTTGATATGAAAGCGTGTAGCAAGTGTAGAGAATTTCTTGGGACATGCCTTTTTTGTTGACTATGTTTTGGTTGGAATGAAGGGCTTAGATTTTGGTAGGATTGAATGAATGAATGAATGAACACTATTTATTACATGTTATTGTATGAGAAATGCCAAATGGATGTAACCACCGACATTGAACCAAAATTTCAAAAAGTTTTCAAGATCCACGTGAGGTGGAAATTGTATTTATGATCAACATAAATATTTGATAAATGTTGATAATTGTTTGTATAATGTTAATGATCTTATTTAATTATATGCATAATAGATTATATTAATTTTTTTATTTATATGAGATGTCAAAAGAAAAGCCAATAGTAGATTTATATGTTATTTAATGATAAAAATCAACATGTTTATATTGTTTGTAAACAAAAGAGAACATGTTTATACCGTTCAAAAATCAAAATAAATATTTGGATATTTTTTTAGGACTAATAATGTTGGGTTTACTGACAAATTATAGTAAAAATTTCATTAACATCTATATCCGAACTAAAATCTATTTTATTATATAATGAATATTTTAAAATGACCGTAATCAGATAAGTCACCAACCCAAATTTTTACTTGACTTGAGTTTTTTTTTTTTTTTTATTGATTTTAATAAGATGGTATCACAAAGATTGTGTTATAATAATTAATTTATTCTCATTACCTTAGTAAAAATTTCATTAACATCTACATCCGAACTAAAATCTATTTTATTATTATATAATAAATATTTTAAAATGACCGTAGTCAGAAAAGTCACCAGCTCAAACTTTTACTCGACTTGAGTTTTTTTTAATATTCATTGATTTTAATAAGGTGGTATCACAAAGATTGTGTTATAATAATTAATTTATTCTCATTACCTCAGTAAAAATTTCATTAACATCTACATCCGAACTAAAATCTATTTTATTATATAATAAATATTTTAAAATAACCGTAGTCAGAAAAGTCACTAGCCCAAATTTTTACTCGATTTGAGTTTTTTTTTAATCTTCATTGATTTTAATAAAATGGTATCACAAAGATTGTGTTATAATAATTAATTTATTCTCATTACCTCAGTAAAAATTTCATTAACATCTACATCCGAACTAAAATCTATTTTATTATATAATAAATATTTTAAAATGACAAAAGTCACCAGCCCAAATTTTTACTTGATTTGAGTTTTTTTTTTTTAATCTTCATTGATTTTAATAAGATGGTATCACAAAGATTGTGTTATAATAATTAATTTATTCTCATTACCTCTCCAAATTAATTATAACAAACCCAAAGACTGGTTTGAATATTGAAAGATTTTGGTAGTTGAATGAAAGCCACAATAACTTAATTAAAGACCATTCATTATTCCTCCTGATTAACTAGTACTATTCAACCAAGCATTTTCATTGAAAAAGTACAGTTGCATTGAATGACAAACAAGCAAGAGTCTAAAGTGGAAACTTAAAAAACGGGTGGACCAATACAACACTACATTTCAAAAAACACATGCTTGCGAGTTGCGCGGCCACTAAATTCAACATTTTCAAGGCATGAAGCAAGCTTGCTTACCTTGTTTTTTATGGTTACATGTGCTCCACTGCTCCCTAAGAAGTCAAGATGGAAACATTAGATAAGACAATATGAATTGTCTTAAGTACTGTAGCATTGGAGTAAAGACCAAATGGCTGCCCATCAAAGATGAACACAAGACGCGTCACAAGCCGAGGAGAAGGCGGGGATGAGTGTGATCCATGTTTCTTTTCCACATTCCAGACTCCAACATTTTCCTCATCCTCATCCTCATCCTCTCCGCCAAGCCCAACAGCTTTAACATATTTTTGTTGTCTTGGTGGTTCTATGACAAATCAAACAAACAAACAAATAAATAAATAAATAGCTTAGCACAAAGCTCTTGACTCTCCCTTTTTTGAAATATACATATAGACCATAAATATATTTAAATTATCAAGGTATGTTCTCAGATACATGGTTTATTAAAGATATTTATTTATAACCTTAGATGATAGTATATTATTTACGGGGAAGTACCAGAAAATCTCTGAGAAGTTTGGTTTTTTCCATTTAATCCCTGCAAGTATTCAGTTTCATCATAAGTCCCTTTTTTTGTTTTATTTACTTTTTAATCCAAAAGCAACTGACGGACGAAACAGAGGCATTTAAATCATTGTGAAATCACCTCAATGCCCCCTATGACAAAACATTAAAGAAATCAGCTGAAATGACGATTTTAACCCTCTCTTTTCTTTTGGGTTAAATGATATTGGAAATTACTTGATTGCTCTCTGAACAATAAAATATCTTTTTACAAAAAACAACCTTAATTATTACTTTGTTAATTTTTTTCTCTACAACAACCAATTCTTATATTGAAAATGTTGAAATTGCATGAAAATTATAAATTTTTAATTAAAATCTTATAGTTTGAAATAAAAATAAAAATTTTACTATTTTTTTAATTGACACTTATTTGAGAATATATTTTTTTATCACTCTAATTATCACTTATTTTTCTGATTTGAGTTATACTTCTCAAGTTAAAAAACTCAAATAAAAGGTTTTTTTTTTAAGTTATCGACTAAACTAATATTTGTCATATTTCCCTTTCAAATTTTGAAATTGTTTGTAAAATTAGTTCATCAACATGATATAAAATTAATAACAACTTGATTTTTTTATTAAAAATTAAAAATAATTATTTAGAGATCTTTTTTTCCGCTCTATTTTCTCTCGCGAAACCTTTTTCTCGAGTTCTCCAGCGACTTCCATCGTAGTCTTCAGTTCTCCGGCGACTTTCAAGGGAAAAAGAAGGCACAAATGTGAGAAGACATTCCTATGTAAAATTGGGTGAGAACATCGATATTCATGTGTAATATTGTGTGGTTTCTTTGTTGGTTTTGACATTCCTGTGTAAAGTTTGTCGATTTTCCTGTGTATAATTTGTGGTTTATTGTATATAATATTATGTTCCTCTCAGTAATTGACTATGTGTTTGCATTGTTGACATAGAAGCGAAGATGGCAACAACTCTTGTAAACGGTTAGTGTTATTTGGCCCCTATTGTCGAAACGATTGCAGAGTTAAGAAAACAAATGAATAAGCGCCTTTGGGATATCCTCCACGGGACATCGTTTGCCCATTTCATGGACGTCGCTCCCGTACTGCAAGAGAGAAGGGTATAAAATGATGTTTATGTGTATATGCTTTTTCTGATGCTTTTCTGTGTATAATGTGGATATCCTCTTGCAGTGGTTCCTTACTATGAGGATCAGAAGAAGCCTGAGTCAGGTTTTCTTCCACAGAGGAAGACCTACCCTGGTTTTGCAAAGCTTAACAGAATGGAACGACTAGCCATCACCATCTTTCTAATGCCGGAGTCAGGTATTGTTTTTATTTCGTATGATATATGTTTCATGCCTTTATCATGCTTAGTGCTGCGATTATATATGATTTTGTGTGTATAATATATGTGTAACTGGTACCATTTCTTTACCTGTGTATAGTATGTTGTTTCCTGTGTATAGTATTTTGTTTCCTGTGTATACTATGTTGACTCCTGTGTATAGTATGTTGTTTCCTGTGTATAATTCTATGGTCTCATGTGTATTGCGCTATATAGTTCTGTCATTTGGAGGGACGCTGATGATAACGGCTTCACCACCCATGCCCACCTGGAAATCAGCTGGAAAGGAAAACATTTTGAACCTGGAAATCAGAGGATAAAAAGGGAAAACATAGTCTAATTAGGAAACAAAATATGGACGGAAAGGAAAACTCAGGAACCGATCACACACTGGAAGTGACATTGTATACACAGTAAGGGAAATTGTCTACGCAGGAAGTTACATTGTATACACAGGAAATGATATTGTATACACAGAAAGTGACATTGTATACACATGAAGTGGTATTGTATACACAAAAATCGACATTGTATACACATGAAGTGGTATTGTATACACAGAAAGTGACATTGTATACACAATAAGTAACATATGGTACACAGGAAGTCATTATTACACACAGAAACATATTATCAACCAAGGAAATTTACCTGATCGAGTCAACCATGCTTGTTACTGGTAGATGCCGTGCCTCTTTAATCCAGGCATTGAAGGATTCTGCCACGTTGGAGTACATCTCACACTATCGTATTCCTTTGAAAAGAAAATTTGACCAATGATCGACGTCGAAGTTATGTAGCACCCAACCGTACCATAGAAGCAAATTGTAGCTTACAACCTCGCTACCAGGATTTGTCTCGGATTATTACAACGCTACCAGGATTTGTCTCGGATACTTTATCAGCGTACCATAGAAGCAAATCGTAGCTACTAACCTCGCTACCGTGAATAACCGAACTGCCGACCTCCTTCCCCATTCAAGCACGTTTGTATGGTAGGCGAACACCATGGTCACGCAATATGTCTTTTTGTATGTTAACAGCTCTGTACAACGGGCTTTCTTTTAATTTATGCATGACACGTTCGGAAACCCACTTCTTGCTTGCTTTTGGATGCGCTGTCGTACCAATGCCTCCACCGCAAATGTGAGTTGGTTGCATTGTCTTCAGCCGGAACGTCTCATGAATTCCCTCTTTAGAAGCATGCACTCTCCATTGGCATTCCGGGGCAGCACACCTTACAGTCACCCTCATTTTGTCATTTTTTATAAACATAAAGTTAAAATTTTTCTTGATAGCTATGCTTCGCAGGCAATCTTTAAAATGATCTGCGTTCTCAAACCGTTGACCTACTTGCAAACTTGAACAATCGTGTGCATCGGTACACCCGGTAACACTCAGCGCCCCAGAAAAATTATGTTGGGAGAGGAAACTATCTTCATTCGGGTTTATGCTATCCGACAAGGACCCCCTGCTTTCGAAAACCCAGAAATATAAGGGAAACAAATATTATATACACAGGAAGTGAATATTATACACATAAAACCTAGATTTATACACATGAAACCTAATATTATACACAGGAAACCAATATTATACACATGAAACAATAATATACGACACGAAATAAATTTCACATTCAAAAGGGCCACGTATAACACAATTGACAACTACTAAAGCTCGTTGTTTTATTACGATGGGATCAACGGACCGGAGTTTCCATCTGCAGAGAGACGCACTTCCTCGACAATGATGTCGACGACGAACTTGTTAAAGCTATGGTATATATGACACATTCGTTGAAAATCCACTTCAGACTCAATGGGGCAAAGCGTCTTGTATTAGTCAGGCGTTACGAATTTCACTATCACTTCAGAAGCATTTAGGGACCAACGGCCACATATTTCACCCATGATTGACTCCCATGAACTTAATACAGTAAATTGTAGCACACGGCCTTCTCCTTTGAATCTCGTCACGGCAGAGTACGTTTTCATTATACAACTACAACAACAATAAAAAAAACAACAATGTAAATAGAAGAAATAACAAGAACAATTACAGGAAGAACAACAATGACAACAATAAAAACAAAAAGAAGAAGTTTAAGAACGAAAAGAAGAAGAACAATAACAATACGAACAAGAAGAACAAGAAGAACAAGAAGAACAATAACGAGAACATGAAGAACAACAACAAGAACATGAAGAACAACAACTACCTTACACGTGCAGAAGTTCACTTCAAGTTTTGGCAACAGACTAAGATGAAAAACGGCAAACCCAACCCAAGATGAGAAGAAGAACAAGAACAAGAACAAGAACAAGAACAAGAGGAAGGAGTGAAATATACTCTCTCTATGACATAATATATTGCATAGCTTTACTTACAATAAATGTGATTTGACATGGACATGAAAGCTACTTTTTGCTGGATTGCTTTTTGCTTTATTGTAGATGGACATTTGTGTAAATTCATCCCACTTTAACTGACGGAAAAAACGGCAAGGACTAAATGGAGTTTGCATTTAAAAAGGAGGGATCTAAAGGGAAACGAATGTCAGAGAGACCGCAGTGGAAGTTTGAAACTTCGCAGGGACTTTTAAATAATTTTCCTTATTATTTATATAGATATATAATTTATTCAAAGGTTACTATTGGCATCCGTAGATGATAATGGTTTCTCTATGTATACACACTCAGAGATACTACACAACAAGCATAGTAGATTTGTAGGTTTGAAATTGAGGTTCAACAAACTAAACACTGTATCATAACATCAATAATGTGTGTATATATAGTACCAATATTATTATTATTATTTAATAAAAATGGATAAATAAAGCACACGAACACATAAAAAAAAAAACACAACAACCACAGCCACAAAGGCCCGCTTATTATTATTACTGTATAAATGGATTTTAAAAAAATGGATTAAAAAAAAACAGAGATTTCAGAACATTTTTTTTTTTTTTTGTATTTCTATTAAATTTTCCAAAATCCATAGAAGCTAAAAAAGGCTCCAACAATGGCTTCTTCTCTCCATAGACCTGCTCCCCTTCTTCGTTTCAACCCAAAAGCTCCAACTTTTTGCCATGGATTCCATCCCCTTCTGCCCTCCAGAGTCCTCTGCGGCTTGCGCGACGGCCCGAGGAAGCCTCTATGGAGAGGAAGAATCTTGTCCACAGAGGCTATACAAGCAGTCCAAGCTCTCAAACTCGCCAAATCCAGCTCTTCTCCCTCTCTAGACCAGGTGTTCCAGTCCCGTATTGGACGGCTCTTGAAGGCCGACCTCATCTCCGTGCTCGCCGAACTCAGGCGCCAGCATGAATGGGACCTTGCTCTCCAGGTATTCCATCCTTTAATAGCTACGATTTCCCCTTTTTGATGCCTATCTGGTGTTTGCTCAAATGCTTCAGAAAATATAAGCTAATGCGTGAGAACCATTCTTCAAGACTTCAACGATAAAAAAAAAAAATCATGGCTTTAGTATTCCATTCAAATACTGTGTTTTTTATTACTTCAGTTCATGCCCATGTGGTGTTTGATTAAATGGCCCAAAGAACACAAGCCAGATATGAAGCAGCTCCATTTTAGAACTTTTTTGATGAATAGCATGATAGCTTTAGTATAAGATTCAATTGTCCTGCTTTTTTGTTTTTCCCACATGCCTATGCAGTGTTTGATCAAATGCTCCAGAGAATATATTAACACTATTTTAGAATAAATTTTATGATGCATGGCTTGATAACTTTAGTATAACATTCAGGTGCTGTGTTTTTGTTCTTCCTGCATGACTATGTGGTGTTTGATCAATAACAAAACACTCTTTGTTAGAACTTTCAATTGTTGTGATTTTCTCTTTCCTGTATGCATGTGTGAAGAACTCTTTTAGAACTTTTATGATAATTAATTTACTGATTTTAGTCTTTCCTTGTTTATGCATTATTTGGGAATTATAATAGTTTCTATGGTTTGCATATGTTTCCAAATTGTGCATCCATAGATGATAAGAAAGTCTTGTTTGAATAGTTTTGATTTATTTGTTAGCTTGTCTGAGTTGAGGAAAGGAAAACTCATATGCATTGTTCATATGTTGTTGATGTAAAAACAGACATTGGATGAATGAGTCCCATGAAAATTGGAAAAATCAGATATGTATATGGTTTAGGTGTCAAAATTTTGAAGAAATGTGGGAGTTAATTGAGTAAATTGGTATGCAATCATTTATAAAAACACACACAAATAGTTTCCTTTGTTTGAATTTCATTCCAAATTGTACAAAGTAAGATGACAAGTTTTGCGGTGAAAAATTTTAGACAACTACATTTGTTTTCCTAAGAGTTCATCATTCTCCAAAACTAAGTAATAGAATACATACAAGCTTGTGAATCTTTCATATTATCAACAAGTTGATCTGATATCGAATCGGTTCTTTAGGTATTCGGATTTATCCGAAAGGAAGTGTGGTATAAACCGGATATATCGTTATATAGTGATATGATTATGATGTTCGGAAAGAAGAGGATGATTGAAACTGCCGAACAGCTTTTCTCCGACATAGAGAAAGAAGGGATAAAACCTGATACCAGAGCTTATACTGAAATGATAGGAGCATTCTTGCGGGTTGGGATGGTGGAGAAAGCCATGGATTTATACAAATCAATGAAGGAAGAAGGTTGCAATCCTGATAAATTAACCCTAGTCATTCTTATCAGGAATCTTGAGAAGGCAGGGGCGCAAGATCTTGCGTGTTCCGTGAGGAGGGATTGCGAAAAGTATATCGATGAACCAGAGAAATTTCTCAGGGAAGTCGATACGAAATTTGTGAGTATAGCTCCAATTTATTATGTAGAGATGTTTTCTTTCCATGGATTTGTTGAAAGTTGCTTGTTTGCTTGATTTCCATTTATTGTGTTAGTTTAAATCGATTCCTAGTGACTTATAGAGCATAGACGAAATATATTTATGTTAGATTTAAATACATAATTTATCTGTATATTTGACAGTAATGTCCATTTTGATCATTATATTTTTTTCAAGATACTTAATATAGTTTCTGTATTTAGCTAAATTTGTTCATGATTGTCCATGTTAGATCGACAGACGTATTGAAATATATTTTTTCCATGTGCAGTATTCCCTATGGTTGACATTTTTCTATTTTTTTTTTTAATGATTTTTAAGATGCTATGTCATACAAAGCAGTAGATTTGGCCTATCATCGACTAAAAATCATTAACAAAAAAAATAGCATATAGTTACTCTTAATGGTCTGCATTTTCTTTCTTGGTTTGATGCTCTGCATTTTCTTTACTTCTTGGTTTGAAAATGGCTCTCTGATATTAGATTTGAAAATTAAATTGATCTTAGATTGATACTAAGTAAATCTCATGATATTTTTACAAGAAATGTGTAAGAATTGTAATAGTTTCTTTTGTTTTGCAACTTTGCAGCCTAAAAGGAGATCGTTTAAAGTTGTTTGAAGTACTCTGCCACAAACATCATGGCTTCAACATTTTTGGATTACAGAAAAAAAAAAAAGAAGATATTTTGTATGACAGACAGGAAGAATTTTTTGTAGACTCTCAATATGAAGCAAAAAATATTTAAATTTTTTAGCATTCCATAATGAAACACTCTCTCTTTCTTGCAAACAGTAACTTTGAGTGAATGCTCTTCTGGAATTTGACCATTAAAATGATGCTAATGCATTGTAATTTAGGTTTTTGAGCATTATCTATATCAATGCTATTTGTGCAGAATACATGTCAGAATATGTTTCAAAAAAATCAAGATCATTTAGCACAGGAATCTTAACATTTTTAGAAGGTTTGAAAGATAGATACAAATCTTATAACACAGGCAAAGAAAGCACATATCTTAGCAAATAGACTTATTATTAACTCACAAGAAAAACCAGATTTGAAAACTGAAAGCAAACGAGATAGAGGACAAACCAGAATTTAAAGATGGTTGGGTTGGGTTGGGCTAGCTGGCTAGATGACTTGGAGATCTATCAAACATGGCATGCCACATGAATGCTCTTGATAGAACCATCTCCAATTCATGGTGTGTCCAGTTCTGGGTTGGTAAGTGTTGAAGGAACATGACCATCTCTTGAAATTCAAGTTTTAGAAGCATATTGGACCACTGAAAGAAACAGACAAAGCAACACTTATGATATTTTTCACCAGGAAAAAAGCAATAGAATAAGCATGATGTTATCCAATGCGAGATCGCATCGGGTAAAGGTTTTGAGATAGAATAGACAAATTCCTTCTTGTTGATTTTCCAAAAACATTAAATCAGTTGTTTATGGAATTTAAAGACCCACTTAGTTTTTTATATACAGCCAAGTTGAGTTTAATAACAAAAACATGTAACTGAATTAACCGTACCGAGAAAACTGGTAGTTGTAATGCTATAACATATAATTCAACTTGTATACAGGCTCTACTTAGACATTCTCTAATTTGTTAAGTTGAAATAAGAAAACATCCAGACTCAATGCTGTAGTCTTGCTGTTATCTATTAGAACTCATAACATCCTTCAATGGCTATTTGAAGCATGCATGAAGGCAATTGAGCAAGTTAGATAAGGGAGAGCAGAAAATATAGAGCAAGGTAAAGAATGAG
This sequence comes from Dioscorea alata, assembly GCA_020875875.1. Classification (NCBI taxonomy): domain Eukaryota; kingdom Viridiplantae; phylum Streptophyta; class Magnoliopsida; order Dioscoreales; family Dioscoreaceae; genus Dioscorea; species Dioscorea alata. The sequence goes on along the minus strand of CM037015.1, from coordinate 3,229,165 downwards.
TCTATCAGTGCAAAAAAAAATGTCCAAATAATTCATGAAGTTTAACTGCTCTAGATTTTACCCAAATATAATTCACTAAAAAAATTGCCCAAATTAGTAGTAATTAAGGAGTGGGTCTTACCGTCAGTAGAAAACTGGCAGCTATGTAGACAAGGAAATCAGGCAGGGAATCACCTTCGGCCAGATAAGTATCCCATAAGCGTGTAACCAGACAGAAAGGGATCTGTAATGTTTGAAACAATAGCTTCTAAAATAGAACTAATGTCTCAAATTCTTGAAATTAATGATGACCTACCTCACGAATCAAGAGGCAATTGAACCATCGAAAAGCAAACTGGAGAAAATCTAGCCCTTGCTCCTCCATGTGTCTGGATACCGGTTCTTTGACAGGTTAAAGGTAAAAAAGATCAGTACATAGATTTTAGATAAGCAGAAAAGTAATAAATAGATACAGCAAAAGGTATGTCACAGAATTCAGAAATTAGTCTCTGCTTCACAAGAACTGAGATGCACTTCCAGGGCCAATGGCATTGTTAAAACCAGGAACATAAGAAAAGTTACTAAGAAAAAAGAAGAAAACATAAGTTTTTTTTTCATATTTCGTGTTTTTGGTAGCCATAATTGTTCTGATTATTCGGGGAAAACTCATTTTCGTATATTATATCAGCGGAAAAAGGTTATTTAGGGATAAAAAAGGAAGAACCAGAATTTCACATTGCACACAGATTAAGAGCTCTAAACTATCAAGCTAAACTTGATGACAGACTTCAACAGAACCTCAAAAATTTTTGCAGAGTAAATAAACAAACAAACAAATAAATAAATAAAAGACGTCCACTATTAGCGTGCCAGACCTTTTTGTAGATTATATACTTATCTTCCACAGTATTCTACTATGCAAAAATATCTAGACTATGTAGGAGACCAGGTGAGCTAAAATACTTCACATGCCAAGCATGCAAATTAACAGACATGCTGCTTTGTTTGCAAGGATAGTCTTTTGTTATGTTAAGGATGCCCTTGCATGAATAATCCATGTGAGGATTGATAGGACTGATAGAAATAAGCAAAATGTGCTGTTTTCCACTGCTACAACATGCAGCCAAGAAATCACAAAATTATTACCAGAAGGTGTCAGATGGGAAAGAGGGAGTACCATCTATCCGCCGAACAAGCTCTTTCAGTTTGAAGACAAGTCGTTGAATTCCTGGTTGAGCAAATGTGTAGTGATCTTGCATGCCATCAAGAAGTTTTGAGAGACACCAATAGCAGTCGGCTTCTACATCAGAGATCTTTTCTGGAGATAAGTCAGAAATTAACCAATTCTCCATGCTTCCCTGAAGATACTCTGACAAAAACACTATCATAAAAGGTGTGACAAGGTCATTTATGCCTTGAACATATCCACTTGCTGGATGACGAATAGCCCTGAAAAACATTTTAGAGGTTATTCATGAAGCCACTAACCAGCAGCTCACCTAATAACTGAAAGAAGAAAACTCAAGATTATAGCTCCATGGATACACCATGAATACCAGAAAATTTTTCTAGCATTGTTATTGTGAATTTTACCAATGATGATTGAAACAAAATGAGCAAGTAATTACAATATCAATCACCCAGAATTGTTTCGCACGAATTAATCCAAAATCAGAAAACTCAAACATAAGTGCAGCTTTCATACAAATAAGGATAACTGCAAGAAAACAAACAAACAATTGAGATATCTGCCAGAAAGATGACTTGTATTTAAGCAGAGTTTTCCGATGTAACCAGATTAGCACCTCATGGTCTAGTACCATCCTACAGAAGGAATTTAAACAATCCGAACAAATTTGGATCTAATTGCTTAGATTGCCTTGAATTGAATAATGCTGATGCATGATAAAAGTTGCTGCTGCAATGCAGCTTAAAGTTGATAGAAGAGTAGGCATGAATGTCTCATATTGCTAAAATAAAAAAGTTTGCTGGTTATTTATAAAGAATTAGCAACGTATCAAGCAGGGATCAGGATCAAATGCAGTCATGACTTTACATACAATGGGTACAGTAACCATGAGTCAATCTTAGCCAATATTTGAAAGTGGCAGATTGAAAAATAAACTAGGCAGTAATTAAGCATAGAAACATCCTCTGAGACTGTAAACAGAAGAAGACCAAGATTCTCAACTTCTATTTGATTCTGCTCTTCAAGACCTTAATATTACTTTGATGATGATCAGGAAAGATATTTCCAATGAAGAAGCAACAAAAAATCAGAACATCAAAAATGTAAAAATTCCTTCCAGCATCAGAAACAGCATAAACTAACCATGTATAAAGAACACGCTCCAGAGATTTCTGAACTTGTTCCTGCTGGAAGAAAGCAACATCAGGCACAGTCCTTGGACAATCAACAGCAATCTGATAACCCAAACACAGATGCAGAATTAAAGAATGGATCTGGGTGGTTTGAATGAGGAAAATAACAGAAAAAAGTTAATCCTCTCTAAGAACCTGGCGTAGCATGTTGATCTCATCTTCAGAACGTTCTGTTTCAGGAATATCATAATATTGTGAGACACAGTCAACATATTCCAACCGTTTCCTTCTCAAAGCTCCCTCTCGTCTATCTGAATTAGGTGATGCATACCCCTGTTGTCAGCTGATATTTAAATTACAATAAAACAGCGAAACACTTAATGAGGGATACTAGTGAATAAGAACACAATTCTAAAGAATAATAGTTTAAATGCATACAGAAACACTTTAGTGAAATGTGCACAATAAGTGCATATACCATCACGTGTATAGACAACCGTACATACAAAAAGATGCACAGAGTTAAAAAAAAAAAATACGACCTAGATTCATCCAACCTTGCAGAGAATATCGAAACTAATATACCCTTCTCATAAAAAAAATTAAAATAGAATTCTGTAAAATAAAACTCTCTTGACACCAAATCTTTCGTAGGAGAGAACCACTTAACCGCCAAAACAGCTAAAAGGAGAGCTTTTTCATGAAGGAAATTGGGGTCACAATAGAGTTAAGGTCCCCAACAAAAATAGTCGTATTTGTTGTTCACTGGCTAATGATTACATGTTTATATTAACGGACTATCAAGCTGGTTCCAGCTTTTTGGTAGCTTTAAGAGAACATTGTGTCATAAAATAATCTATAATAAGATGTTATCTATTTGCAGACAATACAAGCAAAACAGGAAATATACTTTTTAAATACTCCATAAAATTCAAGCATTAATATCAGTGAAAATATAACCACAGTGACAAATGTAAAGTAACAGTTAGATAAAGTATCAATATTAAACAAGAAAGGAAAATAAAATTGACATAGCCAAGGAATTTTCTTTTTTTTTCCGGTGCTTTTTCTTCATTATTGACATAAGTAAACCGTAATTAATGCTATTAAAAAAAATGGAGATCATCATCAAGAGGTTACCAAAAGAAGTCTCCAAATGTTAGGGCGCATATATGGTGGTACACCACTCCAAGCTAATTCACGCAATTTTTCTGCATGAAATAGGGAAAGAAAAATCTCAGAAAAATCTGGATGTAAGAAGTATAAACAATTGACCTGTAAGAAATAGCCACCAAATTGCACATGTGAGAAAAAGGCCTCACTGTCAAGGCTTAGATATGATGTGAACAAATCCTCTATCATGGAATTGAATGCTAATAATAAATAAATAAACATAAATGCAATGGATTAATGATGCATAGGAATTGGTATTGTAATTTTGAGATTTGCATTATTAGGTTGAACAAATTAAAAGTGCAGATATTGTAATTTTGAGACTTGCATTATTAGGTTAGTCATGACACATAGACAAGCATTGTCATGGCAGTTTGTTATTGATAATGAAAAGAAAATCTAATTAGGTCCTTACCGCATGATAACCAAAATGTACAGAAAGAAACAAGTTGGTTGTGGAAAAACACACCCATTATGACAGATGTTCCAGATAATTCCTTTGTAAATTTTGCAATTCTTGCCGAGTCTGTAGCTCTAGCTCCAGAAACTGATTTCTGAGCATCTGGGGACATACTACCAATCTTTGAAGGTGTTGATTTAGATTTTAGAAGACTTGCATTGGTTTTTGTGTTGCTTGAATGTTGAAACTCTGCCTAATATGTTAACTTTTGCTGGTTAATCTAAATGAAGCAACTGATAGAAGACAAGAATCATAAATTTTATTGATCTTACCTCTGAAGAAATCTCTACCCAATCACTTGGTTCAAGGTCATTTTCTGAGTGGCTTCTTTCAAATTCTTCAGTGTGTTCAGGTGAAGTACACACATTTGGAGGTTCAAATTTTCGTGTTAGCAAAACCTTGCCAGGAAAAGTTCGGCCTTTAAGTAACCTAAAAAATAAAACTAACAATGAATTATAATTAGCTAGAAAACACACAGTGGTTCAGCCAGTATCAGGGGATGAAGAGGAATAGAAATATGAGCAAACATGTCATGAATTTCCACCAGGGGCCTGCTCCATCAATACAAAACTTGCTAACTTACTACATCGCGTCAAAAAGATACATTTGAAAATGAGTTAGCCATACCATGCCATCAAAGTGAAGTTCACATCATATAGAAAATAGATTGGCTAGTAACTTTAGAAGCAGAGGTTGTTATATTTGTGTGTCAACTGTCAGATCCTTTTGAACTGCACTGCTGCAGAGCTGCTCTCCCACCCCTGCTCATTGCCGTTCATAGCTATAACCAAAAGAAAACAAACATTCACTTGAACAAATTGTGTTCACTCTTTCAGTTCCACTCCTACTCCTAACCTGTGCGCTGTGAATGTGACTGCATAATTATGTAAGTAGGTTACCAACCAGGCTCATACCTTGAGTAGGACAATGCATGGCATGTCAAAACATAAATATATTTGCTATGTTTTGGAGGTATGGAATTCTGTCTTCACTCCAGTAGTTTGCTAAAGGAATTTCAGCCAGAATTTTTACGTGCATGTTATTTCACTGATCAACAACCTCATAAACCATGTCAAATGAGACTTACAAGTTCCACAGGGATATGCCTTCCATATGCTACCATGTGATTGGGAAGTCTATTTTACATGAATATGTTGGAGACACAAATGTAAAATGGAATCAAGTCACCTACAGGTTTGGTCCAAGTGGTAGAAACTTAGGTCACTTAAGCATGGATTCGAGTTCAAATCCTTATGTTCGCAAAAAACACTTGCTGGGAGATGCCTACCCTTTTATAGGGCTCCCAATACCTTGCTCCACTTTTTGGGTCAATGAACAAAAAAAAATGACAAAAAAGAATCAAGCCCAATTCCAAACATAAAACACACATTTTAATTGGATATGGCTTAAATGAGAATGGTCCATCTAAACCTTAGAAAGTATGATTTCATTTCTAAAAATAAAATATTTCACCAAGTATGTTTGTTTTACAATGAATGAGAACCTTTCCCGAGTAAGCTCCCTTCAAGGTCATACTTTGAAGCAGATATGAAAATGCTTTCTTCCAGATTGGATGGAATGAGGAGTCATGAACTAGGAATTCTAACTCAACAGAAGACTTGTCCTAAATAATTTAAACAGCAAACTGTCATGTATCCGCTCAAGGTGGAAGTCAAAGAGAGTCACGTGGCTGTTGACAAGTCAATGGAACCCAGAGTGGAAGAATCATCTTCGGGGTCGAAGCATCAATCAAGTGGAGAAAAGGGGAGAGCATTGATAGGAGGATACATGGGTAACGATCAACCGCAGGATGAGCGTATCGTAAAAGGAGGACAGGTGGAGGAAACCGAACCATCCGATGGTAATCAACCAATGCACGTGATGGGCAATGAGACAAGGATGCCAAACAATAGGCAAAGGCAAGGTAATCGTTGGTATGAGGATTTCCTCATGATCTTAAGAATATATATATAGAGGGGAGACAGAAAGAAGAGAGGAGGAGAAGATTGTGAAGCTTGGCCCTGCCTTGTGCTGGGAGTTGGGACTTATGGATGTTGTCTCTGTGAGATGAGTCTATATCTCATTCATCTTTGCTTGTTTTCTTAATCTTGTCACTATTTCCTGCTGCTTAGTATCTGTTATTAGGAGCTAGATCTATGGCTTGTATGGGTGTATGAACCTTAACCCTTCATTGGTGTTCTGGCTATATCTCATGTTGATTTGATGCTGTTCTCAATGGATGAATTACTTCATCTAATGCTTTAGTTTAAGTAAATTTCTCTGTGAATTGCTCGATCAGATTGTCTGGAAATTTGAGTAATTACATTGGTGCTTTCATTGTCTTCTCCTTATGGCTGAATCTACTAGATTCAAAGAACTCTACTCTAAAATAGAAACCCTGATAGCTGTTATGGATCAGAGGGATGAAATGACGAAAACGATTGAACAATCTCTATTACATTGAACACATATCATATAAAATATTGGAACAGCTATTCTTCATCTAAATCTAGGGCTCAAAAACCACAAAGAATTTAAACAAATCCAATCCTTCCAGTTAGCAAATGCACTGCTGATCAATGAACTCAATTATTTATAAATCCATTCCTTATGAATAGAAGCAATAAACGAAGCTCTCAACCACAAAATTCTTCCATTGCCAAAGATGCAGATCTCCGCAAAAATAATTATACCCCAAAAAAAAAAAAAAATCATCAAAACAAACAGATCAAACGCAGACGGATAGAAACCAAGATCCCATCTCAGGCAATGAAATAGCAGAACTAGCTAAACCAGGTGCAAATTTCCAACAAGAAGATCAAAATTCGAGCATGAGATGAGAATTAATGAAGAATTAATCAATGCTAGAGCTACCAAAGAGGAGAGATCGAGAACGAACCCTTGAACGTTCCTTAGTGTCTGGTTGAAGCGCGACTCGAGATTAGAGCTCCCACTGCTACTCCCTCCGGCGATTTCTCTCCGGCCGCCCTCGCCGTCGCCGCTCTTCATGGGTTCGCTCGCAGCGCCACTCCGACCATCGCCGTTGCTCTTCCACCTCTTTTCAACGGAGGAGGTGAGAACAGTGAAACCCGCTTTGAAATTCGGTTCCTTGTTGATTTTCAGATTCAAATCTTAACCGTCCGTTTGGTAGACATCTTTGGACCTTTATATCACGTGCTTTTTTTATTTATTTATTTATTTTGGTGATCTTGCAAGCAACTCTTTGCATGATCAATGATTTGATGCTGAAAAATAAAAATTAAAATAATTTTTTAAAAATTGTAATGTAAGATTAATTTTTTAATGTTTTAAATAATTTTTTTATGACTAAATATATTTTAAAATTTTTATTAACAATTATATTTTAGATATGTTAGAACTGTAATTTGTTGGCGAACTTAAAATATCGACCCTAATTTAATTCATTTATTAAAAAAATTTTGAGCAAAGTTTAAAAATTAAATATAAGTAATTGTGCTAACCACCTTCAAGGTTAATTGGCACCTAGGTCCTCCGTGAGGTCTTTTTGAGAGTCGGCTTGTAAATGAGCCGAGCCAAGCCGAGTTTCACTAGGCTAGAGCTTGTTCGTGCCATTTTTTTATGCTCAAGCACAGCTCGTAAAGCTCGAAATTACTTATACTCAAACTAAGCTTGAAAAGGTCAAGCGCATTTAAACTTGATTAACATGTCGTTTTCAAATAATGTAAATAAATGTAACATAATTCATAATAAAACTCCAAATTCAACACATCTTCATTATATTCATAATAAAATTTCAAGCTCCAAATATAACTAATTTGGGGTTTATTTGGAGTTAGAATTTAGAAACTAGAATAGTGTGGCTTATATACTTAGGTATTTTTATAATTTGAATATAACTAATTTTTTAATATTTTATATATAGAAGCTCGTTTAGGCTCGCTAGTCTCACGAGCTGAGTATTTTTAGACTCGAGCTCGGCTCGGCTTGTGAAAAGTCGAATCGAATTTGAGCACGGATCAAACTAATCTCGAGTAGCTCAATTCATTTACACCTCTATTTGTGAGGAATCAATTATGTGAAGTGAGAGCACAAGTGAATAGAGGTATTAACTCCCCATTTGTGCACACTTTTGATTTATTTTATAACTATTTATAAAAAAAATATAGGTAATTATAGAATTAGTTAATTAATTTAGCCAACTTGATTAATAAAATTGCAATTATTATAACTATATTTTGTTTCCTTGTTCATTTTTATTTTTATTGGTAAATACTTAAAATATTTTTATGATGTTTTTTTTGTATTTATATTTTTAGAACATTTAATATAATTGTTAACTATACAATATGAAATATATTATTATTTTATTTACTTTCTTTAATGTCATCAAAGTAGTCCATATCAGCAGGTGTATGTTATTTTAAGAATCTAAAAATAAATAAATAAGAAAAATAGATAAAATAATTATAGATTGTACACTAAGTTGCCATCATATTGCATATTTAAAAGTATAAAGACAAAAATAATTAAAAGACATATAAATAGACTATTTTACATATTTTAAAAATATAAAAAATAAAATATTAAAACAAAATATAAGTTGGACATCTGAAGTGGCTCACGTTGACATAATCCCAAAGGGCATTTATGTAAAATAAGAACTTTTCAAGGGCATATAAGTAATTATAACTTTTATCTTAAAATTAAGAAATAATCTGATAATTTAATAAACCATGATCATTGGTGATGGTCCAACCTCAGTAGTGATGACAGTTGTATAAACAGTAATTAAAATAAAAGAATAAAAAATGGTTAATATTATTGCTAACATTTAAGATGATTACAGTGTGTAGCACCAAACACCAACCTCAATAATCAAAGACCTAACCTAGCTACCTATAAACCTATTTATATATATTATATATATATATATATATAATTTTTAATTCTTCCCTTTGACCTATGTCTACATTAATCAATGATTTAGAAAAGTGAGACATATATATAATAATAATAATAATAATAATAATAAGCCAACGATCAAACAGTCTATTGGTATTTGGGTCCCCAATAGAGCTCTTCACCGAGTGGTGAGAGTTCGATTATCGAGTGAGGGCACATTTTGAGAAGTAGTTGTGAATGGTGGTTATGTACGGGTGGTTCCAGCGCTTATATGAGTACGGGCTCTGCCCCTTGCTTCATTAAGGCTTGTGCACATCTCTAATTAAATAACAGGGCCTTTGAGTCCTCTGTTCTTTGTGTCAATAATAATAATAATAATATAATTTAATAAAAATTTATTTGATGTAACAATGGGTGTGATGTTTCACTTTCATGGTGCTGATGCGCATGAGCACATTGGATTCTAGTTTTAAGTGGGCCCCACCCAAAGTTGGGCCCATCATTAGTCTCTGGCCTTCTTTTTAAGGTTTTGCCCAACTTGACCTTGGGCCTGGGATCGTTAATGGGCTTCTTCTCATTTTTCTTTTTCATTTTTCCTTTTTTTTTATTTTGGGTTTTTTATATATACCCTTATAAAAATATATAATTATATAGTATATATATTTATTTTAGTGATATATGCATACATTTAAGTCTTCCCACTAGACATGTCTCATTAATGTTTCATTATTCATATTTAGTTGGGAGCTAAAATTAAATTTTATTTAAAAATATAAAATAATTTTGGTAATAAATAATTGAACTAATTTTATTATTGAAAGGATTGAGCCACATTCATTTGTTTCTTGTCCCAAAAGTTATATGTACCTTTTAATAATTTATAAAATTATGAATGCTATTTTAGTGGTTCTCGTATTTTTGTGAATTTTTATATTTAAATATAAATCTTTCATACAAAAATACAATTGTGGAGTTAGTTATAGAAAATGATATAAAGAATTAGAATGGCATTTATAGATTTTGGTTGGATGTATATAAATGAAATCCACTAAAATGTTTCCGAATTTGGTATAATGGTTAGAAAAAAACAAATAATTTTATAACAGACATGCACAAAAAATTCTAATATTTTCACATTATTATTTTTTTAATTTTTCACCAAAAAATATTTGTAAAACTTTATTGCAAAGTATTCATATATGGTAAATTGAAAAACAAGAGCTGATGATAATTGGAATGCAATTACAACACTTTAGAAGGGTTATAATGCAATTAAATAATTAAAAAAAAAGGGCATCTAATGTAAAAAAGTCCAAAATTAATGAATCTGGGGGCCCAATACGGGGCCCAAGAGGAGGGGCCTCAATTCTTAAGTGGGCCCTCTTCATTCCCAGCTTTACAAGGGTGTTTTGGTAAATTCAGTTGGAGCAATCATTTCACAAAGCCGAAATAAATTCCGGTTTGGAATCCGTAGGTATAAAAATTGAGGTTTTGGAAATAAGAAAAAAGAAGGGGAAAAAAAACACTGAAAAGAAGAAGGGAAAGGAACTGAGAGAAAAGCAGCAGAGGAGTTGGAGAAAAGAGCAGCATTGATTCGGAATCCATCGAAGAGAGCTTGATCTGTGGATGAGAATACTTCGAGGTATCTCCATTGTTGATCCGAATCCAAGATTTGTGTGAAAAATTGCGGATTTTTTTAGCTGTTTGTTTGTTTGTTTTTTTTTTTTTGGGTAATGTTTTGTGATTTTATGGATTATTTGTTGATATTAGGGTTTGTGGTTTGATCTGAAGGTGGTGGTAGTTGGAGTTTGGATGGTTTTGTTTTTAGGTGATTTGTTGCACTGTTGCATTGCGGATTGATTTGGTGTGGATTTGGGGGTGGCTTGTGAGGAATGGTTGTTAGATAAACTGTTTGTTTTGTTCTTTGTTTCAGTTGTTGATTTTTTATGGTGTGGTGCTTGTGAAATATTTTGTTTTTTAGTCTTCTATGAAATGCTGCAATGGCTTTTATGGTGTTTGTTTATAGAAAGTATTCCAAAATGATCTTTTTCTGGAAGTTAAACGCGTTCTGCTTTGATCGAGCTAATGAGACAAAATGGAAAATGCCAAAAATGGAGAGTTTTGGTTAAAGTTTTAGTAGATTTTTAATTTGAGCTTCGTGGAAGATGTGATTCGAGGTCTCATAGCCAGGTGGCATGAATCTAGGTTGATCCTTTACGTATTTATTGCATGGAAAATGGAACGATAGGTTCATTGGCCATTTTGCCATTTTTTTTCTAAAGAAATAATTATCACTTATCATCTGGCAACCATGATTTATGTTGCTTATTTTGTCTTATAGGATGGGTAGATTCACTTCTTAAACGGGAGATGACAAGGGAACATCTTATACTTGGATGTATCTGATCTTGTCTTTCCTAATTGAGTGGAGATTATTTTAAAATATTATAATGTAGCGTATTGTTGCTCTGGGTAAATTCTAGTTTGAACGCCACACTTGGCTTTCCTACACAATCTAGATATGCCAATTTTAGCTCTGGCACTTGTTGCCATCAAATTGATATACATCAGGAAACCATCAGAATAAAGGTTTTTTTTTACACCAAACGAGAAGGCATTAGTGTATGTTCCAAGACTTATACTGTTAAAGTCCAAGCAGTAATGAAATGGTGTAGAACATTATTATTATTATTATTATTATTATTATTATTATTTTCAAAGGTTAATTTTGACATAATCACATACAAAGGTAGTTTGGATATTTGACGACTTATGGACATTAGAACATCCATGGAGTTTTTGTTTTTGTCATTGAAATATTGTGTGGTTGGTCAGGAAACTTTTTCCATTTTAGAGTTATCAGATACAACACTTCTGAGAGCTTTGTGTACATCATCAAAATTAAAATTCCAACTAAGTTGCTGAGGTTATCCAATTGAGGAGAGATCTCAAAGGCTATGTGGTATTTCAATGCATGGCATTTATTTTGAGTTGGCTCCACAGCCTAATCTTGTTGGTACATTAGTTTTATATTTTGAAACTTCACTTCATTGCTATGAATCTACGAACTGTGCTCCATGGGCTTTCATACTTATTATCTCCTATTTCTATGTACATTATGCTGATAATATGGTGTCTCATAGGTTTTCTCAGAGATCCTACGGTGGTCTGCTCTATCAGGAAAATTAGTAGCATTTTCTTGAGGGGATTGGGTGCCTTAGGGCACTTCATTAGTCAGCTACCTATGTAATCTCAGGGTTGAAGGGATATGGACAAGTTTACAGCTGCTTATTATCTTAAAGGTGAGTTATTGGATAACTATATCAATCTAGACTAGTGTCTTCATCATAAAGTTGGATAATTCTACCGTTTTAGTGCCCTTTGAGTCTCTAAGGCATTTTGTTTTAAAAGTTGTGAAAACTAGTATCATTATGTTTTTAATATTTTGACGTTTCTTCTTTGATTAATGGAGCTTGGCCATTTTATTTGGTATAAAATTGCATTTGCATTTGTTTGCCTTTTTGAATCTTTGACCTAATTTTGTGTCTTTTTTGTTCTAGCATATGATATATGTTAGGCAGTTTGTCTTCTTTTTACCTTTTAAAACGGTTTCCACTATATGTTTGACTTGCACTCTGCATTTCTTAGTCGATGACGTATTGTTGCAGGTGCAGTGTACCGCCAATTACTGGTTTTGACGATTTGGATTTGTGTGTCGCAAGATGTAGTGTCAGAGAAAACTGAACTTCAGCGGAATTCTCATGCTCCTGACAAATTTGTGCTGTCAGATCCACCAATTGGTCTCTTCAAGCCAATAGAAATTTCACCTGCTGTTATCCCTCGGAATCCATATCCAGTTGAACCACTACCACCCATGTATCCTTCCTTCCCAAGTACATATGAGCCAATCTTGACGGGGAAATGTCCTGTGAATTTTTCTTTAATCTCAAGTATTATGGAAAAGACAGCATCAGATTGTTCAGCACCTTTAGCGGGTCTAGTTGGAAATGTGATTTGTTGCCCCCAGGTTAATAGCTTGATGCACATTTTCCAAGGTGCCTACAGCAGTGAATCTAGTTCCCTAGTTCTACCTCAGATAGCAGCAGATGATTGTTTTTCTGATATTATTAGTATATTAGCCAGTAGAGGGGCAAACAGTACTATCCCTAGACTATGTTCAGTGAAGTCATCAAATCTTACTGGTGGTTCCTGTCCTGTGAAGGATATAGCTACATTTGAGAAAATAGTTAACACAAGCAAATTATTAGATGCATGCGACCCAGTTGACCCTCTGAAGGAGTGCTGCAGGCCAATTTGTCATCCTGCAATTATGGAAGCAGCACTTCACATTTCATCAGGAGGAAGTAGCACTTTAGATAACACTAATACGAGTGCTACTGGTATTGATGTTATTAATGACTGCAAATCGGTTGTATACGCATGGCTTGCAAGGAATCTCTCTCCAGAAGATGCTAACTCTGCCTTTCGCATATTGTCTGGTTGCAAGGTGAACAAAGGTATGTTGCAGATTGTTTTGCTGTTGTTTTTGCATAGTGAATTCCTTTCCATTCTTTCGCTAATGAAAATGAGGGAGAAGTTGCACTTATGATTTACCCGTACAGACGTCCAGATGTATAGAAATAACTTATCAAATATGCAGGTAATATATACTGTGTGATGCTTGATGCTATTACTTGTTTCTGTTGGTACTCACTTGTTTCCTTCTTGTGAGCTTGCCACCTAATCTAAAGAAGCACAATATTTTTCTTTCATTGTCTCCACGAACAATAATGCATACATACGCATGCCATGCATAGAATGCGCGTCTCTTCAATTCAATTTTTTGGCTCATATGTAACCACCTTCTTGTAGTTTGTCCATTGGAATTCAAGGAGCCTTCAGCTGTAATCAAGGCATGTCGTGCTTCGGCCTCTCCCAACCCCTTGTGTTGTGATTCATTAAATGCATACATTGCGGCTATACAGAAACAGATGCTAATAACAAATAGGCAAGCCATCAATTGTGCGACGATGTTTGGCTCCATGTTACAGAAAGGCGGTGTTATGACAGATGTGTATGAGCTTTGTGATGTTGACTTGAAAGACTTCAGTCTGCAGGGTATATTAGCTATTTGTCTACCTTTTCCATTTATACATTGTTTTAGCAGATCTTTTGTTTCAATGTTACTAGTGTACTAACATTCTTTTTATTTATTTGTATGTTAATCCATGTTGTAACACCATGGCAGCTTATGGCCAACAAGGTTTGTATGTACTTTCATAATGTTCTCTTGTTTCTTTGTGAATCTTGTGAATCTTATGGCAGCTTATGTTGGTATGTTTTAATGAATGTAGGTTGTCTGCTTCGAAGTTTGCCAGCAGATGTTATCTTTGACAATGCTACAGGGTTTAGCTTTACATGTGACTTGAGTGATAATATTGCGGCACCATGGCCTTCTTCATCTTCTCTATCAACCTTGTCCCTTTGTGCCCCTGGTGAGAATTGTTGACAACGTAATTTCTTCAAGATATCATTTTTTACTTGAGAAATATTATGGCAAGAATGAAATTAATGTGGATTTTGTGGATCTCAGAGATGTCGTTGCCCGCATTACCTGTGGCCCAGAACTCTGGAAAGTTAGGTATGCAGCGTATGCTCTATACCCCTATTTATGAACATTTTATTTATGCCCGCATGATATTTCCCTTGACCGTATTAAGTTGTGATGCCCTTGTGCGGTTGAATTTATATACACCATGCTTGCACTCAAAGGAAGGTCTTAAAACATTAAATTCTTGACATTCTGTATAAAGACAATATATGATCTAAGATTCTAAAGGGTGATGGTAAGCAAGTGTAGATTCTGATAGTGATGGCCAGCAGTACAGAACAACATGAGACAATACAGTATAAAACATGATGTCATAAACAAAATAGATAATTTTATTATTTTGTATCTGTTTAGTATGCTATGGTAGAACAAAACACAAATTTGTCAAATGTCAACAATACCCTTACTATGCCTTTGCTTTCTCCAAATACCTTAATGTTGGATAATTAATGTATGGATTATGATTTTACATATTCAATAAAAAATTTTCATGTTCATCATAAAGAAACAATTATCTGATGAGTTATAATAATTTTGATCAAAATATTTTTTCACCAATGTCCAAAAATAAATTTCAATTATTTTGATAGTGGTTTTCACCATGGTAATATTCTAAGAACCAAAACATGATTATATATATATATATATATATGCATGTATGTGTGCATGGATGCTATATGTCAGACAAAACAAGTTTATAGCATGCATTCCTTGCAATGCTATTTATGTAAATACTAATAATAGGACTGTTTGCGCATACAAGGCGTATATGCAATTACAAATTTATCAAGGACATAATAGAGAAATAACAAGTGTGTCTGTATAAAAGCTTTTTACTTCTGAATGAACATATAAGATAAGATAGGGGTGAGCATGGGCCGGGCACCCAACTTGAACCTGAAAATCCTAACTTTATCTGAATATGTCAGATTTTTTTATTTTTGTTAATTAATTTTCACCAACTAATTATGGAGTTCAATCTCAAATCAATCCAGCTTTTAATTTATACAGTTACTTTGTCTTTTTAATTACCCAATTTCATAGACACATACATAATAGATATCGAGGTTATGCGATATTTATATATTATGCACACATACATATATATCACTTAGGGTCATGTATCCAACCGGAACTTTTTACTCCACCCCGAACCCTAACCATAACTTGAACCTACTGATTTGGTTAACTGAATTTTTCGGTTTGGATTTTCAGGTTCTCTTGCCCATCCATAATATATGAGCATTAATAGCAAATTTATTTTGTTGGTATAATGATATGCATGGAAGAATCTTGGTGCAATGGGTACACATAAAAAATGAGATTCAGTATATTAAATACAACTTGAGCTTTTATAAGGGTATGCACTTCAAAATATCACATATATCTCCATAGAGAGAGAGAAAAGCAAGGGGTATAATAGGTGAAAAGGTATGCTTTAGGATGGAACAAATTTATCCAAGGGAGGTGATTTTTTGATAAAAGTTAAGATGGGAGAAGACAAAATATGATGTTTTGTCTCTTTCCAGAAAACACGTTATGAGAAATTTTGTGATATCCTGTCCATTTTATAAAATTCGTTCATACAAAGGCTTCCGTGTTAATACCGTTCTGTACTGAGCTAAATAATCTTACTTCTAAGTTTTTCTAGCTTTGGAGATTTACATCTATTATGAATGGGAAAGCATATGAAAGAACTATCTTAAAAGACATAAGTTATGTATGCATCACAGACTCGATTTTTCTATTTCTGTTTTTTGCGCAGAAATTTACATTTTCCCCTCAATAATACGTCCATGACTATATCTGTGGGATCATGCAGGCAATAGCAAAAGTGGAGTCGGCATTGCTACATTCATTCTTTTGCATCTTATTTCCAGCATAACATTATAACTACGGGCTTGTGTTCCAAAAATCCGCCCAGCTGATTTTGCAGAGGCTGGATGGAGATGTCTGTCCACAATCAGGTTTAGTGTATAAATTCATTGTCTCCACTTTCTTGTATAGCAGCCGTTTTTGGCAGGCACGTTGCTCATATCAGAACAGAGGAGCTGTGGTGGTTTATTCAGAGTCTTTTGGTTATGAGCCTTGAGCAAATTGTCGAGAGACACGGAAGAGCAATTGGCAGGGAGACCATTTGTTCGCCAGGGCAAGAGGTGAATTACTAAGGTATATGTGTTTGATTTTCACACTGAGAAATTTGTTTTCTCTATTCATTCGAAGTCCTCCCAGCTTCATCAGAGTGTAGCCGGAGGCACCCTTAGTAGCTTGCGGTCGGGAACTGTTGTTTGGACACACAGGGGTATCGACAATACGCTCTTGTCATCATTTTGACTGAATTTTGCACTGCATTGCATTGCATTCATTGGATTCGCAATTTTCACTTTGTTCTTATATACTTAAAAAAGGCATTCCCTTGGCTGTTGCTCTTTGCACTTCATTTACAGTTAAAATCTTTGTCCACAATTTCTGGTTTTATTCCCTTTGGAGATTTTTTGAAATGAATATGCAGTCACTAGTTGATTGTTCTTTTGCTCTTCAGTGTATTGCAGGTACTTCTAGACTTCTAGTCATTGTATAATTGATAAGGTTTATGACATACATTTTCATTTCTTTATTTTACCATCTTTATAACGGGAGAGGTTAAAGTTGATATTTGATTTTCTTTTCAGATGTTTGAATCTGTGATTTATTTATTTTTTTCTATATATATATAATTTTATAATAAGTAAAAAGAAAGTGTTGAAGTGTATTTGTATTTTGAAAGCATTTAATATTTTATATATAATTGTGAACAATCTAAAGTGAAGGTGTTGTAATGTTTTTGTATTTTGGAATAATTTAATAATTAGAGGCAATGGTAGCTACTGAAGGTTGTACATGTGATCTTTGGTTTTATTGCGGAAAATGAGGGTAAGATGTTCAAAAGATCTCGAGTTCAAGGCTTGTTGGAAGCAATAATGGTAATGGGTGGATGCAGGTTCATAGTCTAAATCTCTCGTCTTTTGTTGAGAGAAATGATTAATTTTCAGCTTGTGCGTATGCTTTTGATTTATTTGGTAAAAAACATGTGATATTTTGTAAGTACATGTGATTTTGGGTTTCTAAAAATAAATAAATAAATAAAAATTTACAATTTGTAAAATTCTAATTTGGAGCAAATAATCCAATTTTGAATTTGAAAAAAAAATAAATATGATTTTTGTGCATGGAGTAGGAAATGAAATACTAATTTTTATATTTTTGGTTGATAAATTATTAATATGTATTTTTGTTACAGTTAGTCATATGCAACCAGTGGCATGAAAGCAACTTGTGTATTTTCACCTTTTAATTCCAAAATAAAATATTTCAAAATATGCAAGTGAGTTTTATTTTATAAGTTTTGATTTTTTTTTCTTTTATATATATATATACATATAGTAAGTTCACTACTCCTAAAACAAACAAATTAATAAATCAAGAAACCCAGTCATTTTCCTTCACTTTTGAAAGGCTACTTTGAAAAGCTTAAAACTTAATTAAATTAACACACTGAAATAGAAAACTCCCATGCATGGTTTCTAGACATGGAATCTTAGCATGTTCTTTGATTAATTTCTTCAAGGTCTTCATATTTGCAAGTACAATGG
The DNA here is from genome assembly GCA_020875875.1 of Dioscorea alata. Classification (NCBI taxonomy): domain Eukaryota; kingdom Viridiplantae; phylum Streptophyta; class Magnoliopsida; order Dioscoreales; family Dioscoreaceae; genus Dioscorea; species Dioscorea alata. The sequence goes on along the minus strand of CM037015.1, from coordinate 3,211,104 downwards.
AACTTCCAACTTGCCTTGAATTTCAATCATGTTTGCACATGTACTATTATTAACTTATATACAAAAGAACATTAAAAACTTCCTTCAAACTAAAGATACCATTTGTTTCAAATAAAAAAACAAGAAACATTAAAGTTCTAACAACTTTCAAAGCTAGCTGTACTTACTATTATCAAATCTTGTACACAATGTTTAACTTGGTTTCTAATTATACTCTTTATTAGAGACATGACATTCAAACAATGTTTAGTTTTCATATTGTTTGTCTGCTTAAGTTGTCCTAATCTTAAGACATGCATCTTCATCCTCATCATTAATAAAATGCTATAAATAGGGGCTTAATCCAAAAGCCAACTTAATTATCAGTTTAATTCTCAATCTTATAAAGAGAAATAGAAATTAAAAGGAAGGAGGATGATCATGAAGTACTTGTGTTTCATTATCTGGTTTGGTTTGATCTCAAATACTGTGATCTCTCAACCAGACTCATGCTCTTCAATGAGTCTAGTTAGTGTTAACCATCTAATCCCTTTCAATACAACTTTCATGAATTGCCTCACTGTTTGGAACTCAGAATCATTCATTCTAAGGGTATGTGCACTCCATATATACTAATAATTATTATTATTATTTTCAAAATTTTATTATACATGTATTTGTATTTTTTTATGGTATACTTGTACATGTGTAGTAATTATTAATTTAAACCTTATTTTGATTTAGATTTAGATTCAAATCTACCATTGTGGTTCATAACTTTTGTCATTATAATCTTTTATTAATCCTAATTAGTATTTTGGGTCTTCAATTAATTATTCTTGTGAATATCGTACACACTGAACGAATATCGACATAGATAGGATGCATTACTACAATTGATCGTATTTAATGTTCTAATTATTTAAATTTATGTATCCTTACTTACGTATATCATCTATGTAATAAAAATCGTTTTGTTGAAAAATTTAACAATGATGAAAAAGAAAACCTGAAAGCAATCACACAAACACAAGAGATTTAACGAGCTTCGGCAGAGTATGCCTACGTCATCAGGAGCGGAGCGACTGTCAATTCTCTTATTAGAATTAATTAGGGTTACATATATATATATATATGCCTACGTCATCAGGAGCGGAGCGACTGTCAATTCTCTTATTAGAATTAATTAGGGTTATATATATATATATATATATATATATATATATATATATATAGTACTCAGTTAATTTTTTTAACAGTAATTTTATTTTATCTTATTTTATTTCATATTATGTTAATCATTATGTTTTGAATCTAATACTGTATATGTATATCAGTATACCAAAAGTGAGCAAAACCTATGGAATTTCATCCTCTCAGCTCCAAATTCTGGCTCATACATTGCATTAGGGTTTTCTAACAATGGTGCCATGGTTAAAAGTAGTGCACTTGTTGGTTGGGTTAACAATGATGATGGTATTGGAGTTATTAAGCAGTATTATCTTGGTGGTGCAAGCTCAAGGCAATGTGTGCCAGACCAAGGGAACCTTCAAGTCATGCATGGAAAGTCATTAATAGTATCACATTCATATTCCTCATATTTATATCTTGCATTTCAATTGAACATTACTCAATTGCCACAATACTTGATTTTTGCTGTTGGACCAAAAGATACCTTGCCGGCTTCTGATAACTTCCTTCCGGTTCATCGTAATAAATTATCGATCTTCATAAACTATGATACTGGTAATTTCTTTTTTTTTTTCTTTTTTTTATTATCTCTATATTTTTACAGGGTTTTAAACCAATATAATTCTAAATTGTAGATGTTTATTTTTAGAAGATATATGTGATTTTTTATAACCAGTTTAATTTTACTTATATTTAATCTGTCATTTAACTAAAGATATGAACTAATAATGAACTGGAATACATATATTATTAAAATGCATTTTTTTTTATAGATACAAATTAAATGTTACTTAAAATAAATTAGGTTTTATAAAAGTACAATATTTTTTGTGCATTTTATTTAATTGCATAGATATAATATTTGACATAGGAATAAATGATTAAAAAAACAATTTTCTTATTTGTTAAAATTCAAATAAATGTTATGAAAGCTACTTGCATACATGCCCTCAGTTATCTATATATCCCACCAAAAATGCCTTTATATACTAATATACCCTTATGGTCGAAAGTTAACTTAAACATTTTATTTGTTCATTTATTATTATTATTATTATTATTATTATTATTATTATTTAAAAAACATAAAAATAAAATAAAAAATAGCTTAAGTTTTTTTAATAAAAAATTTTAGTTGATTTATTTAGATCTAAGTCGTATATAAACTAATAAGAATAATTTGCAGAGACATACAAACACATTCTAATTTATTTAATCAATAAAAATGATTTGTAGGGATAAATAACCGGGTCCTAATTTTTGCATGGCATACCAAAAATTACTTACACGTCGAATTTTTCTACAGTTTTTTTTAAAATAAAAACATGAATGCTAAAACGCTAAAACATTTTGTGCATATATATATATATATATAGGTATGATATTTGGAGTTGGGAAAGGATTTGGAGTAGTGAGGAGACATGGTTTGATGGTGATGATAGGGTGGGGGGTTCTCATGCCAATTGGAGTCATGGTTGCAAGGTATTTCAAGAAGAAGAATGAGTTAGGTCATGGTCATATGATTCATATTCCAACCAATTGGTTCAACACACACATGTGCATTCAAGCACTTGGGTTTGGTCTTGGACTTGGTGGTATTATTGCTGGTTTTGGCCTAACTAAAGCTAATGATGAGAGTGTGAGATCTCACAAGTCCCTTGCCATCTCCATCCTTGTTTTTGGCTCTTTACAGGTTATTTACTTAAAAAATTCATTTATCTATATATATTTATTGTTGACAATAAATTTTGAGAATGAATTAGAAAGCTTGCTTTTTTTTCTTTTTTTTTTTAAAAAAAAGATGTAATATTATTTGTTATAACATAATTAATCAACATATTTATGAACAAAATCTATGCGAAATATACTATGTAACTAATATACAAATGATATTTATTTAATTAGTCGGTATTAGATAAAAGATGAGACTCTCGGATTTATATATTTATAAATTGATATTTAATTAATTAAGTTAATATAAATTTTTGCAGATGATGGCATTGGTTGTGAGACCTGAAAAGAGTTCAAAAATGAGGAGATACTGGAATTGGTATCACTGGTATGTTGGAAGAGCTGCAATTGCTTGTGCTATTGGGAATATCTTTCTTGGTCTCTCTTTGGCACATGAAGCTAAATCATACACTATTGCTTATGTGGTTTTTCTAGCTGTTTTGACTCTTATTTCTCTTCTCATGGAGATTAGAATGTGGATTAATAATAATAATAATAATAACAATAATATCTAGGCTATGTATTTATTGAAGATTTATATTCAAATATCTTTGTTTTAGTTCATGTTAATCATTATTAGTATGTGATGGTTTGTATATAATGACCGATCTCTTTCTTTTAATGAATGTGATTTATCCACCTTAAAAAAAAAAAAAAAAAAAAAAAAAAACTAATCTCTTCTTTGCCATCAGGCTTCTTTTTAATGTTATGAAGACAAAAAGAAATAAAAACTGAAAAAAGTAACTATCGAGGGCTCAAGGGTGATTTTCTGCCAACTAATTTAATTTTATAAGAATAATTTAATTATAATGCCAAAGTAAAACTAAATGAAAATTGTAGGATTGGAATGAAACACTATTAAACTTCAAGGACTAAATAAAAATAAATTTTAAAAAAAAATAGAATTTAAAAATATCTTAAAAATGCTTTTGCTTTTGTGTCACTTGCCCACAACATCAGTAATAATTTGATTAAAAGATTAACATAACTAATGGCGGTAGATACAAGCGATAAAAGTTTTAATTACTAAAATCAGTTCTTTTTAAAAATCTTGAAATTTAACACTTAAAATAAATATATTTTTTATAATGTGAACAAGTCATGTGTCATAAACGAACATATGTGAAAAACTGAATTTTACAATACCCATGCTTCCACTCACACAAGTTAAAATTTGAATTTGTCTTTTCAGTGAAATAAATATCTTATCCAAGAGATCGGATGTCAATAAATCAAATGATGATCGGTAAAACATAAAATTTTAAGTAAAAACAATACAAAGTTAAAAAACAAAATTTGTTTGAAAACCATTTCATCATAAATAATACCCTTTTGTTTAAAGGATAATACCCTTTTTATCATGACACATTGTTTTGATTTGCTGTAATATTTTTCTAGTTTATGAAAGTTATAGTAAACTAAAATTAATTAGACTTAGTTAAATATTATTAATTAATTAATTTTTAAAAATATCAAATTCTAGTCCAATTTCTTTTTTCTTTTTTTTTTTTAAATAAGGAAAAAGAAGCTCTCTCTGGAAGTAGTCTTGCAATCGTTTCGTATCCCTATTCCCGCCGCTATCCTCGTCGCCGCCGTCGCCGGATTTCCTCGCCGGATTCCCTCGCCGGCGTCTGGTCATTACTCCTTCCTCTCTCTCTCTTCAACTCCGCTCCTATCCTCTTCTTGCGAAGTGATTAGAGGAAGCTATGCCGAAAGAGGAGTCTCTTATTGGGACGGTGAGCGCACTGATCCCTTCGAGCTGGGTTCGTTCTCCTTTGCTTGTTTTGATCTTGTCTGACGATTGATTTTGCTTTCTTGAAGTGCTATTTTGATCCGGAAGTGAATATGACTTGGAGAGATGCGAAGGATTTCTGGTCTGTACTCTGGCATCAAGAAGAGCTGGTCCATAAGAAGAGAAGGTATTCAATTCTTTTGTTATTTGGTTCTCTATTGTTCTTGAAAATATGGCAAAATGGTGGAATCTTGGTAATTGTTTGTTTTCTGTTTTTATGATTTGTTTGATATGAATTGGATACTTAACTTCTTGCGATTTAGTATTGATGAAGAATTAGTGGAAGATGTGATGCTAATTGTGGAAGCTCAATGTTGTTAGAATTAGTGGAAGATGTGATGCTAATTGTGGAAGCTCAATGTTGTTATAATTGTGGAGGCTCAATGTTGGTGTGCTATGAATTGGATACTTAACTTCTTGCGATTTAGTATTGATGAAGATTTAGTGGAAGATGTGATGCTAATTGTGGAAGCTCAATGTTGTTATGCTATGAATTGGATACTTAACTTCTTGCGATTTAGTATTGATGAAGAATTAGTGGAAGATGTGATGCTAATTGTGGAAGCTCAATGTTGTTATGCTATTGATGGCCAGAGGAATTGAATTGAATTGAATTGAATTGAATTGAATTGAATTGAATTGCTGGAAATATGGCAAAAGTTAGAAGCTTGGTGATTATTGGTTTTCTATTGTTCTTGCAAATTTGGGAAAAAATGTAGAATCTTGGTAATTGTTTGATCTCTGGCTTCATGATTTGTTGCGAAAAATTGGATACTAAACTTCTTGTGATTTAGTATTTATGAAGAATTAGTGCAAGATGTGATGCTAACAGTGGAAGCTCAGCATTCCTATGCTATTCATGGACAGAGGAATTGAATTGAATTGCTGAAAATATGGCAAAAATCTAGCAGCTTGGCAAATACTTGCTTTTTGTTTTTCATGATTTATTGATGAAATTTGACGCTTTGGCTTGTCATGGTTTAGTATTTGGGGGAAATCAGTGGGAAAAAAATCATACTAATAACACCAGCTCAGTGTTGTTATGCTACCCATGGCCAGAAGAATTGAATTAGTGAAATTATGGCAAAAGTTCTTGGAAGTTGTTTGATTTTGGATTTTCATGATTTGTTTGCTGAAAGTTGGATTTTTAGCTTGTCATAATTTAGTATTTGTGAACATTAGTGGAAAAATGGTGCTAATATCATCAGCTCAGTGCATTCATGACCAGAAGAATTGAATTGAATTGTCAAAAACAACACAAAACTAATAGAAGCTTGGCAATTGTTTGATTTCTGGTTTTCATGATTTGTTGCTGGAATTTGAATCTTTAGCTTGTCATAATTTAGTATTCATGGGAAATTAGCAGAAAAAATGATGCCAATAGCACCAGCTCAGTAGTGTTATGATAGATGGAGTTCTGATGATGATATTTATTCAATTATGTTGTTCATGGTCTGCAAAATGTGAGGTTGGAGATTGAATTCTTTACAGGTGGCTGATGGGATTCCCAAGCACGTCAATGTCTGAAGATGCTCGCAAGAGAGTCAAAAGACCAAAATTTTTGGCAACCAAGTAAGAGGGTTCGAATTTTTTTTCCTGCAGTATGAAATATAATTTACCCCAATGTTCACTTCCATTTTTGTACTCCGAAATGTTCAGTTTGGTTCTTTTATTTTGTCTTTTGGTCTAGGAGTTCACATGACTGCCATTTGGCATATGATTTGAGTATATGATTATTCTTTCTCCTGTAAATGTCGAAATTTTGTCTGGTGTGTCCTATCCAATTGGTTGGATTTTTTTATGTTAGCATCTCATAATTTGTTTTAAAAATAGACTTTTTTAATATTTTAAAATAGTTTATAAGATGTTGATACGGTGTAAAGTGGCCGCAAGATGAAAATGGGCCAAAAAGCAAAGCACATGGACCGTATTAAACATTTTGTCAGGTGAATTACAAGGACTATAATTGGCTTTTATCTAATAAAATGATGACCCTTCAAATCTAGGATTCCCCTGCTAAAAGATTGATGTGTATACTTTCAATTATATCCCCTATTTGGACCATTGTATGTAATTATTAGAAATAGTTTGTCAAGAGTCTAATTTAAAGGTAAATGATGAATTTCTATTTTTATTGCCGGTGTAGGTTCTTGCCAGAATCACTTGTAAGGAGAGATGAGGTAATTTTTTCTTCAAGCCATCTATTTGTTTTGTTTACATCTTCCCTTCGTCTTTGGCATTTATGATGAGTACAACATGTTTCATTCTGTATGAAGGGTAAATAAGCTTTTTCATACCCGAACTGCTAAAGGAAAAAAGATTTCTTAGGGTGTTCAATTCATTTGAGAACACAGTGCCTTTTAAAATGGTCAATGTAAGTGAAAAATCAAAGATAGTGCCTTGTTTTGATGTGGTTGTCAAGGACTTGATTTGCATTAGAGAAGGCACTTGTACATCTTGTTTATGCTTTCAATATGTTCCATTGTTTATATTATCAACTTTTGAAAGTTCAGTAAATCAGATCACAAACAAGTTGCTGAGTTGGTTTATCAAGTAGTTTTCTCTTTTTTCCATTTTCTTAAAAAAAAAAAAAAACTCCATTCAGGCTGCATATGATACACTTTCTTATTTTGTGCTTGAAACAGAGAATTTATCGAGGATAATTATTACTTATTGTTGCCCCTTTTCAGGTTTCCTTTGAGACAGTGAAAACTAAAATAGCGAAAAGTTTAGGATCATTCACTCAAGGGAAATACCATGTAGTTCAGGATTATTTGGCACATTTTGACAAGCATCAAACGCAAACTTATGTGGAACATACGGCACAATTTTTGAAGACCTTCTATTCGATTATGGATGATTTGAACAACACTGCACTTCTTGTCATAGCAAATACTGTAACATCTAGCAAGGTCAGTTTCGACAGGACTCGTCAACAGATGAAAAAGATTATAAAAGAATATCTTCCAAAGACCATTGCAGAATCAGATTTGAATGGCCGCATTGCCCTACTGAATACACTCTCGCAAATATTCCAGAAACCGGATAACTTTCGGGAGAAACAATTGAAGATTTGCACACCTTTCTGTGAATCTCTTCAAAAGTCCATTCAGAATCTATTGGAACGACTTCATGAAATGCCCATCCAGACTTTACTTGCGATGAACAGAAAGCTCAAGGGAATTAAAGCAGTCCCTCGATTCCCGCCTACTGTATCCATTTCTTGCAAAAAAGAGTTGTTCAAAGATCGAATCAGGAAGAGATGTGACCAAATGATGTTGAAACTCAAGAAAGGCATGGACCTACCAAAACCGTTGGCAAAAGCACTGTCAATCATGCTTCTGTTTCTCAAATATGAATCCGGTTGTACAGATATCACGATATCTGAATTTTTCCCCTTCATGCCAAAGACAATGGAGTTGCAGAATGATATTCTAAGAGCTCTTTGGTCTCTTCAGAAGGTTAAACATTCTGAACTAAAAGCTTTGCAATCTCTGATAGATCCGAAAGCAGAAATCCCTTGGAAGACTTTCAGGACAACACTGACCAAGTATCTGATGGAGTACTTGTTTGAATGTGATGAAACAGAGCTCTCAGCGGAAGCTCACGGGATTCTAGTTATGATAAATAGGAGGTCACGACGCCAAGCTTGCTTGATTTCGAAAGAGACGAAGGAAGATGAGATAGAATCTGTACTTAATGTGAGCTGTCAGCTTAAACAGTTTTTCTTGGACATTCTTCCTGAAACCGCTACCCATGAAGATTCAGCAGAAGAGATGGAAAGTGATGACCAAAGTGAGAATAATGATTTTGTATTGTCTGATAGAGACTATTATTCCTATAATGATGAATTGAATCACCAACATGTTTGTGATTCTATCACAAACAATGAACTCGAGGCCACTGGGGAATCATTCTCTTCTCGCACCAGTAATATGGATCAGGGAGCTGCTACCGATAGCCAAAAAAATATCAATCAAACTAATCTTGATCAGGATGCAGATACAAATGCCATAATTGCTTCTTCCAAGTTGGTAGAACATGGTCAAAATACTTATCAGTTGATCCAAGATATCTGTGACGAGACCAGCTTGTTGTCTCACAAAGTCATCGGTCACTGGCTTGATAAAATTATGCAGCTAGAAGGTAGACAGACAGATGCAATAACAAGATCTTATCTTAGAGGTGAACCATCACATCCTGTAGATCTCCAAGGTAAAACCAATATGAACCACTCTTTGTTAATTCTGCATTTGTTTGTTCAATGCTTTCTAAGCATGCCTTTGATCGGTCTTGCACAATCAGGGTCTGATACAGAAGATCACTTAGATGCTCCCAATGGAGATAAAAGGGCTCTGATACTTTTCCAGGTTGTAGAAGAGTTATTGCCAAATTTTCCGATGAGGTATAGGAAGCTATTTTCAAAATTTTAACAGTTATGTTTGAAACAACAATCTGATTGGTGTTTGTTTTTCCTGTCATTGGTTTAGTTCCCTCCAAAGACTGAAGGACTCACTGGGGCTGTCATAACTTTTGAAACTTTTCAAGCATCCTCATTCAGGCGAGATAAAAAAAGGCTGTTTGGCCTTTCAATTGCCCACACAAGAGCAACATTGATCGTGATCGGAACATCTCACACGCCTTCGGCCTTCAGCCCACATAGGAGCCTAATGTCTATTCATTAAAAAAAGCTTCCTATTAACACTATAAATGACTAAGCTTTTTGTATCAATTTTTTGTCATGATATCTTCAAGTCACAAGCTCCACAGGTTGCACAATCATTCTGTTTGTTCTTTCAAGTAGAAACAGAAATATAGACAATGAATACCCAGAGGAACAATTGTAGCATATCCATTGAGTGGTCAAACCAATAAGCCTTTAGATTACTCTTGCATTGTCAAACATAGAAAACATTCAGAAAGATACCTTCCTTATATGCTTGAACTCACCTAACATCAGCAATTTTCAAAGACAGAACTCTGCTTCATCTACATGTTCTACTATCAACAAAGGGAAAGCAACATGTAGGGTTTGGCACGCGACCTCTACGTGCGCAGTCCAGTCAAGTAGGGTAAGTTGATTTGGTTTTTGACCAGTGTTTACCTCCCTAGATTCATTCCTCCGGAGTGCTGCTGCTGTCCCGTGTACCCCTTAGAGTGCAAAGTTTCTTCACCCTTTTCATTCTCAGCTCTATGGTCAGATTGTTGTTGTGGTTGATGGTCTTGGTGCTGGGTTGGCCGTAGCTGCTGCTGATGCTGTGAATGAAGATGGAGCTGCTGAAGTTGCTGGGCGGCTAAAAGGGATTGCATTGAGCGATTGTGATTGTATAGTTGCTGATTGGCACCATAAGAGGATGGACCGTAGTTCATTGCTTGCCCGCCGCTATTTGGTAACACCTGGCCAGTTGCCACTTTCAGTCGTTGAATCTCCTCTCTGATCAAATTGTTTTGCCCTGCATGAAGAAGGCAAGATAGGATAACACTATTTCAGTAGAGCAAGTAAAAGAACTTGTGAGTCTGGACATATTTATTGATAGAAAGGCGTGATAAAAAATGTCATTTTTTGCTGAAGTTAAGAGAGTTCAGAATAGATCCAAATACAAATAAGAGCACGCTAAGCAAGTAAAATTTTACTTCATTAGTTGCTAAAGCTTACAGAAAGTTCAGAAGAGATCCAAAGAAAATAACACTATACTTAAGTCACGGAGGGCCAGCCAAATTCCATCAGACAAACTAAGCACAAGCTGCACAACCTAATAACCAAACGTACTTGGATTTATTTTAGCTAAAACCATGATTATGGTAAGATATATCAAAGAGTAGAATAAGAAAACCTTCTGTACAGTCATGATCAAAGAATTTTGTCATTGAAAGGTTACAGTAAATGGTGCAAAATCTATATTAGCTGTTAATGTAAATCCTCACCATCCTGAAGCAGAACCTGTTGTTCCATGCTCTGCACATGCAGCTTCAGTTCATTATTTTGAACCATCAGGCTGTTATGATCTCTCTGCCATGTGAAAGATCCAGTCAATTAGGCAAGCAAGTAGCTTGTTCCTAGCAAATAGATAATTCCCAACGCTAACAAGTGTATGCCCCAAAATGCATGAAAAAGCATACAAAAGGAACAAGATGGCATATCCAAAGAGAAACGGAAATGGCAACAAGAATGTTACTCGAGTATTGCATTTGCTCTAAGTTCAAATGGCTTTTATCCTGCTTCAATTGACATTCTTTACCTCCTAATTGATGACTGATTATTTGCTTTATTTAGTTTGTGATGCATTTCAAGACGATCCCCATCCCTACAACAGAAAATCTATTACCCCTTTGGTTAAACTCTTCTACTCCAGAGATATTTTCTAGGTCATTCATAGCGGAACAAACTTCAACTAATAGATCTGCAAAGGAAGGTTCTGCCGGAAGACTCCTTTTGAGGTTGTAGAGATGCAAACAGGCAGACAACCAGTAATAAAATACCATCCATCACTTTCATGAAACTTTCTAAAACAGATTATGCTCTAGAGTCCCCAGTAGAAGATTGCAGGACAATGCTTAGGTTATTGTTTCCCAACATTATTAATTTTCAAAAGTGAACATGATTAATAATTAGTATGTACCAAGAAGAATTTTACGTCTGAAGTAGAAGAGTTTATTAGCTTAGCTGTCTCACCTGGCAATGAAGAGACATGCTCATCAATAAAACTAAAGTTGTAGACTTATCCATCCAGCAATAATAATGATATCATCACTCCAAAGTAATCTCAGGAATAAAAAACCCTTCCCTGAGTCACTCAACAACCAAAAAGTCTAAATGCAGTCGCATAGGAATCAAGGTCTTCACTCAATATGCATAAAATCACAGTTCAAGGAAATTCTAACAATAAAATTTTATGTTAGTGTAACACAGAAAAGACCTGGCTTTGGCCTTTTTCATACGTTACACACACACACACACACACACACACACAGCAAAAATAAAAATGAAAATAAATAAAATAAAAGACATACCTGTAACATGACCAATTGAGCTGACATTGTGGTTGATTCTGTTTGCAGGGCTTGCACTTTGCGCTCAAGCTCTGCAATGTAACGCATCTTTCTTTCTTTTGATCTTGCAGCTGATTGCCTATTTGCCCATATCCTATCATGTGCCAACAGATAGCTAGTTATATAGGCCAGCAATTAGAAGCTGAGTTTACTGAAACCAACAAGAAACCAAAAAGGTCAAAAGTGAAATAATAAGAAAGGCCTATAAATTTGATAACAAAGACTATAGTACAGTGTTGATTTGGTCAAAAAACAGTTTTGCCAAAGAGGTGATCATAGCTATACTGTTTTGATGATTGACAATTGATAAACACGCTCAACAAAAGATTACCTGTTGATGGACAATAACCCACTAAAGACTTAAAGCTCTAAATCTAGCCAAATTCTACTCTCGAGTGCAATCTCAGATCAAAAACAAAATTAGTATAAAGTTCTCACAATCATATCATAGTTTCTCTTCACATTTCTTAGATATGATAACATAGTTTCTATCATGAAGACCCCTTCACCATGTAATCTAAACCTCCAAGGATTCATTACCATGTGAAATTTCATAATTAAACTGCTGTCACTCCCAGAAAGAAAAGGCACCAATCATCAAGAAATGCTCTCAAGCTATTATCCACGATAATTATCATTCAACACGACACCATTCTCACCACCCACCTAAATTATTCCTGATGAAAGCAGCCTAGGGGGTGCTCATTTGCTTACTTTGCAAGCAAAAGCAGCATTCATTTGATATTCACCTTCAGACATATAGGTGCAGGCATAACAATTGTCCCTAATAATGACATTCCAAGCAAACTTATTGATAAATCTATCTAAAGTATTCTTAAAAAGGATCTAAACATCTTTCAAACAAAATCTCAGATGTCTTTCATACAGTTATATACCAAAAGAATGCCAAACGCATAGCTTATAGGATGGACACTATTTGTTTTCACATAGAATTCACAAGAATCATATATAATTCATAAAAAAGAAATCAAAATTCCTATTTTCCATAAACCAATAGTAGCCAAACAACTTTCAAATTAATTAAAAACAGTTTTTTTCAACTGGCGATTAACCAAGAGAGAAGATTAATTCATTCTCAGCATTCCTCCCTTATTGTATTGATATAGTCTAAAAGCCCCAATAAAAAACAGTGAACTCATGCAACTTAAAATCCAACTTTAAAAAGAAACAAAACCTCTTGGCGCGCTTCGGATCAATGGCGGCAAGATCTTGAAGCTTCGCAGCCGCCATGGCTTTCTTCGCCTCCGCAGGACTCATCCCCTCATTTCCCAACGTCTCCGGCTTGGCCGTTGTCGATCCATCCATAGACTGGCTATGCTGATGCCTAATCCTCGGTCTCTCCATCCAACTCGTACCCAAACCCTCCCCACCGGCAATGCCCATCCCAGACATCACCCCGGGCGAAGATTCAAGCATATCCCCGCTGAGCAAGTCCTCATCCGCCTCGTCGGAGAGCGAAGGGCCACCGCCTTCAGCGGCGGAGCCAACCACGCCAAGATCGCTATCGAAGCTGATATCATCCGGGAGGCCAAGGATCTCCGACTGCGCTCGCCGGTGACCGACGCCACGCCTCGGAGGGTGGTCAGGCATGGTGGTGATCTCATGGCTGAAGCTGGATTCATCTTCCTGAGGTCCTTCCATCTCCATTGACGATGAATCTCGAAGCTCTCAAGAGAGGAATGGAAATGAAACCCTAAACGGAAGCGAAATGGATTCCAAGAAAAGCGTGGCCTTGTCTTTCAAGTGTGTTTGGAGATCACGATGTTCTTCTCTGGTTAATATTCATTAATTTTTATTTATTTATTTACTTATATTTTATTCGGATTTTTTTTTTTTTTTTTTTTTTTGTGGAAAAGGTTATCTTAAATAACTATCAGCATCAGTGCAATTAAATTAATGTTTAATAAAAAGTTAAAAATAAAAATAAAAATAAAAATAAAAATGTTTGAAAAACCCTTGCCTCGAGATCAGCACTGTGTAGTTCACAAAGATACAATACAATACAACAAAAGGTTTGTTTGTTCTAAAGCGTTTCTTGAGATGGAAATAAGTTGCAAGTTTCTTGCAATTCATGGTACAATGGAGAGGACAAATGAACACAATATATGATGAAATTCTTTATTGCCACATGGATGATGATGAGCTTCGAAGCCATTTTTGATTGTCGGCCGTCGTCGAAGGCATCTTCTCACAATTCATCCTGCATTTATAGAGATTAAATGAGGATGAGAATGTGACTTGGAGAGTTATATAACATGGACATGAAAGACAAATTGAGCTTTGCACTTACATGGTAATCATCGTCGATATAGTCCCGGTGCTGTAGATAAGGATTTCAAGTTAGATGAGCATTATTTTTACAAGTTATCATAACATCAATGTTTGTGTTTTCATCTAATGCAAAGTTCTAAAGATGGCTTAAGATACCTACTCTGGGAGTTTATTGTAATGCTCATTAACTAGAGCACCATTAGCATCAAGAGTTTTGGACAGCATGGACTGGAATAACTAAACTTAAAGATGATGGACAATTATGGTGTTCTTCACTCAAATCATTTATGAACAAAAGGAGAAACCAGCATAAACCATGTAACAACCCGGAAGGCAAAGACAAAGCAGGGCCTGATAGTTTTCAAAATTACTTGCACAGAGTTGATGAAGCTTGTTCTTCAAATGAGGAACAACATTACTGGAATATTGGCAACAAACTAAAAGAAGTGGTTTGCTCAATCAGAATCAATAGTTTAGCAACATGCTATAACAGTTATAGGTTTTAGAGTCATGGAAAATGGCCAGCAATAACAAATTGACCTTGAGAAGCGCCAACTAGTGTCAGCATAGCAAGACGGCCGTGAAGATATTGTTAGTCAAGTAGAAGAATGAGAATTATCATAAAAGAGATAGTATTGTTCAATGCGAAAACCTATTGTCACATTTCATGATTCTTGTAGTCTAATCAGCTCCGCAAAGATTCAACAATATTGTTTGAGCATGGAAGTTAATGATATGGAAACCAAGTTTTCATGAAAGAAAGTTTGGTGAAGAAAAGTAATCGGGAAAAGAACAATGTACCCTTCTATATCTGTCCTTGTATCTCTCTCTATCACGGTGACGCCGGTCATTTCCCCTCTCTCTTCTCCTGCGCTCACCTTCCTCCCTTGCCCTCTGGGCATCCTGCATAGAAAATGCAAGTATATAAATTTTCTTGCACTAAAAATCCAGATGGAGTATTTTGGATATGCTATGGCACACAAGTTTGGGTGTTGTATTTTAAAAGAGGTTCCACAGGAAAAAAGCTTTGCAACTTGTGCATTACCTCTTCTTCTTTAGCTCGTCTTATTTTCTCTGCTTCCTCAAACGCTTCCTTCTCAGCCTGACATATAATCATGAGAAAATCGCATAGATCAAAGATGGTCTTGCTGTATGAATGCAAAAGAAAAATGCAGGCAAGTATGAACATCCACCTCTCTATTTTTGGCCCAAGTTTCCTCCACAACTTGTTTTGCATATGCTGGGTCATCACATATTAAAATATTGTCAAAGACAGAGCCAGCCTTGACCTGTATTACATTGAGTTGCAGATTACATAGAACTATAGTTAAGCAATGTACTAACACGTGAAGAAGCCAGTAGGTGAACTTCAGAAAATAAAATCAAAATTGAAGTATTACCTGCCATACTTCAATTCCCACATATTTTATAGGTTTCAGCACATAAAGATCTGGATCATCTTCAAACTCTGCTCAAAAAATAAGTGTTCAGCATTAACATATAGTTCAATGCATTTCAAAGTGGGAGTTTTATATTTGTGGCACAAGATAACACACAACACAACAAGAAAAATTGATAAAATGCCTAAATATCCATTAACCTCTCATTATAAAGTATAAGGCAAACTCCAGTGTATATCGTCAACATCAGTTGTATACTTGTATTTAGAGAACATAGCGTGGATTAATTCCAAAGATATTACTTAGCAATAGGTTCCTACCAAACACCGAGATATCCAAATCAGATGCAGCTCAAAATTCTTTTGAATATGTCCATCTGACCTTCCAACATGAATAAGAGATATCTCTTAGAAGGGTCATAGCTGAGTATGTTTTCGCATGTTCAAATCATCTCAGTTTAACAGAGTTGATGTTAACTGATTGGAAACTCTTGTTTGTGCACAATGGATCACCAACCCTTGTATGGATCATATGATTTAATTAACTCCTCTTTTCAGGTTCCAAAACAAACCACATGCCTTATTTTGAATAATAGATTGTTGATTAGGAGCTGCTAAACTTAACCCTAAAGAATGTTTTGAATTTATCAAGAGCAAAATACTTAACAGGAGAATAATTCAGTAAATCAGAAGAGACTTATCACACAGAAATATGCCAGGTAAATGGTTGAATAAGAGAATTAGCTCACCTGGGTTGTCAATCCATGGGATCTTCCATTTGCCCTTGTAGTTTGGATTCTTGATCCTCTGTGGTTTTGGTAAAATAAAAAGAGATAAACAAACTCAGCTGTCATAAGTAATGACTCTCCAACTATCAATATTACCCAAACCTCCCTAAACATACCTTGCGCTTCCATGGTCCCTTGTATGCTGGATTTGGAACCTTTGGAGGTCTCCATATACCATCCTCGTCATCATCCCATGAATCAGGCTAATCAAAAAGCAAAAGAACCACTCAATCACAAGAGGTTTGATTTCAACAAACATTAACACCAACAACACCATCTTAACAGTCAAGCAAGAACCATCAAAATTCAAAAGTTCCCTCCCATGATGGTGCAAAGTATCAAAAGTTCAACTAAACAGTTTTCCCTCATAACTAATTCTGCAGTAACCTAAGTACCTTCTTAGCTTTTGGATCTGGAATTTCAGAAGGAATAGAATCATAGCCCTGGAAAAACATGAATCGAGAAAAGTAAATAAGCAGCAAATAAGCAGCTTGCCAACACAATTATAAAAAAGAAAAAATATATATCAGTTCCGAACCTCTGGCTTAACATCATTAGGATCATCAATGTATTCCCTGTCATCCCAGTCTTTGGGCTGTCATAAAACAGCAGTTGATGAATTAGACAAGATGTAGCATAAAAAACTTGCAAACAAAGGGTATGATGAAAATAAATCTGAAAAGTAACCTTTTTTGCATGGACATCTTTAATTTTCCGAGGGGGAAGAATATCCCAGTCAGTGTACATGCTTCCTGATTCTCGTTCTCGGTTATCAACAAGCAGACTGAAAGAGGCATCAGGTCTAAGAATCAATGTGTAAACA
Organism: Dioscorea alata; assembly: GCA_020875875.1. Classification (NCBI taxonomy): domain Eukaryota; kingdom Viridiplantae; phylum Streptophyta; class Magnoliopsida; order Dioscoreales; family Dioscoreaceae; genus Dioscorea; species Dioscorea alata. The sequence continues at coordinate 3,194,059 of CM037015.1, read as the reverse complement.
TGAGTTAATTTATCAGTTTCACATTGCAAATCCTTCTTTATAGGATAGTTCTGTCCCTGGTATGAAAGTATAGCATGGAGCTTTTTTGTCTGGGTGCCACATATATCAGGTCCAAACATTAAACTGCATGAAGACAAAGCAAAAAACTGCAAACCATCAGTTGACAGATTACAAAGAATCAAAGCATTGTAAATGAACAATCACACTCATATAAAATCTATACTATGGTTGAATATACTGGCATTATTCAACAGAAATTACTCCCCAATATATTGGCATAATCTTGCATGTCAAGCATCTGTCCCTCATTGCATCTCATAGCTTTTATTTACTACAATATATTCCCTGAACTGAATGTTCTCTTCAATTTTAATCACAGCACTACTTTTATCATTACATTAGTTAAGCTGCCCACACTGTTACAGCCGATTGATCCATATTGTTCTCTACTCAAGCAATCCTTATCGTTAGAAATGTCTAACATGGCGGGGATTCACTAGAGGATGTATTCCCCTGCCTCGACCCCTAATTGCCAACCTCATCCCTAAACATTGAGTCCCTGTCCCTGCTAGGATTACCCGGGTTTGGGGATTCTCCATCTCTGATTTTTTTTTATCATGTATTGATCCACTTTTACTATATAAATACATCAAATATATATATATTAATAATATATATTTTTATTTAATATAAATAATTTTCTAACTTTTAAAAATAGTTAAATAAAGATTGTTTTTTAAAATCCATGGGATCCACTCTCTAATCCCATTACTTATTCTCATAATCCCCAACCTAAATTTTTTATATATCAACATATATCTCTACTAATGATTTAAAAATTAAGATAAATCATTTAAAAGGTTTATAAAAAAATAAAATACAGATAATATAAGTCTAGTGTTTCATTTGGCCTATCTTTTTCTTTAATAATACTTATTCAATCATTAGTAAGTTGATGGTTAAATAAACATACAGATTTTCTTTTTTTACTTTTTATTTAGATATTTATAATATTATAATTATATATATATATATAGTCTATATTTCGCTCACGGGCAGGATAACCCATTCCTTCAATTTTAGCCCCAGCTCCAATCCGGCGCAGAGAATCAGGTTCCTATCGGGTTCGAGGGCAAATTAACAACCATACTTATTGTCCAGGAGTAACATTCTACAAAAGCTAAAGAGGCATTTTCTAGAGCAACATAGTGGAAACTATACTATTCATGGTCCATGTTGTTGGATTAAACCAAAACTAAGAACAAACTTTAAACAGGCAGACCCAATGGATAAATAACCAGAATTTTGTAATCAGATGCAAATTAAAAACTTAAGATCTCTCACATAGTCACATTCACATCTAAGAGATTGTATTTGACTGCCATAAGAAAACATGATTCTATTTGAAAAAATGGTTAGGTCAGATAATTACTAGATTGAAGCAAGGAGAGTAAAGCTTCATCAACATCATTACTTTATAAAACTACAAGCTAGCATGCAACAATCAAGTTCACCTAGAGGCATTATAATCCATATCAATAACATATAAATATAACGATGTTACAAACCTGTATGGAGTATCACCACCAAATTTCTTCTGATTAACATAACCAGACATAAGTTTGATGTAACCACCACCGCACTCTATATCCTGCTCAAATTTTATTGAGTATTGCACCACCAATGTCCTATTCTTGTTGCTGAATTCCGGAATTTTAGCACTTATGGCAAAATGCCGAGCATCAGGATATGTCTGGATGCCTGAAAGATTTTCTCCCAAGAAACAACCAAGGGCATAAGTCCCTCAAAAATCAAACTACAAGTCATATAATAAACTGGTGATATATAAATCATTAGGATAGTGTTCAGCACATACCTTTATCATCTGGATCAGCTGCCCATTTTCCTGCTGTATGCTTAAAGGTCCCTGCTTTGCCTTCACTCTTCTTCCAGTCTGATATTACCCATCTGCTTTGCCAACCATCTTTTATTTTTTTCAAGAAAAACAAAAGATTTAGAGAAAAAATAATAACAATAATAAACCCTACAAACAAAATCATTATAACTGTTCTAAATCATAGCAAACCAAAAGCATCCATTTTTATCAATTCCATTTTAGCAACAAGCCCAATCAGAACAAAATCTCAACAATCACAATTAATTCCCAAAAAAGTAACCTCATAAATTCCCATAACGATGAAGGCACTTAGTAATCATTCCTTTCTAGGGTTGAATTAGCGAAACATCACTAAAAACTAAAAATTCTTAAAAGGCAACCATCCCAAGCTAAAAACACCTAAAAATGCATTATAAATCAACGAAAAAAACACGATTCCGATCAAAATGAAAACAAACACACACACACACACACACACACACATATATATATACATAAAATCCTGATCACAATTCACAAACAACCCTTCTCCGAATCAATACAACCAATAAATGGCACCAATAAATCAGCTCAAAACCCACTAAAAATTCCAAAAATAGGATAAAAGCAAACAGCAAATCAAACGAATGGATCAGAGCTGGAGATACCTTCAAACCGCTCTTCAAAGATGACCTCCGAGGCTGAGCCACTGAAGCAGAGACCAAGCACGAAGACCAGAAGCCAGAGCTTGCGCTGAAGCTTCAACCGAGAATGAAAACCTAGGGCACCATCCGCCATCTCCGGCCACCCACAGTGAAGCTCAGCTCCACTCTCTCGCACTTTATAAAAAGGGCCACCATGAAAAAGTCCTTGAACATACTCTAAATTACATTAATACCCTTATTCTTTTTTTAATTAATTTCTATTGAGTGGCATATATGTAATTTATGTGTACGTATAGGAGTACTATGGGAACTCTTGGATTCCCCATCACGGCCATAGTCATATGAAAAGTCTTCGTATTAGATAAAGATAAAATTACATATAAGTCCCTTGTTTTTTTTAATGGAATTTGTTTATTTTATTATTATTATTATTATTATATTATTATTATTATTTGATAAAATGGACAAACAGCACCCTAGAGTGCATGCGGAGAACCTTGGTGCTACTAGACTAACACGTTTAGTTACTTTATTTATATATATTTAAGATATTTATTTATTTACCTGATTTAATTCATAAAAATTTATATTTATTATCATTACAGTAATAGTTGAGCAGGCACTTAACTCTAATGCGAAAAATTAAGAGTTCAATTCTTTTTCTAGACATGGTTGTAGTGTAATAATAAAAAGTGTGTATGTGGGCTAGTTTATCCATGATATAAAAAAATTATTTATAAATTTAAATTAAAAAAACTAAAATTAATTAATTATATGTTATTTTTTCCATATATTTATTTGGAGGAATTGAAGTGCAGTTGGTGGAGGACATGGAAGTCATCGTTGACTTGGAAAAAATGAACAAATTTTCGCATCGATTGTGTTGGCTCTAGCCAATTAGAAATTGACACGTAGGCAAGAGTGTGAAACCAAGTCCAATTTAGGGGTGGACGGAGACCGTTGCTTCGTTTTGTCCTAAAAGACTTTTAACACTTTTTCTATGTTTATTTTGTTTTATTTTATCATTTTTTATTATTTTTATCCTTTATGTTCTGATAAAATAAATAGATGGTTGATTAAGTAGGAATTAATGGGTCATTAGTAAAAATTAAGGGACGAGATAATTAGCTAACAAAATTCTGTTTTAAAACACTTACAAACTCTAGCTTTACTTGAGTTGAAACTAAGAAAATTTTCATATTTGGTAATATAAAAGTTGTAAACATTAGAATTGGATTGGGCCAGACCCGCTATAAGAACTGGGCCGAACCCAAATTCCTTTATAATCAAACTTAAGTCCAAAAAATATATTTTTTTTTAATAAAATTAGTTTCACATTGAATAATACATAAAGATGTCCCCTACTTATATATTTCTTTTGCCTTTTATCTTGAAAAAAAAATTTTGGGTCATGCTAAAAATTTTAGGAGGTCACTGTACTATAACCATTTTTTACTTTGCTGACTGAATTTCAATTTGTTTCTTTTCGGTCATTTTACACTGATTTTCTTTCATTGAGAGGTCATTTATAAAAATTCAGTCAAAAAAACTGAGTTGCCCACCGAAATTGGCTGAGTTGGCTTGGACACGTCATCAAGCCAACTCACCTGATTCAGCCAATTCCGGTAGCCAGTTTAGTTTTTTTAATTGAATTTTTATGGGTGACCTTCCAGTGAAAGAAAATCAGTGTAGGATGACTAAAAAGAAACAAATTGAAATTCAATGAATAAAGTGAAAAATGATTATAGTACGGTGACCTCTTAAAATTTTTACTCGCCACAACACAAGGGATGACGCATGTGGTGATGGTCCTTACAGCGTTAGCGGTCTATGCTTCATTTTCATTTTCATTTTAATATAGTCTTTAGCTTTTTTTTTTTTTTTTTTTTTTATGCTGAAAACTTTAACAACCATGACCTCTTTTACTTTTTTTTATCTAAGTTCTCTTCTTATATACTTTGGTCAATATTGGCACAACTTTTTGACTGTGTTAGGCGGGAAGATTCTATGCTTGGGTTAGTAATACTTCAACAACAGAGGGATACAAGAAATCCTTGCACAATGGAGATGAAATCAGTTTTAGAATAGTGGTTAAGACACCTGATCCCAGACTTTGAAGGCTTTATTTATATTTGCTATTTTTATTAAATTAATTGCATGCTATTGGAACTTATAATCCAACATATATATTGATGTCATATATTTTCATTGGAGTATCAATCAATCTGATATATATATATATAGAATCACTGGTCTCATTTTCTATTCAATCACATGAATGGCAGACCATTATTAAGTTTGGCAAGTTATTATGCTCTGGTGATGTGTCAACACTAACAACAACATCAGTAAGGCATTAAGTCCTTTTTAGGGCCTACTACATTGATCTTTCTTTTATGAAGTTGCTCTATCTAGGTAAAAAGATTAAATCAATTACAGTTTTAATACATCGTTTATAAAGTTTAACTAAGCATTTTTGTAGATCTACTATATTTTTTTATTTATGATCCTCAACTGGAAGAATTTTTATTTTTTTATAGCGATAAAAATTAATTGCCTAAAGAATATCTATACCATTGAAGGTGTTTTTTTTTTAACTTCTCCATAATATGCGTCATTTTTTACTTTATTTCAGCCACATTCATTTTTTAATTAGTCATTTTTTAATAATACTCAACATTTATCTTGACATTTTCATTTCAATTATGTCTCTTTATTGAGCATTTTGTTTTTTAATTGTTTAATATTCTGATATGTATGAAACAAAATGAACATGAATCTTCACCGAATATATTAATGAAATGTGTTATATTATAAAAATTCTAGTATTATGATATTTTTCATTACAAATTACAACAATTTTATATAAAGTGGCATATTACAATTATATATTTTTAAATTTTGATAATTTGATACATTTGTTTCATTAAAAGTCAGACCCATCTCAAAATGGTTCGCACCTCTTTATAATAATGATAAAAATAAAAGATGTAGCTATGTGTTTGATGTATTTAATTATTTTAAAAATTTTACACTAGAGAAGTTGAAAAAGCAAGAAAAAACTTGTTCCAAGAATATTCAAACTACAAACAATTTTGGACTTAAAAAAAATATTAATAAATAAATAAATAATCCAAATAAACTAAAACTTATAAATATATATACACACATTAATAAGCATTTAAGGTTTTTTTATTATTTTTTTAATTTAATTACCAAAATGGGCATGTCCATAAATTTTTTTAATAATAATTTTTTTTGAACCGTGATGCCCACAAACTTTTTAAATAAAAAAACAATTTTATATTCAAATCCTTATAATTTCATAATATTTTTTTATAACATATTTTTTTTCTGCTTCTACTTCATATTTTACTTGTTTTTTTACACTCGTTCAAAATGTTTTTAATAGTAAATAATATTTTTTTTTATTAAAGGAAAAAAAAAGGTGATCACTAATTTAATTCTAAATCAAATTCATTGATATATTATCATTTCAACCCTCTTACCAGACAATCAGGCATCTTCTCAAATTTTTTAATGCATTTCTTAAAAGTAATTTTTTTTCGGTTGGGTTAAAGAGTGTTAATTACTATCCGCCATCAGATTATAATATCTTTTGAAAAAATAATTTATATTAGTTTTTAATGAAATGAGGAAAAATTATACATGTTATTTAAATTTATGCCCTTTTATTTTGGTTTAGTACATATTAATAATAATTTTATTTTTGTAATAAATGAAAACATTTTGTAAAAGTTTATATTTTAAAATTATAATTTAATTCTATAATTTTAAGAGTTCGGTTGTTGGGTGCTCATTGATGGCACTTGTTTATACATGGATGAACTTATTCGTTATACTACTTTTCTAATGCATCAAAAAATAAAATAAAATAAAATAAATAGAACAAAGAGATAGTTTAAAGAAGCACTTACACAAATATAACGTGTTGTATTAGGCCATCTCCAACCCAAAACTCTATATTTGATACTTTAGTACTCAAAAATACAGCTTCTACAGTGAAAGCTTCTACAACCACTATCTCTATTTTAACTCTAAAATAGAATATTCTAAAAAATATTCTCCTCATTTCACAATTTATATATTCACACTATCAACAAATTTAATTATTTTTAAATCTTTTTCACTTTTAACCATTAAATTTAAATATTATATTATTTAAAATATAGTTTTATTTTTTATATTTATTATAAATATTTATTAAATATAAAAGAAAATCTGATTGATAAAAAAAATACAAATTCAACGAAAGTGGCGATAACATGTCAGATTATTAGCTCCATCTACTTCAGATTTGGGTGTTGTCGTTTCTTTTCTTTTTTGGTATAGATGATAATATATGTTTTATAATTATTTTCTATGTTTTTATTTTATCATCCATGTAATTTTTGTTAATTTTAATAAATTTATATTGCTGTAAATTATTTTCTTTAATTTTATATTTGTTATTAATTGAAAATTATAAACTTAAATTATAAGTTATCAATTTAATTAAAATATAAAATTATAAATATAATTTTTTGAAAAATAAAAAACAGAATATAAAAAAAACAGAAAATCAAAACAGAAAAGCAAAGAAAATTAAAACAGAAATAAAAAAAATGGAAAAAGTAAAATAACGCTGCTACAGTGGCGCGCAATATCCTGCGCGCCACTGTAGCAGGAATTAAATTTGACGCAGGGGATTGCGCAGGTTGACGCGCCCTGCGCCAAATTTAAATGCTTTTCTTCATTTTTGAAGAAGGGTTGGAGATGCCCTTAGAGCAAATAACTTTACATCTTCAACATTAATTGAACCATGCAAGACGCTATAAAATATATTATTTACTAATGATTTAATCCATCGATAATTTAACTTGTTTCCAATCTGCACTTCTAAAATCACCCAACTATTAAATTTATGCATTTTATATCCAATTTTAAATATTAAATTGAAATTAATATTAGTTACCACCTCACGATTAAGGGAACGCCTTCGTGGGAAAAGTTTGATCCCCTTTCAATGCTGAGTTGAGGTGTCATATAATCAAAATAATAATAATAATAATAATAATTTCATTTAAATCAAAATGTAAATTATTATAATTTTTAAATTGAAATTAATATAAATTTATTTTAATATTTATAAATTTTTAAAAAAATTGCTTATAAACCCTTCAAAAGTTTTATAATTGCATATTTACTCTCAGAAAAAAAACATAATTGTATAAATACCCCTAAAAAATATAGCTAATTGCAGATATGACCCTACCTTTATTAACTATAGTTATAACTTAGATTAAGATATACAAAAGGTCCAAAATAACTTTTGGAAATGGTCATTTTACAATAAATTTTTTTCAAAGGTATATATGCAAAGGATATAATGATCATTTTATATATTTAATATTTATTAACTTTTTTAGCAAATTTAAACTCCAAGAGTATATACGTAATTATATGTATTATTCAGGGTTATGTATGCAATTATCTTTTATTCAGAAGTAAATATATAATTTTAAAATTATTTAGCGGTACATCTGCGAAAACCCCTAAATTTTTTTGGGTTGAAATTAACATCCCTGGGTCTTACTTCTAGTTCAGCCACCGGTGACTCATCTGGTTGGAAATTAATATAGTTTTTTTTTTTCCACTGTAATCGAACCCTGTCAGGAATATTTAAAATAAAAAAAATTAAAGTGTGATGCATGATAAGTCCTCATCTTATAATTAAACAACCATTGAATAGTAAGTTAGACTTCATCATTCAATAAAACAAATTAATCGGACCTTGAACAACCACAAAAGATCACATCCATATATTAAAATCATCTGCTGATTCAATCAATCCAATTTATTATCAAATAAACTGTCAAACTTTGATAACTAACTATTTATTTAAACCCACTAATAACAAAAACATTTTTTAAAAAAAAATTATATATAACACCTATAAATTTTTTTTTTAATAAAACGTAGGCTAACAAAAACATTTTTTTTTAAAAAAATTATATATAACACCTATAAATTTTTTTTTAATAAAACGTAGGCAAGCACGGCAAAAATATGGACAGACCTGAAGTAAATCCTCCGGTTCATTTTAACCACCCAATTTTTTTTTTTAAAATAATAAAACAAACTTTATTTTTCAATTATTAAAATGAACTTTTGACTAAAAAAATGATGAAATTTCTTATTGGTTTGGTGCATCTTTTGCACGAGAACCTTATCATAAGTTCACACCATTTTTTATGCTACATTATTTGTGAAAACATTTTTTAATTATTTTAAAAAAATAAGTCTATGGTCAATAACGTGAGATAAACATATGTATATATATACAGTTTGGTGACGGTCTAAGTTGAATAATTAAATAACAACAAAGACAAAGAATAGTTCAGTCAAATATTCAATCTGTAAACTTTCAGGGACTTTTAAAAAACTTTCCAACTTCCAGGGACTTAAAGTAAATTCCAGAGTTTAAAAATTCCCGGCATCTTTCTAGAGACAACCGTGCTTGACAAGTCGTCAGCTATCTCCGTCCATCAATCTGAGCCGTTAAAATCACTTTAAGATTCCCGCGAAATCTAATCCCGAGGCATTCGTTGATGTCATCCCTCTCTCGTTCTCCTCGCCGGTCCAACGTTCAACAATGGTGGTCTCTTTCTCTCTCTCTCTCGCTTTCTCGCTTTCTCTCTTTCTCTGATCGCGAGCTCTATATAGGGAGTGGTGGGAGTGGGAGGAGGTATTGAAGCATTGGAGGTTCAGAATAAGGGAGAAGATGTGGGGTTTGTTCGCACTTGGGTTTGTGATCTTTGTCTTCTTGGCTATTCTTGTGAGAATCGTGAGATTTGCCCTTGCTGATGGTGATTACTTTGATTACATCCATTTGTTTTTTGTTTTTAATGTTGATTTTATAGAAAAGATGTGATTTTTTATTGGGTTTAATGGGTGTTTTGTTGATTTGGGGATTTGTAGCTGATTTAACGTTGCTGTCGAAAGGGGGACCCAAGAGATCGGAAGTTGAAGGCAAGGTGAGTTTAGAGGATTTTCTTCTTTTCTTTGAAATCTTGAACTATTTTTTGTGGATTTTGATTGGAAGTTGGTGAATTTTGATTTGCAGGTTGCTTGGATTACAGGTGGAAGCAAGGGAATTGGTGAGATTTTTTTTCTAGGGTTTATTTGTTACTGCTTGTTCATGAACTGGATTGCAAGCTTTTCTCTGTTTGGTTTGATTATATGAAGGAATTGATTATTTATAGATGTTTTTTATGAACTAGATTGAAAAGTTCTTCTCGTCGTTGGATAAATCTAACTCTTTTCATAATTATGCTCTTTATGGTCGGTCTCTCTTTGTATTTCTGTGTGTTTTGGAGTAGATAAACAATTCCGAATACTGAATATACTTATATACAGGATGTTTGAAAGCTGAAATATATAACTATGATAAACTATATAAGTGTAACTTCATGGTGGATCCTCAGGAAAGGAGCTTGCAAGACAGTTTGTAGGACTAGGAGCCAAGGTGATAATTTCTGCTAGAAATTTGACAGATTTGGGAAATGCCAAAACCGAAATCCTTGGTAAGTATCTTTTATACGTTGGAGGCAGTTGTATGACAAGTGTAATAATGAATCAATCGGTTCTTTGTTTATCGATGTTCATTTGAACAGATAATTATCCAAATGCTGAAGTTGAAATTTTGCCATTGGATGTAATGGCTGATGAGGAAATCCTTAGAGAAGCTGTTAAGAAGGCGGAATCCTTCTTTTCTGGTGCTGGTGTTTATTACATGGTCCACAATGCAGGCGATGATCCTCCTGTATGCATTCTTAAGTTTTTCCCTTTACTCTCATTTCGTGAATTATGTTCTAAAGTTTATCGGCTTAAGTTTTTCTCTTTGTTTACAGCCAAAACGAGCTGCAGAAATAACATGGGAAGGTGCCCTGGTATATGAACTCTCTGAAATTTATACCATAACATTCTTTTGAACTGAAAGTTCATAAATTAGATATGTTCTCGTTTATTTTCGCAGACTACTATTAAAACAAATGTCCTTGGTACAATAAATCTCACTAGGCTTATTGTTCCATTCATGATTAAAAGAGGACGAGGACATTTCGTTGTGGTAAGTTAAAGAAGAATATCAATTGATATTTTCCTTATTTAAAGAATGAAACAGATACTGACGATTGAAGTTTAATGTTACTTGCAGATAGGCAGCACTGCAGGAAAATGCCCTGCACCTAGTCAAAGTGTGTATTCAGCCTCCAAATTTGCTCTAAATGGGTACTTCCACACTTTGCGTTCAGAGGTATCGATCACTCTATGTATTCATTATATCAACTTAGTCTTTATGTTAATAATGCAAGCATTGATCAACCTCTATACACTGCTCTCTTAATGCAGCTGATTCAGGAAGGCATCAATGTCACCGTTGTTTGTCCTGGGCCAATCGCCTCGAAGCCAGTAGCTTATGGAAATAATGATGCAGAGGTATCTACTTCACCTTTCTCTTCAACTCCCAAATCAAGAAATTTTGATTTAGTTTGATCATTTGATCAAGTTTTGTATCATAAGTAGAAATTGTAATTCAAAACTATGTTATCCTCTTAATTACGCCCGGAGAATTCTGCTTGACTGAATGTTTCATTATAGGAACCTATGCAAACAGACCGATGTGTTCATCTAACCATCACCGCAGCAACTCATAAGCTGAAGGAAGTTTGGATTTCAAACCAGGTTATTCTCTTCAAACAAAAACTTTTTGAAAATTTTCATACTAATTTAGCATTACAAGCATCTGATACATTCATACATAATTTCTTATACTTTTGGAACTATGTATTTTTCCTCAGCCTGTGCTATTAGTGATGTACCTCACTCAATACATGCCGATGCTTGGTTATTGGTTCATGGACAAGGTATCATCGCCAATCTTTTATAAAATTAAATGTATCATCGATGACTTCAGTTATTGTCATGTTCGGCCGACATAAAAAATTATTGTAACTATACATCGATGATGGTTCACGGTTTTCTTGATCTTGTAGATCGGCAGTAACCGCGTGGAAGCCTCGCAGGGCGACTCGAACACTTCTCTTATGACAATGCTCTTCGGCAAAAAAGAGGAAAAAACCGGGAAATCAGCACCTTTGCTGCAATAGATTTTGTGAATGTATTTGCAAATCCATCTTATGGATTATCTTCATCTCAGTATCTTTTTTTTATACCTTGTTTTAATAAGAACACGAGGATAGTTGTCTGGCCTATAATAAATTTTGGTTTGATATCGAACTCTTTGTACATTTCCATCTTGTTCATTTTTTGTCTTTGTATTTACCATTGATATTATCACATATAATTAGTTAATAATTAATACACTAAAATGAAGAAAAATAGATCAAATGCTCAGTCAACTTCATGAATGCAAGACTAACAGATCACTCAAGCAATCCTGAGCACATTCCAGATCAGGAGTAATTTATTCCCCGCTGACTGGGCAAACCTGTAAGTCCTGTAGGAGATCTTCGCTTGTCCAGCCTCCACTTCTCTTCAGCTGTGTATCTCCCTCACCCCTGGTGAGATCGTCAGTTTGTTTACTTTTTTTTGTTGTTTATTTTCTCTGTTAAGTCAGTTCTGTTTCTGAATTTTTTTTTCTTTCAATAAATTGGTGGTTTATCCACTCTATTAAAAAAAATAAATAAATAAAGTAAACAATCAATCATCAAAGAAAAATTCCACACAACGTCAGAAATCTGAAGATATAAAACAGAGTGACATCACAAGATAGTTATAAATTAGCTTAGCATTGAATTGATATTTAACAAAGACCATGAAAGTGACAAATGTACTCTCAGTCAATGAAATATTAATGTAACTTGTATTTGGAAACAAAAGTCCAGTTGGAGGACTTGGTTAAGTCATGGTTGCCTTGGAAAAAAATGAAGGTAAAGTAGTCTAATTAGGGGGACGGAGACTGTTATTTCGTTTTGTTCTGAAAGACTTGGACTTGTTCTATATTTACTTTTATTTTTATTTTTATGATTTTTTGGGTTTTTTTGGATATATTTTTCTGATAAAATAATTAAATAATTTCTTAATTAGCAATAAAAAAAATGGAGGGATTAAATAATTAAGTGAAACTTTTTTGATGTTTTGTTGGTTATTAACACTGCAATTAAATGTATTCTATGTTTAGAATTTGAGTGTTTTAAAAGGTTTAAATTTTAAAATAAAATAAAATAGTGGATTAAAAGAAACAAAATATAAATCATACAATATATAATAAATTATTATTTTAATGAATGAGCTACGGACAACAAAGAATTCAACGGTCCTGAGGTCATCTAGGAAATTAGTTATTTATATATAAATAATAATAATAAATATGCTTTTAAAATAATTTTGTGAATTGTAAAAAATTAGTGTAGTTTTTTTTCCTTAAATTTATATTTTTTTAAATCTAATTTTATCTAAACATCATAAAATAGAGTTATAACCCCATAAGTTTGTGTATCAATTAAAGTTTGATGATAAGTCTTACATCAGTTTGTCATAAAAAATTAAAAAAAAAAAGTTATTTTGTGCATAAAATTAATAGAAATCTTGTGACTTTGGTCTCATTCTTTTATTAAAATTTAGCTACTCAGAGTTATGGAATGAAATGAGATTTTAACCTGATATTCTCTTCTCTGTTTTAAAAGTATAAATAAAATAATAAAAAAAAGAGATAAGAAAACAAAGAAGACTAAGCTATAATACTAAAAACAATTACTGAATTATTGAATGATGCATATACTCAGTGGATTATTTCGAATTGGGAAAAGTAAAAAAAAAAAAAAAAAATTATACATCTATTCATACATTTCCAACGCATCGTAAATCACTTCATTTTTTTTTAATTTATTAATAGGCGATAAGTGCTCCCAGTCAAAGGATTTTTAAGAATAGTATTGAACCCGAATGTACTTTGTATGAATAGTTTATAAACAGTATTAGAGCCCTGGTGAACAGTACGGAAACAGTACTACCGGCGGAAGAATTTGAACCCATGATCTCCCCATTTTGCACTTTGGTGTCATATCATTGGGCTATCAAATTAAAAGGGAGGTCATGAGTTCAAATTCATCTCCTGGTAGGCAATACTATTCTCCATACTATTCATGCATTGTTCATCCGAGACCTCCATGCTATTCATACACTGTTCATACATTGTTTATATACTATTTATGTAATATACATCCGGGTCCAGTACTATTTCTGTATTGTTTACCGCCTGGGTGTGGGTCCCCTGTGGGAGAAACAATGCTTTTATCCATCCAAAGTTACATGGTAGGGAGATTTTTCTGAGAGCTCTGTAAGTCACGATGCACTTTTTATACTTGTCTGTTTTTTTGGCAAATCTCTTAAGTGATGGACACTTGTCGCCTGTTAGTAAAAAAAAAAAAAATCATCGTTCAATAATTAATGAATGAAGACATAAAATTAAAAGAATAGAAAAGGCTTTCGCTTAACTCCACCGTTATATTGTTGTTTTCTCCTTTGCTTAAGCTTTTTTTAAACTTGATAATTGATTTTAGATTCTCGGATGCTCTCTCCCTCCAATAACCATTAACTTGATGCTATAGTTTTGAGTTCAAGTGGACATTGAAGCAAAAGTTCTTCGGATTTGTTTTGAGCAATCATTTGAGATCCAAATGAAGTGATTTTTGATATGTTGGAAATGTAAAAAAGAGATTGATAACTTTGTTATTTTTTTTCCTTAGATGAGCTGCTTAGGCACTAAGAAAAAAGGGGTGTGCACAAGTCTTAGCAGAACAAATGGGAGTGAAGCCCGTGCATATATAAACGCTGGGACCACCCGCACATAACCACTATTCATACTCCCGAAATGTGCTATCACCCAAGATTTAAACTCTCACCACTTATGAAGTGTTCTATTGGAGACTCTACTACTAATAAACCACTTGATCATCGGAAACTTTGTTATTGATGACTTCACAAATTTAAACTGATCCAATGAATAAATCCCCTGACAATTCAGCATATGCTTTTAAAATCATAGCTCAGTCTTTTTTTTTTTTCTTCCTTATTTTTTTTAATCATATATTATGTACACATTCAAAATAGCAAAAAAATATTAAATTGAAGTATTAATTCATTTGATAACTCTTAATCACTAAATTCTAATAAAACCTAAGATAAAAACGTTAAAAATATGATTTATTTAGTTTATGCACAAAAGTATCTTATTTGTCTATCATAAACTAATTTAAAATTGAGAATTAAACTCTAATTGATCTACAAATTGATAAGATTATAGCTCTACACTATGAAATTTTCATTTATTTATCTAGAAAATAAGAAAAACTTTCATAGTTATTAACAATAAAGCTTATATCTATTGTTTAAAACTTTAAAGTTACAAACTACAATAACATATATTATTTATTTTATTTTAAATGACTTTATATATTTGGGTTATGGGGCACTAGGCCCAAAATCAAGGTGGTGCTAACTTTAATTTGAAAAAAAATTATAATAATTAATATTTCAAAAAATATACCATGATTATCAGTATGAGATGGGAGTTGAATTATTCGGTTAAATCCAATCTAGTTTTGATTTAAATATGAAAATTTTTTATATTAATTCAAACTAAAAAATAATAATTAATATTTTAAAAATATATAATATACATACAACTAACAACTATCACTATTAGGTAAACATTGAATCATTCGACCAAATACAATCTAATTTTAATTAGTTCAATAGGACGCCTTGCGAGATCATGACATTCAGTAAAATCAAAATTTATTCTAAAGTTGTTTTTCAGAATTTGAAGATTTTATAAAAAACAAATCATAAGAATAAATTTCTAATAAAGTGAATAGCTTGTTACAATAGAATCTATACAAAAATTCACATAATATGCAAAATTATATTAAATTTAAATTTAAATATAATATATATAATTATAAATTAATATATTATATGTACTGTGTTATATATATATATATATATATATATATATATATATATATATATATATATATATATATATATATATACGTATAAGATGGTGGCTGGATGTACTCTCCTTCTCACCAAGTGATTTTTCCTCCTCACTAATTAAAAATAAGTAATTTATTTATTTCAAAAATTTTACATCAAAAAGAGTTTGGTAGTAAAATTTCAAACTATAAACAATTTCACACTCCATAAAAATCCAAATAAACTAAAACATATTGATAAATAAAAATTCCTAATATTTTTTTAAAAAAAATAACCATATTGACATCAGGTCAAAAAGAATAAAATAAAAAACTTTTTTGACTGTCTAAGTTGAATAACTAAAGAACAACCAATAAAAAAAAAAAAAAAAGCAGTCCGGTCAAAAAAACAGAGTCACTAATGAGAAAATATGGAAATTTTCAGGGGTCATTAAAACAATTTCTAAACTTCAAGGGACTCAAGTGCAAATTTCCAAACATTTGAAATTCCCGGGAGTCTCCCCGGCCATCGACGTGTTTGACCTGACATCAGCTATCGTTGTCCGTCAATCTGAACCGTTAAAATCGCTATAAGATTCCCACGAGATCTAATCCCGAGGCATTCCCTGGTTGGTTTCCTCTTTGTCATCGTTCCAAGGTTCAACAGTGGAGGCCATGCTCCCACGTCATCTCTCTCTCTCTCTCTCTCTCTCTCTCTCTCTCTCTCTCTAATGGCGAGCTCTATATAGTGACTAGTGGTGGTGGGAGTGGGATTGAAGTCATTGAAGCATTGGAGGTCCAAAACAGGGGAGAAGATGTGGGATTTGATAGCACTTGGAGTTGTGATCTTTGTCTTCTTGGTTATTCTTGTGAGAATCGTGAGATTCGCCCTCGCTGATGGTGATTCCTCTCATTCCACCCATTTTTGTTTTGTTTTGTTTTGTTTTTATTGTTAATTTTATGGAAAAGATGCGATTTTTGTTTGATTTTAATGGGTGTTTGTTGATTTGGGGATTTTTTGTAGCTGATTTAACATTGCTCTCCAAACGGGGACCCAAGAGATCGGAAGTTGAAGGCAAGGTGAGTTTAGAGGATTTTCTTCTTTTCTTTGAAATCTTGAACTCTTTTTTAGAGGGATTTTTTTTTTGTGGATTTTTTATTGGAAGTTGGTGAAATTTGATTTACAGGTTGCTTGGATTACAGGAGGAAGCAAGGGAATTGGTGAGTTTTTGTTTGATTAAATTATGGACGTTTGTTTTTGAATTGGATTGAAAAGTTTTTCTCACTGTGTGCTCAATATTTCTAATTCTTTTCATGATTATTAATTCCATATCAATTGCATTGAATCATTTATCATAGTTATGCTCTTTATGATCTATCTCTTTGTTTTTTTTTTCTGTGTTTTGGAGAGTATATGGATGGGCAGTGTCGAATACCGAATGTATATGATGTAAGAAAGCTTAAAAATGGATAACCATGATACTTATAACTTCATTGTGGAGCTTTTAGGAAAGGAGCTTGCTAGACAGTTTGTAGAGCTAGGAGCCAAGGTGATAATTTCTGCGAGAAATGTAGTAGACTTGGAGAAAGTCAAAGCCGAACTCCTTGGTAAGGATGTTTGATATGTTGTGAGGCACTTGAATGGATAGTATTTTGTGTGTGTAATGAATCAATCGGTTCTTTGTTTTCCGATGTTGTTTGGAACAGGTAAATATCCCAATGCTGAAGTTGAAGTTTTGCCGTTCGATTTAACATCAGATGAAGAGTTCCTTAGAGAAGCTGTTAAGAAGTCGGAGTCCTTCTTTTCTGGTGCCGGTGTTTATTACATGGTCCACAATGCAGGCGATGATCCTCTTGTAAGTACTCTTTTAGTTTTTTCCTTTTCCTCTCATTTCATGAATTATGTTCTAAGCTTTAAAGTTTATTGGCTTAAGTTTTCTGCTTTCTCTACAGCCAATACCAGCTCTGGAAATAACCAGCCAAACTATCCTGGTATCTGAAATTTATACCTTACCATTATTTGAAATCTAAAGTTCATAAATTTGATATGTTTAATTTTATTTACATAGACTATTATCAAAACAAATGTCCTGGGAACGATAAATCTCACTCGGCTTATTGCTCCATTTATGATTAAAAGGGGAGGAGGACATTTCATTGTGGTAAGTTACAAAAGAATTTCACTCGAAATTTTCCTTATTTAAAGAATGAAATAGATGTTCAAAACTGAAATTTAATGCTAACCTGCAGATGAGCAGTACTGCAGGAAAATGCCCTGTACCAGGTCAAACTGTGGGTTCAGCCTCCAAATTCGCTCTAAATGGGTACTTCCACACTTTGCGTTCAGAGGTATCGATCACTCTATGTATTCATTACATGCACTTATTCTTTGTGTTAATGATGCAAAGCATTGATCAACCTCTATACACCCATCTCTTTGTGTAGCTAATTCAGAAAGGCATCGATGTCACTGTTGTTTGTCCCGGGCCAATAGCCACGAAGCCACTGTTTAAGGGAACTAATTCTGCAGAGGTATCTACTTTGCCTTTCTCTTGAACTCTCTGATCAAGATATTTTGATTTAGTAAGGTGATCATCGATTGTAGAAATCGTAATTCAAAATTATGTCATAGTATTAATTCTTCTACTTTTATTATCAGCATATTCCTAGCATAAATTACAATGGATAATTCTACTTAATTGAATGTTTCATTGTAGAAACCTGTGACAACAGACCGATGTGTTCATCTAATCATCACCGCAGCAACTCACAAGCTGAAGGAAGTTTGGATTGCAAACCAGGTTATTATTCTCTTCAAACCAAAGACATTTAAAAATTCTATATTAATTTAGAATTGCTAGCATCTGATTCATTTATGCAAAATTTGTAATACTTTTGCAACTATTTTTTTTCTGGCAGCCTGTGCTATCAGTAATGTACCTCACTCAGTACATGCCAACTCTTGGCTTGTGGTTCCTTGACAAGGTACTGTTTCTTAGTAATCAAATTTTTATGCATTGTTGCCTATTGCATTTTGTCACCAATTTTTTATAAAACGGAATGTAGCCTAAAAATGACTTCAGTTATTTTCATGTCTGGTGTTTTCTTGATCTTGTAGATTGGCAGCAACCGTGTGGAATTCGCACAGACTGGAGGGAACATTTCTCTCATGACATTGCTCTTCGGCAAAACGAAAGAAAAAACAGGGTAATCATCAGCACCTCTGCTGAAATTGATTTTGTGAATGTATATGTAATTCCACATAATGGATAATCTCTATGCCAGTATCTTTTTTTTTTAATCTTGTTTTAATAAGAAGATGAGGATGGTAGTCTCCCATATGTATGCCATCAATAAGAAACATGAGAATGGTTTATAATTTTGGTGTTGGTTTTGCACCATTTTATATGCTGTATTATCCAGAATGTCTATGTTTGCAAGGTTATCTTTGTACATTCGCATATTGTTCAATTTTTTTTAGATGTTACAAGAACTACATGACCAGTCAAAACTTGCCTGCTTGTGTGGACTTTGTACATGATCAAACAAAGAAATAACCCTGATATGATTCCCCAGAAAAATAAGATCATGATGGATTTATCAGTGCATAACCATTTTGCAAAGGAAATTAGAGAGATTGAAACGGTTTAGAGTTCGAAATCTACTCAAATTGATTGCTAATGTCACCAAAAATCTGGTAATGCAAAACATCGTTGCAATACAAAATAAGAGGGTAATCTCAAGACCTAAAGCACAAAATAGAACACATTATGCTGCTAAAACCGAAATAACAAGCTGCAAGACGTCTTGGAAATGCTTAATTAATAAATAATCAGCAATTTCCTTCTTCACAGATCTTGAACACTCAAACCTGCACATAAAGCAGAAAAATAAATAAAGAAAACAATCAACACTCAAAGAAAGATTCCACACAACATCAGAAATATTGCAAAAGAGAGTATTAAATTACCAAGAAAATGGAAATAAGACAGACAGTAACATAATAAGACGGTCATAAAGGGATCAACTCACCACCCTTCAATGCATTCATGAATCAGCATTTGGCTTGACAAGCTACTATATCAATTGCCCTATGTTCAAACTAAATAGTGCTTGGTGCAACCCTGTATTTGCCTTGACTCTACTACATGATGTAAAAATTATCTTTAAGCATTACTTCCGTGCTATTACATCACATAAAGGGATTCACAAGTTTGAAATTGTTATTCAACAAACACCACAAAAATGGCATAAGTGCCCTAAATTGATGAGACCAAATCCAGAGAATCTATGTATAGCAGGTACTAAAGTCTGAAAACTGCCAAAGTTTTAAATTTTAATCTCTCACCAGAATGGAAAGCAACCATACATGATGTAATGCAATATTTAGGTGTGAGAGAAGAAAACAAAAACTAAGTGAAAACATGCCAGCATAGAAGGTACTGACCAGGAGGAAGAGACTGCTTCAACTTGTCAGCCTTCTCTGGATCAAACACACAAAGGGTGTACAGATATTTGGAGCATCGAACCTTGAACTTGACCACATCTTTGCTCCTCTTGATCTTTACTGAGCGAGCATCTTTCCTTCTTGCTGTGAGAAGGAAATCCTTGATCTCATGTATCTGCTTCGGCTGAACAACAAACATAGATATTTAACAATAACACTTTATATATCAACCCATAACGGCACCCAAAGAAAACAAATCCTAACATAACCTTGCTCAAGGACATTCAAAAAAGGAATGCACAAATAACATTATCTTTAGAAATCTATTCCATTGATCTTCAAATAGTCCATGAAATACCCGCAATTTGCACAAAATATAGATATCTAACCCAAACATAAACCTAGTCTTAGTACATCGCAGAAAGGAGTGCATGAAAAGAAATTTTCTTCAGACATCCACCCAGTTGATTTTAAAACAGGCCATGCAATACCCACAATTTGCACAAATACAGAAATTTAACCAAAAACAAGAACTTTACATATCAGCAGGAAACACTAGACAAAGAAGACAAACACTGACATAAACCTAGCAGAAGGACATCCAAAAAAAAAGAAGAAAGCAAACGATCTTCAGAAATCAACTCCATTGATATTCAAACAGGTCATGCAACACCCACAATTAGCACAATAGACATTTAACAATATCAGCTAAAATCACAACCATAGAAAACAAACCCTAACCAAAACCTAGCCAAAGAACATCCGAACAATGAGAGCATGAAAAAAAAATTTCTTCGCAAAGCTACTAGATTGATCTTCAAACAGGCCATTAAATATCCGAAATTTATACAAACAACATATAAATTTCATCAATGTTCCATCAAACATGAACATTTCCATGATCATTTCCCCATCAATGCACTAACTACATAAAATCCACACATACACGACAGCAGTTCATGTGTCATGGAATCCATCCAACACTAATCCAGAGCAATTACCAGCAATTTAAAAAATGCTACATTTCATCATATTTTGCAATCAATTGCAGAGTTCAATACCAGAATTCACCAAAACAAACTGATAAAAAAACATCAAAATAAACACAGATCTAGCCTACACATACAAAATACAAAATGCAAACCAAAAAAACAACAATCGAGAAGATGAAAAGCGTACCATTTTGCTTGAGATCTCAGAGATGCCCGCTCGATTTCGATCAAACACTAATCCAGAAACCCTAGCTACGAGCGCCGGCTGAATTTTATACCCCCAATTGAAGAAGAAGAAGAGAATAGATAAAACCCTAATCTCGTCCAATTACATAAATACCCTTTATTGTTTATGAGTGGGGCTTTCTAGCCCAACCCAACAGGCCCATTCACCGCCATTTTCTAAGCCCAAGTTTTTTTTTTGTTTTTTTTATAAGTGAATAAATCATATTCATGTTAAAAATAAAGGTAAATCTTAATTTTTTTATTTATTTTTACTAGAAACAATTGGTAGCTTTACTTGCACTATATATTATATGATAAATTCTATTCAAATATTGAAGTATAAGTATCAGTCGATTTTGGATCTATAAAAAGATCTTTTAGATTAATAAAAAAGCAAATAGAGTGTTTGTGTGTATATATATATCTATAATTTTAAAATAATTTATACAAATATTGGTGTATTTTTTGTTAATGATTTTTTTTGTGCTATCATAAATTGAGTGTATTCAAAAATATAAATTAAAAAGTTTATCCTATAATTGTATTTTAGCTTATTGAATTAAGACTATGCATGAAAGGTGGCTATAAAGGCTTTTGGTTTAGTAGTATTAGCCCAATGTGAAAAGCACGCTTAATATCTAAGTTTGAAACATGTTGGATGTAATGGTGCAAATTACCAATGGTTGCAGCTATGAGAATGAACTTGCAACCCAATTAACGTGTCAACCCGATATCAGCGGAAAAAATAATGGTGGCCTTTCTATGCGCACGCACCACGCCCATGACTATTTAAGTATATATCACATTAGTAATATATATATATATATATATATATATATATATATATATATATATATATATATATATATATATATAAAATTAACTTTTATACAAATAAATATTAATTACTGTTTGCATTTGTAAAAAATTAAGCCATAAATAATAATTTTGATATACTAAATTATACTCTTGATCCCAAATAATTATTATTAAGATTTATGCATCTCGTTTTTGTCAATTTTGGGATGTATTTTATTTTAAGTGTGTATTGAAAGCAATCATCAGTGTAGGCTAATATGCTAGTTCAGACTCGTGATGAAAAAGCCCCACGTAATATTTTCTAAGTATGTTTGACTGAGAGTCATTAGATCAGTGTTGCTTCCTTATATTTGTTTTGCATTGTTTCGAATTGTTGTACATTATTTGTTACTATACATGAATTATCATAACTGTCAAAATGCAAATCCAACGGTTATTGTAGTGTCTCTAGATTTTAAATCTAGGAACATTCATAAATTCACAAATTGATATCCAAATTTTTGGACAAAGATATGTGGATCAAATCAATGGCACAATTAGACACATTATTCAACTTTCATATTTTTTGTATTTTGAATTATATCTTAAAAATCTTAAGAATTTTTATGCTAGACATAAACAACTACTTTGGTTGATCACCAACTATCATGATGTACAAAACAAATAAGAGACAATATATTTTAATCAATGTTAAAAAAAAACGCTAGACGCTAGTCGGGCGGTCAGCCACCTTCTAGCGCCCAGAGAGCCTAGGCGGAACCTAGGCGGGGCCTAAACGGTTTTACCCTTTTAGAAAAAATATATATTTATAATATAATTTTAATTCTATATAATACCCAAATAGACATTTATCAACAGCTAAATTGATGCATCAACAATCAAATAATAATACAAGAGCTTCTAGAATCCAAACAACTCTAAAACCCACATTATCATAAAAACAATTAAACATACATATAAAATTATTTATTTATTTATTTATTTATTTTTGCCAAAATAAAAGTGGGTAGGCTACTAAGAAAAACATAAGCATATAAAAATTTCGGCGAAGTAAGCGAAGACAAGGTTCGTTATACATAACATATTATTTATTATTTATGTGCTTAGAAATTAGAATTTTATTAAAAAAATTAAATAAAATAAATAATAATAAATAATAATAAATATTGGATGGATATACCCATAAGAAAAAACATAATTAAGTACAAATTCCACAAAACATTAATTTGGGGGGTTTTAAATTAGTTAAAAACATTTAATTTTAAATTTTTTTCCAAAAGCCGTCTAGTCGGCCGCCCAGGCCGCCTAGGCGGTTCCTGGGCGTCCGTTTTTTTTATGGAAAGCCTAGACCGATTTTTTCACCGTTTTTCGCAAAAACCGAGCGGCCTATCACCTTCCAGCGCCTAGGCGCCGCCTAGGCGACTGCCTAGGCCGATTTTTCGAACACTGATTTTAATAGCCACCAAATAACTTGAAACATGCATCCCCTAATTTTCTCAAATAATTATGGGGCCTTTAATATATATAATATTTGCTCGGTGTTTTTTTCTCCTTTCTTGTTGTCCTTTATTTCCATGTATAAGTACAAATTTAATTCTTATATATATATATATATATATATATATATATATTGATCATGTTAATTATAAATGTACTTAACTCACAGAGATTTTGTAAGATGAAGCTTTAGATTACTACTTGTTTTATCAACTTTTTTTTGTCAAGAAATATTGATTGTGAACAACTTGAAAAACTAGACAAATGCAAGCAACAATGAGCTCTAATTTATGATTTTGTTTTGAATTTGATGTGACTAAAAATTTACTATTTAATTGACTGTTTGAAGATCCTTAATCAAGATTCATAGGAAAGAGTATGCATGACTTGATCAAACATAGAGTTTCATATGTTAAATATGTAGAGACAAGTGATGATAGAGTCCAACCATTTTAAGGAAATGAGGACAATCAAATAGGTTTACTATTAGGTGTCCCACACTTCAATTAAATCATGGAATTTATTCAAATATGTTGAAAAACAAGAGGACAAGAAAGATAAAGAGATTGAAACACAATGAGACATTTGTAGGCATGTTAATGTTTTGTTGTTATTAGTTGAAAAAACATAGTGCTAATGTTATTATTATTATTTTAAAAAAGAAGATGAATAAAATCACTGATTTATTGTTAGTAGTGATCATGTATCAAAATACATCAATATATATGCATCAAAAGAGATTTATTAATGACAAATCCATCTAAATCCATCAAAAGGAAGCATTAACACAATAATTAAGAGGGTTTTATAATTCCAGAAATATAGAACACAGAATCTTTATTTGTAATATTTTATATATAGCAATTCTGATTAAATTTTTATTTAAATCAAGTTATTAAGATATTATAAATATAATAGTTTTATACACATTAAAGCGAGCAAGAGAAACCCATTTATCCTCATTATATGTGGATTTCAATTTGTTTAGTATTATCATAAGAAATAGAAGTATTTGGCATATGTTTTATTTTATTATTATATAAAAAAAATGAGGGAAAGTATTGTAACTCCAAATACTTGAACTTATAAACAAAAGATTTTATTTTTAAATGGATGCCAAGAGGCTAAAGATCATATTTGTTTTACGCTAAATTGACCATAAAACTAAATTGAGTAAATTTTTTGGTTTTCAAATCCGGTATTTTTAAATTTATTATGTGAATGTTATGTGAGAGATTTGTAGGTTGATTAGAATAGAGTGAAAATAATTGAAGTTGTTAGTGTAGGCGGAACTAACAAAGAGTTTATTAGAATATTTTTAATTTCAAAATTATTTAAATTTTTATAAAAATATTTTTATATATAAGAGGGTTCTTATAATTAGTAAAACCCGATGATCATTTAGTGGGCGTAACCTCACCCTAGGTGTCCATATCTTTTTATAAATATATCAAGCCATATACATGATTTTCAAATTTAGATTTACAATCTCTAATTAAACACGAAAATTTATAATCTAATGTTCTAGATACATTTGATAAAATATTAAATTTAACTCTCATGCATTCTCAAATATGAATATTTATAAATACACTCTAATGATCCGCTGTATTCTCAATTATATATAACCAAACCCTGAGTTAATGTATATGTAACTACACACAAGATTTTGATTGTTGTTTTGTGTTTGTCTTAAGAATAGGATGATGTTACATAAAGAAAAAGAAAGTGGTGTTTGAATAGTGAAAGAAGATGCACATTCTCAAGGAACACCAGAAGGAGCTAAGTCAATAGGATGTAAAAACTTGGGCCCATTTTAAAGGTAGCTTGGGCAAGAAAACAAGAAGTTATAGCCTATTTTTATTAAATCCAATCTCCCCACATAGACTTGTTCCCCACTTGATTTCTTGTGGGACACTATCATGTCAACAATATGTTTGGTTGTTCATACTTAGAAAAAGTGATTTATTTTGATGAATCATATTATTCAATTATAGTATGTTAGAATACCGAAAGTCCCCTGGCATTGTTCACATAACTATATATATATTATAAGATTTAGGGTTTAGGTTACAGACTGCATATTTATATATGCGTAGGGTATATGTAAAATGTCAAAACAAGGGTTTTGACAAAAAAGCGCTTGAGATATGTCAAGAGATGAGTAAATATGAAGATGCATCAGATACGGTGGCTTGAATGACTCATAAGGATAAATTTCTCTTGCCATGCACTCTCGAAAGAAGAAACCACTATCCTTCCTATAAGGAATCTATTGTTCATTTTGTAAGTTGAGAAATTTAAACTTGAATTTTCTCCAAACATAAAGCACTTAAAAACCAGTGGGATATATACTCTTGTTGTCAGAAAAATGATAAAGTGGATAAACTATTTTTTATACATAAAGTTGGATTTGAACACTTGACCTCCAATGTAAGATTTTCCAACTTTGATCGTTGAATTATGTCATTATTAAAAAACAAATAAAATGGGTAAACCACTATTTATGCATGAGGTGGAATTTAAATGCGCAACCTCACAAGTAAAATTCCCAACTTAAATATGTATTGTTGTTTCCTTTTCTCTAAAAATATGTATGTTTTTATCAAAATTTCTATATTTTAAGAGCTAGAAACATGATTATTCTTGTAAAAAATAAATATAACAATTAATTGGTAGAACTAGATTAGAGAAGAAAAAAAATCATAAGCGCTAGCTTTTAATTTTTAAAAACACATTCAAACAAACCATTGTTATCATATTTTTAATTAATAAAAAAATGTGTTCTTGAAATAACTTACTACTCTTATAATATATACATGTTTTTAATGAAAAAGATAAATAAACAATGATTCATTAGCATCATAATTCAAAAATTACAAGAGAGACCTGATTAACTCTTTATAATATGTAATTAAACTATATACATATGTTATTTGAAATTGTAATATATAAGTTAGCTAATAGTTAAGCGATGAGCCAAATTATTCTTAAAAAAAGAATATTAATTGTTTCGTTGCAATTGAACACATTCAAAACCACATATTAACAGCTATTCAATCTAGTGATGTACTAATAAGAAACAATTATAAACTAATATATGATTTGAACATAAAATGACTCATATTACACCCAATTATTCTATTATATTATTGAACTACGTAAGAAGTATACCATTATCTTTCTTTGTTAAGCAATTAAGAAATAATAAAAATTTTAACTTCATAAAAAAGAATGCTCTCATTCTCCATCCATCAACAATACAAGAGAAACTTCCTACAAATCTATGAATAAGTCCGAGATTAAGCATTTTCTTCAATTATATATATATATATATATATATATAACTTGGGCCTAGTACATGTTACTTGATCAACACCAACAAATACCCTACATTTGAATATACCAAACAACAAAGCAAACAAGCAAATTAATTAAACCAAGAAGAAGAAGAAGCAAACTAGATCACCACCCTTAACCTACCAAACCATAAACAAGAAAGATAAAAAAAAAAGTATACATAATACATTAATAATTATACTCTTCCTCTCTCAATATCAAAACTAATCAAAATCCCATGCATCCACTTATTCTTCTTCTTCTTCTTCTTCAACATTTCATACTAACTCAACCCATTTAAAAAACATACACATCATCATCATCATCATCATCATCTTTAATTCATGAAGGTTTCCAAGCTGATGCCCAAACAACAGCCTCATCCTTCCAAGCCAAATACACCCCAAAGCAACCATGATCATCATCATCATCCTCCCCTTGAGAACTAGTACTATTCCTAGTACTAGTCACAAGTGACCATCCACCTTGATACCTCTTCAACAAAGCCCTAACATCATCCAATGCATCATCACTCAAGTTCACTGGCATGAACTCAACTCCTCTTAGTCTCTCACTCCATTGTCTTCCTTTCTCCCTCCTCTCACAGTAGTAATACTCTCCATTCCCTCCTCCTCCTCCACCATCCCCTTCACAAGCCAAAACACTCAATATACTCCTAGAACATTCCCTCTCCAACATCAACCTCTCATTACTAGTACTCACCCCAAAACTCTCCTGCAACATCTCAAAGAACACTCCATAAAATCTCAAGCACTCTTCAAAGCACATCACAAACACATCCTTGTTACTAGTGAAATCAGCCTCTTCTTCCACCACTGTCACCACCTTTGGCTTTAGCTGATGAATCATTCTCAAGAAATCACTTCTTTCATCGATGTTAACTCTCCGTAAGGCACCGATGAGGTTAATGGCCACCACCTCGTCTTCCCGGAGACTGAAATCCTCCTTCTTGAGCTCCCCCAACCTTGTGAACCCACTCACTACTTGAAACTCAAATGGCACTCCCATCAATCTTGCAAACTTCTCCATCCTTTGTCCTATTTCCTTGATCACAGCTCCACCGGCTCTTGCCGATACCACGACCGATAGCCTCAAATGCGGCGTATCATCATTCCGTGTGGCCAATGCTTCAAGCAATGTAGGCCATTGAGTGCAATAGGTGTTACTCATATCAATAATATGAAGCTTTGCTTCACCTTCCAATGCTTCCAAGATAGCACAATTAGAAGCAACATGACCAAACGTTGTCCAAGGACTCACTTCTTGGAACTTAAGGATGACCTTGCGAGCAGTCTCAAAGCAATGGTTTTTCTCAGCTATGGAGATCAAAGTGTTGAAACTACGGTCACCTGAATCAGTGGCTTTGCAGAAGAGAGCTTGGAGGAAATAAGAAGCAAGCTTTTGGTCAGTGTCTCCATAAGGGGAAGAGAGCTCATTCAACATCCAAAGAAAGTGATGGATTTTAGTTGAGTCCTTGTCAGAGATAGCCTTTGCACACTCTCTCAACAACTTTTCAGCCCATTTCTTCTCATCATTTGTGCTACTACTAGTACTAGTTGTGATGCTCATTGTTGTTGTTGCATGATGGTGGTAGCTTGAGTTTTGCATGCTTGCTTGATGATGATGATGAAGAAGGTGTTTATGAGAGTGGATTAAGATTAAATGAGGAGGTGGTTTGGGAGAAGGGAGGGAGATATCCATGAACAAGTTTCATGAAGGGAATAAGGAAGAAGATGGGAGAGAGAGAGAAGTGAAGTTGAAAATTAAGGGAGTAGTGTTTGAGAGATCTGTGGTTTTATGGAGAAAACCCTAGTGAAAGGTGTAGGTAGGGAGGTCTATGGTTTAACTCATAGTGATACAAAGATAGAAGGGATATATCAACATCATCTCCATCACAATGTTCTTGTCGACTAATTTAGCTATAGTGAAATGACTTCTTTCACTTCTCTCACTTCTCTCTCTCTCTCTTTTGTGTCTACTAAGCTTTTCAAGAAATATATATATATATATACGCATGTTATTTTAGATCAAGAATGAGTTTGTATATATATATATATATATATATATATATATATATATATATAATAATTTTGTTGTTAAAAACTTTCTTAAAAAATAAAATATATTACATATACCTAATGATTATAACCTTTTTTTTACTGTAGCACAGTATTTAAATACTTAAACAATAAGTTGTTAGTCCCAATAATTTAGAGTCGGCAACATAAATTATTCATTTTCATGTTACTCTGGTAAAAATATTCAAACTAGATAAATCAAATTTAGATTTTATTTTGTAAATATTTTGCTAAATGTTTTCTAAGTCTATTATATATTCTATAATCTTCCACAGTTTCCATTATATCCGGTATGAAAAAAAATTGAATTATTGTGTTAGACACATGACAACCAACAGTTAATTTTTTGTCTGAACTCAATTAACCTGAATTTTAACCAAATACTATCACACTTAAATAGTTGATTATATAAGCTTGCTTATTACTGATTAAATATAAAATGTTAATATATATACAAAATATTAAACATAAACTCAGCATAGATATATAAATAATGAATATATACTAATGAACTTCCACCATGTCAAAATAATATAGTATTTTCATGCTTATAACCCGTGAATATTACTTTTATATTCTAATTATACCATCATATTTATTTCCCTCTTTAAATAAAAGAATAACGAGATTTTTAATTAAATATAAATCAAATTTCAAAACAATTTAAATTTTTTGAAAAGATCCAAATTAATGCACATATATTTTTAAAAAATCAATATAGCAATATTCATGGAATTAAATGCATATTAACAAATTGATAACTTGTACCAAGTAAACAACATAATACTCTACTATTATCGACATCATATATCTCTTCTAGTCTCATTAAAAAAAAACTAACTAATCATAATACAAACAAAATTTTACAAGTTGTTGTTTTTTATATATAGTATTATCATATTATAATAATTATTATATACGTGTTCCATAATCTACTTATACTACACCAGCTAGCTCTTGTAATTGAGTATGCATGAGAAACAACAAAAGTGATATCAATATCATTAGAAGAAGATCTAAACAGGAGCATACATACAATAGTGTTTTATAATCACTAGTAAAATTATAAAGCCAACATCTTTCTTTTTAACTTTTGTTCAAGGGTGCTTTCTCCTATTTCATGGCTGACATATATATAGCTATCACTTCCAAGAAGCCTATATATATGCATGCCACTTAAGGTTCACATAGGAATAGATATGTCTCCCATCTCAAATGGTACCTAGAGATAAATCAGCATGGTGTCAAATCTTCATATATATTTTAATTTTTTTTTTTCAAATGTTACCATTTACTATTTTTTAAAAAATTAACCACCGGTTTTTAAAGAAAGGTTTTTGTTCATCTTGACTGTTTATGTAAGAATATATTCAATTTTTTATGCATGAATTTGACAAATTTATTTGTTTCAATTTTTTTATAACACGATACCTGATATTGAAGATACATATTGCATTATAATAAATTTTATTTTATTTTTTAATAATGAAAATAGCTCAACACACATTCTAATTATACCCTAATTATATATTGAGAGGGAGTTGAACTTTTAATCTCATATATAAGAGCCAAACGTCTTAATTGTTCATTTAATATAAATCCGAATAATTAGTGAAACACGTCAAAACAAATAAAATTATTTGATTAAAAAACTTATTTATTTATTTATCAACCAGTGGATTTGTTTCGTCTTTGTGAAACATATTTATCATTAAATATTTATAATAGGCAATACCAACTAGTAACTAACTAGTTTTAAAGAAAGGGACAAAAATTTCTTTGGGATATATATATAATATTATAATATTTAAACTAATTCTTTTAATAATGCTTAATTTGGTTACAGTCTTATGGACAAAAACATCAATCAAGGATTTTCCCATCTGTATTGATTAATTTACTATTTAAACAACCAATATATGAGCTTTAGTTTTATAAGAGAGCCAAAAACAAGAGACATATATTATTCTTCTTCTTGGAACCATCTAAACAATTGGTAACTCAATTATTTGCAAGAAGAGTACAAATTAGCAAAGAAACAAAACAATCAATAGAGAGCTTGAGAAGGTCCATAGATAAAACCAAGACCAAGGAATCTATATTATCATATACCAATGATAATTAATATTCACTTAATCTTGATATTTAAATTATATATATTTAGTGTTTCTCTTTAAATTATATATATAAGAGCAAGTGACGGCAACATGTGTTTAATTAATTGGTATAGATATGTGCTAGTTTTTTTTTAGTTATGTGATATACAAATTAATCATTTATTTTATAATTTTTTATTAAGCAATTGAATTCAGCCCATTAAAAAAAAACCTATATGGCCGATCTTAGTATGATTCAATGATAAAACATAGGAGTCCCATATAAGAGGTTGAGAGGTTAAATGCCCCTTCATGCTTGGTGAACAATATGAATAGTGATTTTTTAATTTTTTTTAACAAATATGACAAGCGCATATACAATTAGGGGTATATATGCACAACCGATAATTAAATATCCGGCCGTGCGTCCGCCCAATGACATCGGTTTTGGTTGGAAGCCCATACCCACAACTGAGGATTCTTTACCAACATTGCTTCTGGTGAGTTTCAAACTTGAACAATGAAATTCCCAAACCAACCCATTTATAGTGGGGGCAATGCCCTTGTTCATTTTATAAAAAAAAAAACCAATATAAAATTAATATAATTATTAATTTAAATGATATAGATTTAATTATTATATTTAATAAAAACAAATGCCTCCCAATCATTAGAGGCTAAATGTGGTGCCAAAACACACCAAACATAGCAAGAAAATTAAGAAAAAAAGAGAGAGAAAGAGCACTTAATTCCTTTCCTCTGCTTTTCCCAAACATGTTCTTCATGAACTTGGATTATAAAGACTATTCAAATGCTTTCAAAAACTTTGATGAAAGAAGTACATGTTCTACATGTTTTTAGGCAATCATTTCCTCAAAAGGATTAGAGCCCATGCACCTATGTCCCAACAAAAAGTAGCAAACTTTATATAGCTTTTTCTTGGTGATGTTACATGCCTCCACTTGCATTGCGTTGCATTGTGAGCTATGGAAAATAATTTGACATGAAATCTTGGTACAGAGGCTATTCTTGGTGTGACAATGTACTACTACATTTTGAGAAATATATTATTCCTTTCTAGGTTTTTTTTAATGAAAATCAAATTTAATATATCTTTTAATAACTTTAAGAGTCCCTTGGTTGCTTTGCAGGGAAAGATTTTTCTTACAAAGTCTTTCACTATAAAGTTTTTGCTTATAATTACTTTTCTTAGAAAGTAACAATATAACGTTTGGTATGTATCATGAAAATTATAATTGAAATATATGTAAAATTAATTATTTCATTTGGTATGAATAGGTTTTCATATAAAGTTATATAAATTCTCAATTTTGTCCTTTTGATTACTCTAGTTAATGAAATTTTAAAAATAAAAAAAACCATGCATAAAGACAACATCCCATCACTAAATCCCTGTAATATTAAATGAACTCATTAAAACAATTAAAAAAAAAAAAATCAAAATCTTCTTTCAAAAAAGGCAAAAGTTTTTTTTTTTTAAAAAAATCATCATAAAAGAAAAAACATGGAAAAATAAAATAAAAAAAACCAAAAAAAAGACCCAAAAGGTGATTCCTTTTGGGGTAAGGTTTTGGAAAGGAAAGAAAGAGACAGGAGTTTTGCTCTAGGGTTTTCAAAAGCAAGAAAAAAAATGGAAGAATTTTTACTTAAACAAAGGGTTGTATTAGAATTTCACTTGTCTCATATTTTCACAGCCATTATGTAATCTTTTTCACACCCTCCCTATGAATTATTTTATCTAGTAAAAAAGAAAGTAATTGCATGAAAATCACGACTTTGCAAAGCTCTTATTAAAACCAAACGTACCAAAGTTTTTCACAAACTTTATTTTCTCTGCAAAGTTGTTACTTTTCCACATACCAAACGGCCCCTAAATGTTAGTTATATATATACACACATATTAATTAAGAGAATTTACCATCATGGGGTTATGATTCTGATATATCATTTTGGGCGCACTGGCAAGCTCTCTTTATCCCACATGTTAGCCTACCTCACATGATTAAGCTAGTGTAACTAGTGTATTTCTGTACTTATTTATTCATTTGATACCCTTAAGTGAGGTGCACTTATTTTCTACATGTCATATATATATATTAAGGTAGTTAACCAAATATCCCTCTCCATCTCTCTTTCTAATTTAATTTATTGGACAATAATAGTTTACTAAATATAATTATTTTTTAATTAGAAAAGGCTACTAGAATGAAACATTTTTTTTTAACATTTTGATAGCGTATTTGAAAACTGTTTGTTTCATATTAGTATAGATCTATCATAAAGAGTGAACTATTTTACATTGGAATAGATGAGCCAGATGAGCAATATGTTAACTTAGAAAATTTAAGAAAACATTAGTTAATTATCATAATGGGTTAATAAATGAATCGATAAACATAAATTTAGAATCCTGAAATTTATGTGAAAAACTAAAAATAGTAAAGCCACAAGATTGGATATAAAAGAATTAAATCAACTATGCTATTTTAAAGATCACAAGACAACTATATAAATATTTTCTTGCAATGTTAATCAATTTCTAAACTCAAAAAATCACAAACACTTTTGTAGTACAAAAATAATAAAAATTATTCTTTTGTCTTGATCTTCAATCACAGGAAAACCTCTCTTGTAAAACCCTTGTTATAATATAAAATACTAATAACAACAACAACCATAATAACGATAATGATGATTTTCTCCCAAGTTCATCTCTTTACTTTTGTTCTTTGAGGTTATTTTCATTCCTTCAAATGTAGTTATGATTCAAAACATTATAATTAATTTCTAGAGGTCTAACTCAAATAGAATAATATGAACATAACTAATGTCTTTCTTCAATGCTAAATATCATAGCTTTACTTTCTCTATACATTTTGATGTGTTATATGCTGTGTTAGGTTTTGTGTGAGGATATTTTTGTCATGTGAAACTTCAATTATACTTAAATAGTTTTATTTTATTTTATTTTTTAAAAATCCCAAGTATAGATGTAAATCTTGAGGAAAACTTTTTGTTGTCAAGCTTTTTTTTTTAAAATAATTTAATATCAGCATAGTTCTTTAGACATATCTTCAAGGCTATCGATTTTGACTGATTGATAGTCTTGTGTTTCTGCTAATTGAATGATGGATAGTTGGGATGTTGTCGGCTTGTCGCTTGTTGGTTTTCTTATGTTTAATAAGTTCCGCAACAAGATGGTTTAATCAAGAGGAACTATACTGTATCGATAGTTTTGTGCAAATTGATTATAGTAAATTATTAATAGATAAAAGAATAATACTAGAGGACAACTAATTACCAAGGCAATTTCTTATGTAACTTGACATACACATGTTATAGATGTATAATTATAAGGTCAATAAAACTAATAAAAAGTAAAATATAAAATCAAAACATTAACAAAACAAATATTATTGAACAAATAGAGAGTAAACAGAGAATTTCTCAAAACCATGAAAGAAAATATAACAAATGAAATTTCACTAACGATACAAATAAGATTATAATTGTTGTGTTTTTTTTTCTTAAAAGTAAGTTAACTCTTCTAAATTCAACTCAAAATATTATATATGTATATATATACATATTATTAGAGATGTTATTAAGTTGGTTAACCAAAATCCCATCTCAGTATCTCTGTGTCCACCATTGAACAAAGTGAACATGCATGGCTGCAAAAGAAGAGAAAAAAAGAAAAAGCTGAAAAAAAGATCAACATTCATTGATTTGATATTTCCACTGTTGAATGGAAAAGAGTTAAAGTAGTCATATATATGACTCATATAAATCTATCCCCATATTTTATATATAAATAATACATAGATGAGAACCAAATATCAAGTCAAGTCACCAGATAAAATGAAAAAGGTGGTAAATAAAAATAAAAAATAAAAAATAAAAAGGTGGCAAAGCTAGGCTGTCCATGTTAGTGTCTGTTCATAGAGCAGGTTAGCTTTTTTCTCTTGTTGATGAGCTCTCTTTCTTTCTCAAGCAACAAAAACAACAACAAGAACAACAATTGGTGGTGCAAACAAGACATGACACACTCTGCTCCTCTTTGTTTCCATGCCTTTCACTTCAAAGAAATGAAAGATTGATAGCTTTTCAGACTAAGGGCCCCTTACCCTAAATTGCTTAGCCAATTAATTAAGTCACCCCCAACCAACATGATTCGGGTTAAAGTTTTGGATCGATTAAGCAAATAATTTTGAGTTTAAATATTTATATTTGTAAATATTTTCAGTACTCCACCCAGACTAGTTAGAGCTTGTGACAAGTAAAGACCTATGTCTCTTAAGAAAGTAGTTTCGAGTTCAAATCCTTATATATACAAAAATAAAATAAATTGTTGCTTGTAGAGGTCTATCTCTTAAATATTTTGCCCAGACTGATTTAAAACTAGTACCTTCTATGAAACTTAAGGGTTAAAGACAAAATAAATAAATAAATAAATGAAATCCTAGGATTTAAGTTGATTTATATTGAGATAAATTATTTAAAATATTAATGATTTAAAAAGGTTTAAAATCAAATGATTTTAAACTAAATTTGGTTATTAGGTTAAGAGTAGGTTTAAAGGAGTTGTGTTAAACTTTGGAAGTTTAAATACTAATAGTGACTAAAATAAATATTTTAAAATTATTTTTTTAAAAAAATAATAAAGTAGATTTGTATACATAGAATAATGGTATATTTCTGTTCAAATATACACAGGGAGAAAGTTTAAGTCTAAAGTAAAGCTTCACACCTTATTTAATTATTTATTTCATTATAATGAAATATTGGAAGAACTTATGAACCTTCACATTAGAAGGATGGTAATAATTTTTTTTTTAAACAAAGAAACTAATGAGTCTCTCATCAATAAGTTCACACAACTACTATTGCAAACTTCATTTAACTTTTTATTATAAATATTGTAAGTATACAGAGGGTGTTTTGAAATGAACATTCTTATTAATAGTAAATAAAATATTGGAGGAAATTGAAACAATTATATTCTTTAATGAATTCTAATTAAAAATCAAATAATGAAGACACAGACATCACCACTCCAAGTATAGTTTTCGTTTAACTAAATCTTTATAATAGTTAAGATTACAAGGCTTTACAAAAGAGTAAAAAATAAATAATAATAAATTATGAATCAAACTATTATTAACAAAAAAAAATTATTATATATTTTTCATGGTAATTATTTGTGTTTTTATAAAAAATTAATCAATTAAAAGCTTTATTTAGTTATCTAATCCATCTTTCACCTAAGGAAATCTCATAGCCAATTTTTTTCATTTTTTTTAATAAAAAATAAAAAAAGTAAACTTGGAAATGTTTGTTAATATTAGAAGTACAAATCACAAATTATGTTAATAATAGTTCATTATACTCGCTACTAAAATTTTAATTTGTGAAAATAGATTTGTATACACTTTTAATATTTTAAAATTAATATTTATTTATTTATTCACTTTTTGAAAAGATGGATAAACCATTTGAATTAAAAACAGAAAAAAATAGTACTCCGAAGAGCAAAACAAGAAGCATCAAACACCAAACTGTCCACTAGTTATGGAGCACAAAACACAAAAGACATAAATAGAGAAACAACGGGCCTCTTCAAAGTCCAACAAAAACAAATGAACCGATCCTGTCCTAACCCTCCTCGCTCATAGGAGCTCCACCAGGCTCCACAACATTGGAACCAAGAAACTCTAGCTACACCGAATCAAAATTAATGTTTATGATTTAAACATATTGTAAGAATATCATATTGATTTTTGAGAAATTTGCGTTACACTTTTAACATTTTTAAACTAATGTTTATGATTTATAAATATTATAAGAATAATATCAGGGTGACTTGTTGCTATAAATTTACTTTTCATTTATAAAATAAAGTTTTTATACAATTTATGGTTCACTAAACATAGTTTGATGAGAAGCTTGTATTTAAAACAATGAATCATATCCTTCTTTAAAAAAATATATTTTTTAACAATTAATAATTTCCTTAAATGATATTGTGTTTCCCATTGGTCCTGTGATTTATTTGACAATTAAGAGTGATGTAAGTTGTAAGTAAAATATATATGTTAAGATAAATGAAGTAAAATATTATAAGATAATAAATCCAAAATATCTACATGTTACCACCATCTCACATATTACAAATGTCCAAACATGTTAATATAACTCATGAGCAAGCTCACACAAATGTCATTTCAAATCAGGTAGTTAAATATCTAGAGAGCTACAGTTATTAAATTTAATTATTTATTACCATTCTAAAACTAAACTTATTTTTAAAATGAAATATTGGAGGAAATTGAAAAAAACCTATTGTTGTTATTCAAAATTAGAAAAAATTTGGATACAACTCTGATCTTCAACTTCTTAATGTT
This sequence comes from Dioscorea alata, assembly GCA_020875875.1. Classification (NCBI taxonomy): domain Eukaryota; kingdom Viridiplantae; phylum Streptophyta; class Magnoliopsida; order Dioscoreales; family Dioscoreaceae; genus Dioscorea; species Dioscorea alata. The sequence continues at coordinate 3,156,578 of CM037015.1, read as the reverse complement.
TGTCATGATTTTTTCACTGACCAATTCAGGAGATAATTGATGTTTAGGCTGATTTAAAAATGCTACAAGACTGAAGAATCATGATAAAATTATTTAAAAAACTTTGAGCATAAAATTTGTGCACAGTGAAATCCAATTTTATTTTAAAATTTAAATTTTTAATTAAAATATATGCATTACCTCCCCATTCAAATTTCATCATATATAAAAAGTAAATTGGTACCTCAATCCTACCGAAGGTTGAGGTTCGAATCCGTGAATTATTCAAAATTTTCAATAATAATAATAGCTAAAAGTTCATTTAATAAATAACAATTTCCTCATTCAAACTGTATATATGTTTATTTCAATATTTAAATTAAGACTAAAAATCACCTAGGGAAAATCATCAAATCATCAATAATTAAAATAGATAATCATGAAAGAAAATTCCAAAGAATTAAATCAAAATGTTATGAAGATTCGTTGTTGAGAATTAAGAGAATTATAGTATTAATGCTGTGATATTGCTGAAGATGGAAGATGCGAGGACAGTTATCATGAAACCGAGTCCACTGGATGAGGGTGGAAGAAAAGAATGAAAGTGTTAGTTGAAAGTATAACTGTTTAAATGACGGGCCAGCTGACGTGGAGTTTGTTATCCTATGTGGATGTTCGTTAAGAAGAGATCTCAGCCGTTCAGCCATCATAAAATAGAGAGTGCCACATTAAAAATATATAATCTCAGCTCTTCATTCAATATGATATAAGAAAAAATGAACAATGTAAAATAGAAACTCACACAGAGAAATGAGAAGTGACTTGATTGGTTTTTTCTTTCCTGCTTATCTTCTTCTTCTTCTTCTTCATCATCATCTTACTTTGATCTTTTCTGAGTAAAATCAATTCTCCATAACACAATAAATTTTTTTTTCTCTGGTAACAATAAATTCCTAAACATTGATTCTTTAAAGTTATATAAAAAAAAATATTTTCACATTATAAAAAAATTATATTAAACAATAAGTCAAGTTCACATCAATACTGGAACCATATTAACACCCACTCAGCAGAACCATAAACAAGCTACAACCAACAAGTAGCAAGACCAAAATAATAAATACCCTCAAATTCAATAAAATAACATTAAAAAAATGAATAATTAGAAAAGAAAAGGCAAACAAAGAAACAGCACTTCCCAGATATAAATTTCATTGAAATACTGGAAAATAGTTCTAATGTTTCCACCCCTTTGAATGACCTTCCTCCACATATGGCTCCAAAAACCCAATGAACTGAACAACATAGTAAAAACATGGCCTCAACACAATTTTATCTGACAGACATGAACTACTAATAACTCTTTTTGCAAGATAAATATAGATATTTTTATATATTCCGACAAATTATGACATGGAAACAGACACCATTCCAGAAATGCCACATGCATTTTGTGAAAAAAAAGGCCCTATAAATAAGATACTAAACAAGAGAAATGTAGAGAATGAAGTGATGTACCACAAAACTGTAGAAATTTGATAACATCATAATTAATGGCAAATCATTGATAAGTTGCGACTAGTGGTTAGCGAGGAGAGTGTCCCAGTTCACCAAGAATAAACGAAATTGTAGGATTTCTTCATATATGAAATATCTAAGGCCTTGTCAGATGAACTTGATATTATGATGATAAATAAAAAACCTAAATTAATGGACAAACACTAGCTAGGTTATACCTTTAAACCATCCTGAGACCAACGCGCACCATAACCTTCAGAGACCCGAATCTCAAACACACATCCATAGGGTTGCATTAGATGGATGTTCATCCAGGAGCAATTAGTTAGCAAGCAGTTGATGACTTCTAATGCCAGTCTGTTTTTATCTGAATCTGAAGCACCATAGTTCAATCAACTTAATTATTACAGTGTATTAATTGACAAAAAAACATGTGATTCGACCGACCAACCAACCAACCAACCAAAAGAAATATTTAAGGATCAGGTAGTAGCTTTCTAGAAAGATGACTTTACCACTTCCAGAAAAATTTCCCCACCATCCATTACTGCTCCTGTTAACATGTTTAGCCAATGCTCTTGCCGCATCAGTCAAGGAAGAACCTTTAACCTCCACATAAATTACAATGAAAAAAAAAATATGAAAACCAAATACCTATACCATTATTTATTCAAGGACATAGCATTCATCCAAGTATAACTGATAAAATAGCTGGATACATCTAAACATCATTTTTAAGTGACGCGCTATTGCACCCAGCACTAATACGTGGGAAAAGGCGTGCCTTTGCACTAGTCAGAAATAAGCATTGGAAGGTCCTTATCGTCAAACATATTCTGATGACCAGGCACACCCAGGAAATCACATGCAAGAGCCAAATAATCACCACGAAGTATCTACATCTAGAAGACCCGTTAGGCATTCATGCCAATGGTAGCTAACGTCAACACTAATTCAGATATAAGTAAATTCCAGCATGTATGTCACTGTTTATGAATTTTTAGTTTCCAGGATGCTTCATAATTAATGGAAACAATTCTATAGCATTCCTCCAAACGGTTTTCAGACAAAAATAATGACTAGTTGCTGATAATATTGCTGACTACAGATAGTCCTACAATGTTAGAAAACAAATGGATTTTTTATTGAAAAAATAAATCTTACATTTGGCCGAAAAGGTTTCATGGCAGACGCTATAAGGACTGATCTGGCAGGAGGCAGAGCATCAGGAACTGTTCCATAAGTATGCCTCATACCAAGAAGGAAATTCAATCCATCATATCCCAGTCCCTGGGATATGATGAAACAACTACATTGTGATGAAACTTCAAGTGAAAGAATTTGTTTTTTTTAAAAAAAAGGAAAACTAAATCTCACAGTGAGAAGCTTAGCCATGTGAACGTAGGGTTGAGAAGCTGGTTTGGATATACAAATTGCTAGGACGCCATTAGTCCTTTCTTTCTCCTCGGTATAAAACTTCCTGTAGATCTGTATTCCTGGAAAGTATTATTATTAAGAGCACAAGTATAAGGTGAGTGTAAGTGAAAATTTTAGTCCATCTATCAATCAAAATGCAAGATGTCAAGTATCTTAAAATGAGAAAATACTCACTACCCTTGCAACTGAAGAAGAAATGGAATAGATAATACCCAGTAAATATCATGAAACAGTGATCAGATTTCTTCATTTACATTATGAAAATGAAACTAATGGCAGCATTGAAAAATAATCATCTACACTGTTATACACAACCTCCTCACACACATTAAGGCCCCATATGTTGGTTTCAAGCAGAACGTCAAGTGGCAGCAAGTTCAACAAGTTATCAAGCATTTAAAAATGTTTATAAGCTTTAGCATATGGAATTTATGTCTCAAAGTCTAGAATAAAAAAAAAGCCTCCCTTCAAAAATGTTTAGAAGCTTTGACATGTGGAATTTTAGCCTCAAAGTCTAGAATTAAAAAAATAAGCATTTGAAAATGTTTAGAAGCTTTGGCATGTGGAATTTGTGTCTCAAAGTCTAGAATTAAAAAAGAACAAGAACAAAAAGCATCACCTTCCCCAATAGTTTGAACCCCCGGGAGGACCTTAGCAAGAGTCTCCACTTGCAACATCTCAGAGAATGAATTGTACCGGTTAACATGCTGGAAAGAAAATAAAACCGTTAAGTTGAGAGATGAAAATGGATGTAGACATGGTAGTGTTGAAATATCCATTTAACATGATATAAAAAGGTCTCGTTGATTGGAATCAGAAAATGAAAGACAATTTTCATCATTAATATAAGGGATGTGAGATATTTAAATCACCTGAACTTCAACAACAAGGGCTTTGTTGAAGAGAACAGAAGCACCTGGAGCAATTCTGGAAAGGAAACAAACAACAGATTTAATATGGGTAACTGGCAATCAAAGAAAATATGATCATGAGTAAGAGTGATGGATGAGCATATGAGAGTCAAATTGTGGCATACTAAATCCAAATTTTTTTTCTTTTGGTATAATTCTACTTCCAAAATTGGTCGCTTAACTCATTATAACTCAGACTTTTGAGCAAGTAACTAAAACAAACTAGACAACTAGTTATATACTTTCAACCTCAGTATCAGCATTTCAACAACTGTATGCAAAATTTCAGCTTAGAGAAGCATAAATATCTCTCTATATTCCATTATTGACAATTGCACACACTTTATAATAAATTCCTAATCAAAGGGCGTAAAATAAACCTCCTGTCATTTTCCTCAACAGTTCTTTTAGATTTATTAATTCACATCCTTCCAGAAGAATATGGTATATTCCCATCCCTTTGCAACCCTCATTTCCGTAATGAAACACGAATTGACAATTTCAATGGCTTCTCTGCAATTATCCTCTAGTTACAAATTTATAATCTTACCCTTATTTCTCAAAACCATTCATCATGCATATTGTTAAAGGCTCTTAGTTGTGATTCATTTATGCAAAAGAAGTACGCCCCATAGTGGGCAGTACAAATAAAAGATATCGAAAATAACAATGTAACCAAAAATCAAAAATTGGGAAAAAAAAAATTCCTAAGTGAACTTACCTATTGTAATCACCAACAGCGCATCTCCCTTCAACAATTTTTAAGCCAGCTGTACAGACAAAGTCAAGTTAGTGAAATTTTCTGTGCATTTCACATACAATGCTATCGTAACACTCAAAATACAGAAACACAGGCTTCAATGCATTATGCATATGGCAAACAAAGGGCCTTCACAAGAAGAACTTCTTATTTATTGTCTGTATACGCTTCCAATACGTAGTTGAAAATGATTGGAGCGGGGGTATATCACGACCCAAGACAAAAGCAAAATGCTTTCCGCTTTGGATTAATGAGCAATTAAAAACTGTTAATTTAAATTTTCTTTAAAAAAGCTCTCATGCTGGGAGAAGGCAACTGGCCTTCTAAATGAACAAAACATAAAAGCCAGGAAAAGAATCAACAGGGAAACAATGCCACTAGAGCAAACACAAAAAGAAGGGAACTCTTACAACACAAAAAAATGAATAGCACTTAATTAAAAAAAAATAATTCAGAATATTGATTTTACAAAACTTCAATAGTTCACAGTAAGAGGATAACTAAGATAAGAAAGGGCATCTTACCTTTTAGCTGTGAGAAGAAAGGTTCCTGAACATGGAGCTCAAAGTTGACAGCTTCAAAGATCTTACAACACAATTAATGAAATGAGACATCATGATACTAGCACAAAGGCAAGAACTCTGTTAGAATTGGGATGCAAGGTGCTTGAGTGTAAATGTGGAACAAGAGTGATAGGTAGGAGGAAAACATAGCAGAATTTTATTTGAAGAAGGGCAAGGAAGACACTGATGACATTATTTTATTTGAAGAAGGACAAAAGAATATAATAGTTATTCCTCACACTCATGCATCATCACACACACTTATGTTTCTCACTCACACGCATTACCTCATAACTATTTATAGCCAAATTTACCATGTATTTAATGATAAAAAAAAAAAATAGAAGAGGGATGCAAGAGTTGTCACCTACATGAAGAAGGGAAGAGAAAAGTAATAAGGAGATGACAAGAAAAAAAAGAGAGAAAGAAGGACTAGTCTTATGTATTTAATGATGAAGAGGATGAAAATGCATCAACATTTAATGAAGATGACTTTGATGTTGATGATGATTTATTTAAGCATGACACTGACCAAGGGAGTAGAAGGAAGAGGCAATTAAACTAACCTCTTTGGCAAGTTTAATTTCCTTTTAATACTTAGAATGAGGTAGGGAATGGAATGGTGGGACATGAGGTGATGAAATGAGTATAGCGGTGGTAAATTTGGCTACAAATAAATATGAAAGTAATGTATGTGAGTGTGAAATACATAAGTGTGTGTGAGATGCTAATGATGCATGAAAGAATGTGAGGAACAACTATTATATTCTTTAGTCCTGCAAATAAACTAATATCATCCTTGACCTGTCTCAAATAAACTAGTGCTTTCCTTGTCTTTTTTCAAATAAAATCCTACTATATTTTTCTTCCTACTTATCACTCTTGTCCCACATTTACACTGAAACACCCTACATACCAATTCCAACAAACAAATAAACTGCTTCATATGGTCTTATACCTTCATCAACTCCGATCCATTTTCCAATAATAATTTACTCCATTCATCTTCCTTCATCTTTAACAACTCATCATCAGAGTCTGGCACTCTCACAAAAGTTCCAGAACTTAAAGATCGCTCCAGAGAATGAGCCAAATGCTTATATAGAGGATACATTGGAACTCCTCTACAATCATCTACACAAACCATGAACAATAACAACAACAACAACAAAGTCTGAATCAGCAAAACCCTATTACTTAAAGTAATACTCCCTCATATTATTTCGCAAGAAATCTCCAAAATAGATAAAATAAGGTAACATATCAAAACATTTTTTTTTGGTCAATTGAAGCAAAAAAAAAAAAAAAAAAGGTCTCTAGACATCAATTTTTTTGTACTAGTTTTCGTTCTACAAAATTCTCAAAAGTCAAATGCTCTGCAGAATGATGATCACCAATGACTTCTAAACCCTCTAAACCTGAGACACAAAACAAATGATAAACAAACCCTAGAAATCGCATCAATGATCATAAAAACCCTTCCAGAACATCTCTAGTTCCATATGTCTCTAACTTTCGCTGAAAAAGGATGAACATAGAAGCAAAACCACCATAAAAATACCTCCGATATTGGAATCAACAGGAAGGGGATCAGTTTGGAGGAGACGAGAACAGTAGTCATTGGAGAGCCCAAGATCCACATCTAGAGATCCAGCAAGCTGTGAGGAGAGAGTGAATAAGAGAAGGTCTTCCACACAGTCTACCAACCGAACGGGATCGGTGGCCGGAGACGGAGGAGCCTCCGATTCGGGAGGCAAAGGGTCGTCCTCCATCGCCGGCCTTGCCGAGCTCTCCAGATCGCTGCCATTTTATCGCTGCATCACGGGGTTGAATCTGGACCGTTGATCATTTCAAGAATATCAACGGCTAGTTCATGATAGGTAATTTTACGCATTTATCCACATAAATAAACTCCAAGAGGTGAAATTTTGAGTTATTTACAGAAATAATTCTATATTTGAATTCTTATATATATGCAAAAGAAAATATATGACCTTAAGAAATCTTCTTTTTGTAGAGTTTCGGGGGCTAAAAATAATATATACAAATATGGTTGCATGTACTTACGCTATGGGCTTCATTATTAAATGTGAATTGTTTCAAAAAAATTAAAATTAAAAAATCATTTAAAAATACAAAAAAGTCTCATCCTGACTTTCAAGGTTTTATAATAATTCGTTAGTATCCTTTAGATCTTCCAATTCATCTTTGACGTCAAATAATTCCTTCTCATTCACATTTTAATAAAAATATTATAAATATTTTTAAGATGCTTTATGGCACGTAAGACAGTATTATTTTCAGCTTTTTTTTTTGTATACGCTTCCGATCTAAGTTGTTCATAAATTCCCCAGCTATCTTCAAATATGATTTTGCATAAAAAAAATATGGTTTGTGGTCTGGACCATGTTTTTTGCATGCATAAATTGCATGCGGTAATCTTAATTTTTTTCAAAAGTTCCTTAACTATTACCTTAAATTGTACAACAACAACATGTCCATCAAATTCCATTTTTTCACCTATTGTGATTTATTAAAAACAGCTAAAAGTTTCAATCAATAAATTGATCTTAAAAACATAGCAAAAAAATATATATATTTTTAAATAGTCTAAACTTTATGGGCTATTCAGTGGATGGGACATTCTTTCCTGGGCTAATTCCATATCAAGTCAATTGCCATCACGTAGTGCATTTTACATAAGAAAAATCTACTTTGCCAAGAATTTTTACATACATAGATATCTTGATAATAATCAAATAAAAAACTATTAGCGTTAACTCAACAATCTGAAATTTTTTCATATGTAATTGGAAAGATGTATGAGTGGTGCGAAGTGCTTAACCCTAACTGGACATATTAGAATGAGTGAGAGCCTAAAGTTCGAGTCAAAACTTAGTGGGTTAAAGGCTTCCATAACTAATAAATATGAAAATCATCAATACTTTTGTGATGAATTTGTCTTATCCACTATTTTATATGAGGTAGCATGTTCATTTCCGTAAAGAAATAGTTTGAGTGGTGGAGATAGTAGTCCACTTGATAGCTCAAAAGCATCAAATTGATGTAATATATTTTGTTTTGGTATGCATATATATATATATATATATATATATATTTTTTTTTTTGAACATCAACTTTAAGATATTCTCAAGATAGAAATTGGATTAATTGGATCAGAATACAATTTGGTATTCGAATTTATGTTAAAAAAAATCTTATGATTATCACACGTGTGGAAATAAATATATGGAAATTATCATAATTACGAAAAGCAATTGAAAAAAAAAAATCAACCTCAAAAGAATTAATACTAACATATGGTTGGTACTTAATATTTAATTATTATGTTTGAGAAGGTTTATTGAAATATTTTTTTCATTGAAATAATGGTAAAAATAGATAAATATTGGAATTAATTTGCTTGTGGAACTAAATATATGGAAAATATCATCATTAGGAAGACTAATTTTAAAAAATAAAACAACCTCAAAATAATTAATACTAATATATGGTTAGTATTGTTTACTTAATTATTATGAAGACTTGTGCAAATTGTAGTGACATAAAACATTTGTTTAAAACTTAAACAACATGTTTTACTTGTATTATTTGTTTATAGAAGTTTGTCTATTTTTTTAATAAATTTATCATAATGTGTTTTTCATTAGTATTTTTGGTTTTGGTTACCCAAGGTCGACATAATTTATTGACTAATTTGAACTCATGATAATTTGATGTGTTTGTTAATGATCTCTAAGGTTGCTAATCAAATGACAAAATAGCATAATGAAATGAATATCAATAATTGTATTTATTAACATTATTAAATACAAAATTAGTAAGTATAAAATTTACCTGTTTTTCTGAATGAGGGATAGCCTCAATCCGTCAAGCTTAAGATAACCTTAATTTTTGTGTTATAATACAATGACACCCTTTTATAAGGAATGAAAGGTTATTTGTTATTTATTTTATTTACTGTATATGACTACCTAAAGTAAAAAAAAAAAGTCACTGACATCAATCGACACCTAATTTGTAACAAACTATCTACGATATCAGTTTAAAGTGTCAACAATTGTGGCTTCATCAATCATGCTGGTAAATTTGGCAGCATTATATCAATTCTGTAAAAAAAAAAAAAAAAAATTTCCCTCACATGTCTAATGACTGTCACGCACAACTTTTACTGATAAACGAACAACAACAGATACTTTTAAAGAAACTTGCAGGAAAAGTAGAAACCAATAAATTACAGTTTGTAACCTCAATTATAACATAATAATAAACCTGCTGCATATTAATAAGAACCTTGAAATTGTACTTCCCAGAGAACATGAGTCAAACTTCATTAACACAATCACGCTCAAATGATTTACATCACTATTGTCATTGATTTGTCATAAATCAGCAAAAGAGCATAGAATGCAAGATTTCTATGTTGACAACAAACATGCATTATTTAGAGCAAAGAGATCAGTTAAACAAATAAACACATTGTATGATAGTTCTTCAAGGGGAATCCTAGATCAACCTCAGTATACATAACTACATTTGCATGAAAATCAGATAAAGAGCAGGGTAAAAATTCTAGAATCACAAATGAATGAGAAAAATTGCAAATTTAGGAAAAAACTTATCACCTCCCAAGCTACTTGGATCTTTGTTGATCTTAAATCCTTCAACCTATTTGACAAATCAATAGCTGTAGCCTACTTTGACAGTTCCTACATTTCACTCTCCGGTTAATTAGCAAACACTTCTTGCTCAGAATAAATAAATAAATCAATAAATTTCGCGGCACAAACACAAAAGTCCAATATGTGTCAATGTGTGCTAAAAAGGCAATGTTATTCTCACCACCACCATCCTTCTCTACTTCTTTCCTGCTTAATTAGTCACCAGACATCGCAGCTTCTGTGTTCCGCTAACCGCTCACCACACTGCTCAAACTCATGTTCTCGGTGATGACCAGACTCGAGCTTGCGAGAGTCTCAATATGATTTCTTTCTCTCTTCTCTGCTTCTTGTTGTTGTTGTTGCTCTTCTTCTTATCTCTGGTGTTGTCGGCAATGAAGGCTGAGAAGCAAGCATTTCTGGACTTCAGGTCCTCGATTAGGGCTTGGCTTAGTGTCATATTTGCATAAGTGGAAAGGATGTACTACGAAAATGATGTACTTGCAAACTCATGAAACCCAGAAGACCTGCTTAAACATTAAGCATAGCTAAAGGAAATTCTTTTATAGGTTGCCCAGTTAAGTTGAAACTTTAAACATACTGTATTTAATAGCATTAACTAAACCTGTCATCTCTGAATCCGTATCCAACTTTATGCCATTCAGATTTCCTGTTTAAACAACATGTATTAAAAAGGTGAGCCTTCAAATTCTCCAAATTAAACTCTTGAGTTGTTGATGATAACAAACCTTAATTCATCAATTCCCAAGTCCATTAGTATGGGAGAAGATCCATACTTCACTGCCTTGAGTTGTTGAACTTTTACATCAATACTCAAATAGGATGGAGAAAAAGACATAACTATACTTCACTGGCTCATGCAAAAGATTGATGGTTAAATACATCTCTAAATAAAATAATTATTAGGACGAAGGGCAGGTAATTATGTGGTGTATTACTATGAATTATGATGAGTGAAGTTGCCTACGTTGAAAGAATCAAGATTTAATATAGCAAAATGTTGTATTAGTTTCATGATCAATTCAATTACACATAGTCAAACAAAATAAAATATCGATGATGACTATAACATGCTACCATTCCGGTATCTGTAGTACAAGATCATGGAATGTGCAGCATAGCATGATATCGGTGCCTACAAGAACCAAGTGGAATAAAGATTCATCATAGTTTGTTATGAATTTTACATCTTCATCCTGTGAACGAAACATGTCTATATCGTCAGATAAATATAACAATTTTTGGAAACCAAAGTGGCTGACAAAGACAAATTAAGTCCTCCAATCATATACCTTGTAAAGCTAACTGAAAGAACGGACTAAAGACAAACAAATAAAGCAATAAAATGAGAGTTCCAATATTACCTTTGAGTCATCTTCCACAGGAGACCTCCCTACTGCTGCTGACTCTCTCTTCGGCTCCCTTTCCTCAATATGCACTCCCTGCCAAGAAATTGCTTATCTGGCTTCATCCCTTCATCTCTTGCCATAATTGTAGACCTTCGCAAGGTCAATCTCAGCCACAATGTCGTTCCAACCTCCATTTCTAACTGCTCTAGGCTTGAAAGCGAGAGTGAGAAATCCAGCAATGTATTGTAGAGAAGAAGAAAAGGAAAAAGAAGAAGAAGAAAATAACAAATAGAAAAAAAAAAGAAGAAAAAAAAAATCAAAGCAACCATGATTCGGTTGAAGATCGAGCTTGTTGTAGTTGAGATCCCTCGGAGGCTGGATGGTTCCTCATTGAATCCCTCTTCCTTGTTCTCCAGTTCCTCAGAGATCCAGCCGTTGGTTGTGGTGGCTAAGGTTGAAAAACACAAAAGAAAATCTGGAAAAGGATGAACCAATCGGAGCTAGCCAAATGTCCATGAAAGAGAAGCTTGAAGATGAGATATATATATATATATATATATATATATATATATACTCTTGGAAAATCAGGGGCTAAAGATAATATATACTAGATTTATGTACCCGCGCTAACGCTGCGGGTTAATTATATCTAACAGAAAAATCGTAAAAATAGTATAAATTTTATCCTCTACTTATTATCTTTGACTGGAAGTAGAAGATACATAACTTTCAAAAGGGTTCATCAACATAGCTGCACTACACTCCATTTATGGTTGTTATTATGACAGGTTGTTCGGAATTGTTCTTCGATGAGTTAACTTCATGGATTTGATCATGGTTGGGGGCTGATTCTTTATTTTCCTTGTTCTGGTTAGCATTTTTTTTACCTACAAAAGAATGATGTCTTAGTAAATACAATGCATATATGCATTTAATGATTTGTATTTAATGAAATGTAGTGATTTAACTATTTATATTTAAAATTTGATACTTGTAAACAAAAAACAATTAAAACCAATATCAAATATTGAATCCAAATTTAATTTGGGGGGGGGGGGGGGGGGGGGGGGGGGGGGGAATTTGAGTTCATATTTCTCGTCTCATAGCTCGAAAAACAAAAGGGAAAAAAATTTCAGATGCACCGCATTGATATACTTACTTGTGCGGAATCTTCTGTGATGATGATAGTGATCAAAACAGAGGGTAGGGGCTGATCAGAAAAATCAGGGTTGGAGGAGAAGATATCTAATACAACGAAAGTGTAGATTTCATCAACAATGGTGAAGCCTTCGCACAGGGAGAGATGATGTTCTATTGGAGTTTTTTTGCATTTGTTCTCTGGGTATTCTTTAATGTGGAATTATGAACAACAGAGCTGCTATTAGCAAATGCATTAATTGCATTATCATGCATCAATAATAATAATAATAATAATACTAATAATAATACTGATGATTAATAATAATAGTAACAATAATAATAATAGGAAAATCATAGAGTGTAAAAGATACTATTATGAGCTTCTGTGTGTGCTTTGTTATAATGTATGTGTTCTAACATCCTTTTATAAGCAATAAAGGGTATATTTTGTTTTTAAAAATTATTTAATTTCTACATAAGGAGTTACAAAAGATAAGATTTTATTTTGATTTAAAAAAAAAACATATTATCCTTAATCTTCTCCTATTGATCTTTGTAGTGTCCACTTAAATTCTTTAGAAATTTGCCCACATCTGTGCATAACATGGTTTATAATGGTGGGGTATGTTCACGCACGGATAGTCCTAATATTATTCAAGTGGCGGGATCTAGGGCATGCTTGACAGTGTAGAGGGAAAAGGCGACAGCATAATTGATGGATAGGGTTAGGGTTAAAAAACAAATGATAAAGCCCTATTGCATTGATGGTACACTGATATGCAGGAGTGGATAAATAGGCCCCGGACAGTGTTCCTAACATTATATTGATGTCGGATTCTCATTAGCTAGTTGACTAACAATAGAGAATCAGGAAGGATGTTAAAGTGGGCCAGCATATATATTGATGATAGAGAAGGTTGTCATGCTCTGGTTACCTTGTGTTGTTTTTTTTTTGGATAATATTTTTTCAGATTTTTTTATGTATTTTGTCAAAAAATATCCATCATGTTCTTTGAGATTTTGTTAAAAAGGAGTGCAAGTTTGTTTTACATTTTGATTCCTTTCAATTATTGTGCTTCTTATTGTATTAATTTGTCTATAATTGCTTGCTATAGAAAATGTGCAATGGGTCTTGTCGGCTTGTTGTTGACATAGTTCTCTCTCTCTATATCTATATATATATTACAAATTGTATGTTTTTTTGCCTGATTGTATTATGATTGTGGTTATATATTTAGTATTTTATAATTTTTTTTTTACAAAAATTGGAAAGAAGAGTAGATTTTCTTAAAAGAAGAGTAGTGGTCTTTATATTATATATTTATTTTATAATATCTGTTTTACTTTCTAGTAGAGTTATATTTATTTTCTTTGAAAAACATTTTATTAAGTTGTTACACAAATTCATCATTTTTTTTAAAATCTGTAGTTATACATCTTGTCAATTACTCATAATATTCATTAATGTTCTATTAATCAAACAAATCCAGTTTCTAAGAAACTAAGATGGCCACAGGAATAACTAAAATAATCTTAACAAAGGTATATACATGCTTTGTATATTCTCTTTGACAAAGAAGAAAGGGTAATACATATCAAATCATGTATAAACTTGATGGGATTTGGTTAAATAAAATTCCTAGAACATGAGATAGATAAAGATATCATGATGAAAATTTCAAATATAACAAACATAAGGGTAAACATCTGTATTTGTTTCTCTACTCTTGCAGATCAATGTACCATCAATTCAAGAAGGTTTTATCGGTGTGTTTTTTTTTTGTCACCCTAAATGTAGCCCTCAATGACGTCACCATCTGCCTAGAGGATAGTTAATTTATCCAGAATCCTTTCTTCACATGTGATAATCCTTCTTTAATTAAAAGGCATAGGACCTAGTTGTTCTTTTTGACCATTTCATCATTATTATGATATTGACAAACTTTTAAACTTGTTTTTGGGATGGACATTTGTCCAACTTTTATAGGATACGTATCTTTTTTTCCCCCCTCAATTCTAGTTATTCTTCACTCCCAACAATAATCATGCTCTTAACCCTAACCATTACTTTATCTATTTCATCTTTTTCTCTATCTCATCATTGTCCTTTTTTGGAGAAAATTGTGGGGGGGTCATCTTTTTCTCTATCTCATCATTGTCCTTTATTGGAGAAAATTGTGTGTGTGTGTATGGGGGGGAGGGGAGTAGATGAGGTCTTAATGGAAAGCAACGTATTTTATGGTAACACTATTTCATAAGGCTTCTTCTTCTTCTATCAAGTTTGACACCAGCTTTGTAATTTTCTATTACTTGTAGTGTTGTGGCTTCTAGCGTAGCAAGATTAAGCATTATCAACATCATCTCTAACAATACAGTAAGACTCATCATCATCATTATTATTATTTAACAGCATAAGAAAGATTGAGCGGTAATACTTCCGTTACAATGAAATTTTTTTTAAGTATATAGGTTTTCATTACTTATTGCATTAGTTTTTTGCTTTGATTATTTTTTATTTGTTCTGATTATGTGATTATTATGTTTTTATTTGGTTTAGCATGGCAGATCATTATTGTAATGATTTGTTGGGAAAACTTCCTCAAGATATGGTTGAAGAGATTTTCAGATATAGTTTCAACATCTTCGAAATCCCTTCATGATCTTAAACTTTTGCGTTGCTGGTAATTTCATTCATTTATATAATAGGAATAAAAATTATTTGTTTAAATAATAACGTATGTTTTTTTTCTAGTTGCAAGAGTTTTTATGAAGCATCCAAAAGTCGTAGAGTTGGACAGATGATGCGGATGGATAATTTATGGTATCTTACTATGGCAGAATATATTGCTTTTCTTCGCAATTGCACATTAAGTGGAAATCTAGAAGCTTGTTTGAAACTTGGCATGGTAAAAATTTATGATTACAATATTTATTAATGTTGGATAAATTATAGTATTAATATTATGGTTTAATTTTTAAAATTGGTTTGCAGGTAGAAGTTATACAGTTGAAAATGGATTCAGGCATCCAATATTTACATAATGCAGCTTGTAAAGGTTATTTGCCTGCAGGATATGCAATAGGGATTATTTTGTATAAAGATCATATGAGACGCAATTCTGGTATAACAATGTTGAATTTAGTTTCTTATGGAAAAATAGGTAATGTTTCAGAAGCAATAGATAGCAAAAGATCAGATAATCCTATAATCAATAATTGTCGATATGTTATAGCGGAGTTTCTTAGAGAGATATTATGGAGTGTAGAAGGCAAATGGATAGAAAAAGAGGTATGGGAGTGTGGTAAAGAGTTTTGTGGTCAGAATGCCAATGATATTATTAATAATGGATGGTTAGGTGAAGATGGATTAGTAAGAGAGTTTTGCAGCTCAGCTTGTAGATGGAAATATGAATTTAATTTGCTTTCTGAACTTATGTAATATTTATATTCTGTAGTTTTTTCTATTATAGTTTTCTGTATTTCTAATCTTGTATTATAGATGTACATTTGTTAATGAATGTTATATGTAATATATTCTTGAAGTAAAAATTTGTTGAAGTTTATATTAATGTAACAAAGGAAAAAAAATCAATATGCAAATGTGTATATGCTAAGCTAATGTTCTTTAAGCAGAGATGGGAATATGCAATAGCAAATGATAGGTGCTGGATAAATCCTTACCTAGAATCAACATAAAGGTAAAACATAATAAATGAATCCATATGTATAAAAAGTAATATATTATACTAATATCATATGGTTGATGAATATGTTTTAATGGTAAAATGCATTTTATATTTTTTTAATAAACACTATAATATACAATCATTAATTGTTACATTATTTTGCTTATATTTTTCCTATCTGAATTTCTTAATTGATTAAATTACATATATTCAATGAGTATATATATTCAATGAGTATATATTGAGAATTAATGCAACTTGTACTCTCTCTCTCTCTCTCACACACACACACACACACAGACACATATAATATAAGTCTTTGATCATTTTCACAAAAGTTTTAATGATTAATCTATATTCATCTTCTAACAAAAACAAAATATAAATTTCAAAATTATTTTATTCATAAGAAAACTCACCTCAGTTATTTTATTATTCTCAATAATATAACTTTTATTTTTCAATACAACATTGCAAGTCATGAACATCATATTTGTTATAGTATAAAAGATGAAGAAAATGCATTCGATTGGTAAAAACTTTGCAAAATAGTAGTAATACTGATCCAATCATCGTCATGATTATTAATCTCAAAGTCATACTCAAAATAATATTTTTTCTCTTCCTCTGAAGGAATAGGTACTGAATGTGGTATTGGAGGAGGTGGCGGAGGTGATAGTGGAGGAGGTGGCAATGGTGGTAGTGAAGGAGGTGAAGAAGGCATAGTAGGAAACATATAGGAAAAATTAGTTTTAGCTCTATCGATACCACTAAAGGAAATTGATGACTTGTCATAAGCAAATGCTGCTTCATCTGGTGTATCAAATGTGCCTAACCAATATCTCTTCCTAGTATGAGGGTTTCTAATCTCTGCTGCATAACGTCCCGATGGTCTACTTCGTACTCCCAAGTATCCCGTTGATCCTCTATATTGTTTTCTTTGGTGATCGGGTAGCCTGATGCATTGTAAATCAGTTGTGTCCATAGATATACAATGTTAATTGGTACCTGATTGTTTCATATCTTATCTCTCTATTTATAGTTTCATGCAATCATATATATATATAGTTCGGAAAAACAATTGAATTAGGGTTTTCTAGAGTAGTGTAGGTGTTGTTAGGTTGCTATACAATGACTGTTTTGGATGTCCTTAGATTTGAAATTGATGGCGTACTTAGATTACGAATCGTCACACACACACACACACACACACACACACACACACTCTCTCTCTCTCTCTCTCTCTCTCTCTCTAACTATCTATCTATCTCTATATGACTTCTTCTTTACTTTTATTAGGGTCAACAATTGTGGCTTAATTATACTATTATTCAAGTCGGTTCATATAAAAATAAATAAATAAATAAATAAAAAATAAATATAGGACATTAATATGTTACTATAATATGTAAATGATGATCTGGATTTTTTTTTTAGCAAAGAAAAACAAAATCCAAGCAAAGATTTCTTGTCAATTATATTACAAAGCTAAAGCTCTCTATCTCTCTTATTATTATTATTATTATTATTATTATTATTATTATTATTATTATTATTATTATTAATTCTTAAACTTGTAGTTTATATATGACTTCTACTTTACTTTTATTAAAAGTAAGATATCAATATTATATATTTTAGACATATAATTGATATTGATGATTTAAATAGTTTTTATATAGCACAGTAGCAAAGGGAATTCAAATCTAAGCAAAGATTTCTTGTCAAACCATTTATATTGTTAGAGTCAGCTAGATATAGCTAGCAACAAACAGAGCGAGAGAGATATATTGGAGATTTCTTAATAACCATTAATAAAAACATTTTTTTTTATCAATTATTTTTTATGTTTTAATATGCTATACATTTCTAAATATAATGCTACACATAAGATTTCTATATTATATATCTTACGGAAATCTTATGTTGTTTTCCTCCTGTATAATAGTGGGATTTCTTTCTCTTCAATTCATGATTTTGACATTTGTTTGGAAATTAGTTGAATTTATTGATTTTTTTTACTGAAATCCTAATATGTCGCTACAGTAATAGCATGTGTGTAAAAACAATATTATTTGTTAAATAATTGATGTGATTTTATCTTATTTACTTGCATGCTTGATCTCAAATTATTGACATTATATATTTGTTAAATAATTGATGTGATGTTATCCTATTTGCATGCATGCTTGAGTGTAAAAAATTATTGACATTATATATTTGTTAAATAATTGATGTGATGTTATTCTATTTGCATGCATGCTTGAGTGTAAAAAATTATTGACATTATATATTTGTTAAATAATTGATGTGATGTTATCCTATTTGCATGCATGCTTGAGTGTAAATTACTGACATTCCAAACTTATATAGTACATAGGTGGATAGATTTTAGGTGTTGATGTTTGAGTGTTTTTTGTCCTTTATTGACTTTTTTTTTACATATTGATATTTCTTATGATTTCGGATTCCAGATCGAAGGTAGGTTTTTGAATTAATTTTTAAGTTCTATCTTTTGATTATTTTTTAATTTTTACTTTGGGCGAAAGTTGAGATTTTGTTTTTGATTTATCTCCATATTTGATTTATGGCATGCTTGAGAGCGTAGGGGACGGAGACGGCAGCGTCATTGAGGAGTAGGGTTAGGGTTACAGACAAAAAAAACTATAAAGCCCTCTCAAATTGATGGTATGTTGATTTCTAATATTAAATTGCTATCGGCTTTTCATTGGCTAGATGACTAATAACAGGGAATCGGTAAAGATGTTAAAGTGGGTCAGCAGAGATATTGATGATAGAGGAAATTGTGATGCTTTGGTTTATTAAAATCATGAAAAAGACAAAATACTCAACGAATAAGGGATGGCCAGATATCCAACAAAGACAAAATAATGACTAATAGTGATTTTGGGGGATAGAATTAAGATATAGAGTAAGTGTGTGTGTGTGTGTGTATATATGATAGACGGGATATATAGCGATGGTATGATAAAGAGATGATGAAGATGGAGAAGATGACAGAAGAGAGAGAGCATTGTTAATCAACAATGGTGACAGAATCATTCCATGTTGTCTTAATTGTGCTCTCTGCTCTATCTGTCATCAATATCATATTTCTTTCCTTCTCTCTTTCTCGCTTTCTCTCTTTTCCTCTCTCTCTATAATAATTTTTTAAGGTTTCATTATCTATATATTTTCATTATCTATAAAAATGCATGACAGTCATATAAGCAAACATAGTATGGTATAATTCTTTTACCATAATCCTATCAAAGGATAAAATAATACCAGCCATTATTTATAGTAATATTGTAATAGTCATTACTTAGTTTTCTGGCTTCTAGGAAAAGTAGTTATTATTTGTACATGGATCTGAAAATGTTATTACATCACATCTTTTTTTTCATAAGCAAGTCTTTATGCTTGTTCTCCGTCTTTGTGTTTTTTTTTGTCTTGCTTAGGTATGTTTCTTTGCTTCTTTGATGTTGGGACTTCCATGTGTAGATCTGAAGGACTTTCAATATTTGATGATGAATTCAGTATTTCACTTACTTTACGCTTGTTGCTCATTTCATCCATCTCTGAAGTAGATTGCTCAGTTGGTCCTTCTATTGATAGTTGTACATGTTTTTTCCCCTTCGAACTTTCTCCATGTAAAATAATAGGCTTTGCATCATAAATTCTGTACGTAAGCACATCATCTTTAACTGCTTGTTGTGAGAGACCAACAGTTAAACTAAATTTCTTATCAATGATATTATGTATTTGTTCAGGTACTTTTGTTTTTGAGATATCTTCTGTTGCCAATAACAAATCAAGCTTTATGTTCGTCATCGATTCTGCATGTTTGTCAAAGGCGGTTATTTCCATATCTCCAGTGTCATCTCTCACAATCATTGGTAATCTCATCCTGTAACATGATTATATTAACTATTATAATTATGTTAAATAAGTTAGATTTAATATACAATTATTGATTATACTTACACCACCCTAGGAGTAGTAGGACCATGTTTATAGCAAGAATAATTATATCCTGACTCAGCAAGCCGTTTGTTGCAAATATTGCAAGAGTTGTAAAACCAACCATTAGTTGTGTCGATCTTCTCAACCCATACATCACATTTGAACATAGTTACCTATACATTTTTTTTAACAAAATTATTAACTGTCGTTCAATAGCATTAAAAATTTTAAAATATAATTGTTTGTACTTACACCTATCGTTGTTGGGTCAAATTTCAATAGTTGATCAATCGTTGCATACTCGGCGTGTGAGATTTTTTGTTGCAAAGTGGCTTCTTGATTCTGTATAGACAGCAACTGCACTTGTTGATTTTCAAGTCCTTCCCTGTTTTATTTCACAAATGATAATTTGTAAGTTTAGAAATCAAATTGAGTTTGGTTTCCAAATTGTTAATTGTTATTCTTACCGTTCTTTGATATCTTTTATCTCTGGTAAATCTAAATTCACATAGATACGGGTTGCTGATGTAGAAGCCAAATATATGGTTCCTATTAAATAATTTAAAATGTTAGTAATTGTTGACTGACTATGTACATATCAAAAAAATTATTTATTATAATATTTTGTACTCACCTTGGTATGTTCGAACAACAGTGCCAGCAATGATAAGTACAGGTCTTGATTGCATTTGTAACAAATCATGATCATTGAGTTGAGAAAAGCTTGATTCCCATATAGTTATTCTAAGTTCATCACCGCTTTTATTTTTTTTAAATAGTCAGAATATTAGGTTATTACATATATTTCAGATGTATAAACTATGAATAAATATGTTTTCATGTTGCTTACCTTCGCTCATTGATGAAAATATCTCTCTTTTGAACAGTTTTTGCAAACTTTGTTAATTGAATAGCAGTAATTGGTCCGATAGAGATCAAAGTACCAATTGCATCTGTAATTTTTTTTCATATATTTTATTTTGTTAGTAAAAACATCTATATATTGGGCAATATTGATAAGATATTAGACTTGTAATTTTAATTATGACTAAATAATAAATGTTTTTTTTACCTGTCAAATACTTATCAGAGTTTGCATCTGGCGCCATCTTGTCTCGATCAAAATATTGGAAGTAATGCCTTGGGTAGGGTGTAGGATCATCAGAGATTAACTTGATCATTGTATTTGATGTGAAAAAGATGGCAAATTCTCTCATTACTGATAGATTTTTAGCAGCTGTTTTCATAACTTGGAATTTAGATATGTGGTATACAGCTCCTTCGATTAGCATGCCTCGGAAGCTTGAACATTCATTTTCTCTTATTTGAACATGGATGGCATCACCCTAAGAAAGACATTTTTTTAGATATAATTTCTAAAAGGAAAACGTAAATACTATTTACAAAATTTTATAAGGTAATATATGATGAATACCTTTACATCTGTTGCTATGAATGCTATACCAAGGAATCTTTCTGAAGTTGGAATATAGCAATCCCATATTCTTGTTATTCTAATTTTCACAGCTTGGTTTTGGCCAGGTGGCTTTAATTGTGCTATTTCCTTAAGACTCATTGTTGATAATCTGCAAAACAACAAAAATATAATTTATTACGCATTTTTTTTTATAGAGTTTCAATATTTTTCTATTATATGGAAGTTAGAAATTATTAGAGATAACAAACCTGATATATATTTATTTGTTTATGCATATGATTATATCTATAATAGAACACAGTTTCAACGTCCAAGATCTGAATTAATTTCGATGCTATCAAAGATTTCCTTGTAGACAACATTCTTTGTTTTGTTTGTATTCTTTCCATTATCATCAAGAATCAAAACCTTTAATCCTTCAACAGATGATACCCTGGACAATGCAACATAGAGTTGCCCATGCGAAAATACAGGCTTAGGTAAGAACAAACCTACTAATTCAAGTGTTTGCCCTTGACTTTTGTTTATAGTCATTGCATATGAAAGCTTAACCGGAAATTGCTTTCGGCACATAATGAATGGCCATTTGCCTTGTTGCACTGGCATAATAATTCTAGGAATGTACACTTTGTCACCTATGTTGGATCCAGAAATAATTACTGCTTCCAAAATGTTATGATGCATCTGTGTAATTATCAATCTTGTTCCATTGCAAAGTCCATTCGTTTGGCTAATGTTTCTTATGAGCATAATGACACAACCTATTTTTAAAGTAAGCTCATGATTGGGTATGCCTGTGAATTTTAATGTATTTAAGAACTCAGTTGTATATAATGGTGCATTTGCGTTAGCAGATGTTGAAGCTTTAGAGATGTAGTCTGAGCTTAAATACTTTTGCTCATCGGCTTCAATTTCGTTGCTGATTGTTTCATTTAAAATATCAACAGTTTCATTGTATGGTGTGACTATAGCTCTTTGCCTCAAGTATTCTGTCTTTGCATAGTTTAACTGGAATTGTGGATAGATAGCTTCAATAATTGATTGTATTGGATTGCCTAAGTTTTCAACCAATAGATATTGTGGAATTTCTATCCAATCTCCTTCATCAAGATCATTGTGATTTTTTTCAATAGATGCAATTGTACCATCACCAATTTGTAACAACCATTCTGCAAACTCTCTTAACTGATCTCGGCTTTCTTCATCAAGGTTGTTTCTATGCAGTCTCATGTTAGTATTGAGTTTCAATACTTTGCATTCTTTCCAAAGTTGTGACTGAGTTATAGTAGCATTTATGATATCTTCTTTGCTGCCATATTGAATAACTGGTAGGATTTGTCGGAAATCTCCACCAAGAACTATTGTTTTGCCTCCAAAAGGTTTTGTAGATGCTTCTGATGCTGTCTCTGAAAGAAGATCTTGTAAAGTTTTGTTTAATGCTTCAAGACAATTCCTATGAACCATAGGAGCTTCATCCCAAACAATCAAAGTTGTTTTTTCAATCAATCTTGCCAATTGAGTTTGCTTGCTAATTTTGCATGTAGAGCATTCGTCAATATTTATTGGGATTTTGAATCTAGAATGGGCAGTTCTTCCTCCAGGCAATAAAAGTGATGCAATTCCTGACGAAGCAACAGCTAATACAATCTTTCCTTCAGTACGAATACCATTAATGATGGTGTTCCATAAAAAAGTTTTGCCAGTACCACCATGGCCATATACAAAAAACATTCCTCCATTGTTGTTTATAGCTCCTTGTATTTGTGTATAGATAGCTAACTGTTCAGCATTTAATTTTGCAAACATTGATAAATGATCTTCTTGAAGCTGAGGAATATTGTAGTTTAACTCTTCTTGAAGCAGTCTGTCAGTTAAATTATTCATGTTCAATGATTGTGGTCGAGGTAAATCATTATCCTCAAGGGATGAAGAGTGTTTATTCAAAAGTTCTTCAAGAGCAACTAATAGATAATTTCTCAAATACTCGTCTGAAATAGTATAATTAGGTATGCGGAATGTCTGTCGAAGTCTATAGTGTATATCTTCTGATATTAGTTGCCAGTGTTTATCAAACAGTGCCTTTTTGTCTCCTACATCACAATATAAGATTATTGTTACAAACAGTTGTCTTAGTTGTGTACCAGTAGCCCAATGAGCAGCTTGTATCAAGGCATTTGACCATTCTGAGTCATCTCCTAATATTCCAAGGGCAAAGCAAGCTTCTCTATATGTTGTATATACAACGTTATTAATTGTGCGAAGATCCACATAACTCCTTGCACCTTTGATTTCATTAACCAATAAGCGCAAATAATATAGCTCTCCTGCAGATGGGTGTATATAGATTATTCTTCCAATTGATCTGCCATTCATTCTGTACTTCCATCTTTTCTCTTTTTTGTACCATGTGAATTTAGTTGGAAAGTCTGTATACAAAAGCGATCGTCCTCTTTCATCTAGTTTATTTGTGGCCATCCATTCTGTGAACATTGTTGTTTCAATTCCTGGGATTGAAATTATATTCGGAATAAATTGCTTATCACTAAAATAGATATTATGTTCTTCTGGCAAGTGAATAAGTAATCTTTGGACAGATGGCTCTCTATGATGGAGTGGAAATTCAAATAGTCTCCAACAACTTTCATATGCTGACAAATAACGGCAATCCAAATAATTTTGTATCTCATCTGTTTTAGCTGATGATGTTGATGATGCTTCAAACATAGCTCTTGCTCTGTCTGGACCTTTACTTATATATTTGAATAAATATTTCACTGCTCTTGTCAAATTACATATTTCCACATTTATATGAGCTTGATAGCGCACAACCAAATCAACATTATGTGGAACAACAAATCGATTATCCAATTGAATGCCATTTTGTGATGTGCTTGCTGGCAAATCCCTTCTCCGATATTGAGGAAATCCATCCTCATCAATCGTTGTTGAATTTCGAAATGCCTTTGGATAGAATTTTTTGCATTTTCCATTTTCCATACATGGTGCCTGTGAATTTGCTAATCCACATGGACCATGTATCATAAATGAACTTACAGCATCATAACCAATAGGATCAGATCTCTTATCAGGTAATTCAGCAGAAACTATTTTATCAATTTCTGATGCTGTCATAATGCCACTTTCCTTTTCCAACCATAATAAGATATGGACATGTGGTAAACCTCGTTTTTGGAATTCAACTGTATAAACAACTATAAAAAAGAAAACAACAAATATCATTATGTTTACAATCATCCAAACTATTGTTTTTTTAAAAACAATTGGGATCTACGTAATTTACCTGCTTTTACAGGTCCAAAATGATGATTTTTTATCAGATCATCCATCAAATGCCGTACTTTTATACGGAAAACCCGTGAAATTATGTCAGGTCTATCTTCAGGGCGTTGGCCTAGAATAGAACTCAATGTATCTGTTATTTCTGACCATCGAGGATTGCAAGTGAATGTAATAAATAGTTTTGGATAGCCAAAAAATCTGCAGATAGCCATTGCGTCTTGATATTTCTCAAACATATACCTAGGGCCTGGTATAAAACTTGCAGGTAAAATAATACGCTTCCCAATGCTATTGCACTGCAGATCTTCTTGACTTGTTGCATCTCTAACAGTTTTGTACATTTCAGTCCTCAATGATGTTTGATGCTCTCTAATATATCTTAATCTTGTATCTTCAATTATAGCATAACAGTCAACTATAAATTGTTGAAAAAGTCGACCTCCTCTTAATAGGGTATTATTCTCAATATTTCTTTGTTGAATCAAGTAAGCATAATATTCTCTCATAGTTAAACACTTCCTTCCTAATTTACTTCGTATTGGAGATTCTTCATAAGGTATATTTAGATGAAAGCAATCTTCTCCATAAGGAAAGAGTAATGGATATTGAAGTGGCATGAATAGCGGATGTAAGTCACTAATTCTTTTTAAACCTTCTTGTTTGTGTTCTACTATAATATCCCTCCCTTGATCATTATTACCAATATCACCAACAATTAGAGCAGCAATTTCTGGAACTGATGGTGCAGAATAATTATGATCTTTCTTATTTCGATTTGCAATAAGCTTTATCCTAACCGGCAATTCTCTAAATTGCATGTGAACTTCCCTTGCACTCCGGAAGACTTTGACAATCTCATTATACTCATCTAGCATATTTCTCAATCCGCATACAATATCATTGTCCAATCCTTGAATACCATCATTAAATTGAAAGCATGACATTCTGCAATCTAACTCAGCATCCGATTCAATCATGTACAACTGTGCAAATTTATATGTTTGCCCAGCAAATGGAAGCAAAGATCCCATTCTATGATAATTTTGTCCTGATAACTTGAATACATAAGGTCCAGGTCTTTGATTGATACTATTATCAACAATACCACCAAGTGAAGTAAATTGAAAAAGTGAATTGTATATTCTAATCTGCTCTTTAAATTTTGAATTTCTTACTCCGCCATTGCCATCAAATAATCGACATAAAAAAGGTGGTGTTGGTTTTGGTGGCGGAAGAGAAATAATCCCTTGCTTGCAACACATATTAAATTTCGGTTTTGAAGTAGATTTTGATATGTCAATTCTTTCATCATACCACATGGATGCATTGCAAAACATGCATTTAAAAGTTGGCCCACCAAAGTATGAAGGTTGAAATATCGTTCCTGTTATAGTCATTAAAAGAGGAATAATATACACAATTGTATATGAGCAAGAATTGTAATGATAAATCTGAGAAATTTGATAATACTTAAATAATAGCTATGGTATTTAAAAAATTAACAATAATAGAAATATGGGAAACAGGTAAAGAAGGAGAAAACTTACTTTGATGCCGATTGTTTAAAACATCATCAGAATCATTCGTGTTAATATGGCTGGGCGAAAGATTGATTTCATGATCAGTAGCATCATCTCCATTGTTGGTCATTAGTATATCAGATTCGATGAGTCCAAATACATATTCTGGCATACTTGTTGAAGCGCCAACGTCCGAATAAGATTCGTGTCTTTTAGCAAATGGAATTCCCTTAGGATGGATGCTAAAGCCACCATCAAGTTCAGATGGGTGTGATTGTATTGTAGTCTCAATATTGTCTTCATCATTAGCGTTAATATCACAATGTGATCGAAGATGTTTGGTTATTGGCTTATTAAGACCTCTAAACACGCTTTGATTTCCTTTCTTATTTATACTATGCATTCTTTTAGCTTTTAGAATATCCATTCGACTTATTCTGTTGCATGTAGCATCGGATTTACTTATCTTAAGTAACGGATCAGTCTTTTTAATATGACGGGGCTTAGTCATTTGTTGTATATTGCATGAATCTTTTGCAACATAATTGGAGAAAGATGACCAGCAAGAGTAAAAAAAAAAATATCATAAGTTACATACTTCATACAGTATACATATCATATAAGTATAATATATAAATACATATATAAGATAATTCTTACCTAAACAGAAGTTTGCAAAGATTCGAATCAGCTTATCACTTTTTCTCGAGATTTCCAATCTACATAACATGATTGCATTTGTAAACATTTAATCAAATTTGGAAGATAAAGACAATAACATAATTTAATTATATATTTTAATTAATATATACAATAGAGCTGTTATGCATATGAACGGCAAAGAAATACAAAACACACCTTTTGTTACATATTTAATATTATTAGACTTACATTAAAATACACAATAAAATATTAAACACTAAAGTACTTTCAGGAGAGGACTTTATTCGTCATATACAGTCATTTAGTTCTTTCAACTCATCAGTCATCATTGCACAGTAAGTCTTATCCTGTCCTTTAAGTCTTCTAACTCATCAGTCACCATTGAAAGACTGTCTGATAATACATCGTTGATATCCTTTAGCTCTTCCAATTCATTTTTTACGTCATATAATTCCTTCTGGTTCACATCTTTAATAATAACATTATAAATATTTTTTAAATGATTTATTCCACGTAATGCAGCATTATTTTCGGCCTTCTTTTTGGTATTTGCTTCAAATCCAAATAGTTGATGAACTCCACAACTGTCTTCAAAAATTATTTTGCATGAAAAAACTGGCTTGTGAGCAGGACCGTTTTGTTCACATACATAAGTTGCGGGCAGTAATCGTAATTTTTCCATAAGCTCTTTCAATACAACCTTAAATTGAACTTCAACAATAATTTGCATGTCGACTTCCATTTTTTCCACCTATTGTGATGTATTAAACACAGGTCAAAGTTTCTATTAATAAATTGATATTAAAAAACATAGGAATAGTTATATAAAATAAACTTATGAGCTATTAAGTAATTGTGACAGGATTTCATAAATTAATTCTATATCAATCCAATTATTATCACATAGTGCATATTACATGAAAAAAATCTACTTACCCAATAATGTTACATACTAATAATAATGAACATTTTCCATTCAATTAAAAAAATAATAATTCATTCATTCAATTCACCTTACTCATTTATAGTTTTTTTAAAAGATTATTATTTGATAAATCTTTTTAAATTATCAATAAAAATCTTATAATTTAAAAATATATGTGAACATGCTATCACATATATTTTTAAATTATAGTATATTTTTTCAAATAATAATATATAAATTATGAAATCATATGAAAGTGATCAGGATAATATTGTTTATAATCTCTCTTTTTTTCAATATATAAGAGTTTAAGATTATATCCGTAGTAGTTATATTCTCACATTAAAAAATTATATATAAATTTCTATATATATATTTATTCTCACTCACATACTAACAACCTTCATAGTTTAAGTTGTTGGGTTTTAATTGAGTAAATGATAGGCTTCAAATCTTTTGGAACATAATGGTGTAACTATTGTTGAACCGAATATTAACTATTAATATTATTAAGTTTGAAGGATCTAAAAGTTGCTTGATGGACTTACCCAACTCAATTTATTAAAATCATAAACAATTACAAAATTGGAGTGAGGGGCATGTTATCCCAATATAACATTAAATAAGCTGTTATTTTTAAAAAAATAATATTTTTATTATATGATGGTTTAAGTTCAATCTCAGATATTTTAAATACGTTCATTTTAAAAAAAAAAGTTGATGCAACGGTTGAACACCTATAAACTCATAATCTCTTATTATAAAAGACTAAATTAAGCATTATATATATAACAACCAATTTATAGAAAAAATATTTTATTAAAAATAATAAGTAATATCATAAACAACCAATTTATAAAGATCAAGTTATTTGTTTTTTTTTAAATATATATTTTGTTAATAAAACTTCTCATATCTCTTTTATATATATATATATATATATTAACAATTTTTCTTTCATGCAACGTCAGTGAGTTAACAATTAAGATGAGATGAATTAATGTATAGAAAAAAAAAATGATTACTTTCCAACTACATAGGGAATGACAATGTTATGGTGTTATAGGTCTTTTTGGGGGCTATGCATGAAAAGGGTATTAGTTGGCGTGGAGAGAAGGGTAGCATGCTTGGTATGGTCACAGGTGGTTGCTCAGCATGAAAACACTAAGCATGAGATATTGGATTTGTGAGTTCATGGAAGAAGTTAATGGAGTTTGTTTTTCACTTGGCTAGTTGTCCATTATTCATCTCATGATATATATAAACATGTGATATTATATTATTTATAAAATATATATATATAGAAAGTTTTATGCAAATATATATAAACATGTGATATTAATTAATTAACTTATTATTCAATCAATTATTTCTAATATATTGCTCCCTTACAGACAACCAATGTGATTATTATTCTCCTTCATTCATATATATACACACACACATATTTACATACATACATAAAAACAATAACATACCAAATTTAATATGCCAAATAAACATATGAAGATTAATATAAGGAAGTAATTCAACTTATACAAAGATAATATACAAACATATCATAATCCATTCCATTTAAGAACTAAATATTTAAAGAGGTTGATAATAAATGAAAAAATAACACATGTATCTGTTAACATTACAATTAGAAATTATAAAATTTACCTGATTTATTCTCAATGAAGGATAGTCTCAATCCTCAATCCTGAATGCAAAGGTTTACATAGCAAGCATACCATTTTATAAGCAATGACAGAGTTATATAAGTCAATATAAAAAAAATATCACTGACATCTACACCCAATGTCAATAATTTAGGTGTAAGCATGCTAGCAAATAGTTCTATATGGGACTATGTCAGGAATCTTTTGTAAGCATGCTTGCAAATAGTTCTGGATGGGACTGTTCATGAAAAGAATAGTTGAAAAGTGGATCAAAAAGTAAAAAGAGGAAAACTATAAAATACCTAAATTGTAACATTTATATACAATGTCAACAATGGGATCAATTATTATTATGTTAGTAAGTTTGGCAACATCAAATCAATCAGATCCAGAAAACACCTCTTCAATCATAGTAAGAAACATTTTTGAAATGTTCTCACAATTAAATCAGGAAATTTAGCATTAAAAAAAATAACATATAGAATTGATATAAGTGGGTAATTATTGAAAACACTTCATACATATAGTCAACAAATAAGATCAAAATAATATAAAATTAGTCCTCTACACATAATATAAAATTTGTGTAGTTTCACTCATTTTTATCTTATCCAAATTCACATAATGCATATAATCCTAACAAAAACAAAAAAAAAAAAATCAAATCAAAACAAATGGCTCAGACTTATCAATGATTAAAATAAAATCACGCCATAATTTCACACCAAATTCGCAATCAAATCAGACACCATACACCATATTAACAAATCAAATATGGAGATAAATCAAAAAAAAAATCTCAACTTTCGCCCAAAGTAAAAAATAAAAAATAATCAAAAGATAGAACTTAAAAATTAATTCAAAAACCTACCTTCGATCTGGAATCCGAAATCATAAGAAATATCAATATGTAAAAAAAAAGTCAATAAAGGACAAAAAACACTCAAACATCAACACCTAAAATCTATCCACCTATGTACTATATAAGTTTGGAATGTCAGTAATTTACACTCAAGCATGCATGCAAATAGGATAACATCACATCAATTATTTAACAAATATATAATGTCAATAATTTTTTACACTCAAGCATGCATGCAAATAGGATAACATCACATCAATTATTTAACAAATATATAATGTCAATAATTTGAGATCAAGCATGCAAGTAAATAAGATAAAATCACATCAATTATTTAACAAATAATATTGTTTTTACACACATGCTATTACTGTAGCGACATATTAGGATTTCAGTAAAAAAAATCAATAAATTCAACTAATTTCCAAACAAATGTCAAAATCATGAATTGAAGAGAAAGAAATCTAATGGAATTTATCAGTTTGAAATATCATTTATATATAGGTCAATATTAATAAAAGTGTGAGTGTATAAAATAATGGATTAACTTAATTTGATATTTTGTAAATAAACGAAATTATATATTCACAACAAAGTTAAGTTAAGAAATTAATTAAATTATAACCTTGCTAATTAATTAAAAGAAAGGAAAACTCACATTTTGCTACAAAACCAGTAAATTTAGATAATTCTGAGAATTATCACCTTCATGAAGAGTTCATTGGTAAAAATTTAAAAAAAAAAAAAAACCTAAATCTGAATCCATCTAAAAAGAAGGCAGAGATTCAAAGAGAAGAAAGAAATATGAAATCCAGATCTATCAACTCCCCATCTACT
Source organism: Dioscorea alata (assembly GCA_020875875.1). Classification (NCBI taxonomy): domain Eukaryota; kingdom Viridiplantae; phylum Streptophyta; class Magnoliopsida; order Dioscoreales; family Dioscoreaceae; genus Dioscorea; species Dioscorea alata. The sequence continues at coordinate 3,125,360 of CM037015.1, read as the reverse complement.
CAGCGCCGCCAAAGAAATCGAAAATTTTGAAGATTTTCTAACAATTCAGTGGTGGATGCAACTTGGTTGTTGTACTATTCTTTGCCGTCAAATTGTGATTAATATTTTTCCACAATGCTTAAGTGGAGCCTGGATCAAAACCTGGATTTTTATTTGGCAAACATGATGCAGCTGTTAATGATGCTGGACTTTGACCATGCTAATAACAGAGAATGGATCAGCCAGCCAATATTTTTGTTTAAGTTATTAAAATAAATTCGAAATTTAATCATTGAAATAATTACCAAATCTTGGTTACTTGCTTACTTATCTTTCCTAATCTCAAGGCATCCTTAACGGTATATACATTGAAAAAAAGAAAGAAAAAAAACCACATCGATGAGAACATGGTGGACTAATTCGGTTGGCCTTATAATTTGCCCACATAGTGACAACCATGTGGACCTTATTATATCATTGCCTTGCACTCATTCTTAGTGCCACTAATACATCTATATTAATTAATATTATTATTATTACACGTAATGGGCTTATTAAATAATTACCTTCTATCTAGAGTATAAGCCAAGATTAATAAATCAATAAACCTTTTTTCACAAAAGTTAATACTAACAAAAAATAATTAGCTAGGAGAAAGTACTACTGACCGAAGGTGGCGGTGGAGAAAGTGGGAGTGCCGTCGATGAAGTTCCGGCCGCCGGAGATGACGGTCTTATCAATACCATCGCCATAAATGAACACATTCCACTTATTCTTATCAACAACCACATTCTCAACATACTCTCCGGCCTTCACATAGATCACAAACTGGTCCTTACTCTTCTTTGGCACCATGGCAACCGCTTCCCCCACTGTCATCACATCACCACTCCGGTCCTTGGCCACCGTCACGATCGGCAGCTGCCGGGCCTGCTTATTAGCATAAAAAATATATTTATTTATATAACTCTATAAACCACACTTAATTACTAACGCAACCAAAAAAAATTTATAAAAACAATGAAAGTGAAAAATGATGAAGCTCAAGGACTCCATCACCATAGTGAGGAGTAGAGTTTATAAGTTCTGTAAGCTTAGTCTTATGGAGGACTCAGCTCTCCACTTTTCTTTTTTTTCACACTTTTGTATTTATTTCTCCACATCTAATGGATCCGAATACTCTTCCTCTCCATTTTATCTTTGTCAATAATCCCAATTTATCAACTATTTAAAAAAAAATACATAAACCTAAATTGATCTCTTTTTTGTTTTTCATTTGTATTTATTTATTTATTAAAATGAATAAAATAAGGGAAAAATGTATAAAAATTTTAAGTTAATTTTTGTTGAGAGGAGCATATAAGAAAATAAAGCTAATTTACAGGGGTATACCAGAAATATCATTTTAATAGAAAATAAATAATTAAAATTTCATTTTTGCAGGGGTATCTCAGCAAAAAAAAAAAAAAAAACCCCATATAATTATAGATTGATTTAGAATATATGATTTTTTTAAAAAAAAATTGGTGGTCAATGACAAAAAAAAAAAAAAAAAAAAAAAAGAAAAAAAAAGGATAAGTATGGATTCTAAAGTGAATATTCATTGCAACCTTCATCTTATCTCCAGCATCGCCGACCTAATGGTGGAACCACGGGATGTTCAGGAAACCCCGGTCATCGAAACCCTAGAAGAAGCCCCTGCGACCTCCCCCTTCGCTTGGAGCAGACGGCCTCGAGATCCGCTCTCATTAGGGCTCCGGACGTTCTCTCCTGCTCGCTCATTGCCTCCGCCGTCTCCGGCCAGCCCCATCTAGCCTCCGGCCTGGAGCCCTAGCCCGGCTCCTGGACAGCAGCAGTCGCACTCTTTTCATGCGCTGGCGCTTTCTCATCATTATGAAGAGAGTCCTGATGCGGCGGCGGCGTTGTTAGGGTTTCAGCTCCCGCATCATCAGCATCATCAGATGCTTGGATCTGGGGATCAGATGGAGGGGTTGGGGACCGGCGCCGGCGGCAACGGGAGTGAGTCCACCGATAACTATTTGAGGAAGAGATTCAGAGAGGAACTCTTCAAAGGAGAGCAGCAGCAATAACCGCCGGAGTAGTCTCAGAGGGAGCAACAGAGCAGCCTTCATTATGGATCTGGGGATCAGATGGAGGGGTTGGGGATGGGAGGAGGGAGGGGAACTTTGCAAGGGTGGCTGTGAGGATGGAGAGGACGCAGAGGAGGGGAGGCGGCTCTCTCCAAACCCAGATCTAGGGTTTCAATTTCAAAATTAAAGGATGAATGAACATCTGACCGTTGATGATGGCTAATAAGGATGAATCTGACCGTTGATGATGGCTAATAAGAATTTGCCAAATGTCCATCATAGGAGGGTTCTGATGAATAGTTTTTGGGGGATAGAATTAAGGTTAAGTATATATATTCTCATAGCCATTTCCATTAATAGATGGATTAAATAGGAGGAAAAATATAAGAAAATGAGATAAAATATTTTAACAATTGTTCTTCTATCTTTTGCTCTCTTTTTTTTTACTATAGTTTTATTTATTTTAATTTTTTGTATTTATATTCAAAAGAAGCTCAAGTTACATTAACCATTATTTTTCTATAGATAAAAATAAGTAAATATTCTATGTGGAAATCTCCAATTTATGACAAAACTAGAGAATCCCACTAGCTCTCACTTGAGCAATTAAGGAAAGAAGATGATCTCCAACTAACCCTTAATTCCTTGCTAAAACAAAGATCTAGAATGACTTAGTTGAAAGAGGGGATGAAAACAAGAAATATTTTAACGCAGTTGCCAATTGCAAGAGAAATAGGATTTTCATCTCGAGTCTCCACTAGAGCAACCTTGAAAATTGGCAGAAATAAAGAGATTGGAAATATCTTTGTCTCCCTGTTCCAATCTCAATTTGGGACCAAAAGAGCCTCTTGTTTTCTCAATATGGTTTCTCAATTTTCTTTTTCTAGAAATTTTGGTTAACCAGTACGTGATAATGTTATACAATTATGTGAGGATTTCTACTCCAGCAAAGCCAACTTGGAAAGGATTAATTAGGCAAGTATTACTCTAGTCCTGAAGATGGAAGCTTTAGTGAACCATACTGACTTCGACCAATTAGCTTAATCAACTCCGTGCTTAAAATCATTTTGAAAATCATGGCCTCTTAGCTAAACAGAGTGATAGGCTCTTTGGTTAGTATCACACAATCGGATTTCATCAAAGGACACTGTATTTTGGATAATATAGCTGCAACGGAGGAGCTACTCTTTAGCCTCCAAAAGCATTGAATTCCCTGCAACATTCTTAAGATTGACTTTTCCAAAGCTTTTGACAAAGCTAACTAGAACTTCTTCCTGAAAATATTGACTGCCTGTAATTTCGGTGCACGCTAGGTCAAATGGATTAAGGTCATCGTGGTCTCATCCAAATCCTTTATCCTGGTTAATGGGACCAGAACTGGCTTGTTAAATACGAGCATGGACTAATAAGACAAGGGGATCCCCTTTCTCTGTTATTGTTTGTCTTAGTCGCAAGATGTTCGGAGGACAATGTTCAACCACGCCCTAAACTTAGGAATCCTGTATGGAGTTCCGCTAGGTAGTCAAGGGAGGATGTGCCATGTCCAATACGCAGATAACCTTCTCATTTAGACTGTGTGGTGAAAGAGAACCTTAGGATCATTAAGCTCATACTTTATAATTTTAAGGGAATATCGAGGTTAGTGATCAATTTCCAAAGAACAAACCTGTTTTCATATAGGATTATTTAGCTCCTGGATTCTTCATTTGCCCAAACACTCCACTGTCTGTCAAGACTCTTCCCCCTAACTTACTCAAGAGTACCTATTTCGGGTTGGAGACCCCGAAGACAAGACTAGGAGAGCTTGATCTGGAAGATCATGTCACATTTAGCCTCTTGGAAATCATAACTGTTCTCTCTTAAAGGTGGATTTATCTTCATCAAATTTGTTATGTCTTTTATCCTGACCTACTGGATGTTTATTTACAAGCTTCCTCATTCGGTCACCAAAAGGAATGACTGAATCAAAAAGGACTTCCTATGGTTTGGGCCATATAAGGGCCACCTAAGTTGTCGCTTTGTTAATTGGAAACTACTATGTAGATCATTGGATCAAGGCGGATGGGGTATTTTAAATCTCAAGAATTTCAATAGTGCTCTTCTAGGTAAATGATTATGGGAGATTTCAATTAATGATCCCCGTTGTGGATCCAAAATCATCAAATTCAACTACCCTCAAGGATATCTGTCATGGAATGTATTCCTAAGGCAGCCTAAAAGGCATTATTTTTTCTTCTAGAATGGAATCCTTAGTTGTCCTTCATCCTTCAGGGTCTGTATCACATCAATCATTTGTGACGGTAAAGCCACCTTGTTCTAGTTGGACCAATGGGTAAATAAATGTGTGACTGCTAACATTTGGTTGAAGCTTTATAGGAACTCTTAATGGTCTCTGGGTATTGTTAAGGATTTAATGTAGGTTAAGCAATTATTACCCTTGGATGCTTATTCTTTTGTCTTGGAAATCATGTTAAGGATTACTAATCAACCGATAGACGGTAGTAACACCAAGTGGAAAAATCTTACCTCTAATGGCAAGTTCTTTATCAAATCATTCTATGGTTTCTTGAACTACAAACGGTCATGCTGCCAAGTGACATAGATTATCTGGAAGGGTGCATGTCCACTTAAAATTAAACTTTTTAATTGGCTCACTTGGGATGACAAAACCACACAGTGGATAACCTGGTGAATTGGAAATGTAATAGACAACCGACCGCAACAAACGTTTTATGCCATTTGGAATGGAATCGATAGAGCACATGCTTCTAATTTGTCCCTTCACTGAGTAGATATGGAGCTACTTTGGTCAATTATTTGGACAAGTCCCACTCTCGCGGTCCTTGGGGAAGTTGTGGGGTTCTTGGAAATCGTAAGTTCGACCTTCCTTTAAAGAAACTTGGGATCTTCTCTCTCGCGCTATAACATAAAATATTTGGCTAAAGAGAAATGCACTTGTTTTTCAAAGCAAATTACTTTAGCCAATATCGGTTATTCACAAAATTGATCATATACTCCTCTTATAATTAAATCCAACTTCAAAGGCAAAAAGACGAAAGTTAGAGGATTCCATTGCTACAATCAAGCACAACTTAGAGTTTTAGAAGAGTGGATCCTCCCCAAGCGACCTACTAGTCCAATTTCTTTAATGTCATCCACCTTGGTGGGATCTCTCTCTCTCTCAACATGATTTTTTTCCCCTTTTGTCCTTTATTGTTGCTGTTGTATCTATTGTTGCGTTGTATTTCCACTCCTAGTAAGATATATTGTAGTTTGCATCATCTCGCTTTGTTATCTCTATACTCTCTTGTTGATGTAGTACTCTGATTAATAAATGTGTTTATCCATTTTTCAAAAAAATAAATTAAAAATCTCCAATTGACAGAACACCTAATTTCATGAAAAATCAATGTTATTAAAATAAAGCTCACATGAAATAGTTAAATCTCGAAAACATAATTTAATGCAATTCAAAACAACCGAAATGATCAAGTATATATAGAGAATCCAATAAAGCAATCGACTAACTAAGAAATTTGATCATGAGACTAATTGAATTACATGAATATGTACAAGATGACTCTTCCATGGATGATGATATTATGATTGCAGACAAACCAAACTAACTACACTCTGATTAAGATCAACTTTGAAAAAGTTCATCTAAAAGTTTTTCGAGCTCGAAAAATATATCTGTAAAAAAGAATAAATGCTTCTTGTAATTTCCAGGGATGTTCTAGCACAATGCTCAGCCATACATCCCACACAAGCATTAATTCTCATTATCTATATGCAGAAATTCTTCTCACTTTCTGTTTAGAACTCATCTCGAAACAAATAAAAATCTTATAATTTCATAACTATGATTTGTATACATATGTATTATAAAAAGAAAAAAACGAAAAAATCTTCGAAGGTGGACGACTTCCTTTGAATCATCGTCTCAATCCTCTGATTAAAATGCAGGAAAATTTCTCCGTATTCATCTGTATTTCTTCTCTATGGTACCAATTTAGTTTCTATATCTCTTGAAGCCAATTCACTTGTATCAGCTTCTGAAGTTTCATTTGATGTTGAATGAGGCTCCACAGAGCCATCATATGAATATTTACTTACTCTTTCACCATAACAAGCTTCACAAATCCATGCCAAAATGAGTATCACCATTACTGTTGATAATGCAGCTAATGCACCCCATGTCAAATGCACATCCTTCTTCAATGGTTTGCAATGATTGACAAGTATTTCAGAGAATGCATCCTTCACTAGTTGGCAATCAACAAGTCTTTCGACACTGGGATAACTATTTATTATGTTCTGTAATGAGTTTGTATAGACAACAGCTCGATTATAATCAGTAGTCGAAATAAACTCTCCTACACAATCATTGCTACCATTGTTTGAACATGTGTATCTCTTAAGCACTTGAGGAATATCTCCAATTTGAATCGTATTCGAAGAACAATTCTCGGGTTGGTAGGTGTAATCCGGTGGCCCGGAGAAAGGATTGCATACATATTGCAGACCGGGAAGCGATAGCGACTGTAATGATGAAATGTTCGCATTAACCTGTCAATGTAGACGGTGAAAACTTTAATGCTCAAGGCAAATGTGAACTTTTAGTACTAATTAGACATCGAAGAAGAATACGATACCTGATCGATTATGTCATGAATTCCCTTTCCTGCATCATGCAAAACTGATTTAGCTGAAGGTCGGCAGGGGAGGATTGTACCCAGAGTGCTGTTTTGCGGGTCTACTTGATATTCGTTGAGAGCTATGCATGTGTCACCTGCAAACCTTTTATAGCCACAGTTTTACATCGGTAAGTCAGAATTAGTGTGCAAGATCTTTTACGTCTAGTAAATATTGAAAAAAAAAATCGGCTACTTACTTATTTAGGAAGTAATACAATCCAAAGTACACCCAGAAGAGGAATGTCAATAGCCAACAAACAACAATTAGCCTGCATGAGAAATTATAGTTACATGATTGACCGATAAGTTTATTCAGATGCTCACTAAGATACTTACAGATAAAAAGCACGGCGAAGCATTGTCGGCCATGTTCTTGCAATTAAAAACACTGTAACACAAAATTCGGTCAGAGGTTTTAATGTAAAAGCAATTGAATTTAGGTAACACGGTATTAAACTCGATCAACTCACTTAGTAAACCAAGTACGACGGCCAAATTTAGTGTCACAGTGGCAATTGTTACCACTTTCCTGAAATGGAATGAAGCATCAGTGTAAAAGAGTACCGCCAAAATGATAACATGAATGATTTGGCTCGGTTTAATAAATTTTTACAGTATTTTGAGACCCTTGTTGACAAGGCGCATATTCTTTATCGCCTTGCTTTGAATGTTATCGGCTTCATCATTAAGCTTCTGTAAAGTGGCATTCAGATTAGTCGATCCATGGAGGTCACCGTAGAGCTCCATATCCTCTTGCATTGCTTGCACTGAACCAGTGACATTGTGTATTGTGTTCGATGCTTCTTGTGCTGTTCTTACAATGATGTTCTTCACCGTCTGTGCTCTCGAATGGAATTTAAACTTCCACCAAGAACTACTCCTGATGCAACTCTACAAATATATATATGTTATTTGAATTCTTCTCGGTAATCTTGATGTTTTAATCGACTTGCAATAAAGAAATCATGCTTACATTGCTAGAATTGTGAAGACTAACACTGAAAGAACAGGCCAAAACTGTTCCCATTTGAGTGAGGAGGACCTCTAATCCTGTTTCTTTGTTTGTTGTTGAAACAGATGGATTTGATTAATAGAATTATAGCATAAACAATGCCAAAAACAAGCCATACTGCTGCAACGATATACCCATATTTACCGGTGAAAATAGCAGACTGGAAAACAAGCAAACAAAGAAAGCAAAATATCAATACATTTTCAATGTTATCCATCCATATATATATAACTCGAGAGATTTCAATCTTACACTCCAGTAATGTTTGTTTGTGATGTTAAATCCTCCCTTATATTTCTTGAATCCATCCAAAGGATCAATTCTTTCGGTTCGAATAAACAATAAACTTTCAGATTCAGAGCCATTCTGTTTTTCCACCAACACTCTCTTTGTTGCTAAAAAAAATACGAAATACGAAAATAAGAACCATAGGTATAATACAATTGAACAAATTACTGTTTCTGCAACACTGATGGAAATCAAACAAACAATGTCTAAATTGCAGGAAAAGAAAAATAAAACAGTATCAAACAAACAACAAAAACTATAACCATGCATTCAGAAAAAAAAAATTACAGAAATTGAGTTACAATCAAATGAAAACTACAACAGAAAATAAGCTAAAATTTACCAGATTGAGATCCAAGAGCAGTCCCAAAAAATGCAATCAAAACACAAACAATCACCAGACATCTCCTCCAACCCATGACACCACCCTGCACTTCATCCAAAAACAAAAACACAACATCCTTCAATCCAATTAATCATTCATTCATTCATCTCAAAAACACAAAGATAATAAACAGAAGAACATAAACAGTAAAAAAAAAAACTAACCAAAAGCTTCCCCCTCTCACTCTATCTTCTTTTCTTCTTCTTTTTTTCCTCAAACTCTGAATATAAGAACCAAACAACAAGTTATCCAGAAGCTAAAAAGATTTCAATTTCTAACTTTCCAGATAAACAAACAGAGCCGTGTCAAACAAAACATTAAAACTCTGCCTTCATCTCTCTCTCTCTCTTTCTCTTTCCATAAACACAAAAACACAATATATATAAATATATATAAAGATACAGTGAAATAAATATGAATAAATGATGAGAAAGAAAATTCAAAAAAAGAAACTTTCTTGAGCCATGGGAAATGCATCTAAGTGATGAGAAGAAAACCCACCAACTCAAGTAAAGCATTTCTGCAATACATACAATAAATAATTTTTCTTCTCTTCTTTTGAAAAGCAAAAAAAAAAAAAGGTGATCAAAGTGAGGACTTTCTCCCTACTCTATCTTATTGAGTCAAAGAGGCTTCTTCTGCTTCTTCTTCTTCTTCTCTTGTTTCCATTTTCTTTATTCTGGTTTAACTTTTTTGTTACAACGTGTGTGAAACTTAGACATTAATAAAACTAAATAGGACTACAAAACAAAGAGGAAAAAGTGATCATGATCTTTCCTTTCAGCCTTCAGACTTTTGATTTTTTATTTCATTAATCAAATGGTGACAAATGAGAGATTTGTTTGGAAAAGGAAGTCCAATTAATATATATATATATATATATATATATGCATTCAAACGGCTCTTGGATCAATTGACACCGGGTCCCTTGTGTAGGGTTTTCATCTCGGAAGTCGAACGCGGCTCATATTCAAACGGCTCTTGGATCAATTGACACCAGATCCCTTGCGTAGGGTCTTCATCTCGGAAGTCGAACGCAGCTCATATATATATATATATATATATATATATATATATATATATATATATATATATATATATACATTCAAACGGCTCTTGGGTCAATTGACACCAGGTCCTTTGCGTAGAGTCTTCATCTCGGAAGTTGAACGCGGCTCCCCGTTACAAATCCCGGCTCACGTATGTGTGTCGAACACGGTTCCTTCACGTGCACACCCCTGATTAAAGAGCTTGTAGTTTTTTTAAAAAAAAAATATCGTGCATGGCATCTGTCAATATGAAAATATATTAAAATATATATATATATATACTTGAGTCATGACGTATGTTTTTTATTTTTAATAAATATGTACAAGCCACCATGAGCCCATGACATATTAATTTGACCGTGGGTTTGGTTTAAACTTTCAATTCATATTTATTTATTTATTTATTTATACAAATAAATAGTTTAATAGATAGATTATTATTTTTTTTAATAAAAAACACAAAAGCGTGTAAAGTTTTTTTTGTGACTCTAGTATTTATAAAAATTAAATTTTGATAGTGATAAACATAGGAAAAAATAAATAAATTTGACAAACAAAAAAGTCACATAGACCTATAAACTCAATTTCAACATTTGACTGTAATTTATATATATATAATTCAAGAAATGAATTTCGGTTGTAGACGAAACATGATGAGTATTATTATAATTAATACAAAAATACATGTTTTAATTGATAAAGAGTGGTAAATAAAATATGTTTGTTTTGAAAAGAAAATTTTAATATAAAATTAACAATGTTTTTGAATATATATATATATATATATATATATATATATATAATGAGGGAAATCTAGATTGATAGGCGCATGGAAGGAGGGGATGAAAGTAGAGGTGGGCACGGGCCCAAAAAAAAACCGGCCCGGCCCGTGCCCGGCCCGCCGGTTCAATGACCCGTAACCGGCCCGTACTGTAGACGGGCCGGTTACGGGTTGGGGAAACCCAACCCGTTGACCCGGCGGGTTGACCCGCCGGGTCAAACCCTGGTTTGGAACCGGGCCCAACCCGCCGGGTTAAGCCCGGTTCCAAACCGGGTTTTTAAGTTTTATTTCATTTTTTTAATGCTTATATTTAAAATGAAAGTTGGATAGGATGGTTAGAAGGTGAAAGGTTTTTGTAAGAGGACCAAGTTCGAATCCCATCAACAACATTCAATTTTTAATTTTAATTTAATAATTAAAAAAATAAACAAAAATAAACAAAAAAAGACCGGGCCCGGCGGGTTGGGCCCGGACCCGGCGGGTCCGGGTTGTTTTCGGTCGACCCGTGACCCGCCGGGCCAGCCGGGTCAACCCGGCCCGGCGGGTTACTACTGTTGCACGGGCCGGTTACGGGCCGGCCAAAAATCGACCCGGACCCGCCGGGTCGGGCCCGCCGGGCCGGTTAACCGGCCCGTGCCCACCTCTAGATGAAAGTCCGGAAGATTGCTTGGAAAATGCAAGACACATTACTATGAGAATGAGGATAATATTAATATTTTTATTAATTAATAATAAGTTTGAGCATAAAACAAGGGTCCCACATAAGGCAAACTATTTGACTTATTTTGGGTGCTTCCTTTTGACTAAGAAAATAGCCTAATATGAATTTTTTTTAGGGTCTTGGATTTTGGCCCCACTTTCTGAGTAATAATTATTTTTTTAAAAAAAAAAACTTCATATAAAAATTTTATATATGTTAGTTTATATAAAGTTGATCAATGAATTGCCGACGGTGCCTTAACCTATCGAGATCAAAATTTTCTATGTGCTGGTTAAATAATTATATAAAAAAGAAATCTTTGTGGTTTTTAATTTTACAAAATAAAAATAGGAGATTTTAATTTTCCTATTTGAAAAAAAAAAAAAAATCATTACCAGCAATGTTAGTTTATATGGGCAAAATCATAATTTCATTAAAAAATCAATTTATATATATATATAAAAACAAAGTTTATTAATCTCCCAAAATTTCACTAAATAAAAAATTTAAATTCCTAAAATAATATAAAATCATGCTGAAAATTATATTTTTTATGTCATGTGGCGGTTTTTTTACATGAATAGACTATTTTATCACTGTTAAAAAAAAAAAAAAAAAAAAAAACCCATCGATGGTTTTTTTTTTTTTTTTTGTAAATTTGAGAAACCACGTCGTCTCATAGAATAAGGAAAAAAAACTTTTATCTTTATTTTGTAAAAGTCAAAAATTACAAAAAAAATTTTTTTTTTTGTATTCTTCCCAAAAATTTATGTATGCTATTACATGTGACTTTTATTTTGTCAAAAGAAAAAAGTTGATCAATTTTGTGATCCAATGGCATGTTTTATTTTAAAAAATAACCAACCATAATAAGAAAAAAGAAATTAAAAAAAAAACACCCAAATCAGAAAAACTACTGTAAAAGGAAAAAAATTGAATTAAAAATCAAATACAATGACTAACGGGAATTGGTTTTAGTGGTAGTGGCTTGAGCAAGTAATTTTAAATTTTAATATTTAAGTATGTAAAAAACACTCTAATTCTTAAAAATTTTTTATAATTTAAGAAATCACATAAACTGTGATTGGATGAACCAGAATTCATATGATAAACTCTAATAATTTTCATGATTTGATGGTGTCCTAATTCCATGTCATTAAATGGTGTTTGTGCTATAGTTAGGTTTAGGTATTTATCTTCCTCCTTGTCTGTGCATTTGCTTGGATTGATGACGGCTGGATAAATTTATAAAAATAAATATACTTTCTAGAATGTTAATTTAGATTGATTGGTCATAAACAAAACTTGTCAATTTAAATGTGCTATAATTAACAAACATAAGTTCAAATACATTGCAGGATGAGTATGAAATTGATACGTCCTGAGATAGATAACATAACACGGCAGGATTTAATTTTATGCTAGAAAAATCATGGTTATTAATTAGACATATAATAAGTGCAAATTAAGGTGTTATTATTAGATATATATTTTAAAATTAACTTTATCAAACACAAAAATTATTTCAAATTAAATGAGCCATTAGATCCATACATAATTAAATAAAAAATTGATTATGATTAAATATATTATTTGAATTTAAAAGATGGCCAACACTTGTTTAGTGCAGTGGTAAGGCACTTGGTAATGCATGGGCAAATACAGGTTCAAAAAACCGGGCTTATAGTACTGTAGTAGTACTGGTTATGCACTATTCACATTAGTCAACTACTATAGAGTACTATTTATTCACTGTTTACTTGGGTCCTAATATGAGCATTTGTGAGAAGAGTCATATTTTTCACCCCTCAAAGTTGCATGACAGGAGAGAATTACCATTGTGAGGTGATAGTTCTTAATATATTATTTTGAGAACGCGTGATAAACTTTTATTGCCCCTCATGTTAATTCGCTCAACATAGTAAAATTCTAAGGCGTTATTAAACTATTGTAATTATTGTATCTCTATACATGTTTGTACTTTTAAATGCATTTGTTGTCTTTCTCAAAAAAAAAAAAAAAAAAAATTAATAGATGGCACATGATAATAAAAAGGCAAAAAGTAACAAGAGCTGATCTTATTTTTATAAAATTCCCAATCCATCCCTTTATTTTTCTATATTTCTAACTTACTCTACTTTTGAAAATGCTAACTTCTCAATATAATGAGTTTTAACGTAAGAAATTTTCTTTTCAACATAATTTTAAAATAAAAAAATATTTTTTTATAAAATAAACAATCTACCATCCATATTATTCATCAAGTCTGAAAAAAAAAATCGACTCTCCATCTTTTCATATGAATTTTTTTTTTCATAAACTTTTACGTGTTTCGAATTATATTGGCATTGGTCAAAATTACCATCATATTTTTTAAATTTTTTAACAATAAATCATCATTTAAAAAAAAAAAAAAAAAGATAAATCACTGTCATTTATACAAACAAATTGATTAAAAGAATCTCATCATAATTTTTTGATTAAAAAAAATTCGTGGGAGACTTAAAAAAAAAAATTTCAAGTATTCGTTAGATCATTTGGTGCGTCATGAACTAGATAATAAAAATATATATGAATGTATTTTTATCTTGGTACAAAAAGGTGGCTAAGGCATATGAAAACACAACAAAAGTGTGCAAGACTTTTGACCAAATATATGACTTGGAAATGCATTTTTTTTCCAAATGATGTGATGGTTTTGGTTGACCAAAAACTCCTGGGTTGTTGTAAAGTATTAATAACCCATATAAGTTCATAATATATATACTATACTTTCCACATTTCATGAAGCATCAAAAGAATTTTTCAATATCACCATCAAAACCATATCCACTGCAAAAAAATAAAAAATAAAAAATAAAAAATAAAAAATAAAAATTTGCGCCAAATTGCTCATTAAAATAATAAATAAATAAAAATTATGTTCTCATGAACTACATAACTTTATTATTTTTTTTACAAGGGTCACATGTAAATAAGAAGTTTGCGCATAACCAAAAATTGATCATTCAGCCCATATACCTTCATCCGGTCGATACAAAAATTAGACTGCAAATCTACTCCCACAGTTGCAGACTTCTTTTGGCACCCATTGCGTCCTAAAAGTTTTAAATTTAAGTATTAAACTTCCCTCAACTATATTTTTCCAAAAAAAAAATCAGTTTTGCTCGTCCAAAGCCCTTTTTGGCTTAATTCATTCTTTCTCCAAAAATAGAACATTTTTAAAAGTAGAAATAATTAAAGAATTGTTACCATTTTTTTTTAATTTTTTTAATTTTTTTAATTTTTTTAATTTTTTGGCCAACTAAACTTCATCGATGTGATAATAATTAAAAAAAATTAAACAAATCATGTGTTTGCTAAATATATTCTTAAATATTTATTCTCTTCACTAAACACTTTTGACATTTTGACAAGGTAATTGTTAGATTTTCCCAAAAATAAAACATAATAATTTATATAAAATCATATCTTATTTGAGAGATGTCATTCACTATATCGCATATACTTCAATATCCCTGAACCACAAAGTAAAAAAATTTCACCACAATAAAAATGAAATAACCACGCATAGATTATATTAACAGCTAATTTAAGCGTTCATAAGTCTAATACAAGACTGTCTTTTGCACTACAACAAATACAAAAGAAAAAAGAAAAATAATAAAAAAAAAAAGAAGAAAGAAAGAAAGAAAAATAAAACTATCTATCACTGACTACAGGTATTGTTGCTAGACGGTGAGATGGGCACAACAACTGATTGATTCAGTTAAAGAAACCGTTGAAACCGCGGTTTCATCTTCCTATGGTGGTTTGTTCTTCCAATCAATCAGTTGTATCGGACAAGGAGAACTCTCCTATTGCCCTGATTGCCTCGGCACGGACGGTGGTGGAAGGATGGAGTTGGCCAGTTCTTCGTTCACCTTCACGGGAAGCGGCGGCATCTGCTTCATTATCTCCGGCATCTCATTCATTCTGTATCACAAGTTCAATGAGCTCCAGTGAAATAACTGAAAACCCTAAGTTGATATTAAGGTCCTAAGCAAACAAGAACAAACCTAGGATTGTAAATCCTAATCAATTGTGAATACGGTAATAACACCTTAATGAGATTTGTTTCATTGTTAGATCGTATTGGAAGTTCGGTTTATCATCAATGATGATCAGGCAAATGCATTTGTTAGACAAGATTAATAATTTGAGGCAGATAGGTACCCACTTTTCTGTATAGATACCTTGCAGCAAGATATTTGTATCTCATGCATATGTTGTCTCGGTTTAAGATACATCTAAAGGTGTCAAGATTTTAATCACATATCTATTGCTGATAATCTAACAAGCAAAACACATCAGAATAAACTTTGATTTAACATTGTAGCAGTGTCTCACATGTGCATGTCGCATGTCAGCTGCTAAAATAACACATTCACATGCATTTTTTGCTTTTGAAAGTTCAATAGATTTTCTTGTACCAATCACAACGCATCGAGTTAGGACGGTCCTTTATCTACCGTAAACTAGAAAATAGAGCAGCAAAACAATCAACTTCAAAGGTGACACAATGCAGCAATTAGCCGATGCACAAAAGCAGATATGTGATTGATCATTATTGAATAATCTTAGAACTTGATTGCATAGAAATATTTGGCATCGAGAAAAGACATACTCGTTCATGATTGTGAGGATATTGTCATATGTTTGCTGGAAGAGATTGATGTTATCCTGGAGCTGCGCAGAAATAAATTCTCAATTAAACCAACTGCACGCATAATTTTGAAGTCATCAATATGAGAACATGACTTCAATTAAAACGATGATTTGAAAGGGAATTACAGAATCTTAGAAATACTTGTTAGGTTACCACAAGTTTTCAGAAGTCAGTGTACTTTATAGCCTAACTGCTGCATTTTAGTCAGTAAATATAGTGCATTTAGATAGGTTCATTCTATATTTAATGGGTGCTTACCAGAAAGTTAGCAAGATTGGTGCTAATTTGATTGAAAGCCTGCATATTTTGTTCTAGAAGCTGTCCTGTAGCACCACCAATAGCTGCAAAAAACAAGTGATAGATGGTTGATAGTAGATGGAAATATATTAAACAAAAATAAAAAATAAAAAATGGAACACAGAAACTCATGGTAAACACAATAATACAAATTCCATATCATGTGTTCCACTTCTCTACATACATAACTGTCAAATATGGAGGACGAAAAGACTGCTTAGCAAGCAAATACTTGTAACTTTTGCTGGACTTTGTGTATTTATTTATTGTCAGCATAAGTGTAACATCTACTGAACAAATGGTTTCATCTTTCAACAAGTCATTGGACAACTAAACATCTTTCCTTAGTTATTAACTTCTTATTCATCTTTATCTAACAGGAAATAAGGAAACTAGTTTCATAGAATGGTAATTGAATCAAGAACTTTCTAGAGCTTAATTGACAAATATAATCTTCACGTGACAGCAGACTATTTTTATTGCTCTGGCTAGATAATAGGTAGATAATAGGTCAAAGTTCATAATATCACAGATTTCTACAGTATCCATCCCAGTGCACCAAACATACAAAATGCAGCCTAGTAATAGAGTCAGGTCTCCTTGAATAACTCAATCAAAATCAAGATCCAAATAGTTCAAGATTAATTATGAGAAAGAAGACAATATTGCTCAAGGTTAAGAGGGCAATTTAAGAGAAGGGGAAAAAAAGCCTACATGACGTTGGAAGTCAAGAAATTTGGTTTAGGTCGGCCACTTCATTTAATCGACAGCTGAACCATCTCAGGTTTTTGATGGAGAGTACTGCAGGATTTAGCTTTTAAACACTTTTCCTATTTTGGTTATTCTAGTCACTTAAACTTGGTTTTTTTTCCTCTCAAAGGACTATTTAGCAATTTAATTTAGCTTAAACTTAAATTATTTGGGATTTGTTAGACATCTTTTTTATTGTTATTCATCTTTTAGAATATCAAACTAGTGAGTTTATTGGATTAATCTCAAACCCAGAAAATCAACATTTGTTTATGATTTTTTCCTTTTTTCGCTACATCAGTTTGCATCAGAGCTAGAGTGGTCTTGATTGTTAACAAAGATAAGGGAAATGGGCCCTTTACGCGTCACAATAATAAGGATCAATGTATGGGTCGATTTGAGCAGAGCTTGGAACATCTTATAGAACAAATGGCTCAATTGATGGGTGCAACAGGGTTAACAATAACACTAGGGCTCGTATGGGAAGAGTTGCCCTTGTATGGTTATTTGAATATTTGGAGATTCCCAAGGAAATGCAGAGTGATTTTTTTGGTGGGATAAGCTACAAACTGACGAGCAAAGGCAAACAAAACACACCATTAATACATGGCGAAAGATGAGCAAAAATTGTTAACCATGTTCTTACGTCTAGATTATGAATAAATTTTGGTTTTGCAATATCATACGTGCGCAAGGGTTATTAGGATTTTGCATGACTATGCCGCGGAGTTCTTGGGGCTGGCGGAGTGTAATAAATTGCAAGAATATGAGTTACAACAAGTGGCAAGGCATTTGGATGGGTTGAAGTACGCAATCCGAGACAGAATTGGGATTTGATCACTACATATAGCGGTGGAAGCTCAGAACAAGGTCTTGTAAACAGAGCTATTTATTTAAGAAAAGGCTATGGTGAATCTTATGAGCGAAACTTTGGAGAGTTAAATCAAAAGGGTAGAAATTCTACACAAGAATTTACCCCCCGCCATGAGAAGCCTAATAACTTTAAGTGGTTCCAGACAAGAGCAGACAAAAAGAAAGCAGCGGGAAAAGAAATGAGTAAGTTGACCACCCAATGCTAGGCCAATGTTGGATAAATGCTACAATCTTAATCAGTGGGGCTATGAGTCTAATTATTATCAACTATGCAGGAATGTGAACATAGTGAAGCATAACGATCCAGGTAAGGACGGGACAGGAGAGGTGATTATTGTGATCTTGATGGAGATGACGTTGACTATAAGTTTGAGAATGATAATGGGATGTATGTGGTCAGAAGGATGATGATTACACCAAAGTTTAAAAACATGAATTAGTGGCACAAGTATTTCCATACTAAGCAAAAGAAAACCAAGCAAACTTTAGAACAAACAAATTTAAGTACAAGGCTGCTGCAAACAAGAAATGAAGAGAGCAAGTGTTCAAGGTAGGGACATGGTTATGGTGTTCTTGCGCAAGGAAGAGGTTTCTGATTAGCACTTGCCACAAGTTGCAGTAAAATAAGTATGAACGACATAGAGTGTTGAAAAAGATCAATGATAATGCTTATGTCATTGACTTACAAAATACTTGAAGAATTTCAAAGACTTTTAATGTTGCAAATTTATATCCATATATCAACTTGAGGTCAAGTTCTCTTAAGTGGTGGGGATTGACACGGGATAGTCAAGAAACTTGGTTTAGGTCATGCATGTCATTTAATCACCAGCTGACCCATCATGAGTTTTTGATGGGGATTACTGTAGGATTTAGGTTTCTAAAACACTTTTCCTATTTGGTGATTCTAGCCACTTAAACTTGGTTTTTTCCCTAAAGGAGTTATTTAGTAATTTAATTTAACTTAAACTCAGACTATTAAAACTCTTTATTTGAGATTCGTTAAATATTTTTTTTTAATTATTCATCCTTTAAAATATCAAACTTTTGAGTTTATTCCTAAATTGGGGTTTAGTCTCAAACCCTAAAAATTGAGATTTATTCTTAATTTCTTCACTATTTCACTGCATCACAAAAAATTAAAAAAAAAACATAATTAACCAAAAGAAAACCCAAACCTCTATATGAGATATCATCATCATTGTCAACAGGCAGCATAGGTAAAGCATATTGGGGAGCACTAGGCCGTGCTGCCAAATGAGTTGATGGCTTCGTTGAAGAATCCGTAGCTCTTTCCTGCAACGAGATGGCTAAATCATTTCCAACTTTCTAGAAGTGATAGCAAATGATACGATTCATAGAAATGGTTCAACACTGAACAACACCATGACCAACAAAATGCTAGAACTTGACAATATATTATGCTCCATGCCTACAAATAGAAAAATAATTGACTGAAAGTCAATTCTTTGACTCTTATTGAAATATAAAGTAACCCTTTATTGCCATGAATCAGCTGCATATAACCTTCAAAAGGGCATTGCCCACTAATTCAACAAAAAAAAAATTTTTAAGAACTTTTTGCTACTAGAAGATTGACATGTGAGTTTTAGAAGAGTTGATTGGCTGCAAAAATACCATTTCCTCTCAATGCAAATTTTAGAAGGTCAGAAAAAATCTAAATCAACCAATTTTCTCTATGGTTAAATAATATCAACTTTCAACAAGTGGGCCACAAGAAACAAAAATAAATAAATAAATAAATAATAATAATAATAATAACAATAATAATAATAATAATAATAAAAAACATTGAAGCTAGTAAATATGTGTAGTTGAAAGAAGATGGGAAATAAAATCCACAAGGAATGGTTTGTCCAAGAGCATGTTCATTTGCAAAAAGGTGGCCAAAGTTGTGAAGTGGGATGTAAGTCCACGTTCCCTGAAGTATAACCGAACTCATAATTATGTTCATTTCAGTGGAACTAAGATGTCTAGAGGTGCAATATGTAATGAGTGATTAATTTATAAATTTTTGTAATTTATCATAATTTTGAAAAAACAAACTCCTCAAGTTTCATTTCTTTGTATAAAAACCTCAAAAATTAATTATCTCTTCAAAAGTTCTCTCTACTTTAAACTCGTTGTTGTAAAATCTAAAAATGGCACAACTATCCTATGTTCAAAATAATATTTGAATTAATATACATGTGTGCAAATGTTTTACATTTAAACGAATTCTAAAGTTTCTTTTCTATGTTCATTTCGGTGGAAGTGAGGTGTCTAGAGGTGAAATATATGAGTGATTATTTTATAAATTTTTGTAATTTATCATGATTTTGAAAAACTAACTCCTCAAGTTTCATTTCTTTATATAAAATCCTCAAAAATTACTTTTCTCTTCAAAAGTTCTCTCTACTTTAAACTCATTATTATAAAATCTAAAAATGGCACAACCATCCTTTGTTCAAAATAATATTTGAATTAATATACATGCGTGTGTGAATGTTTTACATTTAAACGAATTCTAAAATTTCATTTCATGAGTTTATGTAAATTTTTAAACTTTCAGAAAAATTAACAAGTGCAGTTTTGCCAGATTGTATTAAATTTCAATATAATAGCGTATTTAAAGAGATGGTATCAATTTTTTGGTTATTCTTTTAGAAAAATAAAATTTAGGTATTTTCTTTTGAAAATTAAGATAAAGCATGGAGATTCATAAAAAAAAAAAAAAATCACGTCACTAACAACCCACTTCAATTCATTTTGCCCTGAAATGGCTTAGTGGCTTTAGTACAAAATTTGGGAAGTAGTCAAGTGAGGGAAGTCCCTCACTTCCCTCACTTCATGACAAAGAACGCCCTCAGTGGACGGAAGTCAAACCACCTCCCAATTTTTCCCTCACTAACCTGCAAATGAACATGTCCTAACCCTTACAAAAGTCTGGAATCAAAACCAGTAAAAGTGCCAGATGCTCAGAATATTTGAAGTTTCAACAGAGAGTCAAGAACAAAAATGTAATTCAAAGACTTCTGACAGAAAGAATGCAGAAATTTACAAATTTTTCATTACATACAGATGCTAGAACAAGGCGTATGTTTTCTATCATATAGCCTAACGGGAAAAGGATGAGCAGAACATCAATGAAAGCTGACCTTTTTATCTTTGTTTTTCCTTGCAAGGTCCTCCTTCCTTCTCTTGCCACTTTCCTTTTTCTATAACACATCGTGAAAATCAGTTTAGAGCCAGATTTCATATCCAGATAAACATGTTTAATTAGAGACAGATAGAGATAATATATTACAGTCGGTCACTTGTAGAAACTAAATCCTAGGAACATAAACAGAATACTTTTACGTCGCAGCTGTATGAAGAAATTCATAATGTTTGGAAGTATATATAAAAGGAAAACATATTTATATAACATACATAAAAAAGACATTTGTGAGATCAATATAAATGAAAGCCTTAATCAGGCATCAATATCACTTTACAGTCCTCAAGAGTAATTGTCACCAATCCCTTCTTTCACATTTTCTAATTAGACAACTGAAAAAGGAACCAACTATCTCATCACCTACCTGATCTTATCAAATGCAATTACTATCTTCTTATCTGTGAAGGTGATGAAATTCTGCATGAAGTTAGCAAATAGAGACCTGAACTAGCCAATGCTCGCAGATCATGGATGAAGATAAAATTTGATCTCACACCAATGGCTACGCTATAATTGTGGGCAAGCAAGTAAGAATATGAGAAAAATACTAGAAGAACAAATTATACCAGAGTCGCAAAATGAAGACATTATATTGTAAATGTTGTGCATCTGAGCATTTCTATTTTCCAAGTCATTGGAGAACTGTGTGTTAGCAAACTCGGTAACTTACAGTCATCCATCTGCACCGCAGGGCCACATCTCGTACTGTCTTGTCTTGCAACTCCATTGCAATTTTTGCATAGCGTATGAGACTTGCATCAGAAGCATATCTGGAAGCAAATATATTTGTCAAGTAAATGTCTAGTTTTAATCATATACAAAACATTAATAATGACAATACCACCGAAGCAGTAGTAAATGGAACAGGTCTGAGACATATCTTTGACCAAAAAAAGACCATAAAACAGGTAGATGTTACAACTGGATAAAATTGTCTTTCCGGTTGTAATTCTAACATCCATTCCTAGACACAGTTTTAAAGCAACCCCTGAAAGTAGTTCTTCCTACTTACTCCCACTGAAGTTCACTTTTGATCCTGCTTCACATCTCCATTTTCTTAGTTAGTGTTTATTAAAAAATCCATACCACCACAAGCCAATATTTATTCAGACAACTTATCCTAAACTTGCTAAGACAAACCTAAACATGTAACTTATTTCTATGAATTTTACAAAGGGATTATGACAAACAAGATCTGAAAAGAAAGACAATCATATATCTCATCATTCTTTCTGATATCACACCAGTAGCTCTAGTAAAATCCTTATTTCATATCAAATTTTTTGTTACTACGTGAAGCAAGCTTGAAAAAACTCGTATACTCGTGCAAACTGGAATTTTTCTTTTATAGAGTCAAAATGTCTCTTAAACTTATCCATTCATTTCTATGAATTCTTGTAGAGGGACAATGACAAGCAACAACATAAGATTAAAAAGAAAATTAATCACATCTCTCAAAATCTCTTTCTGACATCTTGGCAATAGATCCAGTAAAATCTTTATTTCTTATCATACTTTTGTTGCGACACAAACCAATTTAGCAAGAAATATTTATACCTACCATGCATTATCACATAAAACAGAATATATGAGTTTCAATATGAAAATGACTCTTAAACGCATCGACTTATTTCTATGAATTCTTCAGCAGGGGCAATGACAAACAACAAAATAAAACTTAAAAGAAAATTAATCATATCTCCGATCACCTCTTTTAGATATCACACCAATGGCTCCCTAAAATTCTTATTTCTATCATACTTTGTTGTCACTATTTTAACCCATATAGCAAGAAACCTTTACGCTTAGCATGCAGAATACCATAAAAGAGAATTTACAAGTCCAATACAACAATTACACGTGTGAGTGTCCATCTTAAAACAAACTTCAAGATATAGAATAAAGAACCATTTTGCTCATGCGATGCATGTGTACCAAAACAAACATCTGAAAACAGTTTAAACATATAAAATCCAAAAAGACTCTTTTTTCAATCAATAGCACATTCAACCTTTCTACACAACCAAATGTGCAAGAGAAAAAGATGATAAAGACAAATGCTTCCAACAAGAGGCCAGACAAATTTCCCAAAAGAAAAACTAAAACAGAAATACCGATCATGGCATACTAAGTAGTACAGCACAAAGCTAATTATTTTAGAAAACCTCCATAATAAAAACCCTAAATTCAAAAATCTAACATACAAATGTGTATAATGCCAACTATATTACCACACAAATCCCTCAATTCCTTCCCCCACATTAAATCCCATTTCAAGATTGACTCTAATCACCGACCATAATTCCAAAATTCAAAGCTATGCACAATATACCAAAATCAAACAGCACAAAAACCTCAAAGAAATTAACAAGGATAAAGACAAAGCAAAGGAATGAATTGAATAATCACTAACTTAGCCAATCCGTCCTCCAGAATCGTCTGCTCCTCGGAGGTCCACTCAATCGCCAGTCCAGGGTTATGTTTCAACCCCTGTCCAGGCCCCGAAGCATTCCCCGTCGCCGGCGCCGCCGCTGCCGCACCATTATTAGGGTTCCCCGCCGCTCCACCGCCCGCGGCGGCACCATCCTGATTCCCCGTCGGGTTCGCACTCGCCGCCATCGAAATTTTCTCGAATTCTCACCACCAGGGCTCCATTGCCGCCAAATCGAAGCTCTTCTTTCCAAGAAAAGGTAATAAAAATGGGAACTTTTTCTTCTTCTCGCCTTCAAGTTCTTGCAGAGAAAAAAAACAATTTTTTAAGGGTTTCTCAAGAGTCAGACACTTGGATTGGTTTTTTATAAATAATAAATTTTAGAAACTTATTAGATTAGTATTTTTTTTTTATAAATAATAATTTATTAGAAGAATTTTCTTTATTAAAAATTTTTTGAATTATATCAAAATTTGGAAAATTATTTTGTCTTAATTACACCGAGATCCCTGATATTTTTGTTTCAGAGTTCTTATTGAATCTGGAGAATTTTGACATTGAAGACCAAGTGCCCAATCATTGGATTGTCAAATGACCTTTTTATCCCTGACCCAATTCAGTATTCTCATTATTTTATTTTATTTTGATAAGAAAAAGCATTCTGTTTATTTTGATTTACAAATTACAACAAAATCGGTATTGTCGGATATAAAAAATATATGTATCTTTTTTTAAATGAATTTATAGTTTTTTATATAATATAAGAAATCTATATATAGTTATATGCTATTAAAATAGATGTATAATCTGCTCCTATAATATTTCAAAAAATAAATTTAATTTTTTTATTACATTTTAATTTTTGTTATAATAATTATGATATTAATAATTGGAAAAAATTTAATTGCACATATTTATTTATGCTATAAATATCCAAGAGACCTTTCAAAACCAAAGTTTGCTTTCAGTATTTATTGTAGGAGTTTTTTAATTAATGTTATAAGAGTTATTTAACAATTTTTCTTTATTGTATTCTATATATCTCAAAACCTTCAAAATTGTAAAAACCGAAATGGGGAGTTTGCCTAATTTTAAAAATATCAATTGAAGAAACTGATTCCCAAACTAATATTGTGCGGAAATATTTGCAATTTTTGTTAATATTTTTAGTTGAATTTTGAAATATTCTTTAATAAAACAAAGCCATTTATAGAAAATAAAATAAATAAATAAACCCTATCAACAATAAATCTTCTAAATCGGACAGTCAAATAAAAACTTCAAAATACATTCTTCTTTTTTTATTTTTTATTTTTGTATGGATAAAGAATGTTCACAATTATGCTCGTAAATTTAAATAAAAATTATGCAAGGATTACAAATTTGCAAGTTTAATAGTTAAGAAATTTACATTGGTTAGAGTCTTTTTTAAATGAGGTTTGAACATTTGTTCTATACCTCAAGTCCCAGGTAAATTTTTTTGACAAAATATCAAATTATAACATTTTCTTAGTTTGGAGTCTAAAAACTTCAATTTTATTTTACCCGAGAGATTTCAGCTTTTTTTTTATATATAATGTAAATGTTAGAAATTATATGTCATAACATACATGACACTTTGTCTGTCCAAATTGCAATTCTATTTGATTTGCTGATAGATAATTTTCAACATCAAATCATAAAAAATATATAAGATTCCCTCATGTAATCACGCAATAAAATAAAATTAAAATTAAGTAACTATTTTGATTCAAATTGAAATTTAAAAGTGCCATAATTTGATGCCTAGTAAAAAAAATATACCCCAACTATTCCTTGGTGCAACATAAAACAAATAACTAGAGGTGTTTTGTGAAATACAAATTGGAAAACACTTGTATCACAACACTTTAATATTAGTTTTAAATTTTTATCATATTATTTAACTTCATTGCACCTGCAATACATGACAGGCCGACCATTACTAAATTTGTTGGCGGAAGCCCCTTGAATCCAACGAGTGGTTTTTTAGCTTCATTGTATAACCAAATCTAGTGCTCAGTTATGTAGATAAAAATATAAAGAAAATAATTTTTATTATTAGTATTATTTGCATGAATATCTACAAAGCCCTTAAATTCTGTAGTACTCCCAACCAAACATTCCATTTATATAGGCCATTGATTTTCATGCAGGATTATGCCCCACCAAATTAGATTTTTAATTTTAGGCTGTCACTGATCATTGCAAGTATATAAAAACAAACAATGAAACATGAAGGAAATAAACAAAAGTTAGCCAAGTAATGGTCCCAAGTCACCAACCCACACACAAGCATTCATCATTCAGTTGGTGTCCAAAGACAATGAGAGATGCTCTTTTGAAGTCCATAGGTGTTGCCAAACAAACATTAACCAATGATTGGGAACAAGTGATGAAAAAATTTTCGACTTTTAAGCATACTCAAAGGCCATGTGTCCAGGATTAGCATTTATAGGTAACTATAAACCCTAAACACTGATCGAAGTGCTGAGAATGATAATTAGGGTTTACAAGAAACCGAAAGCAAGAAGCAGGCTTCAGATTAGCTAGAGCTGCAATGCCGAGTAGAACTTAAAAACCTATTTCAAGTGAATTCCAAACATGCTTTTCAATGTTTAAAACAAATCAATTTTTTTAATGTCAATCTAGACATTTTGGTATGTACATCTACATTATGATCATTGCATCGAACTCCGATCTCAAAGAAACAAGAAGTTGAGGAAGGAAATTAGTATTTATGAGATACTGGGTTGCCAGTTTCTGCTCACCGTGAGTTGACGTGGGAGAGTCAGTTGTTGCCGCAAGACTGTTTCAGACTGTGTTTCCAATCAGTTTAAAGAACTACTTCCACCTTCGGTTCAACAAGAACCTCCGAGTGTAAGGTCAAATCTGATGGTTCTGTACACAAGTAACTGAAATTGACAAGTAAATAGTCAGATGTTAATATACAAGATAGCATGTTCAAATGACTAATCAAATAAAGAGATCTACAGCAGATTAATCAATACGCTGGTGGCCAAGATGGATAATGAATTTCCAAGGATATATCAAGCTTGTAAGTGACTGACAGTATGACTTACTAGTTCAGATATTGTTGTAACAAATAATCCTATATTCATTGCTCTAAGGGATCCACTCCCTCTCACATTTCAAGTCTTATTTGGCCGGATACATTGACTATAAACAGCAAAACATATTCTACTCACTGAAAATAAGGCTGCCTGTCAAACAATTTTGCAAGTGAAAGGAGCTTTGCATCAACTAAAACAACTAATGATACTGAAGAGCAAGTATTTATTTAATCTGCTGGATAATCTCCTTGCAATAATCAAAAGTAGATGATATCAGCTTACCTTGAATAAACCAAAGATAAACAGGAGTATAATTTTCTAAACAACTGGAAACTGCTTCCTGCCACAAAATAATTTAACAGGGACAAGATCCAGCCAAACACATGCCATAGCATATTTTGACAGCGCCGCCCAATAATTTATAACTTCTCAGAAGCAATTCTGCCTTTTCGTATCTAAAATGAGTTATGAACACCAAATCCCTTTCTCATTGCTCAGAAAATCCCAAGTCTGTTTGCCTGATCAACTGTTCCATGGAAAAACAAGTATCAAAGCCCAACTACACACATAAAGCTAAAGAGAAAGGAACAAGTTGAAATGAAATAAATATACACCATGGGGCCACAGTGACAGGAAAAAAAAATAACAAGTCAAAGCAGAAGGGCTAGAACGATAACAAGGGTCAGAATGAAAGACTACCTTGCAGAAGTACTTTTTCCTTAGTTTTATGGCCATGCGAACGCATCTCTTCACATTTATTTTCAACCTGTTGTCATTGAACATCTGTACAAGATAAAAAGACAACATTCACACCGTTTTCCAATGATAAAGACAAAACACACAGGTGGATCAGCATGAGGAACAAGCAGAAAACATATGTTGACATAAAGAGTATAGAACTAGATAGATAGAAACGGCAATCAGTATGCTGTGTGTGACTGAGTTTATTAACTAGACTAAGAAAATATCTACCACTATTAGAATAAAAGGACAGCTAGATAGAAATTAAACTAAATGATATAGAATATGCACAAGACTCTCAAAAGTGCACATGCAACAAAGGGGAAACCTTGTTGATTGTTTGTTACCCAAAGAAAGCAAGTTGTCAGCTACATATAGCAAATGTTGACGACTCAGAACACTAGAGCCTACACAGACAAAGGTATTTCAAGACTTCAAACCTATGATTGTGAGGTCACCAACAAACAATAGTTACTAGTTGGTGTGTCAAAGTCAGCCCTCAACTTACCTAACAAGATAATAACCTGCTTGAGGTGGGGATTACAGCATTTCCTCAGATTACAACCCCTCAAATATGGAGATGTTAATGCGACAAACTCAAGGAGAATAGCCCAATATGCTGCAGCCACCCTTTGCTAGGCATGACATCTAAAAATAATAAAGGAGTAACAGAAAATAAACCTGCCTTTATTACATCATCAATTGAGTGAGTTTGCCTCATTATCTTATGGCGATTGATAATAAGAATTGCAGCTACACAGAAAACAGGCATATCATCATCACCATTCCTTGTTGGAGCAGCTATGGTGCTAATATGCAGTTGATCCTGTCTTGCCCAGAAATTAGCTCTTGTCAAACCACATAATGGATGACTCGAAACAGATTTCACCCCATTGCTATAAGATGGGCAAGGATCATGATAACCATCCTGAGATCCTGCGCCCTTGATATTTACTTTACCATTCCCTGTACTTTCAGCTTTCATTTCTGCATTTGAGTCCTCTGGAAGATGCAACACCAATGGCTCAAGGCAGTTCCCTTCTAACTGCTGCGCAACAGCTTCATCAAAATCTGCAGCCCACATCATCTGAAAAACAAAAGTAATGCGGGTACAATGTAATTTAAATAAGTATATTAATGCATGGCAGTTTGATATTTGAATATATGTGCACATGATTAGACAACAAATTTCTACAATTTCGGGTAAAATAAATTGTTTATTTAATTTAAAAAAACTTTACACCAGTTAATAATGGCTAGTATATTAATCAACCAGAAAACCAATTAAGTTCGATTACCCCAAACTCACAAGCCTATGCTGCTGTCAAATATGCTAGTGCTTATAAACGCCATTTCAAGAGTTCATTCCTAGGCGCAGTACCATAAGGAAACAACACTACTTCTCTAAATTAAAAACAACCATCATCTACAAGGCATGAAGCAACAGGATAGGGTTAAGCTCCTCTCAAGATATTGATCAATGTACTTTCATAAACAAATATGTTAAAACTGCCTCATATTTGGTGAGCAACAAGTGAAATGCAGCCATCATGACCAGGCACATTCTAAAATGAATCATCAGTCTCAAAGCAATACCAAAGACCAAGGCATGACATAGAATATTAATAAACCATTACTTTACTACAGTACTGTGTTTGCCAAAATGCCATTAAGTAAGAAATTACAGAAATGATGGTCAAAGTGAACCAACCTATAATAGATTGTCCGCAAGTTGCCCATGTGGCAAAAGCATGGGAAGATCTGTAGGAAAGCTTTGACTTATATAAATAAAATCCAATTTTACAGCTAAATGTACCAATGCTATGGAATATTTATCGGCGCCACAATCGCTTGAAAGCATGAATCTATATGCTAGTGGCCATGCAAATTGATATCAGTGATTTAAAATACACTAATACATCTAGATGAGCTATCTAAGAAACTGCTTTAAGTAAACAAATAGCTAGATACACTTCGTACTAACAAATGGTATCTGGGAAGTGATTTTTCTTTTTTCAGTTTGTATGACGGATGAATGTAATCATACGGATATTATCTTTAATAAGACCAAATAATAATAATAATAATAAGCAAATGCTCGTCTATTTCATTTTTTATTTTGTTATTCACCATATGAAAAATAAATAAATATATAGTAATTCAATAAATAAAGATAATAATAACAATAACTACAACAGAAGATCATTCAATCATACAAAGGACCACCAAAAACAATTGTTCTAAATCTTTTGATATAGACAAGTCAAAACAAGTTACCTATTATGAAGGTAAATACATTCATCCACAAGCAAAAATAGAAACCAATTACACATGGTAACAGTAAAATAGTTGGTATAAGAGAAGTCTAATATAAGACTAAAGCCCAATGAAACGTGCAAAACTTGCAATCCTTGCGAAGACATTAAAAAATAGCCACCACTAAACTTGAAAGAAGGATTGCAGAAATTTTAACTGCTTGCAATGTAAAACAACAGAAAATCCACCATTCAATGGCAAACAATAATCAGGAACAGAAGGGTGCTGTGAGGGGAAAAAACAGCATTTGTAAATACAGACCTCCCACATACGAAGTGCCTCATTGAAGGTAAGCTCCCGACGGAATAGTACCAGTAGCATTCGAAAAGCAAAATGAAGGCTTTCAGCACCTATGAGAGACAGATGCTCATACATTTCAGTGTCAGTGTGTTCCAATATCTTCCATAATGCTTGTAACTGCTTCATCACCCCAGTAGGTCCTTCCATTTGGAAATTTTCACGCTGGAAAGGAAACCAATACATAATCATAAAAGTAAGTGATCCATCAACCATTGGATAGATTACCATATAAAAATGAACAAGTCAATGTTGTGCACCATTCTTCGTAGGAGCATCTCAAAGCACCAGAAGGCATCCGCATTGTCCTCATAGAGCACAATAAAAGGTGAAAGTAAATCACTCATGCCTGCAAAGAAAACAAGTAAGTTTACTGCAAAGATTCCAAGTAAACTGAAGATGGAACTTCCAAAGAGTGATTTTACCAAATCAGAAATTTAATGAAATGCCAGAGTTAAAAAATAACAGAGAAAATTATTTATGAATAACCTTGACAATATCCTGTGGCAGGATCAACCCACGCATAAACAGCAAGAATATCTGACATCCTAGCCATATTTTTTGAATCTCCATAAAATTCAAGATGGCTATCTGTTCTCACAACATCAACAACTGAAAACAAGCCATTCACTTTGGATTGAGAGCTAATAAATAAGATAATACTAGGCCACTGCAGATATTATTATTAGTGACAATGAACATATAATGAAACAATTACCTATTCTATGTAAAGTCCAGAGCCATTCAGAGACCCTGTCCTCATTGGCATTCAAGCGACTAGAAGTCATTCCACTTAATGGCACTGTTTCTGGTGCATCTGATATCCTCACTTTGTTTAAGGTTTCGGACTTGCAATCCATACCTTTTGATCCCATAGAAGTTTTCTCAACATCTGTCATAAAAATTCCACTACTACTATTGCTTGAGTGGAATAAATCAGTGCAAGGACCAGTTGAGTCACGTATTAGGTCAACATTATTATTTATATGAAAGCTATGCATGTGTTCATCCTCAAAATTTTCAGCAACAGATAATCTAGCATCATACATCTCACAGTCATTCCCATCTGTGTAGCTCTTCTGGAATAAATTTGTGACAGGTAAAGGAGGAAAATCAATATAGTTCTCAGATGCATATGCAGGTTCATGATTTTGACTTCCTGCGTTTGTATCAAAGTAATCATATGAACCCCCAGAAGAGTGCCTAGCAAAGCAAGAACTGTATTCTGCATTATCTTTGCTCCACTTACTACCAACTAACTTGGCAGAATCACTGGATTTTGCTCTTCTGTGACCATACGATGCATCCTCACAATCCTTATTCAGACAACCATATGTGTCTACCTTGTTAGTTGAACTATGAGAAGCATGACCACTATCGCTTGTTGCCGGCTTAAAGTCATTATCTTTGGACAGAGTCCTCATATCCATCACTTTGGATCCAACAACATAAGCAAGACTGCCCGTACCAATGCTTGAGTGCATCATTTGGCATTGCCTGATTAAGTCTTCATACCGCTCCCTGCATAAAAGTAAGTATATTGAGTCAAACACCATCTACTGATTGTATCAGTTGGAATATCCACAGTAGCCAAAAGACATATGATACAGTGTCATGCTTCACAGCTACATGCCTAAACAAAAATAAAATACAAATAAGCTTCCCCCTTCACAAAATGCACAGACACACCCCAAAAAACCAGTAGACATAATATTTACTGTTTGACTTCATAGTTCAGTTCTCTTCCTATCCTTTTTTCTTTCTGAATTTTCTCTCTCTCAAACGTTATCACATCAATAATCATAATAGAATTATTGTTTAAATGCTAGATTTCAGTGTAGCACACATGAAAGAATCCTACAGTGTCCTCCAATTACAAAATGCATGGTTTGTAATTTGACCCTGAAACATAGAGTCAAAAGAGCTCAAGAAGTACAACAAAGCCTTAACTTGACATAAGCAAACTAATTAGAATATGGCCAAATACCACCTAGATGAAAACGAAGTAAGTTTCTCATGAAACTGATGCAGTAATCAGCATCAAATAATCCTTTAGCATGCAACAAAGATGTAATAATGCCACAGCTAACTTCCAGCAATAAAAAACCACGTTTAACAACCAAAAATAAATAAACAATAACTTCAACTTCAAAAACACCACATATTTTCATACACCCCAAAAATGTCTAGTACTACAATTAGTTTATCCATAGCATCATAAAGTTTCACCATAAACTCAACTACAGGCACTAGAGTCACAAAGCAAAGAAAGAGAAGAAAATGAAAAACCTCCGCGCCATCCTTAGCTGCTTCCTGTACTCTGTAGTCGTGCTTAAAGCATAGCATCCTAGAAGGAACTCCCAAACTTCTGCCCGAATAGAAGGGTCCACCCCCTGATTGTGAAGAAGAGAACTGGATGACAAATGTGCTAAAAACCTCTCCATGAGAAAACACATATTTAAGACACCACTGAATGAATGCAAAGCTCACAAGGTACTTCCCATGTGACAATCAGAAGAAATAACAAATTACAAGATATCATATGAACATATAGATGTTCGGATCCAGAAGATATAACACAAGGCATTTGTCACAGCAGAGATTCACAACATATTTGCAATTAATAAAAAAGTGTCCTAAATTTAAAACATATAAATATATTTTAAACTAAAGAGCATAAAAACCATATGTTTGGCAGGAAGAAAGAACATGCAAACCACTACTTACCCCTAAAACAATTAACTTAAGCGCTTTTCGGAAACATAGAACCCTCCCATCATTACCAAAAATTGCTTGCCACTTGTCTGGCTTGAGCATTTTGCTTCCCTGTATGAAAAGATATCATATAAGAAGAAAAACAAAACAAAAATTCATCATCTATACATCATAACATATAGTTTTCATTTTACAGAGATGACACAAGTCAACCTGGCACACCTTACTCCATAATTCATCCATATGTTCTTTGTAACAGAAATATAAGATGCACAGCATCACTAATAACACATCAACATAGGAACACAAATCACGATAATGGCCTCCATCAAAACAGAATATAGAGTACAAGAAAGACCCATGATCAAAAAAGTAATCATCCAGACAACACGGTATCAACCATATATAGCAATATCAAGCCATATGATCACTTGCATTCTTCAAGAATGGCAGAGATTATTCCTTACCACCTAAGATCAGAACAGGTGGAGAAAACCATTACCATCCCTTTCTTTTACTCATAACATTCATGAGTACTACAAGTGATTTGATTAAAGTCATTGCATCGAGACTAGGAACAACAACTGTATACAAATTCTATGTGCTAAGATACAAAATCATAGCACAGCGATGATAAACATTCAGGTATTCACAAGCATCACAACTCTGAGACTCGCACAAATGAATAGTTCACCAAAGATAAAAATAGACAAGATCCACTGTAGATGCAGTGATACATGACTGACCTTGGCGGGCGAGCGATGGAGGCAAGGGTCTCGGATCTCGCGAACGATGGAGCTAACCCGGTGCAGGTTAACACGGTGAAGGCTAGCCGCCATCCCAGCACTCCCACACATCCACCGCGTATCCTCCCCATCGGCCGTCATCCCCGACCCTCCTTTCCTCCCCCTTGCCCTTCTCTTCTCACTCCCAGAATCCAGACCACCACCACCACCACCACCATCCCCCATCTCCCATCGCTACAAATCCATCCCCACCTTCGATCAATCCACCAAACTCCAAATCCGACCAAAAACCGATGAAAATCACCTCAAAAACCCCCAAAAAAAACGCAGAAACAGAGATCGCCGCTGCGATCGGAAGGGATTCTGGAAGAGAGAAGTACCTGTGGAGATCGGAAAGGAAGAGAGATCGATATGGATCGATCCCTAAAACGAAGAAGCTTTGCGTCTTCGCTTCTCTCTTGCGTGTCTGAGAGAGAGAGAGAGAGAGAGAAGGGTTTGGAGTTTAGAGATTTATTAATAATAATAAAAATAAAAGAAAAGAAAAGAAAAGAAAAAGTTGGGGATTTTAATGTTAAATTGATGGAAAAGAAGGACACACACTTGTTTGAGAGAGATGATGGTGTATGTAAAGCTTGCCGTCTTGTCCTTTTTTATTTTTTATTTTTTATTTGTCTTTTTTTTTTTTACAAGATTTTGTTTTTATTTTGATTTTGAAAATGTTATGTTAATTTTTTTAAATTTGTGAAACCGTTTTGTAAGAACATTTTTTTTATTTAATTTGTGTAAATTAAAACAAACGTATATAACTTCTCCTTATCCTTATTTATTAATTTATTTATTATTTTGATTTGTCTTTTTTTACAATTTTTTGTTTTTTATTTTTAAAATTGTATGTAAATTTATTAATTTGAAATCATGTTGTAAGAAAAAAAATTTCGAATTTAAACAAACATGTGTGTATATATATATATATATATATATATATATATATATATATATACATCTGTGTGCGCGCGCGCAACTTACTTATAAAACAAATAATATTTAAGTAATTTAAAATATATTGAATTATAACAAATTATAATGTCTTAATTTTGGTTTGTCCTAGGGAATTGATATTGTAGTAAGTTAGTTCACATGTTTTAAAATACCTATTTTGTTTTTTTGTTTTTTTTTTCTAGTTTACCAGCATTAGACATTAATTAAAATATATAGAGAGAGAGAAAAAGGAGTCTGGATGCTAGTGGGAACAATGTCTTATTGTAGAGTCACATAGTGACAAATAAGTTGTGTTGTGTTTTTTTTCAATAAATTGTTAGATTTTAATCCAATGCCCTGCATTAACATTTATAGATTTAATCTATTAACTTATTTAGGATGGATAGTTATATATGATTGATTTTTTTTATTAAAACAAAATTATTTGGAGGAGTAGACAAGATGTGAGGTGGGCCCCAGTGAGTGGGGTCGAGATGTATGTCAATATTTAGTTACTTGTGGTCCTCACTAGGCGGCCCGAATTAATTGGGCCGGGCCCTATGAGGATAATTAAATCTTTAAATTCATTTGAAATTTATATTTTGTTTTTTATTGGATTTTTTTTTTTTTGTTAAAGTGAATAAGCCACTTATCGCACCACAGGAAATTGATCATCAGACTCATGTGCACAACGAATATGGATATTGGGCTATAAATCAATTTTCATAACCGTAGTTTTTTGTCATTATTATTTCTAGCACATTTCAAACCATATACAATAAAAATCTCCATAAGACACATTTAATAATAGATTCAATATCATTAGATCAAAGACTATCTTAGTTTTATAATGTGGTTTAAAGTTTATTGTAATTTCAATTTTTCTATAATATATTGGTTGGAATAAATGTGTGGGGTTAATGGAAGTCTTAAAAATTTTTGTTGAGAACAACTTTTTATATGAGCTTTGATTTAATTAATATTAATTAAAAGTAAATGTTTATAATTAATTTTTAATTTTATAAGTATATTAAATATTTGTTAATATTAGTATTTTTTCTAAAATTAATCATTAAAATACATGTTTTAAAAACTATAAACCTTTGTAAAGATTTTGTTTCTATTGTTTTTCCCCTTCATGTACCTCTCAAAATAAGGATTGTTATATATACATATACTTATGTAAAATTTCAATTAATTACCTACTGAAAAACAAATGAAATACTTTTAGCATGCTTTTTAACAATAACTATATAAGATTTCTATTCAATTTTTACATTTTATGGTTGCTTTGGTTTTTTTTTTTTAAATTTACTTTTTAGTTTTATATTTTTTAACTTTTTCTTGTATAGTCCACATTATTATTATTTTAATAAACATATCACAAATACATTTTATTTTAGAGATGGTGGGGGAGAAAGATGACACTGAAATCAAGCTTGCCAATATAGAAGCAAGTTCAATCCTTAGTAAATTTTTTGGTAGGGTACCAAACGATGATATTTTTTCATTTTAGAGTTTAAATTTTAATTTGAATTAAAATAATTACCAACTTCAATTTTGTTTTACCAGCTGGTTACCGGAGAGATTATGGTCTTTTTTTTATGATATAAATACCGAAATTTTTCTATCATGACATACATGACACTCTATCCACGCAGCTGCCAATTCCATCCCATTTGCTGACAGTTATAACATCGTATCATCAAAAATAGACCAAATTTTCTCTAGTGACCACCCAGTGAATAAAATTATAGTTGGATAACCATTTTTATTCAAACTGAAGTTTAGACCCCCAAAATAAAAAAAAAATGCCATAGTTTGGTATCTTATAAAAAAAATTCACCCTTTAATCCTCTTATATTATAATTCATAAATAACATTGAGATAAGCATCAGTGCCATTGTGCCAGCCCTAGCACGGATAAGTAATGCAAGGCAATTTTATAACTTTAATTTAGTTTGAATTTAAAAATTAAGAATTTTTTAGAGATTTAATAAATTTGAATTGCTTTTAAAAGTAGAGCCGTGAGACACTTAAATACCCTGTAAAAAAAAAGGTAAACCATACAAATAATCATTAAACTATAGGGGTATTCATGTTTTGATCACTGAACTTTAAAAATTTTTATTTGGGTCACTAAACTTAAGTTTCACTTCCAATCAAGTCACTAGGGAGAAAGCAGTTGACGATATACTGGTGTGGCAAGCAATGCCACATATTTTTTGCCACGTCACTAAAGTTTAATGACCTAAATAGAATTTTTTAAAGTTCAATAACCAAAATAGGAATAACTCTATAGTTTAGTGACTATTGTGTGGTTAATTCTTGATTTTTTTTTTCCAGGCTTTTGTTGTAACTGCAAATTCAATTTTCATTGTAAAGATGTATTTGTAAATGTATGGAACAGCATATACATTCAATAAATCAACTGTTGAATGTTCAAAAATGACATTCACAAAACACAATCATACAAATAGAGTTTTGGTGAAATAGTTACTTGTATTGATAACTAAACATAATTATATTCAAATCCCCAGTTGATGCACAAAATTGGTAGACATGCCTGCCATCCAACAACTTGATAAAAACCCGGGTTCATATGTAATGGTCTGTTAAAGCCAAACAAAAAAGAACTAAACATTTAACAAGTCTAATTCCAAAAACTAAGCCTACTGAAGACTTTGACAACATGCGCAATCTCCCCAATAATAGTCCTTATGTGAATGTGCACCCTTGGAGACTTGTTTCTTTGTATTTCTATCAAATTGAGACACTTTCCTTTTTCTTTGGGCCATACTTCCAACTTGTAGCAAGTTCCTCATATATATAGAAGGCACTTGTCTCCCTTGTTGTTGCCTACATGCATTTTCAAAACACAGCTCCAAATGTAAAAGTTTGTTGTGTGTTTGTAGCTTGAGAAGAACTATAAAACAATTCAAAATAACACGAACCATCATAGCAGAAAAGCATTGTGTTTATAACCTGAGCAAGATGAAAACATTTATCTTGATTTACATCAAAGAAGAAACAAAAGTGTTTTACTAAAAATTGATCCAACTACTCTTGGTCCAACCACACAAATAGTCATTAAACTATAGAGTTATTCCTATTTTGGTCACTGAACTTTAAAAATTTCTATTTAGGTCACTAAAATTTAGGGACATTGTTTGCCACGTCGGGACATCGTTAAAAATTGATTGGAAGCAAAACTAAAGTTTAATGATCAAAATATAATTTTTTACAATTCAATGACCAAAACAAGAATATCCTTATAGTTTAGTGATTATTTGTGTGGTTTACACAAAAAATGTCACGCCCCGAACCTAGCCGGGCACGTGGCAATCGCCACGACAACAAGAAGTGGGTCCCACAACAGCCCCACCTTCAAGTTGCCGTAAGGCTCAGTACAAACCTGCTATTACAGATACCAAAAAGAATAGGGGACAATATCAACAGTAAAAACATACTAGGGTTCCCCTACACTAGGGACCCTAAATACACGAAAACATCCACAATAGTACAAACCAGGGTTTCCAAGTACAACCATAAAGTACCAATATAAGGACAATACATAAAGATCAAGTCTAGTGGATCCATAAATTTATACATGCACACTGCAACAAACCTAAACAAGGAGAACAGAAAAATCACCCTACTGCCTGCATAGCACAATCCAGTCCAACGTCGCAGTCTGAGAAGGAGGAAAGGGGAGGGGTGAGTAACAGGTGTTACTTAGTGAGTGGTAACAGCATAGATATAACAGAGTGATAAAGTATTTCAATAGTTTAGTTATCTCAATAGTAATAACATATAAAAGAAATTCCAAGTATTAAACAAGTTAACAAATAACGCAATAGTTTATTTATAGTATAAGCAAGTAACATATTCCAACACATTAAACACAGTTTAGAAATACGGGCTGGCCTCAAACAATTCCCAAGCTAATCGTGGCCGCGACTAGCTACGTACGGGACCACCAAGGTGTTTTTGAAACTTTTTAAAATACACAATGTTGCCCTCCTTGGTGTTGGCCACTGAGATTCCCGTGTGGTGACCCCGAGTCTCTCACATAATAAAATCCCTGTCAATGGCTCCGCGCACCTCTTGACCAGGGTAAACTCAGGGTTAACCACGCCGCCTCCCATCAGGCCGGACCGTGGAACCCCACACTGCAGTGTCGGACTAAGGTCCGTAGTCACCATAAAAACCAAACACAAGAATAAAATTCTTCTCAATTCCAAATCGAGGAAATTTGCCAAACGGTATTCAAACATAGAATTATACATCAAACCATATTTCATTTGCATGTAAAATACGTACATGTGTAAACATGCTTGTTCCAGAATAAATACGTATAAGTATTCTAGGCATTCCATTTCAAATAATTTCATGCTAAAAATATATATATATATATATATATATATATATATATATATATATATATATCCAATGAAAAACAATGCATCATCAAATCCATGTTATAAAACACATATTGAAATACTATTATACTCTTATTAAATCTATGGAATCATAAAATTAAACCACTCACAGAACTAGTCGTCTCGCCTTGAGACGCGCTCACTGTTCGGCGATCTCCTTCCCCTTGGAGGATGTCTCGCCACCTAGTTACAAGTAGAGAATTCAAGAGCTAATAAACACAAAAATGAAAGCTAAAATGCATGCGAACGCAATTATACATATCGACATGAAATCCTAAGGTTTTAGGGCAAAACGACGTCATTTGGACCCAAACGGACTCAAACTGGAAGAAATCTAATACCAATGAATTCCAAACAAGAAGAGCTTCAATGTGGATCAAGAAAATATTATAAAACATCAAAATTTCCAGGTCGGGTTTGCTACAGTACCCAAGGATGTGCTACAGTAAAGTCCGACCATAATACATGAATTTTCTCTCACTCTACAACATTAAACTCAGAAATTTCATCATATACATTCTCATACAATCATCAACAACGCAATGGCTTCAATTTGAGCCCAAAAACATCACAATCCAAACCAAATTCTAGGTTTTTAGAAAATTTCGAAAAACTAGAAAACAATGGATATATGGAACAAAAATATATGGATCAAGGCCTCACCGGATTTAGAAGTGAAGGAGAAGAGGAAATAACGCTTGGTTCACCGGAATTTCGCCGGAAAATGATTGATTGATTTTTTTCTAGTTTTGGTCGTCGGCCGAAGCTTCAAGAAGTAAAGAAGAAGGAGAAGGAAACAAAGAGTGAAAGAAGAGTCTGGACATTTGGTTTACTTTTCTCTCTTATATATATATATATATATATATATATATATATATATATATGCCAAATGACTTAAATGCCCTTTAAGAAAAATTAAAGTAAGAATAGGTCCAAAAGACCGAATTGCCCCTGGTTTTTGGCTAACTTCACACTATAGCTACTATGCAATTATGCAAAGATGCCCTTAATGCTAAATGATCATTTTACCCCTAATGCATACACAAAAATCTAATAGGCCCGAGGTCTAAAATCAGGACAGGGTACAACAAAAAAAATGTGGGGTGCTTTATCCACGTTGTAAAAAAACCCTCATGTTATTTATTATTATTTATTTATATTTTTATTATGACTGTTTAATAATAATAACCTTTTAATGTTTTTTAATAGTATTATATTAACATCAACTAAATCAAAATCTAATCAACTTCTTCTGATTTTTTTTTTTTTTTGGTAATAGAGTTCAAATCAAAACCTACTTATTCTAACTTTTTTCCCATATAATTCCAACCCCAACACCCAACTAAAACAAATTGACCACAAAAAAGTATTACTAATAGAGATGGTTTCATTTTCCAAAATTCCATGATGTTGATTGTTTTGTGTCTTTTATTTTTTGTTTTTTGGTACTCTTCAATGACTTTTTAAAGGAAAAGAAAAATGGAATAAACGTTATTTTATTTTTCTTCAATTTGATTAAATTAAATAAATTTAAAACAAATCATCCCAAAGTCATATTATGTTATTATTATTATGTATATTATTTTAAACATGTAATGTCTTTATCATGAAAGTACCATTTTGATTGACTCAATCATTCTCATGCATGAGCTTATACAATATATATATATATATATATATATATATATATATATATATATATATATGCGTGTGTTTTTACAAATTTTCTATTTTTTTAATTTCATTTTTAATTTAAGAGAAATTATCCATATCATCCCTCTAATTTTGTCACTTCATCAAAAAAAATTCTTGAATTATTTCATATCCCAAAAAAGTCATTCTTTTTTATGACACCATTTGATTGTTTATTTTATAATACTTTTGCTAGAAATGCCCCTCAACAATTTTAAATAAAAAATATAATTAATAAACAAGAAGTACATTCTGTAAGCATTTTTTAAATAAAATAAACTAATGCAAGGACTGAAAAATAAGTAAACTGAAAAAAGAATGACTGCAGAGGAAATTAAAATGTCAGATGAACTACAGTGGAAGTTTGAAACTTCTCAGAGATTTATAAATAATTTTCCCTTAATTTAATGTATTTTTTGCATTTATAATTAAGACAAATAAAAGAAAAAAAACACATCATGAACTTTTTCTTGACTTTTCAAATCATTTAAAAACAGTATTGCTGACACATATTCCATTCATTGTGAAAAAAATTAGGTAGAATACCTAGGTTAGTCTATGTGCTCTTTTTACTATGCTCTTTTAGTCCTCCTATTTTAATTTAAGCCTTTTTAATCTTTCTACTCTTTGAATGAATGCAATAAAGTCCCCCATCTATTCTTTGAACATGCCAATTGATAACTTTTATTGCTCATACATTCTATGGTTCATACAAAAGATAAAGAATCTGTATTATTTTTTTGAATCATGTACTTTACAATAATTATTATGGATGAATTATGTAAGAAATTAATTATTTTCATGATTTGAACATGCCAATTGATAACTTTTATTGATCATACATTCTTTGGTTCATACAAAAGATAAAGAATCTGTATTATTTTTCTGAATCGTGTACATTACAATGATTATTATGGATGAATTGTGTAAGAAATTAATTATTTTCATGATTAGTACAACTTTAAAGGACTTAATTGCATTCATTCAAAGAGTAGAGGGATTAAAAGGGCTTAAATTGAAGTAGGAGGACTAAAAGGGCATAGTGAAAAAAGTACAAGGACTAATTTGAGTATTCTAAAAAAAAATATATAATATAAAACCTACAAATAAGGGTGGAATTACATATATATCCCTATAAAAATTTACAGTGCCTACACAAGTACATTCCCCCATGATTATCAAGATTCAACAATTACTGTTATTTTTTGACTTCTAATTTATTAACCAAAAAATTAAAGTGAAGGCGTAATTTAATTTTTTTTTTAACAATAAAATTTGATTTTATTAAATCATGATATATATATTAAGTATAAGGCTCTAAATGAAATAATGGTTACCTAAATGTTCAATGGCTCAGTTAGTTAAAATTCTGTTCGGTTCAGTTATTAGTTTTTTTAACTTAATTTTTTAGTTTTTAAGATAAACTAATTGATCGTTTGGAATTTTGATCCAGTAGACTCGGTTCCGTGGTTCAAACTCAAGTTATTAAAATTAATAAACAACTTCTTATGATTAGTGCAACAATTTAAACATCTTATCGATGCGGTAGTTACGATACTGTAATTATGTTACTATAACTAAATGAAGTGAATATAAGCCTGACAAATAAAATATGAAATATACTCTATTCAAGTCTCGCTTAATTAAAATAGTGCTGAACCAAACTTGAATACAGTAAAGCTTAGGTCCACTTGGCTCGGATTGATTATAGCCCTAAATTAAGTAGGATTAAATTTTTATTTAGGTTTGAATAAAAAATGATGGTCAGAAGCTCAAGAATCAAGCAATCTTGATTCCTTTGCTACTCTTCACTTTGGTTCTATCACCTTCTAATAAAAATATACAATAAATTTTTGTATTTATACCATTTAATTTATTGTTATAATAAAATAACACACTCTTCACGTGGGTAAGTTCTTATAGATTCCTATCAAAGTCAAGGACGCCATCTTGAGATTTTTATTTATTTATTTATTTATAGTATATTAAAGTAAAACATTTTTTTTTTATAATTTCTTTTTATATTCTCAAAAAAATACTATTCATAAAAACCATAAAAAAACTGAAAATAGAGAACAAGACAAGCAAACAAAAGTATTAAAAATAAAAATAATTTTTTTAAATAAATCTAACAAAATTAGCGTTTCAGTAAAGAAGGCACAGGATCATTAAAGGACTCGACTCTAAAAAAACAGTGTTTTAGGACAAAGTTTAGCATGAAATATCATTATGCTTGCCGATAATTGATCAATTAATTTATATATCCTGACTAATAAAGTAGGATATAGGGTGCAAATGCAGTAAATCTAAACTCATGACCCATAATCAAAAACATGTTATCACTTATAAAATTTAAATTTCAAATACTTGAAATTAATAGAGATGAGATGAGATGAGATGATTTAAAACTTTGATCATTAAATATTAAAAATTATAAAAAATAAAAAATATCTATAAGGACATAGTGGTATACATTGTCAACTCAAGTACAAAAAGTCAACTATAGTGGCATGACACTCATTATATCAGGCGACCAACATAATTTTTAATTATAAATTATATGAAAAAGGAGAACCACACGAGAAATATATAATTAATTAAAATAAAAATATATAAAATACATTTCAGTGCTTGGCTCATGGATGCACTAGCAATATCTTTTTCTTTTTTTTAAAAAAAAAAAATCACATATACTGCTCAAACACATAAAAGTATGTGTGTTTTGCTTTCATACCTCATAAAACTCAGTAATTAATTATTTATATAACTATATATATTCCTTTCCTCCGTGTTGGAGATTTTGCAATTTTATTAGTTTTTAGGTAATTTAAAACACAAATCAAATAATTTGATTGACTAAATTAAAATATTATACATAATATATGGTTAATTTTTTTTTAAATTACTGAACTTTGGTCAAATACCATTTTGATCACTGAATTTTGATTTATTTCAAAATGTGTTGGTCATATGATGACTTAGCATCTTCTTTAGCTGACATGGAGTCTGGAAAAAGCCCAGTCAGCGCTCAGGTGGAGGCCTCCACATCAGCTAATGAAAATGCTAATCTATCGGGTGACCTGCCAATGAAATAATTAGTATTTTTAGTGAGTATTTCGAAACAAATCAAAATGATATTTGACTAAAGTTCAGTGATTTGCCAAAAAAATTAACCCATAATATATATATATATATATATATAACAAAATATTATAAAGGAGAAATAGTAAAACAGATTTAATTACAAAATATTATAACAAAGAATTTCGTAGTTGGGTAATATTAGATTATTTTGTTTGGTTTTTTAGCGTATAAATATTATATTTTAGAAATCTAATAACTTGGAAAACATGTAATTATCAATCCAATAAATGATAATGTAATATTGCAAGGGAATGTGAAGTTTTTTTCCATTTTACCTTTTAAATTCATAGAATCACAAAACGTTCATTTTTTAAATTAAAAAATATATATATTTTTATTTCTGCACATTCTTTTATATGAAATATCTTTATCAAAATATTTAGTTAGAGATAAAAAAATATTTATGTTTAAATTTTTTATTTATTCAAAATAATTAAGCTTGTCTTAATTAATATTAATAAAAACACACACATATCTATTATAAATATATTTATATTTATTTATCAACAAATTACTCACATATCCCTTACAAAAACTAGATAATTACTAATTTTTAGTAAATATTTCTTAAAAAGATCATAATTATATTTATTTGTACAATTTAATTTACAAATTTTATTAATAATAGTTTTTTAATTTTTTAATATTTAAAAATTGAAGGGAAAATTAAATAATAATTTATTATTTATTTATTTTTTTATTGGCCAAGACAATTATACAAGCAAATGGAAATGATTTATAAATATATATATATATATATATATATATATATATATATATATATATAGATATAGAAGTTTTTTTTACTTAGAAGTTTTTTTTACTTCTTAGGTTGTCTTTGTTCTTTTCTATTTATTCATTTAAAAATATATGAAATATGAAATGTTATTTTTTTAAATTTATTCATTATATTTATTATACTTATATAACTTTCAGTAAATCATATTCAACTACATATTTTTTAAATTATATTTTAAATAAAAATAAGTTTAGAAAATTAATATTATTTTTTATAAATTTTAAATTACTAATCGACTTTAATTGATTTTTTTTAATCTACAGTAAAAAAAGACCGGAGGAGTATATTAATAATACTATATTTTTATGGGTTGCATAAAATAGAGTGTTTTATAATTTTCATATTTTTAAGGGATACAAATGAAAACGCCTTTTCAATTTTCAAATGCAGATTTCTATTTGTCGGACAAAAAGTA
The DNA here is from genome assembly GCA_020875875.1 of Dioscorea alata. Taxonomy (NCBI): domain Eukaryota; kingdom Viridiplantae; phylum Streptophyta; class Magnoliopsida; order Dioscoreales; family Dioscoreaceae; genus Dioscorea; species Dioscorea alata. Next base: position 3,080,723 of record CM037015.1, on the reverse strand, counting down.
CTCAAGTACAAAGAACCAATGTCTATTCAAATCCTAGAGCACAAAAACTGAATCCATTAAAAATAAAAATTCAATTAAATTATTTAATAAATAATAATAATAAATATATACATATATATATATAAAGTCGGGTCAAAATGGTAATTCGGAACTTAACAGTACACCCGCCAAAATCCCAGCGAGTACGCGTGTCCGTTTTCATCGTTTCTCGCGACGTATGTCCAACCCCCTTCTTTGGCCGAGTTAGCTGTTTGCTTCAAAACAGCAAACACAGTTATCATACCATATCAACCGTTGAAGCATCCTCAAGATCAACATCATACTGTATAAACGGTCACGATGAAAGAAAACCCATCCACGCTGTTCTTTACGAGTTGCGGATCATTAGCTGTAATTTTTTACACTGTTTTACTTTTTGGTCCTCTGTTTTTGTTTTATCTCGGAATTGTAAAGAAAGTGGACCAGAAATTAAAATAACTGAAAAAAGAGGGTTTGCATTGAAAAAAGAGTTGAAATTAGAAAAAGGAGGAATCCTGAAGGAATGAAAGGCCGGTTTTTGTTCTCTCTTTCTCTCTCTCTCTCTCTCTCTCTCTCTCTCTTCATCAATAGACCGCTTGGAATTCGCTTGTCTTCTCGCTCTCGCTCTTGGAGCTCGGATTGGTTGGCTGTTGGTTCTCTTGTCCTTCACTTTCTCTGTTGTTGGTCCTCTCGTTGGTGTTTTGGATCTTTGCTATTGAGGATTTGTGTGGTGATGAATTGAGAGGTTTGTGATTGAGTTTTTGAGGTTTGGATTTGATTTGTTTGGTATGGAATTGAGTTTTTTTGTTTTAAACTATTTTTTTTTTTGGATTTTTTTTTGGCAGATTTATGTAGGTTGGGTGATTGGAAGAAAGAAGGAGTTTTTATTTTTCAGTTGGAGAATCTGGGTGCGAGTTCAAACGTTTGGTTTTGAGGGTTTGGATTTGTGGTTCTGAGATTTGGTGCTGGTTTTAGATTGAAGTTTGAGGTGAAAGTTTGGATTTTGATAGCTTGATGCGACTATTGGCATAAATTTGGTTCGTTTTTACTGAAAATGGGGGTTGGTTTCTAGTGGAGATTGGAACAGAGTGGCAAGCTTTGGTTCTAGTTTGTCTAGAATGGAAGGTTATGCTCCAGAAAATGGGGGCAATGGGAGCTTTACGCCTGAGGATCCCTTCAGTCTCTCCGCTCTCATGAATTTCGATTTCACTGAGCTATGTAGTCCTTCTGCCTCTGCGGATCAGGCCTTCAACTCCTTTTGGGCTTCCTTTGCCTCCACGAATGCATCTTCTGCTGCGACGCCCGCTGTTGAATCTCCTGTGAACTCCGCTGTCTCTAGAACCCAAAAGATTGACTTTCAATTTGGATGCTCCTCCAATAGTCCAGAAGTGATGAATTTGGGGATGGATCGATCTGGGGGTTGTTTGGAATCAGATGGTGACCCAATTTCAAAGAGTAGGAGTGACATTGTTCCTAGATGCCTTCCAAACTTTTGTCTTTCTGAGAAGATGCTCAGGGCCCTATCTTTCCTCAAAGAGTCCTCTTCTGGTGGCATTCTTGCTCAAGTTTGGATGCCTATAAAGTATGGTGATGATTTTGTATTGAGTACATCCGAGCAACCTTATTTGCTAGATAAGATTCTTGCTGGGTATCGAGAAGTTTCAAGGACCTATACTTTCTCTACAAGAGAAGCCCCCGGTAATTTACTGGGGCTCCCTGGTCGGGTGTTCATGTCAGAAATGCCGGAGTGGACTTCAAATGTGGTTTACTACAAAAAGTTTGAGTATTTGAGAGTGGACCATGCTGTTAATCACTCAGTACGTGGTTTGCTTGCTGTGCCGGTGTTTGATCCTACCGAGCGGTCCTGTTCCGCTGTTCTTGAGCTTGTGTCTACCAATGAAAAGCCTGATTTTGATGCAGAGATGGATACTGTTTGCCGTGCTCTGACGGTCAGCTTATTCACCAAACTAAGCATTAGTTCCTTTACTGAATTGCTGTACAGTGTTATTGTTATCATTATATATGTTTATTCTGATCTGTGACTACAAAATTTCTTGCTTGTTTTGGTGCTTTATATATGTATAACTAACCAAAACACTGAAAGGTTGCTAGGTTTAGTTTGCGTCAGTAGAGAATTAGTGTCTCATGTACCGGTTGCTTTTGGAAGTTTGTTGTCTACTGTGGGTGTTATCTACTTTCGGCTTAGATTTAGGTGTTATATACAAGCGTATAAGGCACTTCTCCTATTAAGCGGTGGTGTATTTGCGTCATGTAAGACACTTGTTTATTTGTGTAGACTAGATGTGCATGCTGGAAGTATTTAATTGGAAGTTTGCTGCAATGGATCTGTTTGAGTGCATTTATTTTGTTGTAGAAGTATTTAATTGGAATAAGTCAGGTGACTTTCCATAGTTAGAGCTTTATCTCTAATATATGCCCCCTCTATAATTTTCAGGCTGTGGATTTGAGGACTGTCAAAGTGCAGCAGAGTCTGCAGACCCATCAACAGGTGCCATTCAACAGTTCCTTTATTTAGTTTTCCAGTGGGAAGAAAAATCTTGATCTTTGGATTGAGTTATAGAATGTTGTCTTAGCTATAATATATTTCTATGTGCAGAACCTTTCGAACAGTCGGAAATGTGCTTTTGCAGAGATATTTGATGTGTTGAGAGCTGTTTGTCATGCGCATATGCTGCCTCTGGCACTTACCTGGATACCATTTTCCTATGATGATGCAAATATGGATAGCTACTCAAGGACCATTTGTGAAGATGAAAATTCTGGTTTGAGAAAGAAAAGTATGCTGTGTGTCCAGAGTTCAGCTTGTTATGTGAATGATACGCACTTGGAAGGGTTTCTACATGCATGTGCTGACCACCATCTTGAGAGAGGACAGGGAATTGCAGGGAAAGCACTTCTATCAAATCACCCATTTTTTTCTCCAGATGTGAAGGGGTATGACATCCGTGATTACCCACTTGCTCATCATGCTCGCAAGTATGGCCTGCAAGCTGCTGTTGCAATCAGGTTAAGGAGCACCTACACTGGCAATGATGATTACATTCTAGAGTTTTTTCTTCCAGTTAATTGTGGAGGGAGTGCAGAGCAACAACTCCTGCTAAATAACCTTTCTAGAACCATGCAGAGAATTTGCAGGAGTTTGAGAACAGTTTCAGATGCTGAAATTGTTGAGGCTGATGGCCTCAGCAAAGGAAAAGAATCAGGACCAAGTTCCTCTTCAGCAGCTGTTTCGTCAAAGAACTTGAGACAGATAGACAGTGATACCGAGTTGACAAATTTTGAGATTCAAAACATGGGGTATGATGAATGGGGTGAAGATGGCCCTCATGATCAGGTGCGTGCTCTTTGTACTGTCTTTGTTGATTGCCATGGCTCCCCTGTGAACATTTTCTGACGCTGTGAAGTAAAATTTGTTTTGAGTTACTTATTTTCATTTGTCCTTTGCAATCATGATGCTCACAAATGGTGTGTTCTTTTTTCACCTTTTGTTGAAAATCTAATTCCCGGATTATTATTCTGAATGAGAATAAGATGCTTATAGTGTTCGATTAATTATATCTGACATGTTAGCTAAAGTGAACTTTTCAAACCTGCTCATGATCTTTTTATGAGGTTCATTGGCTCTTTCTTTTCTCCTTCATTAAGTCACTCCACTATTTTTTAGAAATGATATCACGAGAGATGTTGTACGCATAAGCTGTATCATTGATTCAACAATTTCAAGCACTTGATTTTTTGGGCAATAGCAACAGCAATGCAATTTTTTTGTAGCTAAAACTCCTTTGTGCTTCCTTTGTAGTTACCATGTACCTGGTATGCCTGCATTAGCCGAATCCGAGATAAGGACTAGTAGAATTGCTGATATTCATCTATTATCTCTAATATTATCTTGATTTGACACCGCAGATGAAGCCTGGGCCAGTAAAACAATCAGAGAAGAAACGCAGTACAGCAGAGAAAAATATTAGCTTGAGTGTCCTTCAACAATATTTCTCGGGGAGTCTCAAGGATGCTGCTAAAAGCATTGGTGGTTAGTTTTTGCAGTTCTTTTTTCCATTGTCAAACAAGTATTAACCATGCTGCAGTTAAAATGGCATTTTCAAAACTTGGTTACCACTACATTGATATTAAAGATTTTTTGCATTATTCATGCCAATGCCCTGTTTGTATGATACAATCGGAGCTTTTGATTATTGGCAGTTTGCCCCACCACGTTAAAAAGGATATGCAGACAGCATGGAATTTCCAGATGGCCATCTCGCAAGATAAATAAGGTAAATCGGTCACTTAAAAAGATCCAGAATGTGATAAACTCTGTCCAAGGAGTCGAGGGAGCACTAAAGTATGATCCTGCTACTGGAAGTCTTGTTGCAGCAGTCTCTCCTTCCAAGAAATCCTCTTCATTATCTGTAGGTTCAACTGATCAAGATTTATTGCCAGTTTCATCTACTCGTCATATTGATAGTGAACAGATTCATGGCAAGATGGAGCACAACTGTTATTTCAGTGGAAATTCTCCAGGCCTATTAGATCATCTTCTTGAACATAAGTCTAAACCAGATGATGCCTGCGTTCCTGAACACAAGCCTATTCCTTTCAATGGAGAAGTAGCTCAACAGGGTAAAGTTAATCTGACAACATCCTGGGGATCATATACCAAAAATGATCCCCGAGGTTCAGACAATGCAAAAATGAGAAGCAACAGAGGCGCTGATCGCAAATCAGGTCTAAGTTTAGAGGTCCGTGACTTGTCAAGGAGCTCAGTCTCATTAGCGGTGGCTGATGAAATGGCAATGAAGATAGATGTGAACCATAGCTTAAAAGAACATAACCATCAATCATCTTCTGGCATGACAGACTCTACCAGTGATAGTGCATCAAGTTGCCGATCATTCAAGAAAAGATCAAAGCGCAAGCCGGTCTCAAATGGCGTTGGTGTGGCCATCACCGTGAAGGCCACATACAAAGAAGACACAGTGAGGTTCAAGTTCTCACACTCCATGGGTTACCACTATTTGCTCGATGAAATCGGGAAGCGATTTAAACTGGTCATAGGGACATTCCAACTGAAGTACATGGATGACGAGGATGAGTGGGTGATGCTCTCCAATGACTCCGATTTGCAAGAATGTGCTGAGGTATTGGAATCCATGGGATCGAACAGCGTTAAACTCTTGGTAAGAGACATCACTCATGCAGTTGGTAGCTCAGCCAGCAGCAACTGCCTGTTAACGGAAACATAACGAAAACTCTCGTTTTTTGCATGCTTTTCTTGTACAGAGAAAGTAGGAAGTGTTCTTTCTTTTTTACCAGTATTTAGATCCTAGAGTATAATATAATGACATTCACATATCAAAATGTATAATATATACACCATGTAGAATAATAGTAGGTGCAGGAATTTGTGTTGTTTGTTACATTTTGCTATACTTTTTTTTTTTCGGTCTTTTTGTTTGTTTTATTTATAATTGTTGATTGATGGTGTTGAATGAGTAGAGGGTTGGAAGGAATGGAAATAGCTTGCAGGAATTTCTGCATATGATTGATCAGATCTTTGATTTCCATTTTGGATTGAGTTGATGTTCATGTGTGTTCTCTTTGCTTCCTTTGATTGTTTTTGTTGTTAAAGAATTTGGGTTGAGTGGAATTTTGGATTTTGTTTTTAGGGATAAAGTGATTTGTGTTGCTTATATTTTAGCTTGATATTTATTTTATTTTATTTTATTTTGTCTATGTATTTTGGTGGTTTTTTGTAAAATTTATTCTTGTTTGTTTGTTTGGTGTTGTTTGCAATTTGATTGTGTTATCAGCAATTTATAATCATTTTTATCTATTTTACTTAATTGATGTGAAATTTAGAACTAAAGTAAATAGTATTGTTTCCTGCTAGGACTATCATATTTTCTCATATTATTATGATATGGTCGATGATTATTTGGTATATTGGCGCTATATTTTATGTATAAGGTGTTTATTTTACTGAAGAAGTAGAGGGTATAAGTGATGTAGAGCTTAGTTTCTCATGTATATTTGTCCTGACATGTAATTTCTTTTTATTTATTAAAAAAAAATATATAAACATAAAATTAATAAAAAAAATATAGGATTATATTAAATATTTCAAAAATACAAAAATAAAAGTACAAGTCACCATTGAAGCAAAATTGGGGGTAAGTTGAATGAACCACATTTATTAAATGAAAAACATAGAAAAAGAACACAAAATAAGCACAAACAACTCTCATAGAAAAAACACAAAAATGAGGAAAATAAAATAAATAAATAAATAAATAAATAACAATAACTACAAGTCCATCAAAAACAAAGATATAAAATTCTAAAAACAAACAAAGGTTTTTGCTTGTCTTTTTTATGTTTGAGTGTATGAACCATGAAAAGAGAACCCATAAAGAAAAGGTGCATATTTTATTTCCTTTGTATAATTTGATTCCAAGCACAATGATGCAAAATAATGCAAATGGTGGGTCCAAAAGAAAGAAAAAAATCTCCAAAGTAACATATCAAGTCAAAATAATAAAATTAAAAAAAAAAAAACTTGACTTATGTTCGCTATGGATCACATATTCTTCTTATTTTAAGTGGGAGAAAGTTTTTTTTCCTTTTAAAAAAAAGTCTTCTTGGAAGATTTTTTATTATTATTCATAAATAATTTTTATAAGATAGATTTATTTTCTTCTCAATTATTTTATACATAACACCAATGCATATCTGATGTATGTACATGAAAATTAGTTTTTATTGATTTAGAAAAGATACGTTTAAGCTAGTCTCATTGATTACTTATCTAAATTGAAATCTTAGCTTCAATTTAATTAATTAATTAATTAATTAAATAAACAAGTTTGAGTGAACCAAAATCAAGTCAAACACAAATTAAATATAAATTAAACATCACCCTGCAGCAAGAGGGTGCTTCCAGTGGAAAATTGATGATATTATTATTTATGGTATACAAGTCACCAAGTCACAAATAACAATAATTAATGATTATCACATATAAAAATAATAATATTCATTAAATTTACCTCTGAGACCAAAACCATAAGAGAGACATTTTAGAGTTATAAAAAATATAAATATAAAACACACAACTTCAAACTCCTCCATCACCTGTTTATATTGAGAACAGTGATAACTGATAAGCAAGCAGAAATGACCACAACCTCTTCTTCTTCTACCCTTTTTTTTTTTTTTTACACATTTGAATGTGCCAAAGGCTATTTTTCCCTTTCTTTTCGTTGTTTTGTTGTTATTCTTTTCTGAACATTGTACCCCTCACCCCTGGTGAGGATTTGTACTGGTTTCTTCTGCTCTTTTCAATCAAGTTGTGATTTATCTACTTTATTCAAAAAAAAAAAAAAAAAAATGTGCCAAAGGTAAGAAAGGCTCTTGTTCTAGACCTACAATTTTTTGTTGATGAGGTCAAGAGCATCTCAAACAATTGGGACTAAAAGCTTGTTGTTGTTGTTGTAAGTCGAGCAGCTTGCAAACATCTGTAATTGACTGGAAGCTCACTAAAGCTGAGGAGTACAACCTAAAACAAGAAGGCGAAATTCAGAATAGACTACATAAATTGTTCTTGAACAGAAAGAGAAACATTAATAAACAAAATGCTAATGATATTACAGCAATTCATAATGGTACTAAGAATCATGTAGCACTAAAACTGAAGATTTGTAAGCAGAATGATCGTCTATGACTTCATTAAACAGGACATCAAGATTTAGATTCCTTGGCGCAAAAACCTGCACCAATGCCTTGAATTTCATGTTGAACTGTATGAACAGGGCAACAAACATAAGGAAAATATCTAAGATGAGAGATGACAGAGAAAGATGATATATTTTTTCTTGTCCCCATGACAATAGGTTGATTTCGGTAGGCTCAATACCAAATAACCTGAATAAGCACAATAAAAGCGAAGACATAACAAAACTTCGATTTGGTGAGAGTTAAAAGAGTTTTCAACTGCCAAACCCACTCTTTCGATCTCTGGACTATCGAACAAGACAAAAAGACATATACCAAACCCCCCAAAAAAAAAAAATAAAAGAGCAGAAAGATTAATATTTTGTATATCCAGTCAAATGACATAAAATTTATACAGAAGAACATCCACTTCTATTTTTCAACCATGGAACTGAAGAACTCAAAATAGTAGGCAATCTCTGCAAGAACTATTGTAATAGCATTGAAGAACTAAATAGAGTATACTTCAAAAGCTTGTGCAAATGTGCTTAATGACGTATATTAATCAAACTATGTGTAAAAGATGAAATTGGTGTCACTTTTAAGAATTAGCAAGGATTCCAAATTCATAAAAACAAAGTAGAAATCAAACTCTAGGACGTGCAATATAAAACGTTTTACAAACACACAATCAAACCACGTATTTCCCCTAACCACACCACTCTTTCAAAATCATGGAGAGAGGTGAAAATTTTAAAGGAACCATGAAACAACACTTCTGGACTTTCAATATATTTAATTTCGAAAGAATTCTATTTAAGCTCATCATCTCCCATCTACTTTACAAGTAAAAATAAGACAAGAATCAATTTCACCCTCATAAAAAGATGAGAATGGTTGCTGTCATACAGGCTTAAATATTTGCAAATTCCCTTCTACATGTAGAGATGTTTCATCAACTCATCGACATTAATCTAAAAATTGAATTAAAACTACCATCGTCACCTCAATATGATATACAATATTTGACACTATCTAACAACAGGTATACATTAAAGTTCATTAAGTCATCAACAATAATCTAAAAATTGAAGTAGAACTACCCATTGTCGTCACCTCAACACGATAATTTGCTCGTCCAATCATCCTCAATGCGCCAAAGAACCAGAGAAATTCCTCAAAGCAAATGCTTCCATAGTATGAACTTCACAAGCAGCATCAATGGCAATCTCAATTTTCTCTTCTATTTTCTTCTCTAAGCCTTCACTTCCACTTCCTTCAACCCGGTCTCAGGGACCAACAATGCCAACCCTTCCTTCCTTTCAGCTTCCGGCCGATATCTCGGATTGAACAAGGGATTTGCCGTCAAAACTGTCATCTTTCCATCCATACTGATTTCCAACACTTCCGGGAACCCATCACCACAACCTTTGGACAACCCAACATCAATTCGGATGGCTTTGTCCTCACAAACACCATTGATACCATCTTCTTGTATTGTATGCCCCATCACCATCCTTTTAGCTCCAGGAATCATCTTCAAAATCCCTTCCAAATGCTCACAATTGCAATTGAATCCTTCAGAGAAACTCCGGAGCCAAACCAATGAGTTCCTCCTCCTCATGTACACTGGAGATAGCCTCCCATTCTTGCCCAAAATCCAATCCCTCACCTCCCTGTTGATCTTCTCCAATCCGTAATCAATGTGGGTTTCAAGAAGCCCGCCATGGACGAACACTGAATCACCGACGACCAGAACGGTCCGGTTCCCGGAGAGGAACCTTGTGGAGATCGGGCCGTCTGGGCGGAGGGCGGCGATCCGAGCTCGGAATCCCTCCCAATACTGTTGCTTGATTCCGGGGAAGGATTTCGGGATCCCAGCGAAGGGGTCCTTGGGAGTGGGCACGCCCTCGCAGAGACGCTTCATGGCGAGGCCAGCACGGAACCAGATCGCCCAGCGCCGGAACTCGTCGAGGCCTTCCCTTGTGACGTAGCGGAAATCTCCGTCGACGTTCATGACCTCGTGGTTACCGAGAACGGAGTGAATGGCACCGCCAGAACGCGAGGCTTCGATGGAGAGACGGTGGAGGAGGTGTATGAGGCGGAGCTCGTCGCCACCACGGTCAAGGAAGTCGCCGAGGAGTACGGCGACGGTGTGGCCACCAGTCCAGCGGCCGGTGGAGGAATCAGCGAGGCCGGCAAGAGAGAGGGCGGCGAGGGATTTGGGGAGGTCGCCATGAAGGTCTCCGATGGCGACGAGGCGGCGAGGGGCGGGGATGTGGGTTGGAAGAGGAGATGGATTCGGATTAGGGTTAGGGTTTGGAGAGGAGGGGAAGAAGAGACCGCTGACGGAGAAGTCGACGAAGGCGTCGACGAAGGAGGAGAGGATGGACGGGATTTGGCTACACGACGGGTCGGACGACTCCATTTCTCAAACGGTGCAACCTGCCTACCTCTCTATCTGACTATCTTTCTCTGTGTATTGTGTATATATATATGTTTTCTCTAATCTTCTGGTTTATTGAGGAAGATGAGATTTATAGACCGTTGGATTAAAACGTGAGGAATTGATGGACGGCTAGGATTGAAAATTAGGTCAACTGCAGCAGCACGTGAGTATGTGACTTGTGATTTTAGGCGGAAATAGTTGTTTTAATAATTTTAATTATATTTATAATCATTAATTAAAAAGATGTATGAATGATTTTTTTTTTTTTTTTGTTAAGGGATAGATATGTATGTTAGCTTACAAATTATGGTGGTTTAATCCTAAGGTTTAATTATTATTATTATTATTATTTTAAAAGGTGGATAAACCATATGTATTACTAAAACAAAAATAAAATTACAAATAATCCATTAGCTGTGGAAAGAGATTAGGAATAACAACCAAAGTAGAAGAAAAATAGACCGGTGACATAAAACTCCCACCAGGTGGAGTGGAAACAATGAAACAAACTAGCCATCCTCTTGATTCGGGTCCTCCCCCTCCCCAAACACGATTGGTCCTCCGGCAATGACCACTAGGGGCTCTATCAACGTGGATGTCCCACTAACCTTCTCTAAGCGAGGACCAATATAATCCAAATGGTGTTGGATAGTACGCATAGAGGTGCTTATCCCCAACCCACTGGGCAGATCTGGCCCATCACTCAGCCCAAGCCTCTTCTCACTTTGGAGACAAGAGTGCCATCATGGCCCATAAAAGCTGCCCACATCACATACCACAAGAGGGTCTTCAGTCTGATCCGAGAAACCTCCCCCAATTGGTTCTGAGACTGCTCTAAGATGAAGCCCAACAAGCCCATTCATAGGAACCACTGGTATCTTTTCCAACCAAGTTTCATCAACCTCACAACACGTGACCAATTTAAGAACCTCGGATGCCTCATCAGACCCCTTAAAAAGATGCTCTCCACTTGACCCTGTAGATGGAGATCTCGAAGTCAACAGCCGAGCCAACCAAGGTTTGACACCACGCCTCCTCGAACCGAGCGATTGGCCCTTCATTCCACGCACAGATCACCCCTGCTCAATAGATCGAGCCGCACCCTGACCATCAGTTGCTACCTGAGCGCTATCCTGACCGTCGGTCCAACGCAAGACCACCTGCAGATGTGCTTATGCCTCATCATCACCAACACGGGAGCCAGGCTCCACCACCACTGAGACCTTCTCCAACACACCACCTTGTTTTCTGGTACGGAGCAAAGCTCAACCATTGACGGGCATGTAGTCATCAACTCATCTTTCCCATCTCGCGCATCCCCACCACCAGCGTGGGAGCCAAGCTCCACCACCGCCGGAAGTACCTCTGAAAATCCATCTTGGCCGCCTACGTGGGAGCTATGCTCGACCACCACCAGAAGTACCTTCGAGAAGCCATCTTGGCTGCCTGCGTGGGAGCTATGCTCGACCACCACTGGAATCTCCACCAAGGGTCCAACCCTCCCTCTACATCCTGCCTTCTCCTGGCGGAGATACGAGAGTTGTCATTCTACCTCGACACCTATAGCACGCTTCACCGTCAGCGGAACATTTCTACTTTCCTCATTGGGGCGAGAGCAAGGCTCAACCATCCTCTTGACCATGGTTGTTTCCCCTTCTCATCCGAGGAGATCTCTTGCACAAATCTTCTCCCAGCCGAGAAAGAAGCCTTGGTGGATGAAAGGGCCTCGGTGATAGACCATTTGGAAAGCTCTGGCAAAGGTTTGGTTGGCTCACCCTGGTAACATGTTTGATCATGCGACCAACTGCTTACCAACCTAATGGCTTTGCATCCCCAAAGCTTCCTTCGAGGAGAGAGCAAAATCGGTTCGTAGACAGCCTCTCCCTCGAAGGTGAAATGATCAACATCATCTTCCTCCTCGTCATCAAGCAACGGGAAGGTCTAGTCCTCCTCGACATCTTCCTCATCAGTCGACTACCTTTATTAATTCGGTCAAACATCTCACATAGCAAGTCTTACTTCATGCATGCCTAGAAGATTTTCACGAATCAAACCAGGGGAAGGAAAATAACATTCTCCCATAACAGACCCAATGAACACTAAATTAATACTAGATTTGCTAATCCACAGTTCAAATAATAATTCATTACGGTAAGTATTGGTTGTTTACAAGATTTCTTTAAAAAGAAAAAAAGAAAATTCTATATTTTATTGATGATTGCTATTATAATTCTATTTTTTCAAATAGCAATGAATATATAAAATACTTGAAAGTGTATCGTCTCTTAACAATATCAATATCCAAAATTTGGTATTCCAACCTAACTCTTCTTTTATTTAGGTTCACAATGTCATTTTAAAAAAATGGGCTTACCGTCCATATAACATGAGAAAACCAAAATGGGCTTTTAGCCATAAAACTAAAAAGTAAACTTGCCATTGTTGTAGTCATCACTACACCATAATGGGTCTTTAGCGGCTTTTATTTTGCGGCGTTTTTCACAAACGCCGCTATATTTAAAACTTTCACGGCGTTTTTTCCATAAACGCCGCTGAAAATCTATTTTTCCGGCGTTTTTTAGAAGTGCCATGAAAATACTGTAATTCAGCGGCATTTTTGTAATAAACGCCACGAAAGTAATGGCAGTAGCGGCGTTTTTTTAAAAAACGCCGCTAAATTCATGATATTATTATATTTAAAAATAATAAAATTTATATTTAGCGGCGTTTTTGTAATAAACGGCGCTACTGTAGTAGCATTAGCGGCGTTTTCTAAGAAAACGCCGCGAAATTCCTGATATTATTAAATTTAAAAATAAAAAATTTATATTTAGCGGCGTGTATTTAAGCAAACGCCGCAAAATGATATAAATTTTTTATTTTAAAATTTATAAAATTAAAACTTTTGCGGCATTTATACAAAAAAACGCCGTGAAAATGTAAATATTTTTAATTTAGAATTAAAAAATTAAACTTTAACGTAAAAAAGCTGCTAAAGTTTAATTTTTTCAAAATTCAAAAATTGCGCATCTTTTTCAAGAAAATTTGAATTTAACACCATTAATTTTAAATTTTTTATTTAGCGGCGTTTTTATTAAACAACGCCGCTAAATACCATCCGTTTATAATTTTGTTATAAATACCTTTGAGAAGATGAAGGTTGTGTTGATGATGATGATGATGATGAAGAAGAAGAAGAAGAAGAAGAAGAAGAAGATGATGATGATGATGATGATGATGAAGAAGAAGAAGATGATGATGATGATGATGATGATGATGATGAATAAGAAGAAGAAGAAGAAGATGATGATGATGATGATGATAAAGAAGATGAAGAAACTGGAAGAAGAAGAAAGATGAAGAAACTGGAAGAAGAAGAAGATGATGATGATGATGATGAAGAAGAAGAAGAAGAAGGTAGAAGAAGAATGTGGAGGAGGAACTAGAGATAAGAGATAATAATAATAATAATAATAATTTAAAAGAGAAAAGGAAAAATAATTTAAAATAAAAAATCTAAAAAAAGAAATAAATAATAATAATAATAATAATTAAAAAAGAGAAAAGGGAAAATAATTTAAAATAAAAAATCTAAAAAAGAAATTAATAATAATAATAATAATAATAATAATTAAAGAAGCTGATTTATTTTAAAAAAAATAAAGTTAAAAAATTAACATTATTTTTTAATATTATTTTTAAAAAACACCACTAAAGGTCACTAAAAACGCCGCTAATTTAGCGGCGTTTACAGATAAATGCCGCTAATATAATTGGTAATTAATTATTTTTTTAGATAAGAAACGCCGCTAAAAGTTAAAAAAACGCCGCTAATTGCTGGAACATTGCCGACACCGTTTTTGGCGGCATTTTTGCCAGCGTTTTGCAAAAACGCCGTTAGTATATTTAGCGGCGTTTTAAAACGCCGCTAAATATTAAAAAAAACGCCGCTAAAGACCCATTATGGTGTAGTGCATACAGATAATATGATGCATTTGAATCAAAATAACAACAAAAACTATATAATTTTTTTAATAAAATCAATTCAATAAAGAAAGTAATATGAACAACATAATCTAATAATACCATAAAAAAAAACTCCAATAAACACACCCCTTTCATTGTCGTAGATAATTTCAAGTAGAACAAAAACAATAACAAACATTATTCTTACATGAAATCAATTCAATAAATGTATTTAATACAAACTAAACAACATAATACAACAGTGATAAAACCTATAATGTATTTAATACAAAAGACACCTGCATTAACCTTGACATACGGATGACAAAAAAATGTTTTTTTTTAAATAAATGTGGATAAACCACAACTTTATTGAAGAAGATCAAAAAGAAATAGAAAAACAGTCCTCTCACTAGAGGTGAGGGATAGAACAAAGTACATTAAATCAAAGTAAAGCGAAAGATAAACGCTGGATAGACGAAAAACACTGTCTGGTAGTTCAGGCCTGCTCAGGCAAATAGGTGAGGAGCCTACTCCTGTGCTAAGTCATGCTTTGGATCGCCAGCTTGGTTGGGGACTCTAGCGCTAACGAAGTTGAGAGAGCGCTTGATTCATATATTTCAAATAAATACACTAACAAACATTATTCTTATATGAAATCAATTCATGTAATACAAACAACATAATATAACAATACGAAAACCTTAATATACACACTTCATTCATCATCATCATCAACTATAATTTCGAAAACAATAAAGGAGTGGACAATTTAAAGAACTTTCCGTTAGGAAGTCGATCACGAGGCAACAAAATTATATTAATGGCGAGCTCAGCAGCCTCATCGGCCGTCCGGCTACCGCGCCCTCCGGTCATGTTTGTTCTAGTGTAGCCAGGGCAGAAACAATTGACCTTAAAATGATCATTTCCATGAAGCCTTGCTAATATTGATGAATGAGCATTAAGAGCAAGCTTTGATACTGAATAGTCTGTCCATATTTCTGGCCACCCTTCTTCTTTCCATGTTCCATTCTTAACACTCTGAAGAAATTTGGCCACCATTTGATCTATCATCCTTTCACACAAGTTTTCTTCATTTCTTAGCATTTCCCTTAACTTAGGGTTTTTCACCTTCTGCATGCATGATATATATAGTTTCATATTAATTTTTTTTATCGGTTACTAAGAAGAGATTATAAGCGAGTTTTTTTTAGTAGATAGAAAATATAAAAAAGCAATATGCTAGAGAGTCAAAATTTATGAGATTATATTTCAAGTTAACTATGATATATACAATGTCAACATTATATGATTGCAAATTAATGATAATATAACATGGAAAAAATTAATTTGAATAAAAATTATATCAAACTATGCACATTCTTAATTTTCATCCTTTTTTCCCCCAAATATCACCTTTGGTTGAATTTAATCAACAATTCATATATTATTCCCCTAATCATCAAACTCTCTTCAATTTAATGTTTCAATTTGAATTAAATAAATAATCTCATGCGCCAAAAATCAAAATTGAACTCAAACAAGTACTAAAAGTTCACATGGGAAAATTTTGTTATATAGGCATCAAAATCATAATGTACTACTCTTTGCAAAAGGCTGTGAGATAAGACAAAACAGGACTAAAGACAAACTGTCCTCTTGCTCTCTACCTTGCACCTTTACTGTGTTTCTATGACCTCACTAATTCATATGCAATTATGCATTTTTCCTCACAAGATTACTAGTTCATATATATAGTGAAAAATTGATACTTAAATAGGGAATTGATAAACTTACATTTAAAAGACCAAGCTGAGAGCTTATATTCAGTATCCGGCTTGCGGTGGTGGATCTCCGGAAAAGGGGAAGAAGTGCTTGAATCAACAACTTTGGTCCGTAGAAGTTGGTTTTGATCACGGTCTCAGCATACTCTACCGAGTTAGTATCCACTTCGTTAAATGATACAGCAGCATTATTTACCTATAAAATTAAACTTAATTTTAGATATAATACAATGTAAGATCATATAAGTTATTGTTACTTAAGATCATAGAATATAAATCAGAGTTGATTTCACTAAAGTAGTATATTTAATTTAGATACAAATCAAATATATTATTTAAACTCGATTTAACTCAAAAGCTCATATAAATCTCATTACTTTAGTACACATTTTTTATTTGTGTTTTTCTATTTCAAACAGTCATTTTATTGATAAAATTTTGATACCATATGTTATACAAACTAACAAAACATATTATCTGAATCTAATTCATACTTTATACATGTGTTTGTCTATTTTAATTAGTCATGTTATGCATAAAGCTTGATACCATATTTAATACAAATGAAACATATTATTAGGCAAGGATTCAACCCAAAAAGATAGATGTTGTTTATGGCATAATATAATATAGACATGTAAGACAACATATATATATATATATATATAAAACTTGGATTATTACTTACCAAAATATCTAATCCTCCAAACTTGTTAGAAAGCCACAAGACAAAAGAGGAGATAGATTGAAGATTGGAGACATCTAATTGAGAATATTCAACATGAATGTTTTGGGCTCGGAGAGATTCAACTGCTTCTTGGCCTTTGATGGCATCTCTAGAGGTGAGAACAACTGTTAAGCCTAATTGTGCAAGGCGCTTGGCAAGGGAGAAACCTATGCCTTTGTTTGCTCCGGTAATGACCGCCACTGTGTCTTTGGACCACCAATGTCTGCATGAAAGATTGATTGTGGTTAGTTAGATTTTTATTGTTGGAGAATGAGAAGAAATTAAGTTGATCTTGTAGAGTTAGTTTGTGTGTTGATTGAACAGGATTTGAAGGTTTTAGTTACTCTGTAGGGAAGGGAGAAGTCTTTGTGTTTTGAGTGTACTCCATTTATTTCCAAGTTGAAGAAGAAGTATGATAAGAACAAGAACAAGAACAAGAACAAGAACAAGAACAAGAACAGTAAAAAGTAGGAGACTCTAAAATAGAAGATAAAGAAGAACAACAACAATAAGAACAAGAATAAGAATACTAACTAAGAAGAAGAAGAAGAAGAAGCTAAGAAGATCAATAACAAATAACAACAACAACAACAACAACAATAACACCTAACAGAAGAAGAAGAAGAAGAAGAAGAAGAAGAAGAAGAAGAAGAAGAAGAGCTAAAGAGTCTTAAAAGAAGAAGAAGAAGAAGAAGAGCTAAAGAGTCTTAAAAGAAGAAGAAGAACAACAACAACAATAAGAACAAGAATAAGAATACTAACTAAGAAGAAGAAGAAGAAGTTAAGAAGATTAATAACAAATTACAAGAACAACAACAATAGCACTTAACAGAAGAAGAAGAAGAAGAAGAAGAAGAAGAAGAAGAAGAAGAAAAAGAATTGAAAAGAGAAGGAGAATAGGAAGAACCAGAAGAACACTAGCAAGTGTAGGTGAAGGACAAGAGGAGATAATTAAGAGGGAAAAGGAATTGAAGAGAGAAGCAAGGAGAATAGGAAGAACAAATAGAGCACTAACAAGCGTCGGTGAAGGATGAGAGGAGATAAGATGTAGTAGCTAGTAAGGCCAATAATGCAAAGAGTAAGAAGTAAATATCTATAGCATCATAAACTGTGCCAAGTGTACATTTATAACAAACAATGTGGGGTGCAGTTGCAGTGGTGCTCTAATTAATGCATTATTGAACTCACAACTCATGGGACTCATGCTTCATATCAATGCATGTGCATGCTATCATTTATCAAACAATCACTATATAAATCAATGGCATGCATGCCAAGGTAACATGGTGTCTACCCTATAAAATTTAATTTGCCTCCTTGTTTTCTATTCAATTAATTAGTGGGTTAAATTTTTTAGATCATTCTTTTAAGGCGTGTTCAATAGTGTAGATGTGAAAACACTTTCAATTGGATTAATATTAATAACTTATATTAATTTGACACACATCATATGAACAAATAGGTAAGTTTCTTTTCTTTTATATTTTATAATAGAATATAGTGTTTTAAATGCTATAATAATTGAGACAACCAAGTTTGTATCTTATCTACCGAACTCTAGATATTCAATGACCAGTTGGATGTAGATCCAGTCATTATATATATATATATATACACACACACACACACACACACAAGAATTGTTGATAAACGTGTACATTGTATGAAAATAACGCGTATGAATATTGAGAGTTTGTAGTATATATGAATTCATGGTTGACGAACTAAGACAGGTAGATCTTGCATGTTTGTTTTTTATTTAGTCAAACAGTAATTTTTCACTGTTTTTTATTGACCATTGATTAATAGGAAATTGTAACATTTGATCATGTGTTAATTTAGTATTGAAACATGATTACATGTTCAACATTCAAACATTTGCAAATTCCTATGATTTCATTACTAAAGGACTCGTTTGGGGTTGTTCTTTAAATATGTAATAGAAATATTCAATTAGGAAAAAACATTTTCAATTATTAATTAAATTAGTACATTTTTTTTGGGCATTATTAACAGGATAAATTAAGAAAATTAATCTGTAGTAATTTTTTTAATGAAAATACATGCAATACAAAATACTCATTATTTATTATCCAATAGAATTTTATATTCAATATAAACTAAATTAAACTCAAGGAGAATATCATATTTATCCATTGTTTTACAAAAAAAAACAAAAAGTTAAAACATAATTTACCAAAAACCATCTTAGTATAAAAGTGATCCATTCACAATTAGTATAGACATAATTAGTTATAAACATGTAGAACATCATGAAACATGTTTTCTCTTAAATAAATGAAGCTATCAACCATTAAAGGAATATTCCCCTGCAAACATAATTTTTTTTAATTATTTTTAAATCCGTTTATTGCTTCCACATTTGAAGTTAGAGCTTGTTCACATGGATGGTTTCATATAAACATCATAGTTAACCAAAAGTTTAGGTATATATGAAAAGTAAGTTAGGTGGGGGACCAATCTATCTTGGCTAAGGTGTGATTATTTTGACTAGATGGTGCATAAGGCCATGTTTGTTGTCACAACTTGGCAATTTTGATTAGACAATGTTGTTTTCATTTGATGGTCTTGAAGCATGGGGACCAATAGAGATGGTAATGGAATAAAGATGAACCAAGTTCTTACAACAGCTTTAGATAATTTCAGTTGACTGCCACCAAGTCTTGCTAAATTTGAGGAGATTTCAATTAAGTCCCTCTATTTTAAGAAAGATTTTGATAAAATATCAGAAAAATGATTTTATTGTTGTTATCTTTTATTTCCAAAATAGGATTTCAATTAATTGGGTTGGTTTCAAGTGTAGACAAGTGGGTGGCTTAAACAAAATTGGTTCAATGCTTGTATTTCCTAGAAAATTAGTGTATTAAAGACCACCACAAAAAAAAAAAAAAAAAAACAAAAGCTTCATTTTCCATCTTAATAAAGATACTTATCTTTAGAAAAGCAACCGGATGAGGTAACTTGCGTACTAAATAAAACAATTATCCGTAATGCATAGATCTAAACGGTTGGTCATAGGTAGGAATGCAAGTGAGACAGGCGGGGTGAGGGATAGGATCCGAGTCCCTGTCTATATGGGGAGAAATATCCCCAAATCACTCCCCTATAGGGATCCTCCTTAGTCCATTTTTTTACAACATACACATCATGGATAAAAAAAATCACATGAAATCAATATAAAGGTATAAGTTAATTATTACAGATAACATAAAACTTGAAATTAAATTTAAAATATAAAATTATTAATAAAATTTATAATGTAAAACTAATGTGATTTAAATTGATCTATATGCTCAAATTCCACCGCACTTGAAATAATAAAACCACCTCTGACCGGCCACTGAGCCATAGTTAAGATCCACTAGGCTTACTTAACCCGTTGGACCTGACTTTTTTTTTATATATTTTTTTATTTTTAGGGTTTTGAATTATTACCTTTTCATTTAAATTTTTGTTTAAATTTAAATTGAATGTAAGATGCAAGAATTGTTTTTAAATTGTAATGCTTATTGCATTGTCAAGTTCATTAACCAAAAGGTCACACTCTTTTGTTTCCTGTTTGAATTGTTAAAAATAAGTAAGTAAATAAAACGAAAACGAAAACGAAACAATTATTTTATATAAATTTTAAAAAATTATATTAATTTATCATAAATCAAAAGAACTCAAGACAACTCAAAATAATTTAAAAAATATTGAAGGACTTGTGCTTAATTCTCTTATCTATGAATTAAAGTTCTCTGTAGACTGTATCCTACATTCTCACGCATGAAGGGATCTAACCCGGGCCCAAAGATTTCACTTTCAAACATGCTAATTAAGTGATTCACACTACATTGTTATTGTATTATTAAAAATAATAAACATAAATAAAACCACAAACCGGTTTTCTAAAATTTTATTTTTTAAAGTTAAAAATAAATTAAAAATAAATTATAATAAATCAAAATAGTTTAAGATAGATTATAATATTTTAAAATATAAAAAGTTTACAAATAATTTGTTTGTCTATCAGATTAAGTTATACATGCATCATCTTGAGTGTGAAAATTAAATCTCACAAATTGTTTTTATCTTAGTTTGAAGTTGTCACTCACTTACTTATTTATTGACATCAAATTATGACTTTTGGTTGGACTAGAAGATATTATTGTCTTCATGTTATCAATAGAGAAGAAGAAATCGCTAGCTTTGGATTTTTTACCTATGCTTTTTATTGCTTAACTTCGACAAGCTTTCAATTATCTATGTAAACTAAGAATAATAATTCAAATAAATAAAAATTTTATAAATGTAAAATAATGGAATGAGGTATACACAGATTGAAAACAAAAGTGAAAATTTTTTTTTAGTATTTGTTTAAAACGCTTTGGATTTTTTACCTATGCTTTTTATTGCTTAACTTCGACAAGCTTTCAATTATCTATGTAAACTAAGAATAATAATTCAAATAAATAAAAATTTTATAAATGTAAAATAATGGAATGAGGTATACACAGATTGAAAACAAAAGTGAAAAATATTTTTTAGTATTTGTTTAAAACATTTTTTTTATTTTTATTATATTAACCAAAAAAGGTTAGCTTAGGTTGTCATTAGAGTCTCTCTCTCTCTATATATATATATATATTTTTTTTTTTAATTAAAAAAATCCGAGCTAGCTCGGCCCCAGCGGGTCAACTCACCAGGTCACAAGTTTAGAAGAGCCCAATCTATAATCGGGCCCGTTATAATGTGAATCGGTTACATATTGCTAACTTTGGCCAGACCCACCTAACCACAGATTGAGAAAAACCCAATTTATAATTGAGCCATTATAGTGCGGACTAATTATATGTTGCTAGCTTGGCCAGACAAAATCAAGGCTCCTGCTCCACTCTATGTGAGGATTCTCTGCCCAATCCTAGAGCGGGGATTACTGTACAACAGGCTCATGTTAAATGTGAAATAAGGGAAAAAATGTGAAATAACTCAATAAGCTAAGGAAAAAAAGGAATACTAAAATTGTATTATAAAATTGCTAATCAGATATTTATTGCCTGGATTCAATGAATGTTGAATTTTTGTTAAAAGTAGTGCAATTCTTGTGGGCTAATAATCTAGCTAAATAGAGTCATACACCATAACAAGCATAGCCTGCCCCTAGTTTAAGGTAACCTTTCCAGTTGGCAATCTTAAGAAACATTAACACTCTGGTCAACTACTGAATACAAAAACAAAAGAATTTTACCTCAAATAGTTCCGTAATATATTGCTATCGACAAAAATGACAATTGCTATCGACAAAAATGACAATTGCAACCTCAAAAAGAGCATTAAGAGGCAGATAGATGCAGTGATACATCAATTACGGTGATTTAATGACTTTTAAAAATTTATTAATTCAGTAAGATGTCACATGAAATGACTAGAGTTCTACAGGGAACCGTAAATAACGAATAAGTATTATTACAGTATTTTATAGTGCATGTCATTGTTTATAATAGTATTATTGACACATAGATTCGACCTTGAGTATGTTCATTCACCATTCTTATAATATTTAACTGTACCAAGTAATGGTTGTTAAACAAAATAAATTTTAAAAGTTAATTTCATCATTTTATTACAGCAAAAAAAGAAAGATTTTTTTTTTTTTTTTTTTTTTTGCTTAATTGCTTGATTGCTTGATTTAAATGAATCATTTGGGCCAACTTAAGCATTTTTGGGCCTCTCATTTCCATTGGGCCAGTCCAAAATATAACCTAATAACCCACACACAGCGGCTCTTGAGTATTTACGTAGCACTACGAAATGACCATAAAGCCCAACTTGCAATCTTAAACGATCATGACCGTTCGTTTCTTGATCGGTCCTTGCAGCCGTTGATTCGCTACTAGGGTTTCATTGGGGACCAAACCAAGAGCACCATTTGCTAAAACCCTCGCTTTTCTTCTCCACGATCGTTCCCAGGCTCGGCCGAGCAAAGCTCACGATGGTAATCGTTCTCATCTGTTGATTTCCACGATGTTATTTGATTCAATCTGTGTTTTTCTAGATTTTGAATTTTCATCTTGGTTATTTGTGGCATGTTTATTATTTCACGATTTTTTTTTTAATGTTTTGCTGGTTTCACTGACTGTCAATCGATCTATGCATTTTTCTGTGCTGAATTTGAGTTTTTGTACTGCCGTGATGTGATTTTTACATTGGTTTTTGGATCCCGTCGTAGAGTTAGGGTTGAAATCCTGAAGGATTCATTTAAAGAATTTTATGGGCTTTCTTTTAGGGTAAGTTTTATGATTGTTATTTGAGCAATTTTGCTTTATTTCGGTGTGATCATGGTGACAAACATATTTAGTGAACATCATGTGGTGGACATTTGATGGATATTGAATTTAGGTACTGTAAGTTGATATATTCAGTTTACCACGATTATATTAATACTCTGTAGTTCCTTACTGAATCAATCAGATATTTTGTTAATCGGTTATTGCATTACTTAAACTTGTGTTGTTTATGAATGTATTGCTGAAATTGCTTGCTTTTCTTGTGATGCTTCTTGTTTGATTTTGCAATTTAATGTTTCACTATCCCCCTCTTCTGTTGAGTGTTTGTTTTCTTCTTTTCTTAAATTTGTTCATTCCATTATGTTGTTTGTGATTTTTTTTTAAATTTTTTTTAAAGCAATTGTGATCTGTTCTGCAGGCCTTTGTCAAAGCTCAGAAGACAAAAGCTTACTTCAAGCGTTTTCAAGTGAAGTTCAAGAGAAGGAGGCGTAAGAAAGATTTTGGCTTCATATTTTTGTTTGGTAAGATTGTTTTGGTTTTGGTAAATTATTAAATCTATGTTTTTATTTGTTTATGCAGAGGGTAAAACTGATTACCGTGCAAGGATCCGGCTGATTAATCAGGACAAAAATAAATATAATACTCCCAAATATCGTTTTGTTGTTCGATTTGTATCCAAAAAATGATATTGATAATTTATGTATTTTTGTCACTGGGTAATGGTTATTATTGTGTCTTCTTAACCTTCATCATACCAGACCAACAAGGACATTCATGCGCAAATAGTCTCTGCAAGTATTGTTGGGGATGTGGTTTTAGCAGCAGCTTATGCTCATGAGCTACCTCGCTATGGGCTTGAAGTTGGTCTTACCAATTATGCTGCAGGTGGCCATTCAATTTCGACGTATATTGGTATTACCTTTCTCATCATACTGTTTATTTGGTCTGTAACTCCGGTTTTCTTTTATCAACAATAGCTTACTGCACTGGCCTTCTATTGGCACGCCGTGTTTTGAAGATGCTTGAAATGGATGAGGAATATGAGGGAAATGTTGAGGTACATACTTGGAGCATCTCTTTTTTGTTTTCTTGTAAAGGTGATTATGTCTTCTTTACTCAAGTAGAGTGTAAATTGCTTTTAACCAGGCCACTGGCGAAGATTTCTCTGTTGAGCCTGCTGAAAGTAGAAGGCCTTTCCGAGCTCTACTTGATGTTGGCCTTGTGAGGACTACAACTGGGAATCGTGTCTTTGGTGCTCTTAAGGTCTTCCATTTTCTGATTTCTGTTCTATGGTTACATTCATCAAACAATTATATGCTGGAATATCTTTGACCCTCATGTCTGTGCAAATATTAGATGCTCTATAATATCAAAATAGAAGGCTATTTGGGAACTTTTGTCCGCATTGGATAAATGCATTCCAACATGAATTGTGGCTAAAAAAAATAGCTTCTTTAAATTTTTAGGACCATTTTCAATTTATAATTTCTAAAACCATTGATTCATTTCTTTATTTGGTGTCTTTTGACTAGTTTGTACTCATCGATGCTTTTTTTGATGTATTGTTTGCACTAATGGGTATGAATCAGTGGTTGGCTTTTTGCTCATGTATTTAAAAGTATGAAATTTTATTAGTGAGAGTATAAAAAATATAATTAAGTGCTTTCTTTGCACTAAGATTCTATTTTCAATCTGCTGGTTTTTTTTGTCAAGTTTTGTAGAGTTTCCAACTGAGTCTTTTTTCTGGCATTTTCTCCAGTACCTGTGTCAAGCACCAGTTCTAAAAATTCGGATTAGTAGATAGTAACTAATTAAACTGCTTTTCTGTTCTCAAATTGTATAGTGTTTCTCTTTCTTGCTAGCATAAGCATTCAGGCCTGAAATTCAAAGCCATGCCTTGTAATGTAAAAATGTTTGTTCTTCATATCTTTTAAGTGCATGTTTTGCTGAATATGACATGAAGTTTGGCGATCAAGTTAAAGGTTTGCAGACAGTTCTAAATTACCTGGACTAGGTGTATTATGCTGTTGCTGCGTTCTCCAAGAAATGCGATTTATTAAAATTACTTGGATAATCAACACATGAAGTCCTTCTCTAGACATTATTTGATATGCTTGTGTTCTCCTTTGTAAGGCTCTTCTAAAACCAATGAAATTCTTTTAGGATTGGCAATATGATGTGTAGAAGTTCAAATGGTCTGTCTCACATCAGCTTCATGTTGTGTCTGTGAAAAACTCTTTTGGCAAACATGACAAAGGCTGATTTGTGTTGAGATGAATCTGTTTGAGGGTCCTTAAAAAGGCAATTCGTCTTTAGATTTGTTATTCTTGAAAACAAACAAAGTCGATTAGTTTGTTTACTGATACCATGAAATTTTTTTTCCCATGTTTGTGTTTTTCACAAGGTTTGTAATTTTCATACACTGCAGGGAGCATTAGATGGTGGTCTTGATATTCCTCACAGTGATAAGCGGTTTGCTGGTTTTAAAAAGGATGAGAAGCAACTTGATGCTGAAGTTCACCGGAAATATATTTTTGGTGGTCACATTGCTTCATACATGAGGGTTAGCTTTTATATTTTTATTTTCGTCAAAATTTCTTTTTGCCTAGTGTAGCATACATTAATGTCCCCTTGTGTTCCTTGCTCACACACCTTTTGTCTTTCTAATTTGATGATCTCATGTCTTAACTCTCAAGCATCTTATTCCATGCAACCATGACACTACTTATAACAAAACTAATGAGAAATCCTATAATGCTGATTCATCTTTACATTTTCCATACTTCTCTGAACCTTTTGCCCTTTTCACTTAAAACCTTGATAGACATTGACGGAGGATGAACCAGAGAAGTACCAGGCTCATTTCAGCGAATATATTAAGCGGGGTATTGAGGCTGACAACATGGAGGAACTCTACAAGAAAGTGCATGCCGCCATTCGGGCCGATCCAACGGCTGTAAAATCAACCAAGGAGCCTCCGAAGGCTCACAAGAGGTGAGCATTAATCAGAAGCTTGATTGTTTCATCCTATTATCATCGAGTGTGCTCGCATGTTCTCTAGTACTTACAATGAGATCAATGGTGTGCTTCAGATACAATTTGAAGAAGCTGACGTATGATGAGAGGAAGGCCCGACTTGTAGAACGATTGAATGCTCTCAATTCAACTGCCGATGATGATGATGAAGAGGAAGATGATGACTAAGCTTGCAGTTTAGTTCCACTTAGAAGACATAAATTATGAACCTATGTCTTGTGCTTTTGTGTTTTTATTCTGTTTTATATGTTGTAACAGGTCTGTGTTGTTTAGTTAGACCTTGTGAGTTTGTGTTGGATTCCATCTATTCTCTAGCAGAACAAATTCCAAATTTTGCCAAGTTTCATCCGGGTTAATTAGTTCTATGTTTTAAACAAGGTATAATATTTGAATTGATCCTCTATTTTTCTCTCTTCTTTTTTAGTCTTTATATTCGAAAATACTTCTAATTAGTCATTTTACTCTTAAAAATGGGTTAATTTAGTCCTAATTAATTTCTATATTTTCAAGAGTAGAGGGGTTAGTTGAGAAGAATCTAAAGATGTTTCCACTAGTTGGGAAGAAT
Source organism: Dioscorea alata (assembly GCA_020875875.1). Taxonomy (NCBI): domain Eukaryota; kingdom Viridiplantae; phylum Streptophyta; class Magnoliopsida; order Dioscoreales; family Dioscoreaceae; genus Dioscorea; species Dioscorea alata. Next base: position 3,054,157 of record CM037015.1, on the reverse strand, counting down.
CTAAAGGTCTTTTTACTCTTAACTAGTTTTTTTACTTTTAAAAATGGGCTAATTTAGTCCTAATTAGTCTCTGTGTTTTCAAGAGTAGAGGGGTTAGTTGAGAAGAATCTAAAGGTACGTTTCCACTAGTTGGGAAAAAACTAATTAGGGTCCATTTGATTCATTAATAAGAACAACGCAGGCGGGGCAGTACACAACAACAAATGGTTGAAGTATGGTACAAGTGTTTGTGCTATTCTATGTTTGATATTTATTGAACAACACAAATTTTTTGTGGAGTTTGGTGTTGGATTTCCAAAAGTATAGAACTAAAATTTATAAATTTACTATAATGACATTTTAGTGTTTTATATTTGCTTTTATATTATAATAACGTTCAACACAATATATTTTTTGAAATCCAAAAATTTGATCAAAACAAAACCCACCAACAAACTCCTATTAAAATTCTAATAAAAAAAATAAACAAATAGATAAATAAATAATGCAATCACAATGATCTAAAAATTAAAAAATAAATCTCATTTTCATTAAAAAAAAAATTACCTAGTGAAACTTAATCCATGTCGCGGCGATGCGGGAGGGAGAGTAAGAATTTCGGCGGAGGCTTGGAGGAAGAGGAGAAACTAGGGTTTTTTTTTGTTTTTTTATGAAAACCCCCCCTTTATTTTTTTTATTACCAAAAAGACCTCTCTATTTTCCCTGAAAAATTTTTCCTAGGGTGGAGGCAGGAAAAATTTTTCACCGATTTGAGGGAAAATAGGGTCACGTGACAGGTTTGTGGAAAAATTTTCCACGGAAAATTTTGGCAATCAAACACCCTAAAAAACTGGAAAATCACCCGTGGAAAAAATTTTTCATGGAAAAAAAGGACAATCAAACACACCCTAATATAATTTTTAATTTTAAGTAGGTAACATGGTCTTTAAGTTGTCCTGTACTTCGATTGGAATTTTGTACCGTGCTTTTGGTAGTATAAAAAAATTAGCCAGTTGTGCTGTAAAAAGTGAACGTCTTTTTTCATAGCAGGGTTGGAGGCGAAGAAGGCTTCCTTCCAGGGGGGCCGAGCCATCAGTGAGATACAATTCTGGAAGAGCTAGAATTCTAACATTGTGTCAGGACCTCAAGCAACCGTTTAGCTTATAGTCTCAGTTTATTTATAAATCAAACAAATAACAATAAAAATTAGTATGAACTGTCTCTTAAAATATTGAGTATCAAACAGGCCTTTGGTTTTTCTCGTGTTCCTATCGACCCGAACGTAGAACGTTCGGACTGCTTTGTGATCTGCACAAACAGATCGCACTAACGGTGACGATTACGTAACGTGTCCAACTTATGAATTGACGGGAATACCCCTCCATAGGGTTTTGGCCGCTCGTCCCTCACCTATCCGACCAAGTTTCGGGTGTCTCTTTCGATCGCTCTTCGAATTACGTATCATTCTTCTCGATTTCTCAGTTTTTTAGGCGGATTATTTCTGAATTTGTGGTAATTTTATCGAATAATCGCCGAATTTGTAGGTTTGAGTTAGGGTTTAGTAATTTTCTTCTTTAATTTTATGTGATTTTTATCATTGATTCATTTCCCATTCTTGGGAATCAGAGGGATTTGGGATCTTTTCTTTGTTCTTTTTTTTTATTATTTAAATTTCTATCAATTTCAGGAATGGAGAGCAGTGGAGTTGATTATGGAGCAGTCACAGAGGCTGGATGGTATATACTTGGGGATAATCAAGAATCTCTTGGTCCCTATGCGATCTCTGAGTTGCAAGGTGAGCTCTAGTAATCTTCATTTTGGTGGTTGCAATCCTCCTCTATTGATTTGATTCTGAAACAATGGGGGAAGATAGAAGGAAAGAAAGGAAATCTAGAATGAAACAGAAAAAAAGGATTTTTTTTTTTAATTGTTGTTTGAATGGAATGAGATGGATTCTGTGTTAATGGAATTTTATGTTTTTTTATTTTATTTTATTTTATTTTATTTTTGTTCTAGTTTCCATCAAGATAAAACACAACTTGAAGATTTTTGTATTGCCTTCAATTTTACAGATCATTTCTTGAGTGGTTACATCTCTGAGAGCACCTTTCTTTGGGCCGACGGGAGGAGTGATTGGCTGCCATTATCCTCAATACCAGAATTAAGTACAGTGATCTCTGTCCAGAAACCTAGCAGCTCTTCTGTCACAGGTAAAGATGGCATCTTGGGCTATGTTTGATGTTTCTGTTTCCATTGGACTTGAATATAGTGTTTCTTTCGCAGATGCAACTGATAATGATGATGATTTCACAAAGTGGGAGAAGGAGGTCAAGGAGGCCGAGGCTGCGGCTGCAGCTTTGAAAAAGGGAACTGTAATAAGTGGCTTAGGCTCTGTTCAACAGGAAGAGAGTGTATTGGCGGAAGCAGACACCGGTCTTGATAATCGGCCAGCGACACCTCCAGATGGTGAGGAAGAATTCACTGATGACGATGGAACTACTTATAAATGGGATCGTGGTCTTAGGGCGTGGGTTCCTCAAGTATGTCTCTCAACTCAATACCTTGAAAGGAATGGTTGCCTTGGCATTGTCAGCTGTTTTCCATGCATTTCATTGTTGAAATACTCTTTCCTAGATTTCTGCATTCCATTCTGATGTAGAATTGGTGTTTTTTTTAATAATTTGTTTACTTTATGTTTTACATCCTAGAGTTTCTGGTTTCTATCCTACTTTACTTGCCCTTGATCCTAGGGGTGTGAAACATACTAATAGCTATTACTTTTATGCCATGCCATTTCCTTGAAAATACTGTTTATGCATACATAAGTGAGACAATGGTCTAAGCTATTCGATTTTGCATTAAGGATAATCTAAATGGTAAAGGTCAAGATTATGGACTTGAAGAGATGACTTATTCAGTTGAGGAAGAGGTATTTCTTACTCTGGCACCTACAGAGACGACTGCAGTTGAAGAGCCGAAAACTACTGTGGAGCAGGTGGAAACAAAATCCGGGGGAAAGAGGAAGTTACCTGATAAACCAACTGAAAAAAAGGTCTGCGGTTACTTTTTGTCTACTTTTTGGCAGACAGATATATGCTTCTGATTTCTTCTTCTGTTTTAACTTCTGCTGGAATGTGGTCTTTGCTATGCTATTATTGCTAGAGCATAGTCTAGGCAAGAAAGAATAAGTTGGCTAGGCCCGCTAGGGTGTTAGGAGAAATTCTCAGCCTGTTGATTTCCAAGAAATTTGGTTAATATTTGTTTCCACCTATCTGTGTACTATAACAGTAAGAATAGCCTCTTGTTTTTTTTATGCAGCTGATCTGAATAGATAGAAGTGCAGGTGTTTGGGTCCTTGTTTATGTAGGTATGCTTTTTCAGGTAAGATACTGACAGTTACGATGTGATGCTTTACAGGAAGCAAACAAACCTCCTGATACTTGGTTTGACCTAAAGATTAATACACATGTCTATGTGTTGGGGTTGCCTGATGATGTTACTGCAGAGGAGGTAAGTTTAGATTACAGCTTGTTCGTGCTCTTCTGTTGTGGTTATTCATTTTAGGTTGCACTGTTCTCTACTGGATAGTTGCACACTCTTAGATATAAAGTTCCTGAAGAGAACTTAGTTCTACCATGCCTTTTGTTATGTTTTAGCATGCATTATCCTGTACAGATATTGATTTTGTACATATTTGCAGGTTGTGGAGGTATTTTCCAAGTGCGGCATTATAAAGGAGGTGCTACATAACTCTGCAAACATATTTCAATTTTCATGAATTTCATCTTGAGTAGATTTTACATCTGGTCATGGCAGATGTCTGGATCAGGTTTATCTGAACCATCAACTTGTACTAGTTCTAGAACCAAAATTTGTGGTCAAGCTTTTTGTTATCTTGAAGCTTTTTCACTGATTCAAGAAAATGCAATGTATGATTCAAAGTTTGGCAATTGTCAACAGAAACAAATTTTATAGTATTTTAAGTTAAACAAGTGGTATTTGCTCTGAAACATAAGTTTCTTTTGACTCACTTGTACTACATAGCTTCTGGACAAGATTTCTTTAAACTTGAGTATTGTGATGTTTCTTTGGAAATAACCACAAAAACACAAAAAGAAAAAAACTTACTGGAACTGGGATGGTTTCAGTTCCCATCCCTGGACAAATCTAGATGTGAGGAATTCCATGTCTTCCAACATGATTCAATAATCCTCTATTGGATCTTTCTCTATTGCTGTAGTCTGAATAAGTTATTGTAGCTTAACAGCAGTATGTGATGCATGCTTCAATATTAGAAGTTTTTACAATGAAATGAAGAATATTATATGAGAGGTCCTATTATGGTCGAGAGCTTTGCAGATTCCTCAAGTATAAAACAAGCAAATATTCTGAATCTTTATTTTAGTATTTTACCTGAATGATATGATTGTATATGCCATATAATCCGTGATATCCTTTTTTGTATGTTTGTTCCCTTGCATTCCTAGCAAAGAAGAGACTCTTCTGCAGACTTTTCAGTGTAATATCATACGTAAGATAGAGATGAACCTTTCATTCTTGTTCATGATTTTCTGTTTGGTTTCTCAAGCATGTCTTGTTTTTCGAACATTATGGTTTGAATGTACTAATAGTAATAGTTATTCTTCGGTTTTATGTATTAAATTGTGATTTAATATCTTGATTTAATCAAATGTTTAGTATATTAGTTTTGATATACTTTTCATGTTCTCTTTTTTTCACATGATTCTCAGTTTCTGAAATCTATTATGAAATCTTATTATCATCCTTTGTAGGATCCTGAAACCAAGAAGCCTCGAGTGAAGATTTATGTCGATAAGGAAACTGGTAGAGTAAAGGGCGATGCACTTGTAACATATCTTAAGGTAGACTATAGATAGGAGGCATGGTTTGATATTTATTGAAGCCTTTGCTGCTGAAGAGAAATAAATTTTATTTTAACTTCAGGAACCCTCTGTTGCTCTGGCTGTGCAACTTTTAGACGGGACACCACTCCGACCTGGTGGGAAGACCCTCATGTCTGTAACCCATGCGAAATTTGAGCAAAAGGGTAATTGCTTTTGCTGTCGCATTATGTAATAACTGCACGCATGGAAATAGGGAACCTTGGACTAAATTCCTTTTCAATGTCCACAGGAGACAAATTTGTACCAAAGCAGCAGGATAAGAAAAAGAAAAAGAAACTTAGAAGGGTTGAAGATAAAATTCTTGGATGGGGTAAGTCCTGATTTTAGATTCAATTTTCTATCATAATTTACCCTCTGGTGTGTGCAAATGATCAAATTTTAACTTCTCTATGGTCATACTTCCTCTCTTTTTTCTATTTATTTAAATTCATCTACATCCATAGGTCTTATCACGGGAGAATGATGTGAAGTCACTTCTGAATATAGTGTGATATAATTTTACTTACCAATATGTTGTATGGAATAGTATGCTTTATTCTGTGACTGTATCCGTCATACAGTTAAACAAACATGCACTTGCACTTCTAGAAAAACCTGTACTTTTGCTGATTTCCTGATGACAGCTGGTCAGTTTTTCAATACCTGATGGCCCCTAATGCTATATTGTTTGCTTGATGTTGTTTTATAGTCATTACCTCTTGGGTCCAATTTTTCAGATGTTAAATGATTATCTCTATTGCTAGAAACATGGTTGATTACCCTGCTTGACGTTTCTCCTAGAAAATTTCAATTAGTTTAGGTTAATTGCCGTTTTATTTTTACTGCTGAGGTTTTCCATTGCTGTGTAACAGTTGAACAACTTCCTGTTCTGCTTATCCGTTTGCTTATACTTATGTACTTATTCAGTATTGTCACAATTTAAAATGCCTTAGTATTTATTTGTCTGCAATATTGGTTATATGTGTCTAGGTGGCCACGATGATGCAAAATTGTCAATTCCGACGACCATCATTCTGCGCCATATGTTCACACCTGCTGAATTGAGGGTATAGTTGCTGGGATTACATGTTATTTGTCATAAACCTCTGAAGCATTTTCTGTTGTCTAGAAACCTAAAATGCCAAATGAGTTGATTTTTGTCTTTTGCAGGCAGATGAGAACCTTCTTCCAGAGTTGGAGGCAGATGTGAGAGAGGAATGTGCCAAGCTTGGGCCGCTTGACTCCATTAAGGTATGGATTTGCGACAAGTTTAATTAGTAAAGTTGCCACATTTTTGCTATTCTCAAACTTCATGGAACCTTTTATAAGCAGGGTTGTGACAAGTGTGATGTCGTTGTAATTTATGCTGATTTTTGTTGTTGTATCAGTTTGTATGTTGCGTAATTTTGTTCAGGTTGTTTGGCTTTCAGATTTATCATGAGACACTATGGTGCTTCTCCCATCACGCATGCCTAAGCTTCCCGCCACCATAAAATGAATGTGTTGCTGAGATGTGAATAATGCTTGACAAGTAGCTATATAATTCTGACCCTGGAAACATTTAGTGAGTTGCCTACAAGGGCTATAATTCTGACCCTTGATACATTTAGTGAGTCGCCTACTAGGGCAATAATTCTGACTTTTGATGCATTTCCTAACCAAATGTCATCTTATGGAGGTGTGGACATTGGGGCGTTGGAGAAGCCGGATGGCATTAGATTCTGGGCCTGTCATTATATGCAGGATTACCCCATTACTTTCTGCTGCTACATTAGATTTTTTTTCTGCCCCACATTTCAATTGCTGCTGTGGGTGCTCTTTCTTCTGCTGTTTTGCATATTTTTGTGGAAGCATGTATAAATTTTCTGCAGTTTTGTTTAGAAGCCTATGCTGTAGACTAAGATTATTATTTTGAAAGTTGTTCTCAGTATAGGAAAGGCAGAATAAAGCTGCTTTTGTGTGAAGAGTAGAGATTATTGTAGGATTCGTGAATGTGGACTTTATCAAGAACCATAAAGTATTGCAAAGATCATCTCAGATTCTATTTATTGTTATGCCTACTTGGAGAATCTATCTTGGTTGAAAAAATTTGATATTTTATGTGACAGTGTAGTTCATGTAAGTTGGTTGTTCTTTGGTGATCTTCAACCTCTTGACCTTAATCCGTTAGGACTGTTTGCTTGATGGTTATTAAGTTAGAAAACTAATGTCATCTCCTACAGAAAAATTATTCTTGTATTCTTCTGTTTTTTAATTCATCAATAATTAATTTACTCTCCTGGATTTGAATGCAGATTTGTGAAAACCATCCACAAGGTGTGGTACTGGTGAAGTTTAAGGACCGTAAAGATGGCTTGAAGTGCATTGAATTGATGAATGGAAGATGGTAGAGTTTTTTGTTCCAACTGATTGTTAAATTTGACATAAATTTGTTTAATTCTCTCCTGCCATTAGATGATCATTTCACCCCTGCCCATCGAATTCATTTTAGCTTTTGCATATTATTATCTAATCAGAGTTGTTTTTTATTTTCATATTTTTAAAGTTCCCATCTACAATGCAAATGGACTCTAGGTCTTCATTTTCTTGTCATGCTTCACGGAAAACAGAAACTCTTGTATTGCTCGATATCAATGATGGAATTGTTCACACTTTGTGTTTTAGAAATTACATAAATCTATCATCATACACCAACTCTCTCGCGGTTTGAATTTGTTGTGTTTCCGCATTGTGTTGATAATTTTTTGTTTTGGTCATTGTCTAACGTTGTATTCCATTCCTCTGATTATTTTCTTCCTGTGTGGACAGGTTTGGTGGCCGGCAGATCCATGCAAGCGAGGATGATGGCTCTATAAACCATGCGCAAATTCGGGACTACGATGCTGATGCTGCAAGACTAGAGCAGTTCGGTGCCGAACTGGAAGCAGAGTGAGATTGACCAAAGCTAAACCTAGATATTGTGTAACATTCTGATTGCAAGAATACGGCAAAGTGAGCATGGTTCCGCCATTCCGCCATTTTCAATTCTGATGCAAGGTTGGATGACTGATCATCATATTTATTTTCAAGCAAATTTTGTCTGCCAATATGTATTTTGGAAAGTCTAATACTTGCTCTAAAGTGTACATTATGCCCCAAATATCCTTATAACCTAGGCGTTGGTATATAGTTCTCTCTTGTACTATTCAACAATGATTGTGAGCCAAGCAGGTTTGTAACGTTTTCATCAAGTCAAGCAAAAGTTATTGTAGTTATGCATCTTGCCAATTTGTTAGGGTCTATGTGTGACTATTATATGTATTTTTTAATGTAATATATATATATATATAGAGAGAGGCAAAATATCTTCAATGGACATCTATAAATAAGAAATCTATAGACTTTCAATTATCAGCCGTTGGATTTTGATCCAATGATCAACATTGATGAATACTAATACTGTGATGTATTGTTCTAAACAGTAATTATTGTAGTTGTTATTGTAGTATTTAGTGTTCATCTATGTTGGTATCCAACGGTTAATTATGGATGTCTATAAATGAATGGTCCTCATATATATATATATATATATATATATATATATATATATATATCAAATTTCTTTTAGGGTGTAAATGTGCATGTACACCACTTAAAAAAAGAAAGCAAGCACAATATATATCAAATTTTTTTAGAGTGTAAATGTGCGCGCACACGACTAAAAAAAAAAAAAAGCAAGCACAGCCCTACCTCAATCAGTGGTTTTAGGTTCAATTCAATCCCAAAGCTTTCAATGGAGCTTGAGTTTGATTTCAAGCCTAAGATGGGCATCAATATTCATGAAAAACAGCAGAGGGATTTGGACTTTCCGGGTTTTCAAATCTCATTTTTGGTAGTTTGGTATTTGTTTATTGTTCAAGGTAAGTATTCAATAAATATTGACAAATGTTGTCACAAAAACAAAAAAAATAAAAATGAAAGACAATATTGAAAAACTGTTTATTTTGTGAAAATTTATGATATATATATTGTATGTTATGAAAATATTTTTCAATACAAGCAAACTGTACCATAACACTCTGAATGTTTAAAAACCAGATAGTTAGATCCATACAGAAAAAAAAAAAAAAAATCCTGGTGACCAAATTAATTAATGGCATGAAACTCACATCAAGTTTATACATGTCTGATAAAATACAGAAAATTCAACTACACAAACATAGTGACATCTCCAGAAGGCCATTCTTTTAACCCAATTTTACCGACATCCATGCACTAGAAAATGGATATCTATGAAGATACAGATTGAATGATCAGCTCTTCGAATTTCCAAAGAATCTGGACAATGGCAAGGGCCCCTCGCGCTCCTCACCATCGCTGTTGCTTGAATGCTTTGCTCTCGACTTGTGCTTTCTTTCTTTCTTGCTTTTCTTAGATTGGGACCGGGACCGGGACCGGGAACGTGACCTTGATCTCCTTGAGTCTCTTTCCTCATCGTCGTCGCTGCTAGAATATTCAGAAGATGAACTAGATGAACTTGATTCCGATGATCTCCTTTTGTGCTGTTGCATGATTAATTCAATGTTAGAAATTGGAAGCATTGAGCAAGAGATTCGTGCTGATCAACTGGAGATGAAACGCAAAATGTATTTCCAATAAAATTAAAGCATTGCAAAACCTTACATCAGACAACTTTTCCAACTTCAATGGCTATAAAGCACCCACTGAAAACCACCAGTATTTTCTTACCAATCGACAAAATAAAAAAAGAAATTTAATACCTAATCAATGGTCCCTTTTTATTTCCTTTCAATTCTACCTTGTTATGCTCTTAGTCCATCCAACAGAAACTTAGCCACTGTAAATCATACATATTCTTGGGATTAATCCTAAATTTTGCTTATCCAACTTACGAATATGGTTGTCAAAGGATGCCATAAATCACACAATGATATAATTGACAAATGTATGCAGGTTATAGGAAAGGACATACAAGAATTAAATACACACGCACACCCAAAAAAGAAAGAAAGAAAACACAGATGTATATATATATATATATATATCTTCAAAGTTCTGCCAAACAGTAGATTGGTTAATCTTCATCTTCATAAAGGAACAATGCTGATGGCAAGGGCCATTTGCAACTTCTGTTTATTGGTAATATTAAAAGGAAGGTCTGAGAAATGACATAGGGATAGCATACAATGTCATTTGTGAAAATTAAATAAATTATAGATATACCAACATATAAATATCATATACCAATGAATGAAAGGACAAGTCTGCATTCAAGGAGATCAGGTGCATCTCTGAAATGTATGGACTACCAAAAAAAGGAATTAGAAAGAAATAATGCCGTCAGTTTTAGAAAAAAAACCTTTCTCTTCCTGCTGCTCCTTTTCTTCAAATCTTTATCCTTCCTTTCTACATGAACATGTCCCAGAATTATATAAGAAACTTCAAATTTCAAACTACACAAACACATAATAAAGAACAAGTAACTAAATAAAACCTAACACATCTAACTAAATAAAAACATGGTGAAAGATAAATAGAAATCCCTCCTAAAATCAGGCTACGGTTTTCCAATTCCGAAGGAAAAAGAAACACAGATTCAGTAAATAAAAACTTCAACAACAACCTTTTTTGTGGTTCAACTTGATGCTGGAATGGTTTCTTCCATGAGAAAGTTTTTTCGCCCTTTCAGCATCCAACTGGGCCCTGTATTCTCTCATCATTCTGTCTTTGTCAGCTTCCAGCTCACCCTTTTTTAATTCATCCTCCTAAAACAGCAATCAGGAACCAAATCATTAGCAATCTAGAAGAATGAGAAGGTGACATATGAAATCACACTAAAGGAGACCAACAAATTCATAAAAACTTGGCATAAATTATATTTTAAGAGGGTAATCATAACTAGTGAGTAATTTGACAAAACACCTTATATAATCTGCTACAGAACTGAAACAAAATAGAGACACAAAGAATAGGCTTCAAGTTGAACAAACTTGTTTCACACTTCCCATGCATTATCACTCAGAATCTTGAAAAAATGAAATGGAATGACACAAATGTCTAAAACTTTCATATGAAAATACGGAGCAGTTGGCTCTTCACCTTAATGTCTGACAAGATAAATCATAAAGGTAGCAACATAGATGGACTATAGAAGATTGAGCAGGAGAATGTGATACTAGGTTCTGTTGATGCATAAAAAAAATTGTAGATGAGTGTGATACATCCATTTATGGGACCATAAATATCTTGCATGTACTTCATCCAATCCCATCTTTCCCACCCCCTCTCCTCCCTAGTGTTTTTTTTTCTATTGTTTTTTATTCCTGTTCATTCCTTATTGCTTGTGATTCATTAAAATTATCACAAGTTTACTTCCCATAGTTGTTGTGCTGTGTTTTATCAAAGAAAACAAGGACCATAGAGGTGGAATGCCTGTACTTTAAATCATCCAAACTTGAGACAATCAAATTCTTAGCCTTTTCCAAATTAATAGGAATTGTTTCTGATCCAGTTAACTAGCATGAAAAAGTTTAGAGATGATCTGGTATGAACTTAGCAAGGCAGTTGCATAGCATTAAAGACAATATCTTCATAACTCTAGATATAAAGAAAATTCATTAGGTCAAAATTTATTGGATCACCCAAAAAGTACAAACAAAATGAATGAAAGCAGAACTTGCTTCCAGTGCTCAAAAGATTAGTACTTTCAATAGTAAAAATGAATTACCTTCTGTTTCTTCTTGTATTCTTCCCATGTTATTGTGTGAGAAGTTTTCAGGCTGGCCAAACGAGCAGCATGCCACTCTGGTGAATGAAAAGAACCATCCGTCTGTGATGGTCCTCGTTAGTAAAAATCCAAGGAAAAGTATGTACACACGCAGAAGCGCTGCTAAATAAGAGGTTTCACACGATATCAATAGAGTTTGTAGAAGAGTATAAATCCAAGGTCCTATGTACAAATATAGTTACTTTCCTAGATCAATAAAACCAGCACACTGAGCTATCCAAAAAATGTGTTTTAAGCTATATGCAAAAGCCAAATGAAGCTTGTGTTTTATTTCTCTTGACAAAATGTAACAAACAGTTAATAAAATCAGTTAACCAGAGTTGAGAGTACACTCTTCTAAGCACTCACAATTATCACTTGGCAAATAATGTTTCCGGTTACATTATGAGAAAAAGACCCTCTGGGATGGTAACCTAGCGTTAAGCCATTCAAGTTGAAAAATCTCATACCACTAACCTAGCATTAAGCCAAAATGATTCAGAAAATTTATATGTTTTAGCATATCTTAGAAACTAAAATGCATGGTTCAATACTTGAAGGGGGAAAAAATCATCTGCAGTGCTAAAAAAGACTTCAAATAAAGGATGGTGGATCATAGAAAGTATGTTTAAAATGGAATTCTTTACACCACAAACGACAATGGCAGGTAACGACAAAGTGCATTTAGAGATAATACTTTCCAGTTAATTGTCTTCAATTGCTAGCAGATAGCTCATACATCAAAGGAGAATCAAATTTCTATGTCTCAATTCATCAAAAACCAGTTTCATGCAAAGCTCTACCACTTAGACCACAGGCCTTATATTTGAAGTTACTACAAAACATCATTACGGAAAAGGTTGATAATAGAAAATTGTAGATTTATTCTCTTTTGTTTTCACAAAGAACTTGGTTTTCCCCAAATTACACTAAATCTATAGATCAATATTATCCAGTTCCCACAACATTATGCTGGCAAACCCATATGAAGACACCTGACAAACTAAAAATTTAGTTGTTCATAGCTACACAAGGAGCTCCAAAGTTGCCAGGACTTCATGCTGCTTTCATTTGTTTTAGAGAAACAATTGGCTAATGAACTCTTCTGCCGTCTACTAATTCCATTCAATTCTCAGTTCTGTCACTATTCATCATTTTATGCAGGAGAGCCTTAAAATTACACAAATTGCAAATGTATATTGTATGTGCAGAGCTCTTCTCAGGCCTATTTGAAAAGCAAAAACAAGTCTGTTTACATGTATCTCAGCCTAGATATGAATGAAAGGTATAAATTGTTCAAGAAAAAAATGAAAAAATCTTGATATCAAGTGAAACCTCAATGGGATAAACATCACAGTTGTGGCCATTGAAAGCTTTAACCCTTTACAAAATGGTTCAATCTCAATAATGAAAAATTCAAATTCTTCCAACCCTAATGCTAGATAACGAAACAAAGAAGTCTCGGAACCCTAATCACCAAATTTAAAGCTTAAGCGACCAAGCAACAAATCCACACAAATTAATCCTGAAAAACGAGGAGATAAACAGATTATGGTATGAAAGGGGACAGACCATTCCATCTTCGATTTCCTCCGGGCCGCCGGAGGTCGAGCCAACCCTCGCCCTCTGCATGGCCTTGTAGGCTTGGTTCTTCCCCATCGGCGACGCTGAAAGCACACCACCAGAGAGATCGAAGCCCCGGGGGATTGGATTTCAAAGGATTCGTGCGAAGAAACAGTGAAAAAAGGTGGGATTTTTAGGGTTTCACGGTCCCCTTTCCTCTTTACTTTCTCTGGTTTTAGATGAGGACGCAGCGAAGCGAAGATATTGGACGGATTGTAGAGGGTGAACTCCAGCGAGGGTTTTAAATGTAATTTTCAATAAGTTTGGGTGTTTTTGTTAAACTGTGACTTTATTATAGAAGCTAAATGAAATTTCCAAAAAATTAAGGGTGTTTTTTAAAAAATAAATTTAAATTATGCAATAATTATGTGTGTGTGCATCAGCTGAAGATAAGTGAAAATTCCAATAAATTAAGGTTGTCTTTGTTTAAACTGAGAATTATTAAAAGCTAATAAGTAATTTTTTTTATTAGTTAGAGTTATTTATGTTAAACTGGGACGAAATTTCTGATAAAGTAAGGGGTGTTTCTGTAATACTAATTACTGAGATTTATCAGAAGCTAATGAAATTTCCAATAAATTAGGGGGTTTTAGTTAAACCATGAATGAGTACAAGATAAATGAAATTTCCCATAAATTGGTGGTGTTGCTGTAAATCTGAGAATTGAACATTGAGCCAGACTAGGGATGGCAAAAACCGACCCGACCCACGGTTTCCGACCCGATCCGCCCCGAATGGGGCGGTTTTTTTGGTTGAAAATCGGGGAACGGGGCATGGCGGGGCGGGGATTTTTATAATGGGGTCGGGGCGGGGCGGGGCGGATCTGGTTTTACCTTGCCCCGTCCCAGCACCGCCCGCTATAAATTTACATATATGCCCTTATATATATATGTTCTAATATGTTCTTAGAATTTGAGGTGAACGATGGTATTGTTGTGTTGTTATATAAATTATACCATCTTTTATTTAATGTAGTATTATATATTTTGTAATTATTGATATAAATGAATTCAAAATAGTGAAAATTTTTAATTTTTTATCTCAAATCTTGTAAAAGCAGGGCGGGGCGGGGCGAGTGTAAAAATCCACGGGGCGGTTATGGTATTGACATGTTAAAAAAAAATCGGGGCGGGGTGGGGCGCGGGGCAAAATATATAGTGTGCGGGGCAGGGGCGGGGCAGGACCGCCCCGTCCCATTGCCATCCCTAAGCCAGACCAACTGGCCTGGTTTGCCGAATATATTTACTTATATATCTGATTTTAATTTATTTTATAATAATTTTATTGATAAATATAATTTGGGTATTTGAATAAAAATATAAATTATAACTTGCTCTATAGAGGCACTCAATAGTATATAGTTAGATGTGGGTTCAAAACCTTGCACCGTATTATTAACAACACTCTTCATGCACCCTGCTGGAGGAGTCATATTTTTTCCTTAGTGTTGCATGAGAGAGGTCCTATGTGAGAGAAATTTTATTTTTCCTCTCCAGAGTTGTATAATAAGAGATTTATTAATTAATTTTTTAAGCGTACACGTGATGGACTTTAATTGTCACATACGTCATCTAATCGTGTTATGAATTCTAAATATTTGTAAACCACCGTAATTAGTGCATCTCTATATTTATCTGACAAACTTTTAAATGAAGGGCATGCGTTGTCTATGGTAATATATATATATATATTGGGGAAAAAAATTAAAATCCAACCAGAAAATTAAAATGTTTGATCAGTAAATCAGATTGAACCATATAGTTTTACATTTTTCTAAACTTCAGTGAAAAATTCCTATTATCTTATTTATTTTTTAGAAAACATTTTAGATATTTTGTTTTCAGAACTATCACAAAAATTTCAGTTATGTCCAAGCAATCACGTCTTTATTTTTAATTTTTTAATGCAAGCTGAAAATTTTAGATGTGAAAATTTTTATTTCACATGTAGATCTTACACTTATTTTTATATTATTGATGATTTGGCAGTTCACGTATAAAATAAATTATTCAACTTAATTAAAAAAATTGTAATAAAAAAATGAAATAGATTTTTTATATAGTTTACAAGTTGAAAGGAATATTTTTTAAATTATTTATATAAAAATGAATAATACTATGGTTTACTACTTTTTTTTATTTTAGTTATAAAATAAATATTTTATTATAATTCAAGATGTATAGCAGACGTTAAATAAATGAAAAGCTGAATCAATTATATATATATATATATATATATATATATATATATAATTAAAATATTATTAACTTGGTTGGTCCGAATAGTACATGATTAAATTGTTTAAGCAAATTATTTTGAATTTAAATTTTTATATATATTAAATTATATAATCAAAGGAAGTCTGTTTTTTCATAAAACTTTGAGTATTTTTTTTATTTGGATAATATTTTGTAATTTAATGAAAGAAAAAAAAAATTACCTTTGACTCTTAAATAATATTTTAAACCTCATTTGGGTGCTGAGATCAGAGAGAACATTTTATAAAATTTATAAAATTTTTAATTTTTTTAATTAATCATGTATCCTTATTTTATAATAAGGGTATAATTTATAAATTATATTATTATATATCCAAATTTAAATTGATTTAATAGTGCATTTGGATAAAGGAAGAAAAGCAAAAAAAAAAAAAAATGATTAAGAAGAATTGGGATGTATATTTTTGTTATTTGAATAAATATTTTTAATTTAATAAAAAAAGTTAACTTTGACTTCTAAAATGTTTAGAAATCTTTTTATTAACCCCATTAGGGGTTGCTAAAAAGGGTGAGCATTTAAAAACAATTATAATTTTTTAAAAAATTATAAGATCTTTAATTTTTTAATTAATCACGTATCTTCATTTTATAATACGGGTATAATATATATATATATATATATATATATATATATACTAAATAAGATTTATCAAATAAATTTTTTTCTTCCCTAATTTTTTTTTTTCGCCAACGACATATAGATCTATTGGTATTCAGGTCTTTGCGTAAGAGATTTGTCTTTGGTTAAAAGCGGTGGCTCCCCGAGTTCGATCTCCAGCTTGCGTAGATGAGTGTATCGTGGGGTCTTCAAGTGCTTCGTGCTCCTCACACACCCGTCCTTTAATTTGACGTTTGTCGTATTTATCAAATAAAAATAATAATTCAAACATTATTATTATTATTATTATTTTTTACCTTTCCTTCCAATGTACCTAAACAGGAGGTGTAATATATATTTAAAATATGTAATCAAAATAGTACAAAATAAAACAAATATCGAGACAGAATGGACGGTAGGGATGATGTAAGAGAGCAAGACAGCTGGATCCAGTAAGCGTGGGAAAAGGGCCCGTGATCTTTGTCATATATTCAATGGGCCCATTTCCCGAGGACACTGTTCCCTGACTCAGCCCCCACATTGGAAATGGCCCAGCCCGTTTCACACCCCACGGCCCTGTTACAATCATTTCCTCTTCTACTTCTTCTTCTTTGTGTATATATATATATATATTATAAACCTTGTAGAAATATAAATATAGTGTTTTATTTTAAAATATTGTAATATAGAGATGGAACCTAATTCTCCATTTAGATCTATTATAATATGTATATTATTCATTAAATTTATCATCAAGTAGATATTAACAGCTAGTTTAGTATATTATAATATGAAATATTTCACTTACATAAAATAACAAATTATAATAAATTTATAATTTTTTTTATAAAAAAAATCAGGAGTAGTTATTAGAAGATAAATTTATCCTTGAATTTGTAGAGCTGATAAACAACAAGAGTGATTGATTAAATTATGAGGCAGGTGAGGTAAAACATAGTACCTGGCTCATAATAATAATTGGTTTGAATAAGAGCAGTGCACTCACTGTTCTTAGTTCATGTCCTTTTTACATCAATCATCATACCATTTTGAATCTTTGTCACTATTCCACTATATATATATATATATATATATATATATATATATAT
The DNA here is from genome assembly GCA_020875875.1 of Dioscorea alata. Lineage (NCBI taxonomy): Eukaryota > Viridiplantae > Streptophyta > Magnoliopsida > Dioscoreales > Dioscoreaceae > Dioscorea > Dioscorea alata. Next base: position 3,036,899 of record CM037015.1, on the reverse strand, counting down.
ATAAATATAATTTTATAAAATAAATATGAGTATTTGTTTTTATTTAGTCCTCCTCCAAACTTTAATATTTGAATTGATTTTTTATTTTGGTTTTTCTACTCAGAAATACTCCCAACTAGCCCCTTTATTTTTGAAAATAAATTCATTTAATCTTTTTATACTTAAAAATGATTAAACTAATTTTTATATTTTTAAGAGTAGAATGATTAATCAGGAAGAGACTAAAAATAGAGGGATTAAGCGGGTTTATTTTCGAGACTAAATTAATTAAATGAAAATATTTCTAAGAATAGAGATAAAAAAACAGAGAGAGAAAAAATATATATATATATATATAACCAACTTTTCAAACCCTCTTTTATTTTTATTTATTTTTGGTCAAAATAATATACTCTCCATTCCATCACCTTCAATACCTTTTCCTGCTCCCTTTCTTCAAACACTTTCTAGTGAGCCAAAACCCTTAAAATTCTTCTCTCTCCTTCACTTCAAATGCCATGAAACCATAAAACTCTTCTCTCTCTTCACTTCACACTTCACACTTCACACAGAACTCTTCTCTCTCTTCCCAACACTCCCATAATGCCCCTACTCAGAGCTCTGTACCACTCTTTCTTCTTCCCACTAAGCCCCTCTCCCTCTCCAGCTTCAGCCCCAACTCAACCTCCTTCCTCACCTCCCTTCCCAAAATACCCCTCCACCACCACCACCACTACCACCAGTCTCCCTTTCTTCCCAACCTACCTACCCCTCCCCACCACCACCTCCTTCTCCCTCTCTCCCAACCTTCCCAGCAAACATCTCTTCCCTAACTCTCCCTACCTCTTCCCATTCTGCCCCTCGTCAGACAAGCGCTTCCAAACTCCTCCTTTCCATTTTCGTTCCCATTCTAGCCCTCCTCCTTCTCTTCTCTGTCCTTCTCCTTCTTCACTACCTTCGCCGGCGCCGCCGCCAAACCCGCACCTTCAACGACGCCGAGGACTCCCGCTCCGATAGCCACCGTCTCTTTCCGCCCAACTCCGCTCCTTCCGACATCCCCAAGCTTGACACTTCCTCTCGCCCAACAAGCTCCGAGTTCCTCTACTTGGGCACTCTCGTCAGCTCTCGCCCCCACCCCCAAGTCCCACCCGCACCCGCCGCTCCCCCTCCGGCGCGGTCGCCGGAGCTTCGTCCACTCCCTCCTCTCAGCCGGCCGACCGCCGACGCCGCCGAATCCTCCTCAGATGAGTTCTACTCCCCCAAAGCTGCCCCTTTGAAGAAGAAGTCCGGCTCAAATAGCTCGTCTTCAAGCTCGTCGCCGACCGTGTCTTCCTTGCCGGTGAGTTCAAGCCCGTCCGTTTCCACCATTGAATCACTGACCACAAATAAGGCTTTTGATGGAGATTCAGAGAAGAACATGGATCAAAGGTCCAAGCTTTTACGCTTCTCCTCCAATGGAGTTCCACTGGAGAGGCTTCCGCCACCGCCGCCGCCGCCACTTGTGCCGCCGAGGTATGATCGGTGTGAGAATGAACGGAGAGTAAAGCTGAAAGCTTTGCATTGGGATAAGCTTCCGCCGAGCTCCGGCCGTGCAATGGTTTGGGATCAGTTGAAAAAATCTGGCTCATTCCAGTGAGAACTTCAAGCCAAAACTTTATATATATATATACTAAGAAGGAAACATGCATGTATTTATAGAAAACTTCTTGAATGAATTGCAATGGTGGACAGGTTGAATGAAGAGATGATTGAGAGCTTGTTTGTATGCAATCCTGCGAAGATTGGGATGAAGGGAAGGCGGGAAGAGTTTTATTCACTGGGGGATGATAAAACTGTGTTGCTTGATCCAAAAAAGTCGCAGAACATCGCCATTTTGCTGAAAGCTTTGAATGTGAGCAAAGAGGATGTTTGTGATGCTCTTTTGGAAGGTGAGACCTTTTTGTCTCTTTTCTTTTCTTTTCATTAGAATTCGTGTATCCAGTGTTGATGCATTGGTAGCATGCGTTGTTTAGGAGACAATTTTGATATCCAGTTGCTTCTTGTTATTGAAGTTGAGAACTATATGAGTTTATAATAATTTATTGTATTTCATCATCTTGCTAGTTTGGTTGTGAACTATTTTATTGAAGAAAAAAATTATTTCCTTTCAGTTTCATTGCCAAGTCTTCCTTTACATTTCTTTGCTTCTCATTGTATGTATATATATGGAGCAATTCTGAAGTGATTTCTGTGTAAATCTTGCTAATATTTGATGAACAAGGTGATGCCTGTTTGTTATTTCACATGTTTATGTCTTGCAGGGAATGTGGATAGCTTGGGCTATGAGCTTCTTGAAACACTACAAAAAATGGCTCCAAATAAAGAAGAAGAGCGTAAACTGAAAGAATATGGGAATGATTCGAATCACAAGCTGGGAGTCGCTGAAACATTTCTAAAAGCAATTCTTGACATACCGTTTGCGTTCAAGAGAGTTGATGCCATGCTTTACATAGCCAATTTCAATTCAGAGGTTAATCACCTCAAACAATCCTTCCAGACCCTCGAGGTAAATCTTTCATAACATTACTTTTATCGGTTCTTTTGCTGACTAATTTTACTTGTGATGGTCTTCCAATTGTATGTCTACTTCGATAATTTCACAGGAAGCTTGTGATGAGCTAAGAAACAGTCGATTATTCCTCAAACTTCTTGAAGCAGTTCTAAAGACCGGGAACCGCATGAACATTGGCACAAACCGAGGGGATGCTCGTGCCTTCAAACTTGACACACTTCTCAAGCTAGTTGACATCAAAGGCACCGATGGCAAGACAACCCTCTTGCATTTTGTAGTTCAAGAGATAGTAAAAGCTGAAGGTTACCGCCTTCTAGCAAGCCGTAGAAATCAAGTTAATGTCTCACGAGATGATCAAGAATGTAAAAAGCTCGGCCTTCAAGTTGTTTCCCGTCTTGGGGACGAGCTCATCAACGTGAAGAAAGCTGCAGCCATGGACTTTGACATGCTCTGCAGCTCTAGCTCAAAGCTTGCTACCGGAATAGACAAGATAAGAGTTGTTATAAGATTGAACAATGGCGAGCAATTCCACGAATCGATGAACGGTTTCTTGAGAACAGCCGAAGGTGAGATTGTTACCGTGCAAATGCAGGAGGGTGTTGCGCTGTCTATGGTCAGGGAGTTGACGGAGTATTTTCATGGGGATTCTGCAAAGGAAGAAGCTCATCCATTTAGAATTTTCATGGTTGTCAGAGATTTCCTTTCGATTCTGGATCGAGTTTGCAAGGAGGTGAACACGAAGGATGATCGAGCGGCATTCATTGGTACTGTACCGTGCCATTCTCCGGTTTGCCACGTCTCGTCGGGAAGTTCTGATGACAGTGAGGCTTTTTCATCGTCGCCGTAAGTGAAGAAGCCGTAAGTGAAGAAGCCGAAGAAGGGATAAAGGAAGCTTGTTTTGTTTGAGACTCTTTTTGGATATAAACTGAACTTTTGCATGTGTATGTATATTATTAGCTCCAAAGTTTGTGTTTTGAGAATGAAACTTAGCTCTGTTTGAAGTTCTATCTGAAAATCTAGCAAAATTAGCTATTGAATTATGTAGTTTGCTATTATGAACTTTGATGTTGCAATGTTCAGCTTCATTTTTCATCAACTGTTTAGATAAATGGTTCATACAATAAAAAAATTGCATGTATGCTATATATATATATATATATATATAATGGAAATTTATTATTGTAAACACTCGTAAAAAACACTGTATGCTAAATGTATATCTAGTAGTTTGATATTATACTGTTGCTGTTAAAAGTCAAAATATTTTTGTAAAAAGATTTCTTTGCCTTCTTTGATAATTCTTTTTCCTTCCCTTTTCTTTCCTTCTATTTTGTGACTATCGGTATCTCTCCTTTTCTATTGCTTTATTCTTTTGCATCCTTTCATAACCCCTTTATTTATTTTTTTAATCTAATTAAAGCGCAAGAGAGAGATTAGGGGAAGAGTTGGAAGATAAAAGGTATACTTATCCATTTTTTTTTAATTATATTTTCAATTTCAACGATAGGGATGTGTATAAAAATTTTAGTATATATACAGGACGGAACCAGGATTAATTGATTTAGGGAAGGAGGGGGCAAAATGTAAAAAAAAAAAAAAAATAGTCTACATAACAATTGTTTTCAATACAAAATAGTGCGACATTGTGACATTTAATTAAAACAATTACAAAAAACATAAAATGTTTATCTATGCACACTCGAGCTAGAACTGCCATCTGTGCGACGCATACTACTCAGAAGAGGTAACTGAATACGACGAGTTTGCATTTTTTGAAAACATTGTAGAATTGTCTCATTGTCAATAGTTGCAAAAACCTCTTTCTCAATATAGACAATCATGCTATCGTTTATCCACTCGTTTCCCATTTTGTTGCGCAAGTCAGTTTTCACAACATTCATTGTCGAAAATGCCCTCTCAACACTAGCTGTCGCAACTGGCAAAACCAATGCCAACTCAACAAGGCGATAAATGAGTGGAAAAATAACACATTTGCCAGTGTCAACCATCTTCATAGCAAAACCTCCCAAGTCCCCGATATTTGCAAAATCATCATCATGTCGCACATCATAAATGAAAGTAGCAAGTTGATCCTCAAGCATCATACGTTCAGTCACCGAGAAGTCTTCAGGATACATCTCTGCAAGACGGAGTAGCTTATGGATGTTGAATTTAGAAAATGAGTCCTTTGGATCAAGACATGATACCAAAAGAAGTAACTCCGTGCTAGCTTCAGGAAAGCAGTTGTGCATTTCTTGAGAAATCAAATCAATAACCTAACATTGAAATTGATAGAAAATATTAATAAAAAGAATAAATTAATGAGATTTATGATAAATGCAAAAAATAATTACCTCACAAAAAATCTCTACACGATAATGGTGAAAATGAGTAATGAATTGTCCTTCCCGCCTAGAACGACCACGAATTGGCATATTGTCCTCCATATTAGGCACATCGATTGAGTTCTCCTTACAAAAAGAAGTAACCTCTCCCAAAAATTTCTCCCAACCTGTCTCCCTAAAGTGTTGAAGTCGAGTTTTTATCGCTTCAATCAATCGCATAGCTTGAACAATATTTTGATCCTTTTGTTGTAAGGCAAGTGACAACTTATTTGTCATCCCCAATAAACGCCTCATCAAGTACATCACAAACACAAAGTTGTAATTCTCCATTTTGTCAATTAAACTTGCTACTATGCCTCTATTATCATTAGAAACCCCATCATCATGCACATTTTGGAGTACCTCTAAAATTGAGGTCCACATACAAATTAGCCGGAGAATGGTAGTGTAATGCGATCCCCAACGAGTATCCCCTGGTCTTGCTAAACTGGATTTTTGATTTTTTCCTTTGCCACTGACTATCTCTACATTCTCCAATTGCTCAACCAATCTATCATGATGATATTGCTGAAGTTGATCTCTCCTTTTACATGATGCACCAATAGCATTAACAATCATATTAACATATTGAAAAAAATCACTCACAATTCGATTGTCTTTAGCAACGGCAACAATTACTAATTGTAATTGGTGAGCAAAACAATGTACATATCTTGCATATGGATTTTCTTTTAAAATAAGTGCTTTCAAACCATTGAATTCATCTCGCATATTTGAAGCTCCGTCATATCCTTGCCCTCTTAACCTCGAAAAAGACAACTTGTGTTTAGCAAACAAACAATCAATGGCATTCTTTAAAGACATAGCAGAGGTATCAGGGACATGAACCAATGCAAGGAATCGCTCAATCACATGCCCATTCTTATTAACATATCGCAAAACAACTCCAATTTGTTGTTTTACTGAGGCATCTCCGGCTTCATCAATCATAAGAGAAAAATAACTATCCCCAATATCATCAATAATAACACGTGTAATCTCTGATGCACAAGCATTTGCCAACTCCTTTTGAATTTTCGGGGAAGTCAATTGATTGTTTCCAGGGGCATTTTGATTGACTGTCTTCCAAACCTCTTCATTTCGTAGGCTATACCACTCAAGCAACTCAAGAAAATTGCCTTTGTTTAGTGAGTTTGAAGACTCATCATTTATACGGAAAGGTAAACCTTGCTTCAATAGAAAACGAGTCACATCCAAAACCGCCGTCAAATACTTTCTTCTAACTTGATCTCTAATCCCAATATCAAAGTCTTCAATTGGTTTTCGTAATCCGGGGTTGCTAACAATGTCATTGAAATTAAAATTTGTATTAATGTTCTCCTCGCTTGATTTAGAGTCCAGTGGTACTTTAAGAGTATTTGATGACTCTTCACTCTTTGGTCGTTTGATAAGAAATTTGTCCATAATCTATAAAAAAAAATTAAGTTAAAAAAACTTTAGTTATAGACTATAAAAAATAACAAGCAAAAAACATTAATCATGACACAACTAACATCATTAGAAGAATCAAACACAAAATTGTTTGAACATGGTAATGCTAACATTCATACATCTAAATGATTAAATATGTCTTATGAAACCAATTTTGTTATATTATTGAATCCATTTTGTTATGTGTCAATGAATATGAAACCTTTGGTAATTGGTATAACTAGTCTTATTGAAGTCTATCTTGTTATACATTTTGCTATATAGATTTAACACTAAACATTATTTAATTATATATATACATATATACATTATGATATATATTAATATTTGATATTCTCAACATTTTAACTCATTGAGGTATTTAATCAAACACATTGTGGGCATAGTTATAAAAATGAAGTTTAACATCCATGTTCTATTTTTTCACCCATGAATTTTATACATTCATTCTCATTTCAAGGAGTAATACATTCATTCTCATTCCAATAATAAAAATAATAATAATGTAATATACTCACTGTTATCTCCAAGACTCTTAGACAGTCAGACTCCAACCAACCAATATTCAGAACTGGAACTTTGAAATCAGGAAACAGAATTTCAATGAGCTATTGTTTTGACAATTTGTAGCCCTATGGGTTGGCCGGCCCACGAACCACAAGGCTTTTGCTTTTATTACAAACCACAACCCACTCAATTGCACAAAAGCCCAGTTATACAAGCCCAGCTGCCCAGTTGCACTAGCTTTTTATTTTTATTTTTTCCATTAAAGATATTAATGAAAATTTGAACAAAAAGGGACTGAAGTTGATAAATGGGCCCTGTATAATTAAGGTTGTAGGCCCACCTGCCAAGCCACTCAATTTCATTGAAGTTCAAGCTTTCATCCATTCATCCGTTCAAGACTTCAAGTCCCATGACTCCCTGTATATATATATATATATATATATATATATATATTATGTGAGTGATTATGTTTTAATTTTAAAATACATGTGACTTTATTAGATTATGGATTTTGTATAAATTTTATATAGTATAATAATTTTTTTAAAACGATAATGGTTTCATAAACTTGTTTTTTTGTATTTTATGGAATGGGATGACTTAATAAAAATATTTTTAATGTAATTAATTTGTAAAACTAATTTAAAAATAAAAAGAAGATTATAGAGATGATTTATGGACAATGGCTACATGTCAAGATGAACAATTAATTCAGGTCATGGATTATGTTAGACAAAAATATTACTTAAATGATGTAATAGTTATCCTGGTGAAATGTGCCTAGAAGTATTAAGGGAAAAACAGGGAGAGTTTTCTTCACAATGCAAGATTTTGTGGAGTTCAATGCATATTCAAAAGTATAGCTTTATTATGTGGTTAGTGCTGTAAAAAGATCCTGACTATAAAAAGACTTTAAAATTATGGATGTTTTCTAATGCAACTCAGTTTTTATGTAGTGCTGTTGAGGAAACTATAAATCATATTTTCTTTCAATTCAATTCAATTTGCCATATATTATATAGGAGAAGTCTTTGGACGCTCATATTTTAAACAGTAAGTGTGTTAAATGGACATAAAAAAAAAGTTTTTTAGTTTAAGTGTAGCACATAAAAATTTAAGTAGAATACTCAATTTAGTCCCTTTAATATAATCAATCTATTTTTTTGGTCTTTTTAATATAATTTGTCTCTAGAAGATCTCTCTATTTTAATATTTAGAAAATATAAGTCTTTCTTTTTAATATAATTTGTCTTTGGGAGGTCTCTAAGAAGACTTACATTTCTCAAATATTAAAATAAAGAGATCTCTTAAAAATAAATTATAATAGAGGAATCAAAAAGATAAGATTGACTATATTAAAAAACTAAATAAGATATTCTATCAAAAATTTAATTAGTAAAATGCTTATAGTTGTTCTGCAGGAGACTGTATTACACTATCACTTGCAGCAAGTTAAAAATTTACAAGCTTTTAAGTGAAATAAATTTAGAGCCTGTACTAAGAATGCCATTATACTAAGATTGTGTACTTAAAATATTAAAGAAGGAGACCACCAAGTATCTTCGTCTTTATGGTGTGTTATTCTTTTCTTATGTTTTTTTTAGTTACTTCTGATTAAGAAGCCAACGAGATGTAAGTTTGAAGTTTTAAAAAATAAATTTTCTTTTACTTCGCTTACCGTTATATATATATATATATATATATGAGAAATTTACATAAATTTTAATCCATGTGACTATTGACTGTCGATATATTATACAATGACATCACCACCGTGAAACAGGAAAGTTACTATTTCAATTTTTTTTATTAATTGAGAAGTTGAGGTTTGAGTCTTTAAGACCCTGCCATTTATCCCTTTTTTTCCTAATAAAATATAAATAAATCATAAATTTTTTTAATAAAATATTAACAAACCACATGTTTAAAAAATGTATAGCGCCAACCAAAAAGTTTCAAAGATTGAACTCTACACAAAACAAAGGTAAAAGTGTTGTTAAGCTTACAAGTGCGCTCCACGTCTGTATCCGTCACTAACTTAAACCTTAAATGAGAGTGTTTGTTGTCTAGTGTCAAAAAAAAAAAAAAAAACATTACCGTGGAGTTAATTTTTTAATATACATGTGTTCTCACCCTGTGTGAACTCAGATTTGTACCTGCTTTTTTTTGGTGAAACACGAATATATATATTAAATAAAAAATATAAAAATAAACATTGAGAAAAAAAGAATTGCAAACAATAAAAAATGAATACTTAACAGAGAAGAATCTTTATTCCCATGTAAAAAATGAATTTGATGTTATGGATAAATAATACATTTTTTATGAAAATGAGTATGAAAACAGATAGCATGAAGCAAAAACAGACCACGAATGTCTCGTTTCTTTTTTCCTTGAAAAATAACGAAATACTGGAACTGATCCTCCAGCCCAGCTTTCAGGACCTGCATAGCAAATTCAGCAGAATTTGGTTTAAAAGAAAAAAAATAAAAGATAGGAAGCATATATTATAGCAGTCATTAGTCTGCAGAAAATACAAGAAATCTTGAAACATGTGTATTTAAATGTGAGGAAGTGAACAAAGTAATCGCCAACATAGATCATGATTCTCTTCGATCATTCCACCAAATATGCTGCTCTGTAAGTTCGGCAATCTGCGATGCTTTTCAGTATATAATCAAAATAACTGAGTACGCGGAATTTCCCAGTTACAGGTGTTGAGTACAAGTGTATAAACCTCTAGAATACACAAAGAATGGAAATCACATAAGACACAAAATCATCCATGATGTTTGTTTTGTAAGACACTTTCATGAGATAACAAGAATAACATGTTGCTATTAATATTTTGGAAATAATCACAGATCTTGTGGATAATCATAAACATAAGCACCAATTCACATTTCCATGGTCATCTATGATACATATATTTAAAATACTTCAGAACTGCTGCTGTAGTTCAGGTTTCATTCTAATTGGCATGATTCACCAAACTAGCCTAGAGTTTTCTAAATTATTTGCATCACAAGATAACTTTGGAGAAACCATTTAATGCTCAAGTATAAAATTCTTCTTGAGTCATTTTATCCGAAAGAAGAGACCATGCATTTAAATAGTAAACAACAGACTTTTCACAAAGAAATGATTCATATGCATGTGGAAGAGATACCTGTTAAAATTAGTTTCTGTTTCTTACTTCAGCTGGTTCTACAGACCAACATTTGGATTACCAGATCCTGCAGCCACAACTCCCATGCCACCTCCCCAATCGGAGGTGTTTTCTGAATCGCCTGGTCTTTCAGCTTTGAGAGGAACTTTGGTTTTATCTTCACCCATCTCTTGCACGAGTTCATCGATCTTGCGAAATTGATAAGGCCATCTCCAGTTGTACAGAAATTGCCGAAGATCAAACCTGTTATCTTCTGGTGAATAACTCTGTCAATTATAGGAAAAAGATAAGAATCACTGTGTGGTTGAATATAAAAACTTAGTGGAGAGCACATTACATCACATGCAGTGACAAAGAGAAGATACATACCTCAGCATGATATGAGGGTGTCAAGACAGTCATCTTATGTCGGTTGATTGAATAGTACTTGAAGAAATGTTTTACTTTCTCTGCTACCTCTGATGGAGTTAGTTTTCCGCACCATTTGTGGCATAGATTCTGCAGCAACAAACATTAATAAGGAGGATGAAAGAAATATTATTCTCAAATATGAGTTTTCAAAGTGTAATTCAAGGAGCAAGTAAAAGAACTTCATAATTAATGGTGGCTATTCATCCAAAGCAGCAATAACAATATCAGGTAACCTTTTTTAAGAACCTCCTCATTTGAGGTAGAGTGTGACTAATTATCTCAAATGTGTTTTTCAGTAAAGATTAAGCAAATGACATAAAGCCCATACTAGTCAAGTTAAATCAAGCATCCGAAACAAAACCACTATATTGGTTTATTCTATAAGATAAAAGGCTCCAAACTATTCTTGCATGTAGCTTCAAAAGGGATTGTTTTGCTGACTGAGAATCAAGAAAATGACAGGGTGTTGAAATCCCGTGTCAAGAACAGCTGAAAGTATAAACTCAATAAAAGCTTTATACCACAAAACAATATCAATATAACTTCATTGCTACTACATGAAACTATAATAACCATGGCATTATTGAAAAGAATGAATGACAAACATCATGGGGCTTCCCTCCTTACATAGCCAAAGATTTCATATAAATTCCTTTAATTAGGTTGCAAATGAGGGCAAATTAGAAGAAGAGCAAGGAGACAAAGAACTAGTATTTGGTGATGATGACCTTACTTGGGATGCAGTTGAAAAAGCTGCTGGGGTTGATGAAAGCACATACAATACTCGAGGAGGAGGAAAAAGAACAAATGTTATTGCTTCAAGTTCTAGGGCATCGAAGGGGAAAGATAGTGCATCATCTACTAGTTTGAGAACCACTTAATTCTTCAAGATGGTGATGATAAGGAAGAAAATCTTGGAGATGATTATTTAGATGAAGAGAATGATAAATTTGAAGAGGAAATTGATGATATTGGTAGTGATGATAATGATTATGGACTTGAGGATTTTGATGATAGTCACTAAAATCTAGATTTTATTATACAAGTTAGGATTTGGACTCAATACATGCATTATATCGTATTATCGCATTTTATATTAAACATTTGAAGATTATTTTGCATGTTATTATGTAAATATTTTTTTTTCTAATGTCTTATTATCTTCTATGATATTAATCTTTAGGATATTTTAAAACTTCAATACAAATTAATCTTTATTACAACTATTTCTTATTTTTCAATTTTCTTTAGTGGTGACTGATGCGCCTAGTGTCGATTGGGCTTACACCTGCGCTTTGTGCCTAGACCCCATGACCCCCTTGCACCTAGATGCGCCTTACGCCGATGACAACCTTTAAGCGTAGTGGTTACTTGCACGCACCTCCTTGTTCACACACAACAACTCTGTTTGTAAAAGCAAGCCATGCCTCACTTTAGACACAAGAAGAATAGTTAGGTTGGCTCCTAGTTTTATCAGTATTTCTTAGACTCATGCATCTACCTACTATCAGCTTTAAACTCATCCTAGATTCTGCAAATAGGCCCTAAAATCATTGTCAATTAGGTCTATCTGAACACCTTGACAAGGCATTTACCATGTTATTTTGCTTCTCGGGAGAGTATTGAATCTCATAATAAAAAACCTAGCAATTTGACAACCACATTGTTGCTCAAGGGTAACAATTTTTTGCTCCAAAAGGTATTTTAGTGGTTGTTGGTCAGTGAAAGTAAAAAATTTTCACCCAAGCCAACAGGGCCTGCGTACTTGAACCACCTCAATGATTATTAACATCTCTTTATCCTTTCTACAAGGAACCTAAAGCTTTTGATGAATAGGTCAAAGGTTGTCTGACTTGTGTTACTACAGCTCCTATCACTATGTTGCTTGCATCAGAGTGCACCCCAGACATGACATAAAAGTTTGACGTGGTATGTACTGTGGTGGTTGACATCGTGTCTTCGAGAGGTAAAAAGGCTGCCATACTCTCATTTCCCCAAATCTTGGATTACAACTGTCTTAGGCTTCTTACCTGAGGATGTGTCTACCTTCTAACATTGAGTTGTTAATGGTTAGTACATGGAAAAATCAACTTTTTATGAAGATTTCTGAAATTGACACGCTCAACTAAACCACCACTGTTAGGCGACTTGTGTCATGAACAACCCAAGGTATAAACTCATAAAAAGCTCATACCATCAAATAAGATCAATATAGCTTTATTACTACTGTGAAATATGTAACTACAATAGCTATGACATTAGTGAAAAGATTGAATAAAACAACATAGGGTTTCCCTTCTTTCATTGCCAAAGCTCCGCGTGTAGATCACTCTAACTAGGATGTAACATTGTGTGCAATTTCATACAATTCTCGATTTCTTCCATGCATGCAATCCCATGCAATTCTCCTTGATTTTTTCCCTTAATTAGAATACTAATACTAGCCAAGATATGATTATTTCTCCCTTCTTATTAGGATGTCAGTCATCATATAATTATTTATTGCCGTACTTAGCTTTTTCACCTAATGCATGGTCTCTTATTGTTAGATCTTGTAACAAGTCCTCTTGTAGACCTTTAAACAATGTTCACCACAAGATAAAAATACTTCTCATGTTGTCTGATCTAGAAAAGTAATGGCGGAATGGAGGTCTCTTTTGCCTATTTAGTGTTTGAGAGTTTAACAATGCCAAAACATGTGTCATGGAACAATGTTATCACCCATATGTTTTCTAGTATACATAGTTGTTGAGATGCAGATCTTAATCAAGCAAAGAAACTGTGAAGACATGATTCTCACCACCACCCAAGTAATAAATCGAGGAAATCTGGTTCTCACCACCTATGTGATAAAGCAAACATGGGCGGATCACTTTCAATCTACTAGAAACAATCAATAATTGGAGTTGAAAAAGCACTATGTGCTGAATGAAAGGTTAGTCTATAGGTGAATCCATGGGCAGTACAATCACTGAAAAAATTCAGGTGCAAACAACCTAAGCAATCACCACACAGAATGTAGTTACATAAGTAAAACAAACATGATGATATCATAAAAAGCTATATTTGTATGAGAAGATTGACATACCTGAAACATTGACACAGGACCACAACGGAAAATCTTCCTCAACCTTCCATAGACTGACAACTCCTCATATGTCATTCCCATGTCCACTTCATCCAACTAATTCACACAAGATAAAGATATCGACAAAAATATCAGATTAAGATATCTTTTAAATCAAACTCAATTTAGATTAAACATTATGTCAGTGAGTAAACATATATTTTCTACAAGGAAGCCAGAGAAAATAACATCAAAACAGTAGTTAATAGAGACATTTAATCAGATTACGACAAGAACACAGAAAAAAGTGTCACACCACCATACATTTTGTCAGATTAAGAGATAGAATGAAATTTTATGCACAAAAGAATATTAAAAACACTCTAAGAAACTAAACTGAACTATAAAGACGCAAAGGCCATGAGACCTGGTTGTAGTTAGAGCGTATGGGCTCCAGTTCTGCGGTAGGCGGAGCTGCTTCAATATCTGCCAAAGAAGCATATCCAAGATGAGCAGCCCCCCACCGTAAAAAAGACCTAAGGTCCACCTTACTCACACTTCCAATAGGATTTATATCAGCTGAACTGCAATCATACTGCAGATGGATAAACAAATGAAAGCATTTAAGAGAGACTTCTTCACATGAGCAATAAAGTGAATATCTGATACCAGTCTCTGCATATAAGTATTAAAAAAAATCTGGATAAGGATATCAGAACAAGTTTACAGCAACAAAATAGTGATATAGTTAAATCTCTTTATCATAATGAATTCTATCTTCCACTGAAATAATAGCCTCCCAATATACAACATATTGACCCTGGGACATAAAAAATATTGTAGATATCCAATCCTAATAATTAATCACCAAAGCAAACCTGTGCCAAAAAACAATCCCAATAAAACATTAAAGATTGTATATACATTTTAATGAATTTGTAAAATCATCAAATAACGTAAGTCTAGAATTGATTAAATTTGCCAGCATCTATGTAAAATATAATCATATAGGCACCGACAGCAACAAAGATAACAAACAGAACATTCATATAACAAGAACTCTTCTTTTACCTTAGTTAGGTAGCCGCGTAATCCTTCATCAACATTTGAACTACCTAATACAAGATAAAATCCCGATTTATTATGAACCCATGGCATAAGGGATGCTAACATAAATGCTAGCACCATCCTAACACGAGCTTGAATATTCTGCAATGCTAAATTCTCAGTGTTTGATCCTCCATCAACCTGTATGTTCAAAAAAGCCATTCTAAAATTTGAGTGACAAACAATAGCATCTAAGACAATTATTGCTGTGCTTAGTACTTGGTAAATAAGAACAAGCAATTATTCACACATCACATGCACAAATATAAGCAACACAGGTATTGCTCTGCTCAATATTTGGTAATTTACACAGCAAAACTTGGTCATGCAGTGCTACTTTTCATGCATGCACACACACATTAAAAAGGTTTCTGTCTTGATGAACTTTCATTTCAGCATAAAGCCCCATGATATTTTATTATTTGTATGCAAATTTCAAAAATTAGAAGGAAAAAGAATTCCTACTATTCAAAATAAAATTTAGTAAACATATGAAATAAAATGAAATTTCATTCCCATGCCAGGCCTTGATGAATTTCACAGTCCAAATTTTAGAATGTGAATCAATGGTCCAAAATAATATCAACTAATGGAGATACATGCAACATAAAGAATTTAGAATGTTATACATAGGTAAGGAGTACTTTTTGGAGAGGTGTATACAAAAAATTCTAAAACCAAGTAAAATTAGAAATACAAATCTAATATGAAAGTGATTCTCCTGGCAAGCAAATAAATTCAATGAAGCAGATAAATTTAAATATTTTGAAGATCAAATTCACCATATTCATCCTCATATTTACCTCTAAGATTTGTTAAAGATAGTAAAAAAATAAAGTGTGTATTTACCTTGTAGCATGGACGCTTTCCTGTAAGAGTCTGGAACAAAGAGAGCAATGCAGAAATAACACTATCTATAGGCACATCGAGGTGCCATGAACCAATCTCATCTGCAAGCTTCTTGGCACGTGATCGAGTCGCTTCAGAGCTACAAGACAGCACAAAACAGTTGTAACTAAGCATTGGCACACATAAGAAAAGCTTTCCTAGTTACATGGAATTGTAGCAGATAAGAAGCCAGGAGAAAGTTGACATGAGGAAATCAATAAGGATAGGCTCAGCCACTGCAGCGGAGAATTTACACACGGTATTTGCTTTTCTTCTTCTCAAAGATTTGTGAGAACAATTAACCATTGCATGCTTTACCCAATCGCTTCAAGAAAGTGGACGTCCCTGTTAGACCATTAGGTCAAGTAGCTGGTGAAAACATAGCTTATGACCCCATGAATGTAAACAGAAACACAGGTTTGTTGATGCTGGCAGACCTTCCAGCCATTTGCACAGCACGTGTGATGGTTAGCATATGGCAAGCTAACATTTGTCAAAGGAAAAAGTCTAAGAAAAAAAAATTTGAATTGTGGCATCTCACACCACCATGGTCAACATGGACAATATCAATCCTTAGCAGTGAGGAGATTATGGATAGGCCCTACAATGGAACTAAGGATAATAAGGAACCAACTTTGATAAAGTGCCTACAAGCATATAACAACAGGATTCAAGTTCAGTAAGTCAACGGTAAATTAGAGCAAACATATGAAGAGTATATCTAACTATGCTATTAGTTTAGGAGGTAACATAAGCAAAGCCTCAGGGAAATTAATGAGTCCGGGCAAGCCACTTTTACAGACCATGCTAAAACAGTGAACAGAAGAGAAAATTGTTTCAAATTGGAATGTTTGAAAAGGTCCTATTGCTAGAAACCAAACCACCCACCTATTCTCGGTTCCCATGTAAACTGTGTAAAATACACGTCTAGCAAATTCTTTGCTGTCGGTTGGGAACTCTCCATTCTTGTACTGTCCAATGCGAATTGCATCAGTTTTGACTTGCTCGTCTCCATTTTCTATGTCTGCAATATATTTTTGAGATCTTTTAGTACAATAGTCAAGATAAAGAAAACCTATGAAATAGCCACCATAAGTAGCATATTATGTGCCAAATATAAAATAACAGAGTCAGCTCAATGTACCTTTAATGACTAGCTGACACATACAGCCCACAATAGCTGCAACAGCAGAACTATCTGCTCCACCTGAAAGTGGAAGAAGGAAACCAGACGCACCACTTCTTCGCAGATAATCCCATAACCAACAACTAGGGCCAAATGCGATTTCTTCCTCAGGACAATGATACTTGACCTGCAAATCATGAAAGCTCATGAAATAGAATTAGTTACTGTCCTTCAGATGAAGAAAATTAATACAAATCATTCAAACAGAGAAAGCAGCATATAAATAACGTAAAAGGAAACGAAGCCCCATGCAGAAAAACTAGATAAGAAGTAGAAATATTTATACCAATAAAAGCCTCAGAAATCAACTTCTCCCTTGTAATATGCACCAAACAACGCAACTAAAGCTATTTGGTGATATTTATTATTATAGCTTTTCTGCCTTTATTATCATGAAGTTTTTCCTACAGTACTGGCATGGTAGAACACCTTGTCAAAGGTATAAAGTCAAGAAAAGCTTGTACCATGAAACAAAAGCAATATAACTTTCTTGCTACAAGGAAATATGAAACTATAATAGCTGTGACATTGCTGAAAAGATTGAATTACAAACAACATAAGGCTTTCCTCCTTTATGACCAAAGCTTTTTGCATGAAGAAGCCTCTAATTAGGCTACAATATTGCATGCCATTCTCCTTGATTTCTTTCAATGTATTTCTCCTGGATCTTTTTCCCCTAATTAAAATGCCAGCCAACATATGATCACTTTTTTTTTCCTTGGATTAGGATATCAACCAACATATGATTATTTCTTTCCTCTAATCAGAATTTCAATCATTACATATTTACCTTCTTCACCCAACTCATGGTCTCCTATTGTTGGCCCCTGTACCAAGTCCCTTTGTAGACCTTAATCCATGCTCAACATGAGCCACATTATATATTATATGTAATAAATATATCTTTTCAAAGGTAATCAATAATATTTGCTGATTGATGGATACAAACAGAAATGTTTCTTAGTAAAAAACAAAACATGCATTCCCACTAGTTCAGAAAAGCTTCGGAACCTGTTACATAAATAGCAAATTTCCTGCTTGAAGATTTAAGGGATTTGAGTTTCAAATTCCCTTTTCCTCCATTACTGTGACTGAAGTGCAGTGGAAGCCCATAAATTTGGGTCTTGAACTTGAAAATTTCAAGAATTATGCTTTAGAAATCAATGCCCACTTAACATGGTGCCTATGACTTTAACCTGATCATTCCCAAGTTCTCACCCATCAAATTTCCACTGTTAAGATTTGCTTCAGTTACAAGGCAGAAAATAAGCAAGCTGATAAACAGATGGCTACTTTTTTGAAGAGACGCAATTTGCTAATTCAGAATGAAAAGAAAAGGGTTTAAGCACATGTACTAAGATTAAAAGATAATTGCAGCAGTGCAAGAACAGGTGCTAAGACTCGGCTCACTAAAATTGGGTTCATTACATCAAATACATTTTAATGAGAAAGTACAATTTTCTAAGGATAATGCACAAAACAGTCAAATGAAGATATGGATTTTTGATTCTTTGATAGCTCTAACAGCAAAGAAAAGTCAATCCCAAGAACATGGAATCATGTACCTGATGCAAGGCTAAGAAGGTAAGTACGACTCAATGAAATAAATCATGTAGGGCAAAGCTACAGTAAACAGCTTAATCTTTTTAGTTGGATGCTGCGAAATCTAAATCACTGTAACTAATAAAATATTCTCAAAGGATGATTATAATATACATCACATGTAAACATTTAAGCGGGCATTAAAATTATTATAATTAACCAAGATCCTTAGAAAAAAAATTCATGATAAAGACTAATAGCTTAAATCAATTCACAAAGAATAGCAAATATGTAACATCCAAAGAGGAAAAAGAATTACCTCAACTGGAGCAGTGGGGACCATCTGGAGCTTAAATGATTGGCAAATCTTGTAAGGTGCTTTCACTGAGAGAACTTTTTGTTTTTGACTAGCTTGCTCTCTGAAACTACTTATAGATCCTCGATAACTAGAAACCTGCTTTCCAGAACCATAAATTATCAAAAACTAATAAAAAAAAAAACAAAAACAAAATTATACAACATAGGCATGACTTATAAATGTGCTTAGATTCTCATGGTGATAATGCGGACAGGCTTCTTTAATGCCAAAATGACAAATATTGAACCACATTCTTCTTATAGCGCGCCTATTTGTAACAATGTTCTCAACAAAACAATAGCACATAGAATATAACCGGAAATTAGAACAATAATTGGCT
The DNA here is from genome assembly GCA_020875875.1 of Dioscorea alata. Classification (NCBI taxonomy): domain Eukaryota; kingdom Viridiplantae; phylum Streptophyta; class Magnoliopsida; order Dioscoreales; family Dioscoreaceae; genus Dioscorea; species Dioscorea alata. The sequence goes on along the minus strand of CM037015.1, from coordinate 3,017,958 downwards.
GAAGTGTTTGGGATGGACAAGATGTAACAACAAGCCAAACAGGAATACAAATGTCAATAATTATTTTGCTCAAAATCACACAATTGATTATAGCAAATATAAGGCTTTCACATAGGTAATTATGTAGAAACTAAATGGCCAATCTTGAGCAAATGAAACTCACAGCATCAAGATCTACTTGTGCAATCAAAACTTCAACATCCTTCAGAGAAAATTGAGACCCTTGAGCGACCACATCTCCATTAATCACAATACAAGAGCATCCATCTGCCCAAATGAATATGGAAACATGTATAGGCAAATGCAAAACAAGAGAATAAAAGTATGACAGAATGACTTTACTGGAATCAATCCACATACCATAATAAAGACGAGCACCATCACAACCCTGGTGATTGCTGTACATGTAAACCCCTCCACAGGAGAGGGTTGCATTTTTAATTGCATCAATTCGCACATTGAGTTTTCTTAGTTGATGGTGGCTTCCACTTGCATTCAGAAAAACCTCAACACCATTCAATGCAAGTCCAATGCGAGGTGGATCAGCAGTGAAGAGTTCTTCACATATTTCAGCAGCAACAGCTCTGACAAAAACAAATGCAAAAAGAAAATCTAATAAAAAAAATCCAGCTTCACAGAAAATGAATACTCTAAGTGAGACAATCTCTTCAGATATTTGTTTGCATGTGATCATCCCAAAACCAAAATTAGACAGAAAACTGGGAGATCTTTAAGTGCCATGACGCAAAACAACCAGAACAAAGGATCAATACAAGATCAAAATTTAATTGTAACAGTTTCAAAGAGGTCTACATGTTGATGTGGGGCAAAAGAGAAACAAGGGGAACATGTTTAAATAAATGAAGCAAAAAATAAAGGCTAAGAACATCTCGTAGTGTAGAAAAAAATCAGTACAAAAGAATAAAACACTTAAACTTAGGGATGAAGAATCAAGAACTTATGTATTTTGTAGGTCATGTAAAGCCAGGTGACATGTCAAGGATAACTCAGACTGTATTAATTTACATTAAAGAACAACAGGAAAATGCAAAGTTGCAGAAGCAAGGAGTAGCATGTAATAGGGCATACATCTACACTATCACTTAGTTGTCTCAAGGTTGATTCTTACACATCAAGAAACTGGATATATCCATAACCAAAAGGTGCTGAACTCTGTGAAATTGCCTCTGAAACATCAGAAGGGAGCTGGAAGTCCACAAGCATGTATTTATGTGTCCAAGCCGAGAACCACCGGAGCTCCCTATAGTTTCCATCATTGGCAAGGGACATCTTCGGACGGATCATGAGTATTCTCCGGTTCATACAAAAGACCTGGCAGTTGTAGCGCACACTGTCATGAATAATTGGCATTCCAATACCACACAACACATTGTCAGTCAAATCACCCAACAAAAGATCTTTCAAGCACTCCCACCTGCACACAAGTTCCCCACTTTGAGATTGTATGCCATCCTGTGATAACAGGACATTAAAAAGAACACTCTTTATTTTTAAAAAGTATATTACATGAATTCTTCAAATTGGGATTACATAGAAACATAACAATACAACATCCAAAAGGAGCCAACTTTAATAAGCAGAACATTGTCGAAATGAAAATAACAAATTTTGAATTAAAAGAACAGCAAACTAACACAAAGATTTTTCTTTTAGACATTAAACAGAACTCAATCACATCAAAATTTCCAAACTACAGATGCAATTAAAACTTTTCCAAATTGTACGAAAACAGAAACAAAAAGAAAAATAAAACACAAAAGCATCATGTGAAAACAAAAACATTAAAATAACCTTATTTAATTTAAAAAAAAAGAAGAAGAAGAAGAGGGAATATCACACAATTTGAGATTAAACAGAATACAGAAGCATAATAATAGAATATCAAAAAGATTACATCTTGAATCATTCTTGAATAAAAAAGAACAAATTTTGAAGTAACCAAAAAACATAACACACACACACGCACAAAAACTAGTATTTCAGATATTAAACGGAACTCAATCACATCAAAAATTTTGAAAGGAAGCATGCAATTAAAACTTCCAAATTGCACAAAACCCGAAACAAAATGAAAAATAAAACACAAAAGCATTACGACTGACGAGTGTGTGACAGTGTCCTCCTCCAAGAAGTGATCCTCACAACCATAGCCAGTAATCTCGAGCTCGGGGCCAAGTCGGATGACGGCGCCGGCTTCTTTGGCCTTAGCAATGGATTCCTTGATGTTGCGAAGATTGTTATCAAAATCCATGGCCCATTGGTTCAGATTGCAGGTGGCGACCTTCAAGAGCCTCATCCTCACAACGCGAAACCCTAGAATTTTCCACAACTGGAGTCTTGAGAGGTTCTTGTTCTTCTTCTTCGAATCCGCTATAGAATCAAAGGAAGGGTTTGATTTGATAACGTTCAACTCCCTCCTCTATTTACTATTTATATTGGCCTCCTCCCTTTTTACAATTTCCCCCCTGTATGATTCTGTAATAACAAAACTGGAATTGAGAGAGTTCTAGGGTAGTATAAGTAGAGGGGGCACGGGCCCAAATTTGGCCCGCCCGGTCAAAACTGCCGGGTCAGCCCGGTTCTCTGCCCGCCAAGTTGGGCTCAGTCAACCCGGTGGGTTAGGTTTTTTTTTTTAATCAAAAAAATAAAATAATTATGCATTGGCCATGGATTATTATCTTTTATTAATGAGATTCAAACATAAAACCCTATCAATATGACATTAATACTCTACCCAATAAACCAATAAATTTTTTATTGACAGTATTTGTTTATTAAACTATATAGACAATTAAGTAAGGCTTACACTATTTAAATTTAGTCACACATCGGCTAACTTAAAAAAAAAGACATAGAAACTGTCTATAAAAACAGTCCTAGGTACAACTTAAGTTTAGAATTGTATTTTATGTTTTTATTATTTTTTAAAATTAAATTTTATAAATTTATTTTAAAAAATAAATAAAACCTGGCGGTAGCCCCCGGCGATTTTGGGGAGCCCCGGGCCGGGTCGGACTGGCCAACCCGGTCGGCGGGCCGGTACTATTGGCCAAGCCCGGTTAACCAGCTCTTGCCCCCTTATAAGTGTAATCTTTTATTTGGTCCTCTAAGTAAGTCAAATTATCGTTTTAGTCCCTCCGTGAAAAACACTACAATATTTTTTCAACTTAAAAAAATCTAAGTCCACACCCTCACAGACGCTATTCTTTCCATCCAACGCATCCCTCGGTGCTTTTGACTTGCCTATAGTATTCAAATCTTATTTTAACAGATTTTTTTTTATGGGTATAGTTATTAATTCGTGATTTTTTTAAACTGATTCATTAGTTTTTGTAAGTTTTCATTTGTTAATCAATTTTTTTTTTTAAATAAATATAAGCAAACCATATGTTTACAGACTCTCAATGGCACCTCTTGTTCAAACGTGTTATATAAAATTTAAAAAATTTATAAATTCTTATGAAAATAGAAAGTGTAAAGAGATTAATCAGGATATATATATATATATATATATATCACAGTGATCCATTTGTGCAATTTAGTATGTTGTGCCAGTGTAAAAAAAGACATAATTGTTACTTTCTTCAATTATCGACTGTTCTTTATCTATAAAACCTCTTAAAATATATACTTTTTCTATGTTCATTATTGGTTTTTCCCTTTCAACTAAAAAAAAAAAAAAACTATCTTGATCTTCACTTGAACCTAAAAATATAAATAAAATAAAATAAAGAACACAATGGTTATAGAAAGCATGCCATACTGAATAAATTGAGTAATACTAGATATATATTACACAGCCTGGAAGAGAGTTTTACAACAGTCATAAACAAGCGCTTAACCAAGAAAACAGAAAGCAAAACAAAAAAGAAAAGATAAAGAGTAAGAAAAAGATACAGTGTAACATGAGAGTGTAACACAGGCAATCTAGGTTTCTAAGAACATTGGATCAGGCTCAGTTCTCAGTTGGTTTTCAGTCCAAAGAAATGCTCTGCATGTCCTGATTCTTGGCAGAGATTACCAAACCAAATGCTTGTTGGGAAGGAGTGTATAGAACTCCGTATCCGGGTATTCTTTCTATTTATTAGTGAACTGCTCCTATAGTCCTTAATGTATACAGCATATGATTTTTTGATAATCTCCGAGCATTTCCCTTTTTATTGAATTTATTATTCTATTAATTGTACAACAGTAACAACGTGAATGATAACACCCGAGGCATGTCTCGGGGTGGGTTGATTTCTTCATTTCCTGCAAAGGAGAAAGTTTCACATATCACAATGTTATAGGTAAAGTGGGATGTTTTAGAAACTACATTTTGATTTTATATGTATACTAAGTTATTTTATATCAGTTAAATATTGACAAAATTATCGATGAGACTTCTAAATCAAATTTATCTATCGAAATTTTGAAGTTCTAACTCCAGATAATCATAAATGTGGGCTTGCTACCCAAAAAAGAAACATGTAGCATGAAAGAGGAAGAGGAAACCGAGGAGTTCCAAATCCACTTCACAAGTTGTAAAAATTAGCAGTGGTCAGGAATGAGGAATCAGAGAAAACCATGAGATCAAATTGTACTACTTGATCAATATGCTTTATTGAAGGAATTAGCAGCACTGAACTAAAAAGAGAAAACGGAAAAACCATGAGATAGTATTGCCCTACTCAATCAACATAAATCATATTGTCTGTATGCTAATTGTGGCATTAGTCTACAGCTGGTCGATGTGATTGTATGGAACAAGAAAGGATGAACCACTAATACCTCATGAAGTGAAGTTTAATGACTTTAGACATGAGAATCCTGAGAATGATAAGCACATACCAAGGAAGCTTGAAGTTGCCTGTCCATCGTCCCTGCTTCCCACAGTTTGCAACAACTTTGTCCAGCCGCACAATTATCTCTGAGAAAGTTGGTCTCACTACAGGCTGTGGATCCCAACATTCTTCAATCAACCTACACAAGCATTATTCATTATTTTGTGAGGACTCATTTTGAATTAATTGGTGGCACCATAAGAAGGTGGTTCATGAGACAGGCACTGTTGCAAGTGATATATCCCCTACTAAATATTGCATTCACTTGACAGTCAAAGATGTCAAAGAATGGTTTTAATCTTTTCATCATTATGTTCAAAGTTTTAATTTTTCCATCCATCTAGGAGACAACTGAAGATGAATTTCTAAATAAGTAATTTCCTTAGGCTCTGCAGTTTTCAGAAAAGATGTCCTTATCGTTTGGGGGCAAGTAATAAGAATCAGGGGGCATCACAATGCAACATGAATCTTATTTTTATGTGACTCACTCTCTGATGTCTAGAGGATAGCTTTTAGATTTGTTTTTCATTTGTGGCCTCTTTCCTTCTACGCAAAGCATTTTAGTGGCTTCTTCAGGAGGTTTTGGATGGAAAGCAGGCACTCCTTCAATCATCTGAACAAAAACAAACTACAGATGAGAAATTAAAAAATGTGTATGGCATAAATACATGTTCATATCAATGGGTCTCTTTATACTGCATAATTCTTTAATTTATCACTTATTTGCTTCATTCCAAATTAAAGTCAAGGGTGGGTTTCTTTAAACAAGCTTCCTAGATCCAAGGTCCTTCAATGCAGGTAGGTTGACAGTTAAAACAATTTGACAACACTTTGAAGTATTAAATATCAAGCCTTAACCTTATGATAGTTTTAACAAAAGATATCGATATAAATAATGCATAAAATAATATCTTGCACATTTTTATTTCACTCAAGATTAAATATCCAACAAGTTAGAAAATAAATGCTGTGTTGCATAAATATGAATTCCTGTAAACTCAGAACCTGAGGTGTGTCCGCTTGAACCAATTTTTGAGAAATGGGATTAATGGATACCTTAAGTTAACTTGTATAATCAATACGCCATGCCCCTGCAACAGGACCATGGTAGGATAGCATGTTCTAATCTTAGGATGGCTATAGCACTTTAATATTTTTCTTTTGAGAATTTTGAGTAGCAATCAAGAGACATCTGAAATTTCTCCAAAAGAATAATTGCCTTTTCAGAAAAGAATAAATCGAGCATGTTTGCTTATGCACATCAGGATGCTTCACTTCAAAAGTGTTAAATATCTCAGATTACCTAATATGGAAAATCACTTAATGATAAACTCCTGTGAAACATGGTTGCATTCCATAGGAAAACATTATCATGACTCAATGTAACTGATGAATATCAGGACATAATTAAGAGGATGCATAATTAGTGTGTCATGTGAACAACAGATAACTATCACGAGTCTATAAATGTCAACTGTGTCTGCTAAAGTGTGTAGATGTAAAAAACTAAATATCCATTGGATGTTCTATGCAAACATGTGTGATATGCTAGTGTGAAAATCCAAGTTCATTTGGAATAAAAATCAAACCTATACCATAAATGATGCATTTCCAATCCATTTATTTATATTAATTCACTTTGTAGTTCCCTGTTAGACCAATCTGAGATGATCAAGTTCAAGGTTAAATCATTAGTTTCAACAAGAAATATATATTAATAAGAAATACATATTAATAAGAAAAATATATTAACAAAATTTTTCTAACTGTAAGTTAGAGCACCCTGGAATTGTAAAGGACCCCATAATAGATTGTTAAAAGTCTTTTTCCTTGTAACAGTATACAAGAGTACAGACATAAGCATTCATTTGCTCCCATAGAACAAAGATCAATCACAAGGAATGCAACTCAGAGGAAAAAGAACATGCATTTAATAGTGAAAAGGAACAGTATGACAAACCTCATAAAGAATAAGTCCAAACGAGTATGAATCAACCTTTCCATCAAATATTTCATTATTGTGAACCTCTGGTGCCAAATACAAATCTAGCATAAATGACAAGCAGTTATTACTTGATGATAACATGTTAACTAAACTACTAATTTAAGTTATGCAATATGAGATCACTAGATAATTGTAAATGCTCATGCATCAGAAAGATCAACGGCCAAGAGCTAATCTAAGAAGACTGATTACAAGATATCAAAAGGAAATAGGATATATATATATGAAAAAAGATGTAAGAAATATCCTGTTAAGCAAAAAATGCAAAAAGAATTGTATAAAAGAACTAAAGAAGGGACTATAAAAAGGGGCAAAAAAATAAAATTCCTTGCTCCTTCATCATCAACCAACTTCCTCATCAAATCCCTGACTGTCCTAGAGAATGTGCGAGAAACAATTTCGCGAAGAATTAGAACTCATAAAATACTAACAGCTTCTCCTCCAATTCAAAAATTCTTGGTTGGGGTTTTGAGCAACTATTCAATAAATCCAAATCATGCCAACATGATATCTTCTCATTATGCCATCTGAACACATCCAAATTTAGCCAATCTCAAGTTCATATATAATGGAAAGAGCACTACATAGCTTCTTTGTCATTAACCTTCATAACCATGCTTTAGCAATAGAAGCAAGTTCTGCCCCTAAAACACATTTGTTGTTAATCATGATTTTCATGAAAATTCACTATTATTTGAGCAAATCACTTCAACAAATAAAGGTGTAAATGAGCCTTCAAATTTCCTTGTAAGTATTCATCAGCATTGGCATTTTGCCATCTCATGTTATACATTCAAGAAAAGAGAGACGCACCTTCAAGAGACAAAGCTATCGTTTATGTGAAATAAGACTTTTGCAGGGAGTTGATACTCAAATACCAAATTTTTCCTTTTCGACCAGTATGCTATTCATGCTATATTCCTGACAGTTCTAGCAAATTATTTCATCATTCAAGATGATACTATTTTTTAACAACTTCCAGATGGTCCTTTGCCATGACATTGTTGACAACTAATTTAAATTCATGAAGATCAAATCCTCACTGAGACATAACCACACTAAGTTGAAAAACAGGCTCACACCATTTAAACTAGAAACAAGCAGAAAGTAATGCATAAAGCATTAAAAAGTAGACAGCACTCGAACAGACACAACATTTTAAGCAAACACACAGAATATCAATGCCAATTCAGTAGAAATGCCAATTCCAGTAGAAATCCTCATCCTAGGTTTCGCATTGAGATGTACGGGTGTATGGCATAGTTGAAACTAGCTAAATAACATTCTGATTTTCAAATGAAGAAATGATACGTTAATGTGGAAAATGGAGTTCAAATTTCTATTGCCATAACTTACTGGAGCCATCAATTTGCATTGGATGTGCCAATCTGACTTTATCTGGTGATAATTTTGATAGCTTTATCAAGCCACAGCCTGTCACCTTTAGTTGCCCACCATCATCGAGCAAATATTTCTGACACCTTACCAAAACTTCAAATAGTTAAGTACAGTACATAACCCAAAGAATATTAGAGAAATTTTAATGTGGAACAGAATTATTAATGAAAGAGAACAAGAATTAGCATTCAGTTATCTTACTTTGGCTTTAAATCACAATGTATGATGGCGTCTGGTCTGCACTCATGGAGATAATTCATCCCCCTGAATTAAGAAAACACGGCACTTATATAAGAAAGTTGATATGCTATTATAATAAATTGAGAAGGCATCAATGTAGCGAATGTTGAAACATCAGAAAACCTTAAGTTGAATAACCAAGGAACTTTTATTAATACCGGGCAATATCAAGGGCAAATCTAAATGCTTTATGTGGTTGAAGCCGTCCTTTCTTTTGCAGATAGCTCGCTAGATTACCCTAAGTTTGACAAGGACAAAAAAAAAGATATCACATACATTATCAGATTCAGATACACAACAACAAATAATATTCTATGAAACTAATAAGAAGTTGAATTCAAAGAAACAATGTGTGCCGCCATTAGTGTAAGAAATGATTGTTCCTTATAGTGAAAGCCTAAAATTTGATGAGATTAGAAGATTCAAAAAAAATTTCAGAAGGAATTGTCCCAAAGATTTAACTAAGAAATTAGTGCTCCAAATTCAATAGTAGAAGAAATAGAAAGATACTTTAGGATGGTACTCAGAAACAATCATCATGGGCATATTCTGGGTAACAGCTCCAACAAATTGAACCACATTAGGATGGCGCACCCTCTGCAGAAGAGCCAACTCATGCTTGAAAGCATTTCTGTGCATAAGGCAAAAAAAATTAGTAAGAAATATATGTAAATCTTAGAGCTTTAGCATGAGCACTTGAAAGTTTAAATGTGTTTCCATGGAAGATGGTTCAATCAGGAACACATGGGGTGATATGTAGAGTACTGATAATATGATTTCCCAAATAATCAGAAGGCAGAATGAACTCTATCTTACAAACACTTTAATCAGAATTAAGCAATGCATTACCTTGATAACTAACCTCTACAATATACAAAGCAAGAAGCCATTGGGAATCTATTTATGAGTTATTCCAGTTTCTACAGTTCACCAAATCTACTTTTCAGTTGGATTTTATCCGAATACTTACACTTCAGATGTTACATTCACCAAAAATAAAATGACACAAGTGCCACGAGCAGCAGCTGTATTTTGCACAATAACATGCAATTTTTTTTTAAGTTTCTGGTTTTATCCCTTATTTGATTTTACTTATTTATTTATTTTGCAGTTGTTTTATGAACCCCCAAATAAACAAAAAAGTTTTTTTAAAACTTTTATACTTTAAGCATCATGAGGAGTACGATAGAAAAATACATGCTCTCCGGATCAGAATAACACTCCTTGTCCAATATTTTGACAGAAACCTTTGTGCCATTCCACTTAGCCACTTGATATGCACCCTGATAAATGAAATAAAACTAATTAAGAGAGTGAATTAATAAGTGAAATGATGAATCATGGGATGAGAGTTTTGAATACATGTCTGCAAAATTTCATGGAATAGGAGTTTAAACTAAATCAGAGATAAATAAAACCAGTTAACAAGCAATAATTTGCTTTATAGAAAGATAAGAAACTTAAATTAATTTGAAGGAGCTACCTGCTTCAAAAATAATTAACGTCATGATCCAAGCTATGATTAACTTGTAGATTCAACTCTTTTCTAAGTTCTCCTTTTCCTATTGTTGTCCTTAGTTTTGTTCATTGGTTTCAATCTCATGTCCTTAGTTCTATGTTATTAAAAGGGCAATAATCATATGCTCTCTTCACTTAGCAATTAGTTTGCAACTTTGCATGCTGCCTCACCACTTTCTGATTAGGAATGACCACAATCTGGTCTTATATAAATTTATAAATAACAAAAATTAGCAATCGCCTTCATGTACAAATACAACGAACAAGATCGGCAGCTCTAATCTATGACCACTGGAAGGAGACATCTCATGACATTAATTTCTAATAAGATGTACTGGTACCACCAACGCCCTGCTAACTACTCTAAGCTCTCATCAATGACAATTTGATAGTCACCCTGAACATCAACAAACTAACTAGAAACATATACCAAAACAATTACAGATATATGTATATACATATAGAAGCACATTTTCATATGACCAGTATTAAGTGAGGATACACCTTCAAAATATCTTCCCCTCTGCGAAACTGAAGCTCCAATGGATTCAGCTCATACTCTGGAACTTCTCTGGGATTCGAGACAGCCATTGGGGTCCTCCTGGTTTTCTAAGAAGAAAAACACCCAAATACTTCTCACCAAACAGAGAGAAAAAAAAAAAAAGAAGAAGACTTTCTCATATTGAATAAAACAAAAAACAAAAATATGAAACACTCTAAAATACCGGAACTTTAGCTCCTCTGGCTTTCAATATGTTAAAGACCTCCGTATTCCCATAATACTTCGCATCCACCGCCGCCTAAAAAGATCCACAAAAATCAAATTATTCATCAAAGACTCAGATGAAAGAAAGAGACAAAAACAGAGAAAAGATTAAAACGATACCGTGCTTCCCCATCGATCCCGAGCGTCGATATTAGCCCTCCACCGCAACAAAAGTTTCACTACCTCAACATGCCCTTCGCAAGCCGCAATATGCAGCGCCGTACGCCCGTCAAGATCGATACTATTCACATCAGCTCCCTCCTTGAGCAACTCCTCCACACCCTTAACATCTCCACGGCACGCCATAAACAGCAGCTGCATGGTCGAGTCAAGGTTCTCAGGCACGCTGAGCTCCTCACGCACAGGGCTCCGACGGTTCGGGTCAAGCGACGACTGCCGGCCAAACGCGAACCGGCGGCTCGAGTTCCCTCCAGGACGCGCAGGGTCGAACGAGGACTGGCGCTTGAAGCTGAACTTTCCGCTGAGCTTAATGGATCCCGTGGAGAACTGGCGAGAGATCCCGCGCCGCAGCTGCGCGGCCACCTCCATGACGACGTTGGTGGGAGAGGGATCAAAGCATCATGGTAGGGGGATCAGGGATCGAAGGGAATGGGAAGCGGAATTGGGGGCGGGGATTGGGGATCTAGGGTTTGGGATCGGAGAGGAAACGACGGGGATGGGTTGGATGGAGCTGCGATAATTCAGCATTTTTATATCCATAGATAGAGAGATAGAGTGTTGGTTCTCAATGGAGGGGAATATGGGATTTGGAGTTATTTGAAAGAAGACTTTTTGCGAATAAGGACTTGAAGTTTCTCATTATTTGTTTTCTTTGTTATTTTGTTGTTTGTTTTGTGAGTTTATACGCTTTGGTTTTTTTTATTTTTATTTTTTTTAATTTTTGTTTATTGAAGATTTTTTTTTTCATTAAAATGTTGTTTGGGGTAGTTTGTGGATTTTTTTTTTTTAACAAATGTAAGGCACGGGTCAGGGGAGTTCATCTTGCCTGGTTGCAGAACCAGGGTATTCTCTAGTTCTAACTTATCACAGCATATGTTCTTATATGATATTGTCAATTTTTATGGGGACACATGTCAAGCTCTGATAGGTCAAGACTAGAGAATACCTTTGATTCTGGGAACCAGACAAGATGAGCTCGGTCAAGGAATGCATGCGAGAAAGGTGAATGTAAGCTCTATAATACATGTGTTCTCTCACCTTGCCCAAGTTAAGATTCAAACATGTTTCCTCAGTTAAACAAGGACAAATCTACATTGTAGCTAGTGGAGTCAATTGCTCCACTAAAATTAAAACAAAATAATATATATGGTAAATTTTGCCCCTACTAAACAAAAATCCTGAATCCATTCGCCCTACATAAAAAATCTGATGCTAATAGACTAAATGGTTGCTGGATTTTTGTATCTTTCTATTTTTTTAGACAAATCATGTGTTAAAAGTGAGTACATGTGAGTAGAGTAAACGCAAATTCTATAACACTTGTCCCCTCACTTTACATAAATTAATATTCAAACTCACCTCCTCAGCGATTCATAAACACCTTATAAAAAGGACCCAATAACAATAAATTAAAAGTTCAAAATTTTTAAAAAATCTATATGCATGTTTTAAAATTGTGAAATTCTCATAAAATTTATGTCATTGAAAAACAAAATATAAAATATTTATTTATATTTTGATTTGAACAAGGAAATATAGGGTTATTTAGGTGATTTGATATGATAGTTAGAAAAACCACACCATAAAAGGTTGAATATTATGCAAACGAGTTTGAATAATTTGGGGTGTTATATGCAAAACACCACTATTATTTTATTTTAGGATCTATAAGGAAAAAAAAAATTAACATGCTAGCATGGAAAAATGGCATTTAGATGTCGGCAATGCGTGCAACTTCAAGCAAACGGCAACATATCACTTTCAAGAATGGACTACCTCGGTTGACAATGATTGTTCCATAGAGAAATAAACATATTATATATGTCCTTATATATAAGCTTGCATATTTTAAAAAAATTAATAATTATTAATATATTCTTACAAACATTATATTTACTCATATATCCTACAAAGAATTTTTTATTTGTTTATATACTTTTACCATTAAAAATAAAAATACAAATTTAATAAGAGAATAATAGTTTTATTTGTTTGAATCCTATTTGCTTATAATTCTTTTAAAAAAAAGAAAAAAATGAATAATGGTTTTTTATAATTGTTTTAGAATATAAATAAATATAAGAGATTTATAGTGGTATATAAATAAGTAATATTTTTTATATGGGTATATAAGTAATTGATTGTTTTTGTAATGTTATGCAAGAATAAAAAACCTCTGTATATTATTTTAAAAAAAAACTAAAAGTGAAAACTTAGATATGATTGAAAAAAAAAATGATGATAACTTTGAAGTTTGAACAATATTTAATGCATGCACAGACAAGATTGGATCATTGAAAAGTAACTTTTTGGGTTGGAGTGCTTTTTCTTTTAACAAACTTATAAAGAATAAAAATAAAAAATAAAAAATAAAAAGTTCACAAATTTTGGAAGTTTTGGAACTTGGAAGAAGTGAACTTCTAAAGTTTTTACTATTTATTATTTTGATAATTAATAGAAAAGATATTATTTTGAGTTACAATTATTTATTAAACTAATTTATATTTTGAAAATATATTTACCATGGAATTATTATATATATGTGAAGGTTTATTGTACTAATAAATAGTCACACTCAGTGAAAGTTAAATAGAAAAACATGATCATTATCTTAAATTAGATTGGACATAGAGGTCAAATAAAAGGGCCCTATAATGCAATGAATTGATTCAACATTTCCCAAACTAAGTTCCATGCTTTGAATTTTTATTTTTTTATAATTTATCATATTTGGAAAGATAAACTTTAGTTAGTTGGTAGGTGTGTTTTGATTCTTCAAATATACAATAATTATTATTTAGAATGTTTGGTTATATTTATGGTGAAAAGTCTATTGCACATGGGTGCAATCTCATTGTCATTAAATATCAAATAAGCTTCTAAGTTTGGATTGATGTATATTTTTGTGCATATATATAATGCAATTAATTATGATTATTTATGGTGTGATTTGTTGGAAAATAAATATCACGTGAGATGGAAACAAATGTCAGTGTGTTGTGGACCAAGTCCAAACAGTGAATGGATTTTTATATTTTGGATTTGGTCATTGTGAAGACCAAAGCGTGGCTCTAAAACAGTGAAGTCGGTGGCAAAAAATAATTTTTTAAAAATTTAGTTGATTTAATCATTGTCATAATAACTGAACGGTCGATATTTAATTTTTATGTGAAAAATTTAACTCTCCATTAACACATAATTTAGTCAAAGTAATAAAAAAATATCTGTGATGATTTGTCCCGTCAAAAGAAAAAAAAATCTACAATGTTTGATTTATTTATTTATATATTTTTATTTAAAAATATTTATTTTTTTGAGAGTTTTAGTGTTTTTTTAAAAAACGATAAATGCTATATAAATAAGCAGTATAAGTATAGATTAAAAATTGATCGTTTAATCTGTAAGAAGATTTACTGATTTAAGCAGCAAGTTCATATTTATAACTAAAAATTCATTATTATTATTATTATTATTATTATTATTATTATTATTATTATGTCTGGTGAAATTTAAATTTAAATTTTTTTAAATATTTTTAATACCGTTAAGTTACGAGGTATTTGGTATATATTTTAATTTTATTTTTTGATTTTTACCTGGTCATTGTTTTTAGATTAGTATTTGATTTTTAAATATGTTTTCGGTGTTAAAAAATAAAAAAAAATAAAAAAACTTATGGTAGGTGGGTGATTGGGTGGCGCCAATAAATGCTTAGGACCAACTTGAAGCAATTGTCCATGTGAAGCAGTGCAACCACTCCATTATTTATCAAGCGTACGTGGTTTGTATGGCTTTCTATTATGGACTTTTTTTTTTTCCTTCATATTTTTAAATTTATTTTTCATAAAACACTCTTAAAAAGAAAAGGAATTATACATATAAAAACAATTAGGGCTTTTAATTTTCTTTTGCACATTAATGAGTTGTGGGGGACACAAATAAAACAAATCCTAAAATGAATGCATATGTTATGTATTTATATGGATATGTGAAATTTAAAACCAATGCCATTGAATTGGTCTAATTAATTGTGAATAGACTACAAAAAATAATTCATTGGTGGAGACAAATCATAGATCATTAAGAGCGAAGCAAGAAAAAAAAAACTCTATTAATTGTAAAAATTTGTTAATTCCGATATTTTTTTTTTAAATAGATAAACTACAATATATTAAAAAAAAGGAATAGAACACGTAAGTAAGAAGAGAAACAGAATAATAGAAGGAAAGTTTGTCACCGAAGATAGACTAACCTACGAATTAAAGAAAGAGAGAAAAAACAACACTGAGGAATGAAAGAAAAGAGAACAGAAGACCCAGTAAGGTCCTAGCTAAGAGTAATTCTATTAATTTACTAATAAAATAAAATCAAGTGCACAAATCTAACACTAAAAAATTCTTTAAAATCATGTAAAATACATGGGAATAGCAATATCTCCTACTTATATTCACTACACCAAGCACAGAATAAGAGAAACAATATCTAGAGCTGATAAGCCCAGTGATGCACCAGAACAAATTTTATTTTATTTTATTTTTTTGGCTACTTAGTAATTTGGATCAAATACATTAACTCACAACCCATGTATGTTTACAAAAAGATTTTAAGTGAAAATAAATCAATTGAATGAGTCTAATTAGAAGCACCTGCTCAGAAGAAGTTCAATTGCCTGCAGAAAACCGGAATTCGGCTTTCATGTTCTTTCAGTAATAGATTTCAGTTTTAAATTCTTCGGAGAAGGTCATTCTGCATTGCTTGAATAACTGCATTTTAAAGTTGAGTTCAGTCCTAAAAATGCAAAGAAAAATGAATGATTAATAGAATAGTAAATAAGTAACAGATAGTCTTTACCTTCGCAATAATGTGTCGGCAAAATTGGCTTTTTTTGGTATATGAAACACAAGCATTTAGCAGATATATTCACATAAATGCAGGAACATGCGGTTGTCGTAGCAAAAGTGTTAGTAAATGTAGTATCAAGGATGAGAAGCTTCGGACGAATCTTTGCTAGATTTGGTTATTAGATCGTAATTGATCGAAGCTAATTGAGACAAGTTCTGAGCAGAAACATGATAAAAGATTTTCAGTTAACTGATTCAACAAGCATCATAAATCACAGAAAAAAATATAATCATTGATTGGTAACTGCTACCTTAAATGAGAAGTTACTGAATGAATAGGTTGGGTAAAGGTTGGGGCCTTCAAAGCCTGCCAATTGGCTGCATTCATCTCCCTGATTGAATAATTAGAAAGAAAAGAAAATTTATTATATTGAGAAACAGCTGAATTTCTTATGAAGAAAATGGAGATTGGAAAAAAAAAATCATACATCCTCATCCTGATCAGTACTGGGAGGGCTACTACAACAACTTGTATCAGTTGTACAATCTTCATCATTAGGTGGAGCACGAATAAGATCATCGGTCGCATTCCATGTATGGCGACATGCAAAATAACTTGTGTCATCATTGCCATCTGGTGAGGGAATAAATGTAGCCTGTGAAAAACAAATGTGCAGCATTTGATTGTGAATGATTGAGTTATGGGAACATGCTCGAGCGAAAATTGGAACAAAAGCGCAGACACTAACCTTCTTCATGGTAAGCATATCCCAGTTAACATTTGCAAAGAAAGGATGTTTTTTCACCTGTCCTAATAGTTACATTTTTGTCAGACCACATATGTTATAATCCTGAATCTTCTGCTTATCAACTGAGATTTACCTCTCCAGCACCGGTTGCGCCAAGTCTTTGCACAGGGTTCTCCATCAGTAATCTGAATCCAGGAATTGACTAATCAGCCACCAGGAATATGTGGAATAATATGGAACTTTAAGTTCAAAAGAGTATGCCACCATCCAAGCAATTCGGAAGTATGTGGACATTAGAAATTGTTTGCTTGAGTGGGCTGTTATCGAGGGTCTTCCTTACTATATCAGATAAATTGGATAAGAAGAAATTTTAGTCCTAGAACTAAAAACTGCTAGTGTACCAAAATGATGATATCATCTCTGATGCCAACTAAGATTAAAAGTTAATTACCATAGTAACTCACAGACACATCTGTGATTACACACAGATACATGCATGCATACCTTACATATATATTTGTATACAAAAAGATATAATGGGGTCATCTGTTTCTATAGAAAGTAGAATTAATGGAGATAAAATAAAATACTAGAACAAACTAACATGGAGATCTGGCCTTTTCAATTCTTACTTGTCAATCAAGTCGCGTGCTTCATAGCTCATCTCTTCAGGGACTTGGGGCCATGGAATGTCACGGTTCATTATGTTGTCAAAAATTTTCTGCAGTAAAATAGGATAGATTAATCTTATAGTTTCAGGTTTTACAAATAGTATTGCAATTAAATCCTGAACTAGTGACACAGAATTCCGCATTGTCATGGAGTAAAGCGTTTCTGTTTAATTATAATAGTATACTTTGCACAGAAAAATAAATTGTTATTATTATTATTATCATAACCTAAATGCATTTTATTCATAGTTTTGGTGTCTAAAGATGGATGATGAGACAATTCAGTGGGGCAGTGAATTAGATAAAGCATTCATAGTGTAATAAAGCTATCAGAAATCTATCTGAGCAAAACAAAATCATATAACCAGTCTGAACTGCCTTTATACTTTGACATGATTGAAGAACATTTGACTAATACTATGGCACTATGGTAACTCAAAGTTCCAAAACATTGTGCCCATAATCATCTACTGACATATTCCATCCCTCACCTCCGCTTCCATAGACTATGCTGTTTACCAATCGACTATCTACATATCTTGTCATATGAAATGTAATTTGTTTTAAACAAAATGATACATCAGGCATGAATAACTTGCATTTATTGGCATACCTGTGGATGTTCTGCATTGAATGGTGGGATACCCACAAGCAGCTCATAAAGAATGATACCTACAGACCACCAATCTGCAGTTGGACCTGAAAGTTGGGGATGATTAATAAGTTATTTTAAATTATAATATGAGAAAAAGTAGTGATACACAGGGTAATAAGAATTGAAGTAAGATATACCATGCTGCATTCCTAAAAGAATCTCTGGTGCCAAATAATCAGGAGTGCCAATAGCTGATTGTTTTTGCCGTTGGTCTCGTTTTTCTGCTCGTACACTAGCTGGCATTGGTTTATGATCACCTGTAAGAATTGAACTGCTAACATCTGGACCAGATAAATCATCTGTGCTATTGATAAGTCCAACTTTAGATAGCCCAAAATCTGTCAACTGTGCCAAAGAATACAAGAGATCTGTAAGCACAGATTATAATGACAAAATTAACAATTAGCCAGAAAAAATGATTTACAGAATGCAAAATTCTAGAATTTTTCTGCATCTTATGGTATGCATCAGGAAAATTTATGCTGATCTAATATTATATCAGAGACAAACCGAAATACTAAGATTCCAAGTTATCAGATGACATCAAGAGAAGAAGACAGAGGAATCACAAGAATAGTTTTTCAGTTATTCAAATTGATTCCAATGGAATTTATGACCCATTAAGTATATACCTGTTACAAAAGTGTCTAATCCTGATGTTTTGAGTGCATTATTATTAACACTGTATTTATTTATTTATTTTTCTTTCTTCAAGATCAACATTCTCTGCCAAACTGCCAAAGAAGGGAAGCATCCTGGCTAAAATTGAAAAGAATCTTAGGCATGTCACAAATTTCCCTTAAAAGTACTCCATCTCTATCATGATGCTCTTTCAAAGGTGTTAAGAAACCTCAGTTTTGACAGCAGATCCAACTTCTGGCAATGCCTACTTTTGGTACTGACTTCCTGGTGTTTTAGAGGTAGCCATACAAACAGGAAAATACAAAGGTAGAGTTGCAAAATATTGCAGCTTGTAATAATGATAATTCCATAGTACGAAAAAATAACCAGGAGAAACCTTGATATGACCGTCACGAGAAATCAACAAATTATCTGGCTTCAGATCTCGATGAATCACATTCACTGAATGCAAATATTCCAAAGCAAGTACCTAGTGAGAAGAGAAAACTGCACCTACTTAAGCATGGAAATTGGATGTGCAAAAACACAAGAACATAAAAATAGTATACTTTAACCATTTATACAGCGATCAATCCTGAAAAAGAAATAGGCCAATCTCTTAAAAATATAAGAAACAAATAAGGAGCTTGAATATCATTTACTAAGAACATGGGCTTACTAGTTCAGCTATATAAGTCCTTGCCATTTCTTCATCCAGACAGCCTAAATTTCTCAACAAAGAATAGAGGTCTCCTCCATTCAGGTACTCCATAACCAGATAAAGGTTCTCTTTGCATGTAAATGAATAAAAAAACCGAACCTACAACATAAAACTTTAAGTTATATATAGTTAGAAACAGTCCCTTAATAAAGCTTTAAGATGATTCTCACCACAAAAGGATTGCGAACTGATATTAGAATGT
This sequence comes from Dioscorea alata, assembly GCA_020875875.1. NCBI lineage: Eukaryota > Viridiplantae > Streptophyta > Magnoliopsida > Dioscoreales > Dioscoreaceae > Dioscorea > Dioscorea alata. Next base: position 2,998,547 of record CM037015.1, on the reverse strand, counting down.
TCCGTTCAGCCAGTGTACTTTCCACTGCATTCTTTCGGATCATATCAGCTTTTTTAAGCACCTAAATCATTTTTCATGGACTATGAGTACCTTCACTAGTGAAAATTATATTGTACAATGTAGCCATTGTCTCAATTTTTATTTCCATAAAATGAAAAATGACAGAACATATGCACAATTGATGACTTACAATAGTTGATACAAATTTCATGTTAGAGTTATTAGACATCAATCAAGATGAAAATTCCATGACTAACTCAAAAACAGAAGAATGAGTTGAGTTTTCAAATTACTAGGAATAAATTCATAATAACAGAATTATATTGCAAATAATTCAATCTTTCAAGAATTTGATAGTTATTGATAAAGTTTGAATAATCTTATATGGATATTGCGAACACAAGAAGTAATGTCAAACTCTTAGATTGAATGTCTTTAGAAAATATTAATCACAACTCATGAAGGGGCACCATTGATCACCATTGATCAAGAAATACCAACCTTATGTAAGATGTTCAAAACCAAGAGAAAATATATAGAAAATAATTCCGAGAACCATGCATTCACAAGCTTAATTGTTTACATCATGTACACAAGAGGAAAATAAACACATAATGGGAATGAGAAAATAACATACTCCCTCTGGCCCTATTTACTTGTCTCAGTTTAAAAACTTTATTTGGTTCTTTTTACATGTTCATTTAGAAAATCTATGAAGCATTAAATAGTTTTCCCCAACTTTACCCTTTATTTTTAATATACTACTAAATTTTTCAATACTTTTTTAGAAAACTAAAACACTATGTTGAGAGAGAAGAATAAAAGATACTATTGAATCATAATAAGAAATTAATGAAATCTTGATGGGTTTTAAATGGGGGCAAATTTGAAAAGTTGATACAATTTTTTTATAAATTTAGAGCATTAACTAATTTTAACCAATTTTCTTAATGGGTATGATAGGTTAAAATGGACAAGTAAAAAGGACCGGAGGGAGTAATATCTATATAAGGAACAACTGTGAATGCTTAAGAAAATTTAAAAATATGAAAATTCTTTGCTGTTTATTTTAGTAAAACTACCAAAAATATGTGATTACCTTTATGGCAAAAAAGTCACCTGTTATTCTTTTCTTTGCAAGAAAAACTCGTCCAAAAGCTCCTCGACTGATTGGCTTAATTATTTCAAAATCTTCAATAGAAGTCCGGTCTTTAAGTTTTCTACCACTAGTTTTTGAACTACAAGATGAATCAGTTTCCAAAGAACCGTCATCATCATGCATTAAATAAGGTGAATCATTATATCCATCATCTATTTGCCCACACAGATGAACAAATTTTTCCCTGCCAAGTTAAAAAAGGTGAAACTTAGACTAGATGTTAAAGAAGTTGTAGTAGAACTTGACTTGCAAAGATGACAGGCCAACTTATTTTATAATAAGTATCAGAAACATTAGAGATCAAAAGAATGAAAGGAGATGCAGACATAGAATTCAAAGCAATAAGAGAACTGAACTTACTGCAGTAGCACTTCGATCCGTCTTCCAAATGTTTCAACAACAAGGGCATCGACCTTCCTATTATCGATAGCATTATTTAGCTCTTCAAGGTAGGAACTCAAGTACTCTAATGAGCTGTAGTCTATGGAAGTCACACTAATGATGTTACGCACAATATTCAGTAAACTCTGAATCTGCAATCAAATTAGAGGATGGTTACAGGAAGCAAAATGATTTAGAATGAAAAATGATGCTGAATTAGTAGTTGAAATGTTGAGTAGCAGAAATCCATTATAATGGTGAATTCTTCGGTCATGGCAACATACAACTGAAACCTAAAAGTTATAACAAATTGAAATTTTTTTCCCAGTATTACAAAACTTTTGCTAATTCAAGACTCCAAAACCCAAAGATGATGATAGAAACCAAGACCAGAAAGAGGAAATTATTTGAATGACACACACATATTCAATGACACAAGAAGAACAAAGTAACCAACTAAATTATTAAATATATGTCTGTGAACAAAAACATCGCAGCTGTTTTGTATTAAATATTAAGCCAGGAGTAATTTGAATATAATAGATTTCTTCCCATTATTTCATTTTAAGAATAACCAGTTGGTTCAATATGCCCTGATTATACAAATACCTGTTGCATAAGTTGAAGAACAACATGAAAATAAATTTATTGATACTACTTGGTGAAGATAATACCTGTTGAGCATTTTCATGCTCAGACAATGCACACACTCCACTGAGTAGAAAGTTAATCTGGCTGCTGTCTGGTGTTGGCAATGGAGAATTAGGCGTGACACTTCCAGATGATAGAACCATCAGGCCTTGATCTAGAGTTGTTGAATTTGTATTCAGCCACATTGAAGGAATGTCATTGAGATCCCTTGTAGTAGCAGACCCAATAACTTCTGCAACGTATTCCACTGCATTGGTGGAAGGTGGACAAGATAGAATATTTTGATCTGCTGTTAAATCAGATTCTTCAGTAGTAGTAGAGGTACTGGCTCGCCCATCTTCGTGGCAGATTGCTGCATTATCTGAACATTTGGATAGCCAACATTCCAAGATTTTTTCAAGAATATCTGCAACTCTCTCCAGACGCTGATCTACACTTAACCCTTTCATGTCACACCTATCTGCGAAGGTGCAAACTCCAAAGTGACTCTCTGCATTTACAGTTGGTATCTCAAAATCACAAATTCTGCAAATCATCTTCATTTTCCCATCACTTGTTTCATGTTCAGCACCAGGAGCTTCTTGGCCTTCTAAAGATGGATCTATCGGCTTTTCTAGAATTTTAGAAGAGACATCAAGGATGCCAGCATTATCATTCAAACCCACTCTAACTTGATCTGCACGAAGAAATGACTCTAGAACCTCTCTTGACGGAGCACCATCATATTTATTCTCTTTCTTCTGATTCTTCTCAGCAGCAGATGGGAGTTTCTTCCAAGAAGATATTCTAGATCTCCTTGAAGGTGAACCAGAGGCACTAATTTCATGCTCATGAATCCTTCGCCTCATAAGCCTCTCTTTGAAATCACCAGAACTCAACAAGCTCTTCAGCATTCGGCCAGAATTGGTTGGATAAACCCCCAAGTCGCTGAACTGATGAAAACCAAGAACATGATCTCCATCGTAGACCCCTTCCTTTTGAAAATTCAACAAACGAGTGCATCGAGTGAGGATGAAAAGAATGCGAGTATGAACTTGCTTCAATGGCCCTGTTGGCAATTCTTGGCGACGATCATCCAAATTCTGAACGATATCCTCACACTTCTCCCAGAAATCATCCGGGGACATCTCTGCACATTGTTGGGATGTGACTAACAGATCCTCTATCGGGACTCTCCACTCTGGGTGTTCCTTTGTGGATTTTTCAAGAAAGCCTACAAGATCACCGGCATATATAGCTAGTTCTGAATCCACATCTTTCTTTAAGTGATTAAACTTCATTCGAATTGCTTTCAAAAATTCCTATAAGAACCATAGTTACTCAGTCCAATGACTAATTAAGTTCTGATATCAATCAACAGAAATAAAGAGGAAAAAAAAGGATTTAAGAGTGACTACTTCAGTGCTACCCAGACCACTGAGCTTTGAGATAGGACGGTGCCGGGGGCCATTGCCATTCAACTCATGGGAGAAACTCTTAATGTCAGCAGCTCTCCTCCGGTGACCACTCGTCGCACGTATAATCGCCCGGAAACGTGGGGATTGAATATCCTTTGTGGAATCAAAAGTCACACGGCGACCATTCTAGCAAGATTCAAATCAAAACCCTAACTTTCATGCCAATGCAAATGAAATGAATCCAACAGAATTGAAAAACATGAAAATAATTGGCAAACAAACATGCAAACTAAATAAATAGCCACATTATCTCGAATTTCAGCAGATTAAACTCAAAAAATCATATACATTTTCCATACCTCCATTGTTAGATGATAATTAGGTTTTGGATGGAAACCGGACAAAGGGATTTGATTTCCTGCGAAAATGATCAAATTAATGAAAGAAAATTGTTGATATGATGATCAATTGATGGAGAAAACCATAAATAAACCCAAAATCAAAACAAAGGAATGAATTGAAATTAGAAATCAAGAGAAAACCTAGAAATCAATTGGGGTTTGGGCATTACCTTATTTTTATCATTCTTTCAGGTAACGACCAACTGCCAGCAAAAGACTCGCGCGGGTTTTGGGTGCGGTATGATGCACCTGCGTGTGGAATTATTATCTTGTACCAGCGGTATTCCCTCGTGTTTGATAGAAATCCAACGGCTCATGATTGCTGAACCTCTAAATTATGCATTTTCTTTCTTTTTATTTGATAATTTCCCATTATTTATACTTTCTTCCTCTTTTCTATTTTCCTTCAATTTAATAAAAGTGAAAGTAAAGTAAGTGATGGAGAGAATTTTCTTTTGTTTTATTTAAATAAAAGCTATATATTTAGTTGTTTTCACCTAATTTTTTGGTGTTAGAAATTATAACAATTTATAAATGATATGTATTTTTCAAAAAATATATTCATCTATATGACTATTGTATGTAGGGGGTGAGCAAACTTGTCTTCAATAAAAAAAAATCATATATTCGGTTTTTGTGATCGATAAAAATTAAGTATCCCATCTGGTTTAAATCGGATAAAAAGAACTACGGTACCCACTTTAAACCGCATTAGATGTGAGATATTTGGATCAAAATTTAAGTTTTATTTTGTCTTTATGGTTTTTTTTAAATAATAACATCATATACAACTTAGAAAGAGGGTTAAAATCTTATATTATTTTATGTATAAAAAATCAAAACAAAAATAATAAAAAGTTTTATCAATAGTATAAAAATAAATAAAATATATTCTGAAGTGGTAGGAAGACAAGGATTAGATCATGGATTTAGACATTTTTACTTTTACCTATATAAAATTTATATATATATATATATATATATATATATATATATATATATATATATATATATATATATATATATATGTTGAAAATGTTGATCGGATTTGGGTATCTCTCCATTTGAATTCAACTTGTTTTCATTTTAAAAATTTGGATACCCGATCTTTTTTGAGATCAAATACCTATAAAATTTAGGTCAAAAATTGAACCGGATCAAAATCATCGGATTCGGATTTGTTTGCTTATGTATAACTCCAATAAAAATATTTGAAAGTAAAAATTTTATAATTTATTAAGATGGGGTAAAAAAAGTTTTTTCCTTATAAGATGTTAAACGATATTCAAATTTTTACAATTAATATTAATAAATTATCTTCTTGAACCAATTTGAGAACCGAACCAATTTGAGAACCGAACCGAACCGAACCGGTTCCTGCTCGCGTGTCCAAAAGCTCAAAGCCTCGAGAAAACCCTTTCTCGAGTTCTGTGACGACGTCTCTTCACTGGCCTTCAGTTTCCTCACGTCTCGAAGCTCCAGCCATGGTGGCAGCTTCAGCCCCAGCGCATTCCCTGCTTTGCAAGCCAGATACAGTCTTATCCAAAGCGCACCGCTGCATCCTGTCCAACCCTGGGCTCCCGCGATTTGTGGCTGTACCCTTCTCAGGATCCCGATCGAGATCGAGGTCTATAGCTCTGGAGATCCGCGCCAGCGGCTTGGGGGACGCGAATAGCACACCTTCAGTTCCGCTGAGTGACTCTCCATCTAGGGCACGCGATTCGTAAGAATTTCGTGAATTCTTTTTGGTTTGTTGTACACTCATCATCTTGTATCTGTTTTTCTAATCTTGATTTATGTTAGGTTTTTTATTTTGGAAATTCAATTGTTTTTCGCTCATTTTTATTTCCTGTTTGAGATGTGTGAATTTATAGGAATAGGTCACGAGAAGATAGATGTGGGATTTGGATAAACTTGAGCACTGTTTGTTCTCTGGTGTTTGGTTGAGAGATGGGTTATACCATGGAACTCTTATTGCAAGATTCAAATTTTTTTTTTCAGTAAATGTATTTGATAATTACATAAACATAATTATTGATATTAATACACATCTATCATTAATTAAAAAAAATAGTTGTTTCATTTGAAAAGATTTAATTTTGATTGAATTAGATAAAAGTTTCCCTCAATTCTAAGCAAAATTTTCCCTTACTATTGCTTTGGTTTTTGCTGAGAGAAATGGATACCGAACTTAAATACTATGAGTTGGATTGCTTAGGTTTCAAGTTGGCAGAATCTATGGAGCCCTCCATCATAACTGATCTCAAGTATTCCACTTTCAAAGTCCTATCCGGAGAAAGCAAAAGAAAATTTTTAATGCAAGTTTGAAGTTTGTGGTCAGCTGGATGTATGTCCCATATGACATTGACAGGCAGGGATTCTTCTTATTTAGTTGCAGACATTGTAATTCATTGAGTCAAAGTGAATCCAGCCGGAGCAATAAAGATAACAAGAGAAAGTATTGATATCTTCAAAACTTAAAAGAGAACTTTTTTGACATTATGAAAGTTTTGAGGCAGCAAAAATATCGTGGTCCTCATAACGGACAAGTTGCATATGCTATGTTCATGCTATTAAATGTTAGTATAGGTAGAGAATTAAGAGTATAATCAGTTAGGTGTGGGACTAGGAGCCTTTTCAAATGGTGGGAGTGGTTTTTGGCTTGGACATAAGGTTCATATATCTTCTTGCTACAATGTCAGGGAACCATGAAAGGTTGTTGATTCCACTGAGCCTTTGCCAGAAATCACTCCACAAAATTCCCATTTGGATGTACTAAATCATCTCCTTTCTTGGAGATTTTCAGTTGCAATTAATCTGTGACTATGTCACTGTTACCTATTCTTTAGCTATTATTTGTTAGGACCACTTGGATTGATCTATTTTACTTGATGAACATGGCATTACATGGTGTTCTTTTCTTGAATATTATCATCATGAAGTTCAATGTTTCCCAAAATGAGAGGATTTTCACATATTTAGGGTGAAGCGCCATACAATTTCGGTATTTGTCGGGGATGAAAGTGGTATGATAAACCGGATTGCGGGAGTCTTTGCTAGAAGGGGATACAACATTGAGTCACTTGCGGTTGGTTTGAACAAGGACAAAGCGTTGTTTACAATTGTCGTCTTGGGGACAGATAAGGTGCTGCAACAAGTAGTGGAGCAGCTTCACAAGCTTGTAAATGTCTTAAAGGCAAGCATTTCCTTTCTGAAGTACCTTGAATATTTTCATTATCTGTTTTTATAAGATCTACAGCTTGATTTTAGCTTTTTTTTTCATATGAGTATTTTTAGGCCATTGTTTGCAGCTTAGATTAATAACTGTCATTGTTGGAGTCATGCTCTTATCTATGTCTGTTGGATTTCAATACTTGATTGCATATGATTAAAATCATAGCTTTGAAGCCACCTGTTAGTCATTTATTATTGTTTGATTCAGACAATCTATGTATGCCTGTCAGGTTGAAGATTTATCTAAGGAGCCACAAGTAGAACGGGAGTTGATGCTCATAAAACTCAGTGTGGACCCTGATCAGCGCCAAGAGGTGAAACCATAATTTACTGGTTTCATATTCACTTGTTCAGGCGGTAGAGATTCTGGCTTGCCAACTTGAGTAACCATAAAATGTTTTGCCAATGCAGTTAAATTTAGGTCATGTGCAACCTAAGTAACATTATAAAATGATTTTATCTTATGGTTTCTGGTGTCATTAATTTAAACAGCATTTCATGACATTCTAGACATAATAACCTTCAAAGCTTCAATTGATTTGGAGTTCGGAGAAATAATATATATCTGAGCATGGGTCTTAGGCAATGTTTTGCAATTTCCTAATTATGTGATCCTTCTTTGATATTTTTTATATTCTGCTGAAGGGTGCACTTGCTAAAAGTCTACTGTAGTTCCGGGATCATGAGTGTCTGCCTTTTTTATTTGAAATATTTGTATATGCTCTTTGTCTCATAGGTTGTCTAGCATCAGCAGCATCACTTACATGTATGATTCTTTACTATTTGTGTGCATGAAATCATAAACATGCAAAACTTCACCTTGAAATGTTAAGTAGAAGGATTTTGATTGACTTTGAATGAATCTTTATTTTGAGTTATGGGCCACTGAAATTCAGCCTGAGTAGCTCTTCTTGACCAATTCTTTTTCCCTATCGGTCTAGTCCTTCATTTGGTTCAAGGTCAACCTTTCGATTTACATCAAACATCTGCTTAATCTTGTATTGGCTTCCTGCCATATATGTGTTTTAATATCTCACACTTGTGAGGCTCGTGGAATTATTCAGTATTATAGACTTTTTACAGCTACTCCTTCATAACTGGAGATGATTGGTTTAGTACCTTGAGGTGTTGCTTATGCAGCCAAAAAAAAAAAAAAAAAAAGAAGAAGAAGATGAGAAGGGATAGTGTTTGGTGTGTTCCTGTATATTGTAACACCATCAAAACAATTGTATCCCTGTTAGATGTTGTCCAAAGAAACAAGTACATTCAATGCGAGAGGGCTAAAGAAAATACCACATGAAAATGCACTTTGGTTTAAAGTTTACTTTATCAAACAACAAACTGATTTTTGTTTTGCTAGAGAGCCAGCATCAGTATGATGATTGTCTTGCCATGCTGCATTTGTGGTTTCAATAACCCGTGGATCTTGTGCGATTATTTTTCTTCATAAGTCTTCAAAGCAGAATCCTTTTGGTAAGAGCTGACATTGCTAACAGTACTTATTTTCGATCCTCAGGTTATGGGTTTGGTTGATGTTTTCAGAGCTAAAACAGTTGACATTTCAGAGCATTCATTGACCATTGAGGTAGTTTCTGTTTTTATCAGTCTTTTTTCCAGTTGACCTTTTTTACTATGCATCATTTTTTCCAACCTTAAACCTGGCATTTTCTTTATGCTATTATGACATCTATGTAGGTGACTGGTGATCCTGGGAAAATGGTTGCGGTCCAGAGGAACCTGAGCAAGTTTGGAATCAGAGAAATAGCCCGTACTGGAAAGGTAGTACTCTTTTTAGGTCAGATAAATATTTTATCTCTTAGGAACTCTGAATCTTTTTTTATACAGATTGCCTTGAGGCGTGAGAAGATGGGAGAGTCTGCTCCATTTTGGAGGTTTTCTGCAGCTTCTTATCCGGACCTGGAGGGTTCAATGCCTTTGGATGCTCTGCCGAGCCAAATAAATAGATCATTCATTACTGAGTCTGAATTATCATCAAGAGTATGACATCTTTATCTATCCATTTTTAAGCAAAGAAGGCATGTATGGTTTTTCAATGCTAAAAAGTTGATTTTTTCCCTTCTTTTTCAACATGTGCGACATTAATTATGCTTAAGAAAATCAATTAGCTTTCTTAGCATATCACCTGTGTATCTTCCTCAAAATCATGTTTGAGTTTGAAATCTCTGAAGAGGATATTGAAAGGCGTTGTTGTCATAGTGAATGCTGTGGTAGTTCATGAATTATGATATATGTGCTCTAGTGAGATGTTAATATGTAAGGCTGTGAAGAGCTTCCTTTGAGATGTAGAATCAATTCATATAAATGTGACCCTGATGGTCATGTCACAGATCTCAACCTTCACTAGCGTCATCTGAATATTTAGTTATGATAAGTCAACTGAGCATGAGTTTGACCTGATCCTTCTTTTTTCTCGAAGATGAAAATGTTGTTCTAGAAGTTAATGCAGATCAATGTAATTACATCTTTGATGAAGAATACTAATGTGTTACCATAGTGGCCTATTTCCATAGTGGGTTTCACTTTTACTTGTTTTAGTTAAGGTGATAGCCAATAAGACTTACAATTATCCTTTCAATTTGTTCTTGAGCTATATATATATATCTTAGGCAATTTTTATATCTGGCTTTTTCCTTTCTATATTGCAAATATCCTAGTTTCACTTCTCTATGAGATAGCTTTTGATTTGTTCCTACTTCATGAAGGGAGATGTTTATCCTGTGGAACCTTATGATGGCTTCAGTATGAATCAAGTTCTTGATGCACATTGGGGTGCTCTTGAGGATGAGGATGTAAGTGCTTAATCTTTTTAGTTTGAGTATGTTGAGCAAACTGTAATAAAAAAGATTTAATTCCTAACTTTATGTTGCTTGTATTTATCATATTGGTCATAGGACAATTGCATTGCAAGTTTTCCTGGACTAGTTTATATAGAGGAATAGTTTTGCCACACTGATTATGATTCTGATACTATTAAAAGGAAGAAAGAAACTCTCATCTCTGAACCTGTAACGTCAAGAGATTCAGTCTCTGCTCATCTTTCACATTTAAATGATTGACCTCACCTCAGATCTATTTACTTTCCTAAACTACATTTTGGAGTGAAACTGTAGGAAAATTCTCAGTGCTCCTTTAGATAGAAATTCACAATAGCACTTCGCATTTGCTGCTCCTTCAAAATAAATATCGGGTGATCTTTCAATAAGAGATTTGAGGGCAAAATGAGTTCCTATTCAACTATAGACACTTTTTTTTTTCCAACACTATCATGGCCAAGTTGTTTTGAGCAACAAATTCTCTTACTAATTTGTTGAGGTCCAAATCAATATGATAAATAACTTCAGAAACCACCATGTTGTGTGCGGTATTGTAGCAGAAGCGGTAGTAGTACTGAGATGTTTCTTGCATTGCAGTTTATGGTTTGATTCTGATATTTAATTCTTTTGGTTTAGTCAAGTGGCCTCTGTTCTCATACACTTTCAATTCTGGTTAATGATTCTCCTGGAGTGCTCAACATTGTAACAGGAGTTTTCGCACGCAGGGGCTACAACATTCAGGTTTATTTTATATGCAACTTCTGTTGTTGTGACTTATTTTCTCCTTTGAAAAGAACTTAAATTTTCCTAATCATATTTCTTCATTTTTCAAAAGAGTCTTGCTGTTGGACATGCCGAAAAGGAAGGCATCTCTCGTATTACCACTGTTGCTCCTGGAACTGATGAGTCAATCAGTAGATTGATCCAGCAGCTTTACAAAATTATCGATGTTCATGAGGTGTGTTACTGAGTGTTCTTCTCAAGCATTCTGTATTCATATAGAACCTAATGATTAAACTTGAGAGGTTTCAATGATCCTTTCAGGTGCAGGACATCACTCACATGCCCTTTGCTGAAAGAGAACTTATGTTGATTAAGATTGCTGTAAATACCACTGCTCGAAGAGATGTCCTGGATATTGCTGATATCTTCCGAGCTAAAGCCGTAGATGTATCTGATCATACAATCACACTTGAGGTGATGTTTTGGGTTTGGAATTTATTTTATTTGGGATTATGGTTTTGTTTCTACTATTTTATTACCTGTGAATTAAATATCTCTTATGTTATCCCATAACATCTAGTTCATGAGTAGTTGCCATCTGAAAATTAATATGTAATTGACTAAAACATTTTTTTCTTCTATAGATAAAATATAATGTCTTCTTGCCTTGCGAGACTAATTTACTTGACAGGCATTTTGCACACAAATGTAAAGTTGGATTCCCAGTCTAGGCTGGTTATTGAAGTTCTGACTGTTTATTATGCATATATATGTTAAGTTATTCTATTATGTGCTGTCAGTATTCTTGATATTACTGAAATAGAAGCATTTACAAATTTTGCCAGCTTACTGGAGACTTGAACAAGATGATTGCATTGCAGAGGTTGTTGGAGCCCTATGGCATCTGTGAGGTTTGTTTTTCCCTTATCAACTGCAATAAGTCTTTATGGTTCTGATCTGATGAGTGTTAATGCTTATGAGGATTTCCTGCTGCTGAACTTTGAGGGCTTGTGGTCAATTCTTTCTTATTAAGATAATTAGTAAGTGTAAAATCAAAATGCCTTGAGGATGCTTTTCTCCTCTTCAATGCCTCGTGTTTTGTGTAGCCCCTTAAATATGTGTCAGGGAGTAAAAATCCTATTAGAGGATTCTCAAGGCTGAACAAAATAATATCTATTTTTCCAATTTATGCATTTTTCTTGTTATTGCAGTAGTACAGTTAAAACTTCACACTTGTGTTGTTTCTTTTAACATTCCGTGTGCTGCTTTGTTTTGATCCAATCTGAGGTTGTTTGAGTAGTCCAATCTTGAAATTCATGCAGCAGCGGTCAGATTTTGCTAGGTACAGTAGACTCCACCCAGTATTAAATGATCCTGTGTCTTGTTATCTTGATCTCCATCGGTCTCCTGGAAATCTTTCATAATTTATAGACCTAGGAAGGTATAAATGTATAATTTGTCAAAATTTGCCTTTTGCATCCATAAAAGCTATACTTCAATCTCCATGATAGAGTTAGCTGATGTATAATTGCAGGAAGGTATAAATGTGTAATTTGTCAAATTTTGCCTTTTGCATCCATAAAAGCATGGCTCTTTATCCATCAAACCCTTATTGCATGTAGGTGTAGGTCTTCATGTTCAGCGCACATAAGCAGCTCACTGCCATTACTACCATTTACTTGAAATTTACATTCAACTGCACTGTTTTGATATAAATTTCCTCTCTAGACCATCTGAATCATCTTCCAATCCCTTCATAGATATCGGTGTAATGTGCTCAACTAGTTTCATTTGCCATGCAGGTGGCAAGAACTGGCCGAGTTGCTTTGGTCCGTGAATCTGGTGTTAATTCCAAGTATCTCCGTGGTTATGCCCTTCCATTTTAATCCCAATATGCAGACCCTTTTAATAAGCAAGCTTGTCTCTTAAATCTTCCGTCTCAACAGCGACAGATTATAAATAGTTGTAAGTCCATCCAATTGTAATTTCTAGCATGCTATCTACATTGATTTACAGCTTCATAGTTTTGTTACTGATAATGCTCATTTTTGAAATATGAATGACAGGGTTGTTAAAAGTAAGTCTTTGTGAGTCATCCTCCCCATGTTTTGGAGTACCTGCAAGGTTAGAAGGTATATTTCCTTTTTGCTTATTTTCCTTGATATTTTCTAAAGGATATTATAGCATTGTTCAAACTTCTGTCTTGTATATGCTTTGTTGGTTACTGGTGACATTCATGTATCTTAATTTATAAGAAGAAATGTCGTCGTTTGAACACACGGAGGTTAGTACAACAATCAAGATTTAAAGTTAAAGAAAGATGACCTTATTGTGATAACAAAGTTGTCTCTTTATTCCTTGGACTCCTTAGAAACACTTGTTAGTTATTATAGTCCGCCGTGTTACTTTTGGACCATTATGACTTTTTGTTTGTCGATATTTTGACCAATGGAGCATTCTAAAGTCCTTCGATGTGCACTTATCATTGTCTTTAGAACTTAAACCGCATTTTTGTTAGTGATCAATGATGTTAAATCATTCAGATTAAGTATTGTTTTGGCATTGTGGACACCATAAATTGCCCCTCCTTAGTTATTATAGTCCACCGTGTTACTCCTGGACCATTATGACTTTTTGTTTGTCGATATTTTGACCAATGGAGCATTCTAAAGTCCTTTGATGTGCACTTATCATCGTCTTTAGAACTTCATCGTATTTTTGTTAGTGATCAATGATGATAAATCATTCAGATTAAGTATTCTTTTGGCATTGTGGACACCATAAACTGCCCCTCATTAGTTATTGTAGTCGGCCTGGTTACTCCTGGACCATTATGACCTTTTGTTTGTCGATATTATGACCAATAAAGCATTCTAAAGTCCTTTGATGTGCACTTATCATTGTCTTTAGAACTTCGTCGTATTTTTGTTAGTGATCAATGATGATAAATTATTCATATCTTTCTTTTTTCCGGCATTGTGGACATCATAAACTGCAATCCCTCCATGGATTTTTCATGTATCTAATGTCAAACCCTAATTTTCGCTTCAATAAATGACAACAATGAAAGCTAAAAATGAGTTAATTAAAAACAGCATGTTTGCTTATGTTGCATATTTTCTCATGTGAAACTTGTTATAAATTAATTTCACATGTTTGGAAATGCTTTTAACTCTGTACTGAAAAATACAGACAAAGTTTAATTGTTCTCCCTTTTAATTATCAAATAATAAAATAAAAAAAATTGATCTTGGTTAGGGCAGCATATGCAGCCATGGAATTTACAAGATTATCATGTTCTTGTTTAAGTCATGTGACTTGTTGATTCTAAATTTCTATTACTAAACACTTTTATTCAGTTTTCAATGATAATGAATTCATTTGAGGGGAAATATTTGTGTTGGAGGAAAATTTAGAAAAAAAAAAAATACCAAATGCTCATAACTTAGTGGTACTTGGTATCATAGTTCAAGATTTGTTAGAAACATTAATGGTAATGGGTCGCCGATTGTTGGTGTTGGTTCGCAATTCAAATCCTTTGTTTCTGGCTGAGAGTGTATGAGCTGGATGATTAATTTTAGGTCTGTGCGAATGTCTTTCTTAAAAAATGTTATTTTCGTTAAAATATATATATATATATATATATATATATAAATATAAATTTTCTAATATTTTTTTAATATATTATTATGTTATCTAGTCCCATTTGGATTTAAATAGAGAAGTACATCTTTAACCTAATTTTGGATCTTTATTCATATTTGATAAAAAAAACACTTGTTTTAATTGTGGAAGATAAACCTTTATCAAAACTGGGGTACTTGGTACCATAAAGAGAATATGCCCCGAATTTGTATTATTTTTATAATTATATATTATTGTTTTATAAAAACCAAAAAAACTTCTCCACCTGAAAAAAAAAAAAGGTGTCTGAAAACAATTATTGACTGTTTTACAAGCCACTATTAAAAAAAAATATTTGTGTTAAAATCATTCACAAAACTGCCCAAATCTCATAATTATCTTTTCTTTGCTCAAGTTTCTCATTTAGTGACCTAAAAAAACCAACTCCAAAAAAAAAAAAAAAAAATGAAAATGGCAAACAAATCTTGATAGGACGATTATTAACAATTGTGGATGATGAGATAAGTCACATATTTTCTAGTCCCATTTTGGTACAACAAGAACTTCTCATAAAATAAATGATACATCACATCTTATTTGAAGAAATAGACAACTTATCCTCCTCCTCATGCCCTTGATTATTAATGGTCTATTTTCTCTGTTTATTTTTTCACTTTTCACAGCCAAGAAGTTGATCATGTTGAAGTACTGATAGCTCCAAATCTTAAGCTAATAAAACACTAGTTCAATCAATCAATCAATCCAATTATTTGTTTTTGTTTTTAGTTTGAGGATTAAAATAGCATCTTATTAAATTTTAAGGACTGAATTATAAAAGACCTTAGTGTACTTATATATATATATATATATATATATATATATATATATATATATATATATAATCACATTTAGTATTAATTAAATAAATAATTATAAAACTTAATTCATCCCATGTGGATATCCAATTAATTAAATGAAAGATTCCATTGAAAGTACTAATTAATTAATAATAGAAAAACAGTTGATTATTACAGTTGATCAGTTGATTTCAGTTGAGGTCCTTTCTATTGATGAAGAGAAGTAGTTGAGGATTAGAAAAATGCTTGTATATACACTTGACCTTTTTTTTTTTTTTTTTTATCTATTATTGAATATATACTCTCATAACAATAAAATAAATATTCTTATAAAATCTTTTAGGTCATGTTCTATTGCATGTATTTATTTCAGGAATATTTGAAACTCGGTTTTAGTTTACATTTGTTGATTTTTTAAAGTGATTGGTGTGTCTTTCCATAAGAAAATAAATATTTATCTTGAATACAAACTCTTGCAACAATAAAATAAGTATTTCTATTGAATTTGTTAAGAAATGTTCTATTGCATGTACTTTTATTTATATTTTGTATAATTAAATTTCATTTGAGTAACATTCCAAGATTGGTTGCAAGTTGAGTATCTTGACTATGAACAAGGATATCATGTACTATTATATCACCAAATATCAAAATACAATGAACATGTTTCTTTACTTCAATAAATATTTGACAAATATATTTTTTTAAAAATATATATAATTTACACAAATATGTCCTTTAATTTGGAAGATATATATTAAGTGTCTCTCTTTTTCTTTAATTATATCAATGACATTTATCAGAGTCACATGATCACTCATTTACTTAATTAAGCTCTAATTAAATGTGATTAATTTGTGATTATCTATTGTAGATTTAATATAATTAAAGAGTTGTATATTTTCATCTTAATTATTTAATCATTTTATTGTCTATTTTTTGTATATTAGCATGTGAAGTTGTAGCAACTTATACAATCTAATTGTAACCAGATGAAATTGACTATGCTTGTGAGTACATGTATTTTTATTATTTATTTAAATCTCTTTCATAATAACATTAAGTATGGAATCTTATGAGAGTTTGGAAATATGAAGTTGACATATGATCAAATGTGTGTAGTACTAAAGAAAATGATTTTATGAGAAGTACTCTTCTTCAGCGTTATGCATTATTTGGTTGAAGCTTGTTTAATCCATTGAATTATAAAATTATTATCTTTTAATTTGACTAAAATTTTTGTATAAAATTAAATTAATAGTTTTTTTTTTAATTGCGAACAAGTTACTCATCTCAAGTAATGTTGTGAGTGGGAGTTGATCTCTCAATCTTTCACTTAGTAAGCGAAAGAGTTACCGTATTTTTGTTTGAAAAAATTTACTCATAAACGTGAGATGAGATTCACTTTTTCAGTAGTTAATTTTTTTGGTAAACATTCAGTATTAATTTGATTGTATTGAAAATTTTCAGTTTGATCGGATAAATTTAATTATTTGATCAATTATTTTGTAGATATAAACATCAAATCAAAGCAAAATAAATATACAGCAGTGTTTAGGGTATAACATTGAAATTTTCATTTTACTATATAAGAAAAGGATTTTATAATTTTTCACCTATTAAATTCAATAATTTTTACATGAATGAAATGTTTCAATTATATAAATCATATAACTAAATCAAACAAAACTAAATGCAGTCTCTGTATTTTTAAAAATTTCATTTCTCTTCCTTTCACTGTCTAAAATAGAAACAGTTTTACAAGCTTTCATTGTCCACTCAAAAGAAGCATAATATGGTACTAAAGATCAAACTATGTAATGGATTAAGATAATATTCTTTATATAGATATTGTGGGAAAAAAAATTGTATATTTTTTCACATGATTAAAAGCATAGTATTTTGAAACGCTAACTTTTAATAATCCTCCTACATCCTATTAGAGGAGCTATCATTCCTTCCTAGTATTAGAGCTTGGGTCACCATCTAGTAAAACCTTGATTAATTTATGTTATTCTATCATACTTCCTTGCTTATGTTCAATCCTCTGGCTTAAGAGGAGCTAACCACCTTTTTTTTATTGGTAGTTGGTTGGCTAGTTCACCAAATTTGTTTTGCTCGCTTATAGGTTTGTTCACTCATGGGAAAGTGGGTGGAAGTGACATTTTTCTGAAGCGGAGGAAGCGATATAACTTCTAGTATTTTTAGTGTTCATTTGTTTGAAGGTAAGAATATAACTGGAGAATTTAAATGTTAAAAGTTATATGAATTTAAAAAAAGTTTTATAAACGAGAGGAATTGAGTTTTTATTGATTGACTTACTTCTCTTACTTCGGTTGAAAAAGAGCTGAAGTGGGTTTAGTTCAAAATCCACTTTAAACTAAAGTTGGAGAAGTGTCGCTTTCCCCATTTCAGGATAAATGAATATCAGAAATGGAGTAAATCAGACCATTTCCTCTCACTTCTCTTCATTTTAATCTAAAACAACATGCCCTAATATAAATGAGTTATCACACTTCACATGACAAAAACAAGACAACTTATGATAAACAACACAAAAACCTTTTTTTTAAAATGATTAAAGAGTAATTGTTTAAAGGATTCATTCTTATAGACCTCATATTCCCAATTAGTGAATTATTATTCTTTCTTTGTTTGTAAAAAAAAAAAAAAAAAAAACTCTTTCCTTGTTCGTAACCCAAAAAAAAAAAGAATCATCAATAATTTTTTTATATTAAAAAAAAAATGAAATAACGAGGTTTTATATTATCTCTTGCTAATGGATGTCACACTGCTTCTTGATTTTATATATTAATTCATTAGTGAAATTCCACCAATTTGATATTATCTTACTTTTTTTTATAGGCATTAAATAGGCAAGTGACAGTAGAGAAATTATTATGCTTAGAACTATTTTAATATAAATTATCATTAAAAATAATTACTATTCTCTAGGTGGTCTAATTTGATTATATATCCTTGTAAAAAATTATTTTCTTTATTATTAAATATATACGCTCACAATAATAAACTAAAATGTTTTTATTATAATTTTTGGCACATGTATTAATTTCAAATATATTTCAAACAATCCAACAGTCTATAAAAATGGTTTTAATTTATTTTTATATTAAATTGATGATGCTCTTTAAAAAAAAAAAAATACTTGTTTTGAATTCGTGCTCTCACAACAATAAAAATAAGTTTTTGTTTTGGAATTTTTTAGAATGTATTCTATTGCATGTACTTATTTTAGGCATATTTGAAAATATGTTCATAATTAATACCAACACTTTTAGAAATTTTTAATGATATAAAATTATCATTAAAAATAGTTATTTTATTAGTTGTTCAATTTAATTATGTATAATTTCAAGGAAAAGTGGTTTTGATTATTCAATACATTTTCTTATCATAATAAAAATGAATTTTTTTCTGAATTGAGTTTTTAAGATGTATTCTACATTTTTACTTGTTTGATGTATTTGAAACTATTTCAATGCTTCATACAAGTAGTTTTACAATTTTTTGTGTAAAAAAAAAACCATAACTAATACTTATGTTAACTATAAATTATTTATATATTATATAATTAAATTCCATTTGGATACTAGTCTAATAATATTTCTTGCAAGTTGCAAGTTGAGTGGCTTGACTTTTAGTGTGTGTGTATATATATATATATATATATATCATGTACTATTATATCACCAAATATCAAAATACAAGGAACATATTTTGTTGGACTATTTCTCGTAATTTAGCATATCAAGTTGTTCAAGTTGTAGCAGTTTGTACAACCTCAACTGTAATCAAGGTGAAATTGACCATGGAGTTTGTATGTACATGTTTTTTTTTTTTTAAACAATAATAAATATCGAATCTCATGAGAACTTAAAAATAAGAAGTTAAATTTCAATTTGGACAAGCACAGTACCAAAATGATGAATGATTTTATGAGAAGTACTCATCTTTAGTTTGTGCATCATTTGTTTAAAACTAATTTAATCTATCAAATTATAAAGTTATGATTTTTAATTCTATTAAAAGTTTTACATAAAATTAAACTCAATGGTATGATTATACATGCATTTATACATGCATTTATACATACATTATTTTGGCTTTTTTTACTTATAAATGTGTAGTGTTATTCAATTTTTTATTATTAATTTTGTTGGTAAACTTCCAGTATTAATCCAATTGTGTTAAAAATTTCTATCTAAATGTGATATAATAATGAAACGAATATGCATTACAGTTTATGATATATTATTAAAATTTTCATCTCTATTTAATATTTAAAAGAAAAAAATAATTTTACCAACTTTTGTTGCCCAGATACACGATATTATATTAAAGTTGAAATGATAAAAATGAATTGATATAAAATCAACTGTTTTACAAAATTGTAAGCTCTATTTAAGTAATGAAAAACAATATTTTAAAATGTTCAATTTTAATAAGCCTCCCATATTTTAATAGATGAGCTATCACTCTTCTTGGTATCAAAGCTTAGTTCATTTATTAGTAGAACCTTGACCCATTTTCGTTTATATATTATTAGTGCTCAGTTGCGTGGATTATTCATCGTTTTTATTGTGGATGAATTAGAGTTTTTAATTGGGTCTAATATTTTTAGACACTTTTGATGAATTATTATGGTGCCTTACTTGTCATCCCCGAATGAACAAATTATCACACCTCACATAATAAAAATTGACAATATACTCTAATAATTTTTTTAAAGAAAAAAAATGCTAGCATAAACCACTTATGAATTCTTACAAACCTCATGCACTAAATCAGTGGGCTATCACCTCTTTTTTCTTTTTTTTTTTCTTTTTTACAAAAAATGTTTACATTATTTTTAATGTAAAATAATAATTAAATAATGATAAACCACTTAATTAATGAAACAAGTGTCTTGAATGTTGGTCTATCATATCTAATCCAAATCTAATGACTGGCAATTTTTTCTCCTTATTTAGATCCTCAACATCATCTCTTTAAATCTTCTTCTTATGTTTTTTTTTTAAATTGAAATTCAAATAGCAGAAGGTTTAACTCAACCACAATAAAAAAACTCCAGTATTATCCATAATGGTGTGTCACTATTTCTAGTCATGTATTTTGACTTTAGATTAAATATATTGTTTGTAAAAATTTTTAATTTGTAAGAGTTGTATATTTTTACCGATGAGCCTCTCATTCTTGCATGGTAGATCAGTCCCTTTCATTGGCGATAAGCTTGATGACATGACTTGCTCCTCATTGACATTAGCAATGGCAATAACACCATCATAATAGCAACTATTGTAGTTGATGACGTTGTCATTGAGATAATAATCTCTCACTGTTTCTTGTCTTTTTGGAATAATTCATTTTTGATATTCCACAAATCTAATATGATTTGACATTCAACTAGCGAACAAAACTAGAGAAATTATTACGCTTGAAATATTTATGAAGGAGATCATGAGCAAACTTGGGAAGGTACCAAATAAAGAAGGTTGAACTCTCACCAATCCACAAGATCATGGTTTCAATGGCTAAATCATCAATGAGTAAGTAGGTCTTCATGGGAAACAACATTAACATTGACCACTAGCTCTTTAGCATTAGAGTTGTCACTAGTATTGTAACCGTTAGATTTAGTGGAGAGGATGTGGCAATAGCACAAAGAAAAATTTATCTTGTTATTGTTAGTAAATATAAGCATGATTTAGGTGAACATTTCCAATAGTTGAAAACTTAGGTATAGGGCAAAGAGTAATATCATCAAGGTAACCAACAAGATTATAGCCAGCCAATAATGAATAAAATTGAATTAGCTAAGATGGATAATTGGATTGATTTAGCTTGAGGAGTGATTGGGCAACAACATTGATTGAGATAGGATTTGAGTTTGAGGAGATTAAGAGGTGGTGGATGAAGGGTAGAGGATTTAAATTTTTTTTTTTTTTGGAGAATACCATTTGTCCATTGATTGAGAGAAAAAAGAAAAATTAAGCAAAAGAAGCTCTGATACCATGTAATACTAAGAGCTTGAGTAAAATATTGTAAAAACTTTTTTAACCCGTATGTATAAGTAAGCCTAAACTAGATTTAGAAATTACAAAACTTTTACCTAAGCTATAGCCTAGATATATTCCTAGTCAAGTACTTAATGTTAATGAAAATTGTTCCATTAATCTGTTGTAGTTTAGCAAACATTCAATCTGATAGACGAAGACTCATAGTGGTAAGTCTATACTCTTACAATGGACATTATCAAAATCAGATCTTTTTGAAGAAAAATTCAATTTAGCACAAGATTGTTATCTCAAATAATGAAGGTTGAGCTCTCGTTATTTATAAGATCACACCATTGATGGTTACGTTATTAATGAACCTGAAGGTTTTCGTAAGAAACAACATTTGAATTGATCCCTAGCTCTCTAGCATCTAGTAGTAGTATCATTACCATTATATCTAGTGGAAGAGATACCCATTGAAATTAGATCTTTTTTAAATAAAATCCAATTTAGCACAATATTGTTGTCCTTGTGGTAGTGTTGTCATTAGCAACGGTAGCTAGTCTGATGACTATGCTAGTGTTGCTTAAGAATTTCAACATGGGATAAAGCATGTCATCAAGCATATGCTAGATTGCTTGGACCTGTCTATCAAGTGAGAATGAGAAGCTCTCTTGTGAGATCATCTGGTTCTTATGTGAGCTCTGACACATGAAGAACATTTACAACAATATCCTTGGTTTGATGTTAAAATATATATAGTTGTAAAAAAGAAAAAAAAATTGAAAATGGCGTTGAGGTTATTGCCTTGGCTGGAAAGAAACTCGCACTTAAAAGAAAGCAACCATGTTTTTTTTTTAATTTTTAATTTTTTTTAAGCTCTTCCCAAGTTTAAAATGTTAAAGCATGGCTTTAGTTCAAATTTAATATATATTTTTAAGTATAATTGTTTTTATAGTATGTCTGCTTAGCTATTTTTTTTTATCATACTAGGAATATCTTTATCCATTTTAATGAAGTAATAAATTACTTATCTCATCATTTAAATGAAAATGATATCCATAATCATTAATGTAAAATGTTTTTTAAAATAAGTGTTTTATACTATTATTCTTTTATTATATAAAATGACTTTATACATCTTAATTTGATCAATTTTTTTTTTAACATTATTAGAGTCTAGTAAATGTTTTATTTTTAAATTTTAGCATAGTATCAAAGCACTATTATTTTCCAAGTTTATTTAGTAAACCTTCCCAATAAAAAGAATTAACTAGCATCATGCATATTATACTTAATATTAAAACAAAAAACAGGAAAAAAAAAAAACACACCACTTCAATTAATTTTTTTATTTATCTTCCAATTAATTAATGACTACATTCTCTCTTGAAAGAACCTTTGACATTCATCAACCACATCTCATTTAGCCTTCATTTTGTCAAGAAACCTAACCCTTGTATATTCCCACAACCACCACCTCTATAAGTACCAAACCTTCATTTCATCCCCTCATAATAATACTTAGCACTCTCCACCTTCAATTACACCAATGCCTTCACATCATCATTTTCTTCTACTACTCTTACTCTTTTTATCAACAACTACTAAAATGACTTCATACAACATTATAGACTTCGGGGCGAAAAATGACAACATAACAGACTCGACGAACGCGTTTATTGGTGCATGGGAGGCGGCATGCAGATCGATGGAGGCGGCAAACATGTCAGTGCCGGCCGGAAGGTTTCTCCTAAGCCGGACATTGTTTGAAGGGCCTTGCAATAACAGTGACATAGGAGTGTTGATTGAAGGTACCATAGTGGCTCCATCAAATTATAGTGCATTGAGAGAATGGGTGACCTTCAAACATGTTGAAGGAGTGTCCATCTATGGGGGTACCCTTGATGCTCAAGGGCAGGCCTTGTGGGATTGCAAGAATTCTAGTAGGAGATGCCCTGATGGTGCTACTGTATGCCATTCATCTCTTAATTCTTCTCACTTATCAAATTATTGATTTATTTTTCTTGTTTGTTTGATTTTTTTAATGTATAAATACATGTTAAAGGGGTGTTTGAGAGATATAAGATAGATAGAAAACTGGTTTTTTTAATTAAAAAAATAATAACTTATTTTTTGAGGTTTTCTTTACCAAGGGCGAAAAAAAAAATTTTTAGTGTTTGTGTTTGAATAAAAAATAAGAGGGGGCATAAGTTAGATTAATTTATTAAAAAATGTAGATATATCAAGAAAGAATTATGGGTATATAAACTCTAAACTCAACTCATTTTAATTTAGTTTCTGGACATCGATTATTGTTTTGTTTTTATTTTTTTTTACTTAAAAATATTAGATAAACTATTAATTTATTAAAAAAGGAAACACATACAAGATACTAAAAAACAAGATGATATCTAAAATAGAGAATAAAAAAAAAAAAAAAAACAACAACAAGAAAACAAAAGCATAGATATGGATTTTTATTTTTAGATTTTCACTCTTACTAAATATATTGCCAATTTTTAGTATGGGCTTGTTATACCTTTATGAAATAAATTGGCATATGTTGGGTTTAATCTTGAAATTTGAATTTATTTTGAATATATATGACAATACTTCTTCTATGGACGTCCATCTATCAGCTGTTGGATCACGATCCAACAGCTGATATTGATGAACAGTAATCACTGTTTCAAACAGCGATTACGGTTTATATTACTGTAGCGCTACTGTTTATCACTATCATCCGTTGGATCTTGACCCAACCGCTAATAATGGACGTCCATAGATAATTAATATGGATTCTTTTTACTAATATTTACTTACAATTATTGGTCATTGAATACTAATTAATTAAATAAATAAAATTAATAATATTTAAAAAAATCCAAAATATCCTCCAATCCAACACAAAGTCCAAAATTAATTACTTAACATCCATTATGTATATACATGCAGACGTTGACGGTAATGCACTCGAACAACGTTACAATAAACGGAGTGAATCTGATCAACAGTGAGATGTTTCACATGTCCATCTATGGAAGCAGTAACGTCACGGTGCAAGCCGTTAACATAACGGCGCCGGGGGATAGCCCTAACACTGACGGCATCCACATCCATATGTCTAACGCCGTCACCGTAACGGACTCCGTTATAAGCACTGGTGATGACTGCATCTCGATGGGCCATGGTACTAACGACGTTTGGATTGAAAACATCACGTGCGGTCCTGGCCATGGCATCAGGTATATATATACTATTAATTAATTAATTTATATAATCAAGTTTTTTGCTTTTTAATATTCAGGATAATTTTGGGCAACATTACATATACATGTCTCAAAAACGAAGATTAAAAAAAAAAAAAAAGGCGTTTGAAAATTAAATGTTGCAATTCTTGAAAAGTCAATTCCATCTCCTTCACATATAAATCATGAATTAATAAATGAATTGATTTTTTTTAAAATTTTAATTCATCTTTATTCGAATTTACAAATCCGTCACCAATTTTTAAATATTATTTTGTACAATAAAAAAATTTTAAATGATTGAATAATAACAGCATAGGAAGCTTAGGAGGAGGAACAACGGATGAAGCCGGGGTGGCCAATATAACAGTAAAAACCGTCGTTTTCAGTGGCACCCAGAATGGAATTCGTATTAAAACATGGGCAAACCCTATTACTGGTTTTGTCACCAATGTTACTTTTGAAAACATCACTATGAATTTCGTTGATAATCCTATCATTGTTGATCAAAACTACTGTCCTCAAAAGACCAATTGCCCTAACATGACCTCTGACATCGCAATAAGCCAAATTTCATACATGAACATCACAGGATCATCGGCGACGCTAGTCGCTGTGAAGTTTGCTTGTAGTCCTACAAAACCCTGTAGCGGAATTTCAATGCAAGATATCATGCTAACATATGATAATAAGCCAGCATTGGCTTTGTGCCAGAATGTTAATGGAACGGCAGTTGGTCTTATCGTGCCAGAGAGTTGTCTTTAAGGGAGGTTTTAAAAAATAATTAATTCTTATATACACCATAATGTCTTACATCAAAACTATTAAATATGTGTCAAATGGCACTTATTTGTTATTTTGGTGTACAACAAAAGGTGTTAATAAGAATAAGATAGTGTAGTTTAAAGGGAGGGATGGTAGTTATCTCCGGCTAGCTGGAGTTAGTGGTCTGGCTAGATCCTGTGAGAGTCAATGATTAAGATTAGCTTCATCCCCCCACTTTCAATTTAGTTAGTTGGCAATAAGTGTAATGTATGTATTTTTATGTTATTATTGATCTTAATTAAGCTTTAATTCCCCCTGTCAAATGATAAGTGGGGAAGTTTATTAATTCTTATGGAAGCAAAATTTTTTTAGTTGTCCAAGGAGTTTGAATGGTGTTTGAGTAAGTTTATTTCCAGTGGGCTACATTTGTTTGAGTATTTTTAGAGCTACATGAAACTCTTCTTATATCATTATCATTATCATAAATTGTCCTCCTTTTTACAAGCCAGTGACTTCTTTTTCATTATAGTCCTTGAATTCTTCTACTTACTTCATTTTCTCCCATTCCCTAAAACAAAAATGCTATTATATATATATATATATATATAATGGCTTAAAATGTCTCAAAGGTGTAAACAATCAATGAAACAATGCTTTCAGAGAATTTATAAGAACAACCTGCTCTTAATCAATGGAATCCACCAGATATAAGTTCAGTCAAGAGATTATTATTGAAATTCCAAATCTAGCAATATATTAAGTCTCAGATCTTCAGCTCAAGCAAACATTCATCAACAATCCACAGATCAAGAGTTCTCAATAAGAGGAATTAACTACTACAATCAAAACATATCCAAGTAAATCAGGGTTTGAGAGTAAGAACATTCTCACCAAGATTACAATTTATTTGCTGAAAATAAAATATAGAATTCTAGATAAATCTAGAAGAAGAACCAAGATCCACTTCCCTGCTCTCAAGCTCTAAGAGAAACCAAGGTTTTCATTCATCCAATTTCATGAGCATAGCTTCTCCCTTCTTAGTGCCACCTTTTATAGAAGAACCAAGATCCACTTCCTTGATCTCAACCTCTGAGAGAAACCAAGGCCTTCATTCATCCAATTTCAACAAAGCTTCTCCCTTCTCAGTATCACCTTTTATGTTCTCTTTAATAGCTAGTATGATGTACCAGTGGAACCATGTGCTTAGACATGCTTCTCCCACTTTACTATCTCCACTTGGAATAACCATCCCTTTACTCATTTCCAAGGATGATACATCCACGTGGCTATCATCTATTCCTTCTTTTGATTTGGTCCCATGCCCACCACACGCGTTCAAATTACTTTCTCCTTTATTAACTATTTTGACCAGAAGCTTAATAATGCCCCCCTCATAAACTATGACCTTGTCCTCAAGGTCAAGACTAGGATACTAAATAATCAACTGAGCCACATCTTCCCAAGATGTATCATCTGGTGCTAAGCCATGCCACTGAATCAATACCCGAGCCGCCCATCAAGTTTCCCGAAGAACTTGCCGATACGGCAATATCCTTGCTTGATAGATTATGGGACCATGAGAAGAAGACATTAATGGTAATGGTAAGGTTGTCACTGTAGGATCACCCAAACATTTCTTTAAAACAGAGGTATGAAAAATTGGGTAAATCTTAGTATCTTCGGCAGATTCAATTTATAAGCAACCTTGCTAATTTTCTGTGCAATCTAAAAAGGACCAAAATATTTCATTCCCAGTTTTTGATTCCAACGAAGCACCACTGATTTTTGCCTGTAAGGTTGAAGCTTCACGAAAACCCATTCACCTTCCTGCAAAGTCAACTTCAAACGTTTAGTGTCTGCAAAATGTTTCATGCGCACTTAAGCGCAGAGATGATTCTTTTTAATTAAGATAAAATCTTGTCTCGATTTTTTATCCATTGTGAAACCAGAGGAGGATCTTCATATGTCTTTGTATAAGATACTAAACCTTGAGGATCACGGCCATAAACTACTCGAAAGGGAGTCATCCCAAGGAGAGTGCTATTAAAATTTTGTAGCAATCTTCTTTTCAAATTAATGCTATCTAGATTACCAAGCAAGCTTTCCAATATAGTAATCCATTCCGAATTGAATAGAGTGAATTGGCAGTGTCTATGTCCTTTAAAGCTTTCAGAATTGGGCTATAAATTTTATCCTTAGTTTGCAAGGTCTGTAAATCAACAAGAAAGGAATTCTATGGCTGAGAAGAAGTAAGAACAAAACATCTCGACAGTGCATTAGCAACTAAGCTGTCACAGTCTGGTTTGCATTCAATAACAAAATCAAAACCCAGTAACTTAGTCAACCAGCGCTGTTGTTCAGGAGTCTGGATTGTGTGTTGGCAAAGATGTCTTAATGCTTGTTGATTTGTGTGGATGATAAATTGATGTCCTAATAAGTAGTGACAAACTTTATTTACATATTCAATTACTGCAAAGAGCTTTCGAACATATGCATATTTGTTTTGCATTCTAGGAGACATCTTCTTGGAAAAATATGCGACCCCCTAGGCATCAGTCTCTAAGACAAATGACAGAGACAAATTAGGTAATGCTAGCACTGGTGTCGAGATCATGGCCTATTTCAAGGTTTCAAATATCTGTTAAGTTGTTGTAGACCAAGCAAAGGAGTCCTTTTTTAGTAGATCTGTGAGTGGCATTGCCAAAACAACATAGTTTTTAATATTTTCTATAATAACCACTAAGACCCAAGAAAGCTTTGATTTGCTTTAAGGAATGAGGAGTTGGCCATTTTATGATAGCGGATACCTTTTTGGGTCCATTTCCACTCTTTTGCTAGAAATCATATGGCCTAGATAATCAATCTGCAGTTGTCCAAAACTACATTTAGACAATTTAGCATATAGCTCATGTGTTTGCATTATAGAGAGTGCTGTCTCCAAATGTTGCAAGTGAAGAGTGATGGACAGGTTATGGATGTCTAAATTATGCAAATATATAAGCATGCAAGTATGCACTTAATACTACAGTGAGTCCGTTATACCACAAGTGTACGGGTCATCAAGTAACACCTCATGGATGAACACGAAGGTCGTATTTCCCCAGAAATGGCGAGAGGCTCCTATTACTTCCTTTAACTTAATCAATAGCCTAATCGTTTATGCTTTTTCTTTAGTTCTACTTATACAACACTATTAAACAATACAATTGGAGATGACGTTAAGCACACTTAGAAGGAGTTGGGAGTATGTACTAAAGTTATCTTAATTATTAATTATAATAGGCGTTAAGTGTTAATTTTGTTCTAGGTTCGAACCGGGGTGATTCAAAGGCCTACTAGCCCCAATAATCCATTGCGACTAGGTCTAAATTACTAGGAACTTAAGATAGAATCTCTTCTACTCCAGCCGCCTATGTTTGCCTTAATCTGGAAATCTAGCTATGCCTAACCTCTTAGAACATGTATAGATCTATCATGGCTTGAATGTCATCAATATGGGGGCATATCCTCCTCATCCACATCAACATGTAATAATCAATTAAAAACTTGCAATGATTACAAAAACTAGAACAATTTATATTAATCAATCAAGATTCATAAATAATAACCGAGGGACCTAGACTTACAATCCCCTCGAATTAGGTTCTTATGGATTATCACAAGTAAAGCATCAAAGCACAAGAAAACCATAAGACCAAATAAGAATAAATAAGCGTTTAATGTATTCCTAGACTAACTCCCTCCAATAGTTCTCCGAATACGGGGATTAGAGGATCCCAAGGTTGTTTGATGATGTGTGTCACTCACGCATCTCTGATGATGATCTTTGAAGATGCTTGTCATGCATAATCTTCTCCGATGATGCTTATTGACATACTCTTGAGAAAAATCCGCCAGAACTCATTGGAATATGGAAGCAACATCGTCTCCAGCTACTCAGATCTCTAGAAATCCAGCCGCCCTAGCTTCTTCGGCAAAAAAGTCTCCATGGATTTAGAGAATACTGGGGAATTTATAGTAATCAGGTTCTCCACGCCCTCACTACGGGAGTTGTGATGCCCATTGTGAGTAAGTTGTTGCTTGGACTCCAAGTGGCGTCCTGACATGGTCTTTAGACGCTATACATTTTGACAATGGCCGTTATGGACTTCACAACAGCCGTTGTGAGACCGTTATGACTTCTATGCTGCTTCCAGTAAGCTTATGCTACCACGGCTTGATCATGATAGTGGTGAGTGTAGACAATAGTAGTTGTGTGTTGCCATAAATCCCGTTGTGAGTCATGGTGCAACCTTGATTCAACAATTTGCTTCATTTTGCTTCAAAACGTCATCGAATTCGTTTCTTTCTTCCTAAAACAGAAATAAAGGTTGTTGTGAACAAAAGAATGAAATTTCGTCCTAACTAGATACTAAACAAGTACAATTTTCATGCTAGATGCAGTGTAAATGATATAGAAAATATGATTAGTTTAGCACTTATCAAAGAGTCAATAACTTACTGTAGATGAGTATGTCATAGAAAAAACTAACACATATCTTCTCAATGCAAAACTGAATACCTTATGCATTAGTGATTAGAAGCTGGCAGGAGCATTAGAAAGACCAAATGGCATTACCAACCATTGGTAATGTCCTTGATGAGTACGAAAAGCAGTTTTGATTCTATCATCTGGATGAAAGAGAATTTGATGGTAATTTGAACCCAAATCTAGTTTAGAAAAATAAATTGTTCCACAAAGTTCATCCAAAGTTCATCTACTGTAGAGATAGGATAAGCATCCTTTATGGTGATTGCATTCAAGGCCCTGATAGTTAGTGAAAACCTCCATGTTGCATCCATCTTTTTAACCAAAATGATTGGAGAAGAGAATGGGCTTGTACTGTGTTCAATTAGGCCTTCACTCAACATTTGCTTTACCATTTTTCCTATTTCAGTCTTCTAGATGTGAGGATACCTATAGGGTTTCACTTTGACAGGTGAACTCCCAGGTAGAAGTGGTATCTTGTGATCACAGTCCCTTGAAGGTGGCAATCTTACATGCTTTGAGAAGACTATCTGAAATTTTAGCAAAAGTGCAGATAATTCTAATGGAGTATCAGTAGGAATAGCACTAGTAATTTCAATAGCAATGTTGTTAGAGTTGTTGTCAACTATGGTATGTGGAGGTACATCGGAAACCAATTGTAGAGACTGACATTCTCGAACTGATTGAGTAAAGCATAACCTTGCTAATTGTGCCACAATTGTATAATTAGGTTTGTCTATTTGCTCACCTTTTAAAACCATAAAGTGATTGTTATGATAGAATTTAATCACCCTCTTGTCATAACCATAATCAATGACATGAGGTCCTAATCTTGCCAACCAAGAAGCTCCCAATATCTAATCAGCCCTAGCAATGGCTAGAGATGTCAACAGGGCTAGGATTCACCAGGGGATACATTCCCCAGCCCTGACCCTAAAATTATACTCATCCACGAATCCGGCCCCAACCCAAATATGAGGTGTGAGAGACGGCCCACCTCAGTGAGACCACGTCACCACAATCTAGGTATTGTTCCGCTTAGTTACGAAATTCGGCCGCGCTTCGCAAAGATCGAATCCGCGACCTAAGCCTTTTGTGTCACTCTAAGTGAGCGCCTCTCATCAACTAATCCGCGAAAGGTGGGCCGTCTCTCACATGAGGACTTTTTTCCCCGTCCTCATCCCTGCGGGGATTTTTTGGGTTTGGGGATTCTCCAGCCCCGATTAATAAATTAAAATATTATTATTATTTAAAATAAAATTTATAAAATATTTGCTAAAAATACTATAAAATTTTTTAATAATTGAGAAACTCATTTACAAATACCACCCAACACAAAATACCGACATACACAATCACCAATAAATTATTTGCAAAATTTTAAAAAATTAAAAAATGCAATATAGTAAGAAAAAATGAAGATGAAATTGGTTCGAATTTACCCTATAAATTTAGGATTTTATTTAAATTTAATACTATGTTCATTTAATTATTAATGATTTGATAAATAAATAAATATATATATGGTTTTCCCCTATATATATATATATATATATATATATATATATATATATATATATATATATATAATTTAAATTAAATATTTAATATTTTGAGGCCGGGTTGGGCTGGGAGAATATTCCCCGGCCCCAGTCCTGACCCCGACAGAGAATTTTTATTCCGGCCCTGACCCTCGAAAAAATTTCCCAATCTAGGCCCCAATGAGGTGGGGAATTGGGTTTTTCATTGGGGCCGGAGCCTACTGACGTTCCTAGCAATGGCCAAAACATAAGCAAACACTAGTAATGTGTATCCTTGCACCTGAACATATAATCCTCGAATATGCCCTTCCACTTGCAATGTCTAGCCATTTCTAACTAAAACCTTAAGTGGCATAGTAGGCAACACATCCAATTTTAAAAATTTCACAACTCTAGGTTGAATAAATGTGTCATCACTGCCCCCATCTAGCAATATTTTAATTTATTGCCATCCTAATGTACCAATGAAGTGCATTGTTCCAGATACAGCAGTGCTGGACATGACATTGAGGGAAATTTTAGTACCTAGATCTATACCTGCGTCCAAAATTGTATTATATTTTTTACACCTAAACTACCCATAGCACAATTGATTGGCATGTGGACATGTGTGGAGAGGAGGGTTGTGTCTTTTCGGCGTCAGTATTGTAGTAACAGTGATATATTATTTTGAACGCATGTGTCAGACCGTCATTGCCCTACATGTTAGTCTATCCCACATGGTAAATCTTTATAGGGGTGTTAAGCCATTGTTGCTTGTGCTTGTTTCTTTAACAACCTTGAGCGACGCTTGTTGTTTTTATATATAAAAAAAAATTCTTGTTGTTTTTATAAAAAAAAAATGAATTTGATGATTAGTTAAAAATAATGATTTAGATAAGTATAGTGCTAGTTTGATAAAAGTAAGCAACAATACTGGAAGAGTTCCTCTACAATATAAATGAATAACAAAGGTATTTATGTAAAGAAAACTATATTGGTTGCTAGCAATTAATTACCAAAACAATCTAACATAATCAGAATAAAAATGGGTATCCGTATCACACGTTTTTAATGAATTCATTTGATAAAAACAAATTTGTTTGAGTGGGATTTAAAGGTACACAGATCTGATGGCACTGAAACAAAAGTGATGGCTTATCCTAGCCTCCTAGATTCATTCCACATTATAACTCAAAAGCCACCTAAATGAAGAAAATTAATCCAATATTCTTCATTATAAATAAAAAAAAAAAAACCTTGACACTTCTAATCATATAGTCTCTCTCACCCCTTCTAATTTATCTTTTGGTCTTTGTTTTTAAAAATTTTCCACTCCCTCGGTCTAAATATTTTAATAACATGACAAGAATACCTCTAAGACAAGTGACTAGTGACCTATATGATGAGGTAAAATATGGGTAACTTTATAAATTTCATTTAATTTAAATTTAAAAATAAAAGTTTTGAAAATCAGATTCTTTTGAGGATTTGATAATTATGAAGGATTTTTGAGAATAAAGAGTTGGAGGGACCTACAATTGCTTTTATTTTAATTTTTTAAGTTTTTTTAATTATAATTTCTTTTATAAACATTTATAGTAGCGGTAGTAAATATCGGAACCTTAATTTCTTTTTTCTTTTTTCCTGAAATTGAGTTAGTGAATATCTAGATCTCAAATGCCAAATGCCAAAGAGAAATTTGCCAATATATTTTTAAAACTTGAAAGTGAGAGGTGATTATATAGTCCCTTGCAAGCAAGGTATAGTCTATTCGTGAAATAAAATATTTTTTTGAAATAATTTAATATATTTATGGAAATATAGAGGAATATTTATAGGTTCATGTTAAACAATTAAAATCAAAATAAAATGTCTAGAAAAATAATAATTCAAATTTACACTCAAAATAATATTAAAAAATTTATCAAAATCATGCAAAATAATTTTGCCATACTACGTATACTGATATACCTCATTAAATTTATGCTTGTATAATTGTATATACACATGCAACTTGCAAGCAATGTGAAGTCAACTCAACTTTTATAAATAAAATAAGTTAAAGTAAAATAATAAATATTAAATAAATTCTGAGTTGACTTCATTCATAGGACATGAAAATATACAAAATATTATTGCTTATGCAATATAAATATAAAATAAATAAAATTTTCTCATGATAAATAATATAAAAATTTCTCAATAAATATCTATATATAAAAGTCAACCGTAAGATAGCTCGATGGTATGACACAAAAGTGCTAACAGGTAAAGCAAGAGTTTGAATCCCTCCCTCAATAATACTAATTATGTAATCAACAACCAAGTGGTCTATTAGTAGCCGGGTCCCCAATAGAACCCTTCACAAGTAGTAAGAGTTCGAATCTTGATTTTGGGCACATTTCTGGGAGTGTGAATAGTAGTTATGTGTAGGTGTTCCCAACGTTCATGTGTGTGCGGGTCCCGCTTCCATTTGTTCAGCCGAGATTTGTGCACGCCCCTGCCTTTCTTGGCAGCTAGGTCACTCATCTTGGCAAAAAAAATAATACTATTCATGTAATATACACTTATGTTGTATTATTCACGGACCCGGATGTGGGTCTCATATGAAAGAAATAGTGATTTCAACCTTTCAAATAAGGTCGTCAAACTGGGGCGCTTGTCGCCCATTAATCAAATAAATAAATAAATAAATATATATATATTGGAAAACCATGTTACTATCCATTCATATGAGGCCAAAGTGTTATGTTCTTTGTCTTACAAGCTAAAGGACACTCCCAAATTTCTAAGACTCCTCCTTCCATTGCTTGCTTCTCTTTCTCTTTCACTTCATTGGAATCTCTCGTTTTCACTGAGCGGTTTTGGCGTCTTGCACTTTGCCGTGCAGCATTATCAATGGCTAGAAAGCCTCCATTTCATCTCCGCGTTCAATAATAGCATAGCCGCCGTTCATCTCCCTCTAGTTCGCACAAAGAAATCCTTAATTAGAGCTCAAAGATCTCATCTTTGTGCTTAGATGGATGTGGGATGGAGTTTCTCTTGTCTTTCTCTGTGTTCTGCGGTTCCGAGGTATGGAAAGAGGTTTGGATTTTTTTGCTTTTGTTTATTGGTATTTTGGGGGAGGAGAAGTATGGTTGGTTTCTTTGATGGGGGAAATTGATTAAAAAATGAGAAAAAATCTCTCTTTTTTTTTATGTTATGTTTGTTTTGGTTGTTTGTATGAATCTCTGTGAATGAAAGGCTGTGTTTTTTTATTTTCTCTTTGTTTTTGTGCAGCTGTGTGACTGAATGGCGAATTTTGGTGCCCCTTTCTGTTCCTGATTTCAAGGAATTTATGATAAAAATCTAGTCTTTCTTCAAGGTTGGATGTTGATCTTGTCTCATATATTTTGCTACTTTGAATTAGGGGATTGCCATTTCTGAATCTAATGATTTGAGATATGAATCTCTTCAACCAGTGTTATTCATTGGATTCAAGAATCTGATCATAAAAACAAGGTCAGCGAAGAATTAAAGAAAAAAAGGAGAAGTCATACTAGTGGGAATGGAAAAACAGAATAGTTTTCGTGGAGCTTTGGAGAAACTGCAGAGTTTTCGGTTGGGTGGAATGGAGAAGCAGAAGAGCTTTAAGATGAAAGGGATGGAAAAACAGAAGAGCTTCAAATTGGGTTCGGCCGATAAGCAACAGAGCTTTCTAGAGAAGAAGAATAGGGATAGTTTCGGTAAGCGGGGGGATACACCACTTCATTTGGCAGCAAGAGCTGGCAATGCAGTGAATGTGGAGAAGATTCTTGTTGAATGTGATCAGAGTTTGTTGAATGATCTTGTGTCGAAGCAGAATCAGGATGGAGAGACAGCGTTGTATGTCGCCGCTGAGAATGGTCATGAGGGTGTTGTTCATGTGCTGTTGAAGGTTTCTGACATTCAGTCTGCTGCTATCAAGGCTAATAACAGCTTTGATGCTTTTCATATTGCTGTAAAGCAGGGATATTTAGGTGAGCTTTTCAACTTCATTCTTTACTGTTTTGTTCATTGAATTCGGAAAGAATATGATTGATTTGTGATTAGTGGTTGTTAAATGTTATGAAATTGTTAGCTTGTTGATTATCTTATGCTTTATTTCAAGTATTTGAGAAACTCAGAATTTTGGTTTCTTTGAAGGGTGTGTTTTCAGCTGTGAATTTCATGTTGAAAAATGGAGTAACGCAACTCTTGTATCAAGTGATAGAACACTAGAACTTTATAATTGACAATGCTTTACAAAGATATCAGTTGTGCATTCTAGATACAATAATAACTTAATCGGCTTTTGCATGTAAAAATCATGTTGCCACAATGCTGATTCAAGTTGGTTTAACAATGCCACAGAAGTTGTGAGGGAGCTCTTGCATGCTTTCCCTGCGCTGGCTATGACTACGAGCACATCAAACTCCACGGCTCTGGATACTGCAGCCACGCAAGGCCATGTTGAAATTGTTGATCTAATACTACAAACAGATGCTGGCCTTGTGAAGATCGCTCGAAGCAATGGCAAAACAGCTTTGCATTCTGCAGCAAGAATGGGACATGTTGGAGTGGTGAGGTCTATTTTACAGAAGGATCCGAGCATCGGTTTGAAGACTGACAAGAAAGGACAGACAGCTTTGCACATGGCAGTGAAAGGCCGGAATGTTCAAATGGTGCTGGAATTACTTAAACTCGATCCTTCAGTTATCTCTTTGGAAGATAACAAGGGAAATACGGCATTGCATATTGCCACCAGGAAGGGTCGCCCTGAGGTAAACTACAACACTCATGCTACGCAATTGCTTTATATAAATCAAGACTGTCTTCTGTGAAATGCCATTGCTATTTTCTTTGTGTGTATCATATCAATACACACTGAAGAATTCGTTTGGGTTATATAAGAGCAAAATTTATCATGTTAATGAGATCCTTCTGCGACATGTTTAAATAAATCATGTGGATTATAGTTTCATTAAGTCTGATTCTGAGAATTGGTGCTTAATAGTTATTTCTAAAGTATCAGTTTTGAAGATGAGATTCATGTTTATATAGAAGTCTGCTCATATGAAATCAATAACATTTCTGTCATATAGTGCAATTTTCCAATAAATTATGACTAATTCTTTGCATACCTTCATTGACTTTATTCTGCAGTGTATGTTTCTTTGGTCATTGCTCCGTAATATATCAATGCTCACATCCTTTATAATGCAGATGGTGCAGACTTTGTTATCAATCGGGGGAATCAATGTCAATGCAGTGAACAAAGCAGGCGAAACAGCACTTGGGATTGCAGAAAAAGAATTCAATGAAGAGATATCGGCCATTCTAAAAAAAGTCGGTGCAGTGGCATCAAAGGAACAACCAACTCCTGCCAACCCTGCAAAGCAGCTCAAGCAAACAGTAAGTGATATAAAGCATGATGTTCAGTCACAGCTTGTAGAGACCCGCCAAACCGGAAAAAGAGTGCATAACATCAAGAAGAAAATCCAGAAGCTGCACATCGGTGGCCTGAACAATGCCATCAACTCCAACACAGTTGTTGCAGTGCTCATTGCCACAGTGGCCTTTGCAGCAATTTTCACATTACCCGGTCAGTATGTCGACTCTCAAGATGGTGATCTTACTACTGGGCAGGCAAACATAGCAAAGAATGCGGCATTTCTGATCTTCTTGGTGTCCGATGCGCTCTCACTCTTTATCTCTCTTGCTGTCGTCGTTGTTCAGACATCATTGATCGTCACGGAGCAAAAGGCGAAGAAGCTCATGGTGTTTGTGATGAACAAGTTAATGTGGTTGGCATGCTTGTTCATATCGGTATCGTTCATTTCCCTCTCCTATGTTGTGGTTGGCAAAAGAGACCGATGGCTCGCCTTTGCCACGACGGTCATTGGTGCATCAATCATGGTCGGAACCCTCGGGTCAATGTGTTACTGCATTATCATGCATCGTATCGAGGAGAAGAACTTGAGGAACATAAGGAGAGCCTCTGCGAGCCGATCTCGATCATGGTCTATGTCGATGATGTCGGATCCGGAGATTTTGAACAGTGAGTATAAAAGAATGTATGCGCTCTAGAATTGGTAGCATTTAGAATTCATCTACAGATACTTTGTATATAATAGTAGACATGGCTATAACTGCAGAATGCTGCCCTTTCATAATGGTTAATTAAAATAATATTGCTCCCAACTCTGATTATTGTTAGGGGTTAATTATGTAAGGTTGATTCAAACCCATTTTACAAATTTAATATATATATATATATATATATATATATATATATATATTATATCAGCATAAAGTTTCTCCTTTCGTATCTTGACAAAAAAAATTTAGATACACAAATTGTACCAAATCACTCAATCAATTTATTAGAATTTTTTTCTCACTCTCACTGGAATATTTTAATTTTTTTTTTCTAATATTTTTGTTATATACATAAAAAAGGCATAAGTTGGATGGTCTTCAAATACAATCAAACATCGTTTTTATTTTTCAGGCAAAACTTTCACTCGTAAGGATTTTTTTTTTTTTTTTGGCAATACTCTCTCATTTATCAGGATTTATAATTAAAAATATATAATAACTAAGATTAATAAAGTAAGTATAGATAAATTACTCTTTTTATTTAGCCCACATGAGTCTCTCATTTATTTT
This sequence comes from Dioscorea alata, assembly GCA_020875875.1. Classification (NCBI taxonomy): domain Eukaryota; kingdom Viridiplantae; phylum Streptophyta; class Magnoliopsida; order Dioscoreales; family Dioscoreaceae; genus Dioscorea; species Dioscorea alata. The sequence goes on along the minus strand of CM037015.1, from coordinate 2,960,533 downwards.
TCAATTATGCATTGAGAGAAGTCAAACTTCTGACCTTTCAAATAAAAGTTAAATATCTTAATTACTTTACCACTGCACCAGTGGTACAAATATATGTATTTGTACATTATTTATATATTTTTCTATTTTAATATATTTTTTGTTCATATGTTTTTTTAGAAAAAGCATGTATAGTTTATATATAAAATATAAAACTGTAATTTTAACATTTTGCAAGGTGTATAAATCAATAAGTAAAAAAATAGGTAAAAAACTTCAACTAAAATATAAAAATGTTGTAAATTGAGTAACAAATCGGGTAATTTTTTTACTAGGTCACTAAACTTTGACTCATTTTCATTTTGATCACTAAACTTCAATTTGCATCAATTTGATCACTCAATTTTAATTAAATCTCATCGGGTAATAAATCAAAGATTTTAACCCTCAATTAATTACATGACTGTCTAAAAATCCAAATCTGTTCTCCTCATGACACATTATTAAGTTTATTGGAGGTGTTCATGTCATAAAAAATGAGCTTCATCATTCATTTGGAGGACCAAATCTTTTGATTTACTACTCAATGAAATCAAATTAAAGTTGAATAATTAAATTGATGCAAATTGAAGTTTGGTGATCAAAGTGAAAATGAATTAAAGTTTAGTGATCTACTAAAAAATTTACCCGTAACAAATCACATATTGGAGGTGGTACATTTTTAAATAACCCAACCCACGTGGACCAACACGTGCACACCCACACGCGTCATCATTTCATCCAAACTCGATCAACGGCAGAGGTTTAATCAATCCCTAGTATATTGAGCTCCATACCAAACTCACAGCCTTTATTTCCCTCGCAATCCTGACCACCCATCTCGCCTTTAGATTCGTATTATCTCTTCGATTATCGTGTAATGTGCGAATCCCAAAGAATAATGAACGATCGGGATTGCCGAACAGCATGTATCGCGCAACGTTTCATCGCATTCGAGGCCCTTGTAAGCGCTTGGAAGCTCGAAAAAAGCTCTCTTTCTCTCTCTCTCTTGCTTGCACTCGCTCTCTTTCCTCGTTTTGGGGCTCTGATGATGTTGTCGGGTGGCTTCCCCTCAAGCTCCCCGCCGTTTCTCTTGCTTCTTGACTCCTGACTTCTTCGCGATCTGTAGCTCTGTGAGTTTTTTTAGTCTTTGCTGTTTTGTGGCCATTTTTGTGATTTTTTTCCGTGATTTTTGTGATTTTTCATTGTGTTTTTGGTTGGTTATAGCTGTGAATCGAGGGTTTGAGGGTTTTCTGATGTAGGGTTTGGATGTGGCTTTGTTTTGTGTTGATTGAGGCTAGGGATTCGTGTTTTTGGTAAGGGCTGGGGATTTAGGGACGGGTGGTTGGGTTTGTGGTGTTTTTATGGATAGAATTGCTGATCGATTTGGGTTTGTTTAGTGCGGTTGAGATTTTAGTTTGCTAAGTTGATTGCTTGGTTGGCTTATGGCTGGCTGGTTTTGTTTGATGAGTGAAATTGATGATGGATTAGGGTTTTTTTGAGGATTAGGGTTGGAATTTTTTTTTATAAAATTTAGTGAATATTTGTTCTTCTTCTCAGTGGATTGTATGGTGGGTTGGCATGTTAGGGCTACAGGATTTGGTTGGTAGCTTTTTGGAATGAATTTGGGGGTTTGGATTTGATCTTCTGAGTTTGAAGAAATTACTTAATGTTTGATGAGAATGGTGATGAGACATGAGAGAATGGGAGTTTGTTTGGAAGATTGAACAGTTAACATGAGCATATGCTAGAACAATCTGCTTTCTCTATGGATAATATGTCGCAATAACTTGATCCTGGTTTCTCCCCTTGTTTCTTCCTTGTATGGCTTTGCAACAAGAGTTTTTTGCAAGATCTTATGTATCGAATGTATCCTTTTAGTTACAGCCCAATGGATTTGTGAGACTCATAAATAAATGTAACTTGATTACTGTGGGCGAATTATGCGGACTACTGCTGACTGAATTATTTTACTAAGTGAAATAGGACAAGACAAGAGTGTATGGCTTGTAAGTTGCTCCTTGTGGTTGATTTTGCATGGTTGAATGAAGTGGTTTCTTTAAATGCAGTCATGCAAGGTTACTCATTCATATTGCATTGAGTTAGAGGGGCTTGTTAGGGATGATTTTTATGTCAAATCTGGTTCTCTTAAGATCTAATTTTTCATTTTATTTGTTAGGTAAATGACTTGCAGTTTATAATCTTTCAATATGTTGCGTAGAACATCATTATCATTGCTGCCACCACCACTGTTAACATTGTTAATGCTCATTCCTGTTTGTCAGGGCTTCTCTAACATGGCTGATACACAATCAGTTGCAATACTTATTGATTCCACGACCTCAAAGATTCAACAACTGCAGCAGGCATTTGCTGAACTTGAAAGCCATAATGCTGTCTCCTTGAACTTGAAATGGAAAGAACTTGAAGAGCATTTTCATGGTCTTGAGAATTCATTAAAGACAAGATTTGTTGAGTTGCAAGACCAGGAAAAGGAATATGAAACCAAAGTAATGGAGACCCAGGAGATGTTGGAAAAGCAAGAGGCTGTGGTTGTGGCCAAGGAACAAGCTACACTGGAGCAACTACAAGAAAAAAGAGACGCGGCACTATCTGATATTGGATATGTCTTTGGCAAGTACAGGGTCATATCCCCAGTGTCTATGAAGGATGTGAGCAATGGTGTGCCTGATACTATGATCGAGGAAAAATCAGATGTTAAGCCTGTTACATTGAACTCAGATGAAGTAATTTCTGCAGATAGTGTCAAAGAAGACAATAATCCTCAGTCAGAATTGATGAAGTTGTGTGAAAAAATGGATTCCAAGGGTCTCCATAAGTTCATTTCAGACAATAGGAAGAATCTAGCATCGATACGTGAAGAAATACCTATTGCTTTGAGGAATGCAGCTGATCCTTTTGCTCTGGTTTTGGATTCATTGAAAGATTTCTATTCTGGTGAGATTCTAGGGTTAGATGGGAAGAAAGATGCAAGCCTGTTGGGTCTCCGTAGGACTTGTCTCATGCTAATGGAATCCCTTGGCTCGTTAATGGAAGATACTGTGTCTGATTATCCTTATAATAAAATACTTACATCAGATATTAGGGAGCAAGCAAAGCTGATTGCTAATGACTGGAAACCAAAGTTGAATGATCTTGACATTGATGCCAACAATGGTAACTCCCTAGAAGCCCATGCATTCCTTCAGCTACTGGCTACGTTTGGTATTGCTTCCGAGTTTGATGAGGGTGAGATATGTAAACTTATCCCAGCTGTTTCTAGGAGGCGCCAAACAGCTGATCTATGTCGGTCACTTGGGTTGACGCGAAAAATGCCAGGTTGGTATGGCGTATTTTAAGCTCTTCATTTCTTGTCATACAATGGTGTGCTTATAACATTTAGTTTCCCCACTGCACATCCTGTTTGAACTAATTGACTCTGATATTTACTTCTGATGTCATAGATTTGGTTAATATGCCTTTAAATTGCCATTTGGATATGTTTATTTGTTTCCTTTTGTATATACATAAAGTACAAAAGAATTATACTATTTATAAATCAATCCAGCCGCCTCTGGTTAAGAACCACCTTTTTTCATATCTTCGGTGTCGAAATAATATCCTCATTCACACCATGTGTTTGTGGTGCCTGATCTGTTCTACTGTTCTATAGTTTATTAAGCATGTAAGACCTGTTGGTTAGTGCTAAATCACTCTTATGCTTCTCGCACTTCTGCAAATCTTGACTAAGGATTTTCTTACTATAAAAGTTGCATTTAATGTTCAGCGTCAATAATATTCTATAAGAATTATTGATTTTTCAGGTGTGATCGAAGCTCTCATCAATAGTGGAAGGCAGATTGATGCTGTTAACTTAGCATATGCATTTGACCTAACAGAGCAATTTGCTCCTGTGCCTCTACTGAAAGCATATTTGAAAGAAGCAAGAAAAATTTCTCACCACAAAGCTGGCAACGCATCTCCAGGCGCACAGGTATGTGTTCTGTCAGTTACCATGTTAACCTTTGTTTTATCTGTATTAAGACAGCTGACTTGATGAATTTGATCTTTTATATTATTCAATCTAGAAACTAACCAGTCTATTATATGATTTGATTTCTTTTTCTGGTTAAAATACTCGCAAATTGTGTGAGGATTTAAATTTGTTGTGTTCTAATTAACTTTTGTTCTCTAAGTTGTTTGGATCATGGTAGTGAGTTAACAACTCTTGTAGCATTGTAGTCAGACAGTTACTGTCTAAGAGCATCATATTAACTTTCCTTATGGTTTCAGAATGAACTGAATGAGCGTGAGTTAACTGCTCTAAAAGCTGTAATCAAATGCATCGAGGACCACAAACTTGAGGAACAATACCCTGTCGACCCACTGCAGAAACGAATCATGCAGCTGGAGAAAGCCAAGGCAGACAAGAGACGGGCCGCTGAAACCGCCAAGCCTCAATCCAAAAGGCCCCGTGCAAATGGCACCACCTATGCGCCCCGTGTGACATCCATCCCAGAGAAGAGCTTCTACCGTGCCCCTGATCGATACCCGTACACTTATGACAGGCAATTTGTGTACCCAACTGAACCCCATCCACCACCACCACCTCTTATGGGATCAGTGTCCTACACCATCTCCCCTACTCACAGCACTTACTATGGGAATGGCTATCAGGTTCAGTACCAAACCTCTTTCATACACTAGAACGTTGAAAACACAGGTGGTTGTGATCTTTCCTAACTAGTAGCTTTTTAACCCATCTGTATCTGTCTTTATTGTCCTCTGGGTGTGCCTTTGTATCAAAAAAACTACGTTGTCATAGTTCATGTATTTCTTGTGTACTAGAAAGTGTTGTGTATTGTCAGTGTGGAAGGCCTCTGAGCTGATCCTTTTGACACTAAGTACATATTTGTGCTCTGAAATCTAATTATGATTATTATCTTCTGTTTACCCTTTTTGAGGGCTATTTTTTTTTTTAATGTTTTTTGGTTTTGTTTGTGGGCTCAATTTCAATTCTGTGGTAGGATATGTTCGTTTGTTTCGTCCTAGAGAAATGCTTGTGTGTCCAATGTCTCTACAAAAGTTATAGGGCTCTCTTACATGTATGTCTTTTGGGTTCAGTTAATTATTACTTAATGAATGTCAAGTAGGTGAAAAAAATTTATTTTCTTTACAGCAAAAAGTTGTTTTATGGTATGTTATTTTAATGATTTAATGTAATAACTAATAATCAACTAAAATTATAAACAAATATATTTCTTGTGGAAAACATCCGAAAGCATATTTATAATTTAAATTGTTTGTAAGGTTCTCATGTGATAAGTCGGTTCTATATGCTTATAAGCAAATATGTGAGCCTGCATCCTTGAGTATTGTTAAAGGTTAATTTAAATTTTAACAAAAACATTCACTCTTTATTTTCCCTTCTAGATGACGTGAGTATTTTTTTAATAATACTTTTGCAGAGATGCACACAAATATGATATTCAGGTAGGAAAAAAAAAGGGAAAATGAAGACTTGTTTTTATAGAAAAAGGTCCTAAATTCAAATACAGGTATTATTCTATAATGGCTTCTTTAGTTTCAATAATATGAATACAGGTATTATTCTTCAATGGGTCCTTTAACCCCTAAAATAAAAGAAATTAAACTTGAAAGGAAATGAAGATTGTAAGAGAAGGGAACCAAATGCCACAAAAATGCAAAATGGGCAAAACATCTCTCTGTTAAGTTTGATCATCAATCCAAGTAAAAGAGGGTAACAATCTTTCTGAGATTTCTTGCTTCTTGGCAGGTCTCCATGAGCAATCTACTGTCATGGAATGCAAAGCATATGACTTGCTGTACATGTGACAGTATGTCCATGTTACACAACCTGTCAGTTAATCACCAAAATGATAACATAATCAAAAATTGGAAATACGAAATTTTCGGGTGTGAATGAACAATAAAAAATATGATGAGTGACAAGTATAGTTGAAAACCACTTCAACTGGATGCATCAAAGCCAATATCAGTCCCTAAACTAGAGCCTTGGTTCATAATTGTTTAGTTTGATTCCTCAACTTGTCAACTCTGCTTGTTTTAGTCCCTCTGAGATGATTGTCAACATTGCCATGACATTTACCACTGATGTGGATGAGTAGTCCATGTGTATAATAATGTCAGCATAAGCAAACACCACAATGTTTGTTGGATAGCATTGGTCACAGTGATGGACTAAAACAAACGATGGCCCCTAATTTACGACTAATAGGGGTTTTAAACCTATTGAAAATTATTAGAATTAATTCTTTCTTTGTTACACAACCAATGGGTTTGTATAATGGTAACATGAACAATAAAAGTCAGAAATGTAGAATTTTGGAGGAAAAAAATCTTCAATTGGAAGTACTGAAAACATTAAGTAGCATTATCATAAAATTTAAACATGATTTGTAGACTTCTGGAGAAAGGTTTTCTTTTTTCTTTTCTTTGCTTGTAGCAAAATATCATTTTATATTGATCGCAATGAAGAAAAAGGAAAAAAAGGCTGACCTGCTAGCTTCACTCAAGGACAGATGATCATTTTGGGGCTTCTCGATAACATTCTTTACCTAAAAATGCAAGGTAGAATAGCCAAAAGTGAATTGATAGCATAGTAGTATCATAGAAGCAAATTATCGCAATTAAAGCTACCGGTTCCTCGACCAGAAACTTCTAAACCGTTGTTTACACAAATAATGATGCTCGAAAAGGACAACGAAGACTGAGATATAAATTGCTACAACTTTGGAATAGGCACTGTTGCATATTACAACTTCTGAAATGGGAAATGCATTCAAAGTGCAAAAATTGCAGTTACTCTTTGAAAATCAAACTCAAGAAAGTAAGAAACACGATCCAAAGATCAGACAAGGTCCGAAAACTCCAAATCAGTGACATCGGGTATTTCATAAATCTCAATGTTGAGAAATCAAAGCCATTGTATCACTCTTGCAGGGTTGCAAGTCCATGTTCAAGCATGCAGACAAAGTCGGAGACTTTGAAATATGAAAAAAAAAAAAAAAAGACATTAAGTGAAGAACACATTAAAACATAGTAAATACGTACACCTATAAAGCCTAGAAAGTAGTGAACGAAGTAAACGATTTTCCAAAATGAGCAAGGGCGTAATGCAAACTTACTTTAGACAATAGCTCCTGGCTTTCAGGTGGTTGCATTTTCAGGCTCTGTGGCAAAATCACGGTGAGTAGCTCTGGCTGCTCAGCCCTCAAAGCACCTCTGATAACAGCCGCATTAGTCCCCGATGCTCCAGAAGTATATATGTGGTTTTTCTGCAATAAAAAAAAAAAAAAAAAGAACAACTACAATGAAAACTAAAGTGAAAATATCATACTACCAGAAATTTTGAACAAGAAATAAATGACAGTAGTGCAGGGATTTATCATACCGTTATAACCATAGCATAACTAAGAACCTCAATAAGCTGTTGATGCATGAATCCCATATTTCATGTTCCGAAGAAGCCAATAGCTCGAGGTCCCTGCTGCTGGATTGCCAATAGTTCCTGAAGACAATGTGATTAAAGATCAAAGCTACAACAATCTCTTATCACTTTGCTAATAATATGATCACTGCTTTCAAACATGAAAACATTTGTAGCACTAACATAATAGTCTGACGGATAATATTAAGATTACACTTTAAACAACACCCAAGTAACTTTTTCACATCAAATTTATTGGATCATAACTTCATCAATTCTTAAATAACTTCAAAGTCTGAGCAATCAGATCTCATACTCAATGCAACAAAGGAACTAACAATCATATAATATACAAATACTCTTCAACATCAAATGAATTCCACAATTGAATTATTCACCTGAAGATAATCAAGATCAGGACTTGGCTTGTATTCTGAGACAAAAACAGTGTCTGAACCTTCAACAAGAGATTGAGATTGAGTAGGAACTCTAACCTCCTCATCAGAACCAAACACAAATGCTCCATCACCAACTCCATTCCTCCAAATTTCCTTGTGCCACTATAGTAGTACATGAAAAAAAAAGTCCCTGGTAGTGATTCATTAGTAAAAACCAAATATTCGGCAAAACTACAAGATTTAGATTAAAAAAAACAACAAAACTGAGATTTGTTCAAAAATGGTAAACCTTCGGTTGAGAAAAAGGAACTCTCAAGCTTCCAACGCGTCCCCTGTGATTGGATGAAGCTCCAGAAGTCCAGAGAAAGTTAGGGTTCGTGGAGGCATTAATGGCGGGAGAAAGGGCCGAGCTTGGAGGCGGTGCTGGAATCCCAAGAGGAGAAGAAGAACCCATGCCTTTTTTCAATCAAGACCCTGAACTTTTATCTATTCTCAAAGCCATACCCTTTTTTCCCTTCTTTTTCTCAGAGGGAGAGAGAAATGAGGGGAAACAAAGAGATATTTTTATTTTATTCAAAATAAAAAAATAAAAAAATAATGAGAGTATTTGCATGTATACCCTTATAAAGTATATAATTATGTTTATACCCCACACAAAATTCATAACAACAATTTAGTATAAATATTACTAAAGTGAGCACAATGAAGTACTCAATCTGTCAATCTGGTTTTTCTAAAACCAGAACAAGAACCCAGTTTTTTAGATCCATAAAAATTAGATCTATATTTGACCCGGTTTAAATTAACTGATTTAAACTAAATTAGATATTACATGTTTAAATTTAAATTTAAATTTTGTCTGCTGTATGAAATTTTATTTTATTTTTATATAGTAACATTACATAAAAAATAAATATAATAAATTTATAATCTATAAAGAGAATTAAAATTCTATATTTTTTTTCTACTCAATAAAAATCATAATAAAAATAATATAAAGTCTCGATAAAAAAAACTAATTTTAAGAGATATATTGAACCAAACCTAAAAATAAATTCAAATAAAATTACTACTTTTTTATTTAAGTCTTTCTCTAGATTCTAGATTTCAGTGCAACTGATCATATTTATGGTAATTACAATTTTTTCTTCTTCTATTTAGTCTTTCTTTCTACACATTTTTAGACTAGTTAATAATTCACAAATAATGGTCAAAAGATAGAAAACATAAAACCCCTCCCATCTATTTCTTTGACCTTGGTAATTTTTATTCTTGAGTATCATTAAATTTATATATATATCAAATTTTGAAGAGTATATTTTACTGAGAGATACATAGATCTATCTTTAAAGCTTATACAAGAAAACAAATTAATATCAATTTCAATGAGAGAGATGGCAGTCTTATTTGCCGACGAAGGACTATGAAGATTTACTTATTTGGCATTCTTAATTGTGATCTTAATTTAGTACAAGTTGGGGATTGGAATTCTTTATGGAGACTGAAATTGCCACCTAAGATACATTACTTCATTTGGAGATTGCAATGGCGATGCCTCCCATTGCGAGGACAACTTATGGAGAAAGGTATGTATATTCAAAATATATGTTCATGTTGTAATAGGGCTACAGAGACCCGAAGCCATCTGTTTTTACATTGCCCTTTTGTTGCCTCTTTTTGGTCTCATATGAATATTGATGTGGTTGGGGTGGAGGAGAACAAGTTTAATGACTGGTTTGTTGATGTATTGAAGAAATACCCAGATAATGTTACATCACAAGCTTGTTTATTGTTGTGGAGTGTGTGGAAGTTTAGGAACACCAATGTATGGAACAAGTATCAACTCCTATTAGTCTCTGTCTTTCAACATGGACTGAAGTTCTTGATGTCTTGGAGGGAAGCGCAAGTTAAGGTGGTAACACATAGTAACGCAACCGCAACGCATCTTCGCCAATCACATAAGTGGGTTCCTTCCTCTGATGGGTGGCTTAAGTGCAATTTAGATGGAGCCTTGTTTGCTCAACAAGTTAAATATGGCATGAGAGTAGTGCTACGATATCATGTGGGACATTTCATTGCGGGTTTTTCTGTTGCTTTCAATGGGCATTATTCATCAACGGAGGTAGAGGCAATTGCTTTGAAAGAAGTGTTAAGCTGATTGAAGGATTCTTAGTATGTTAATGTTATTATTGAGATGGATGCACAGGCTATTATTCAAAGAATTGCCGCTGAATTTGCAGATATATCACCTTTGGGCACAATTATAAGGGACTGTAAATTGCTTCTGTCTTCTTGTCCTTCATTCAAATTAAGGTGTGTAAGGAGGACAATAAATGGTGCTAGTCATTCTTTAGCAATGTCTATTATGTATGTGTCCCCTAAGTTTTGGGAAGAGCCAGATGAGATCCAAGGTGCTCTTTCTATTGATTTCAATCAAATGCAGTAAGACAGCTTCCTTTGCTTAAAAAAAAAACAAATTAATAAAAATAGATTGAAATATTTTGTATAGGTAAGCATAAATATCTAGTTTTGTTGGGCATTCATGCAAAATTTCTAAAGAAAATATATTTTATTTTTTTTTATTTTATTTGTCCGACAAGCGTCTCCATTTATTGAAGAGTAAGTTAGGAACAAGCATGTGTGTGGAGCGCAACCACAAGCTTAACACCACCCGTGCTTTCACTTTGCATGGACATGAGATTTGATTTCGAGTCTTCCTCAAAATGAACAGTCTACGCAAATGACTGGTACCAATTAACTCAAATGCCGTTAGTCTTATTTTTTCTGTTGCACCAAACCTTAGCTAATTATTTGCGTTTTCTTTAATAATTTAACAGATATGAAAAATAAAAAGTTAAAAACATGAATAATAAAATTATTTATTTATTAATTATAATATAACTTGGAAATTTATGAAACTCGTTTCCCAGCTTGGTAAAATCTGACAGTCTTTCTTCGTCTCTGATCGAAGACTACAAAACCCTAACTTTTGTGATTCCATGGCCAGGAGCTACTCCGGCAAACCCTAGTATCTCTGCCATGGATGCATCGTCTCGGCGGTCCTGGGATCGCACGGTGCTGGAGCCGTTCGTGGAGATCGACCTGGCCGAGATTGCTGGCCTCTCCTCTGCTACACCGCTCTCGATCCGCTCCGTTTCGCTCTTTTCCGATTCTCATCAAACCTTAGTCTTGATTGGCACCGGTGGAGGCAAGCTTCTCCTCCTATCCCTTGATCCTTCCTCTAAATCCATTGAGCTTTTGCGATCCGTGTCCATTAGTAATCGTCCAATTGAGTCCATCGAGATCTTGACGGAAATTGATAGGATTCTAGTTCTCTCGGATGGGTTCTTGTTTCTTGTTGATCGGCTTTTGCTGCAAGTCGCGCGGAAGCTGGGGTTTATCAAGGATGTGACTGCGGTGGTGAAAAGATTGGGTTTTGGGGACTCCTTAAATTTGGATTTTTCAGGTGATGGACTTTTGAAAGCTGATGTCTCGAGTGCGGGGCAGAGGCTGCTGCAAAAATTGGGCTCAGGGATTCGAGCCAATGGTTTGAAGCAGCTGAGAGTTTCAGAATCGCATAGGGACAAGGAATCCAATTGTCTCATTGCGGTTGCGGCATTGAAAAGGTTGGTATTGGTTGAGCTGACAGTGTCTGCGACCATTGATGTGGATTTTGATTATGGGGGTATTTCAGTGCGTTTGAAGGAGATGCAAGGTGTTGAGGGGGTAAAGACAATGGCTTGGATTGGAGACTCTGTAATAGTGGGAAGTTTGGATGGTTATATGTTATTTTCTGCGAGCTCAGGGAAATGCACCCCTATTTTTTCACTCCCAGAATCTTCAGGACCTCCAAAGTTGCTGCCTTTGTTGAGGAGCAAGGAAGTGCTTTTGTTGGTGGACAATGTGGGTGTTATTGTGAATGATGTTGGACAACCAGTGGGTGGGAGCTTGGTTTTCCAGTATGTTCCAGACTCCATTGTTGAAATGTCTTCACATGTGATTGTTGCAAGGGACAGTAAGATGGAATTGTATAGAAGGAAGACGGGTACCAGCATTCAGTCACTAAATTTTACAAAGAGTGGTAGTGGCCCTTGTGTTGTGGTAAGTGATGAGCAACGAAGTGGAGAAACTGTTGTGGTTGCGACATCCCATAAGGTAGGTAAGACTCTTATCTTTTTGTCGTATTTATTGACGTGTTTCTGAATAATGAATTAATAGTCACTTGATTTGGTATTGAGACAATTAGGCATGTGCTCCCTTAGATCTCCAATGGCCTATTATCACCTCAAAAACAACTGACGTCATCCATCAAATATTAGTTAGCATGTGTTCCTCAAGATTTCCTAGGGCATGTTATCAACTCAAAAATAACGGAAGTTATCCATCAAATACAAGTTTTTTGTCGTTATAAGAAAGCATTAGCGCTTGTTTTATTATGTTACTTCTTGATCTTGTTTTGACCATGTTCATTATGGCACTGGGACATAATCTTCCAGGGTAAATCAGATTATAGACATAAAAAATTGATGAATTTGTTATGCCAAAAGCTGCTTTTGCATTATCTGCAGCTTAAAATGTTTCTGCAGCATGGAAACTTGCTACTTAAACGTGCTGTTGATTAAACTCTTTCTCTGTTTGATTTGCAACTCTTGCTGTACCATGACTGTCATCATGTCTTCAAGAGTAAGAACGCTTACAGTTTGAGTAGTTCCTTGGACAAATACTTCCTATGTTAACATTTCATCAAATGGTTCACGTGTGTTTATCTTATTCGTTTGTTTTCATCTAAGATTTATCCTTTATCTTACGTTAAGCATGCATTTTTCACAAATCTGTAGACGCCAGCTATGCTGCCTTTTAAAGATATGATGTCTATTAAGTTGCAGTTTTCTTTGTACTTTAGATTCTTTAGTTTCATTTTATTTATTTTCTTATTTGTTCCTTGCTCTCGCTTGTAATTTTACTCATATTGATGTTTTCAGGCTATTTTTTTACATAAAGTGTCCGCTGAAGAGCAAATTAAAGATTTATTGAGGAAAAATAACTTTAAGGAAGCCATCAGTTTGCTTGAAGAGGTGGAATCAGAGGGTGAGATAACAGAGGAAATGCTTTCATTTATCCATGCACAACTGGGGTTCCTATTGCTTTTTGATCTGCATTTTGAAGAAGCTGTAAATCATTTCTTGCTCTCAAAGACTATGCAACCCTCGGAAGTTTTTCCTTTTATAATGCGGGACCCAAATCGTTGGTCTCATCTGGTATGCAGCATGGCCTAAATTCTTTTTCCTTTTAATGATTGTTGAATGCCTCAAAAGAAAAATGTCTTTTAGGTTCCACGGAATCGATATTGGGGGTTGCATCCTCCTCCTATACCTCTTGAAGATGTTGTTGATGATGGACTGATGGCCATTCAACGCGGTGTGTTTCTTAGAAAAGCAGGTGTAGACACATCTGCAGATGAGGATTTTCTTTCAAACCTACCAAGCAAGGCTGAGCTATTGGAGTCGGGCATCAAAAACATTATAAGGTCCTGCAACCCTATATGCTTTGATCAACATAATCCTTGTATCATGAAGGCAAACCCTAGTAATTTGCACATATATTTTTCTTTCTGCGATAATAATAAAATATATTTCTTGTTGTAGGTATCTATGTGTCTCACGGAATAAGGATTTAATTCCTTCTGTTCGGGAGGGTGTTGATACCCTTCTTATGTATCTCTATAGAGCCCTCAATCATGTAGATGATATGGAGCAACTAGCATCATCTGAAAACAGCTGTGTGGTGGTATGTTTTAGTGCATTGTATAAAATTTCACAATTCTTAACCATTGATCAACGGGTAAATTTCCTTTATTAACGCTAAATCAAATTTACTTTAAAGAAATCTATGAAATATACCTATTGATAAGCCTTGGATTGTAAATTAGTCATGAATTTTAAGTATGAATGCTGTTCTTAGAACACTCATTGAAGAATTGTCCTGCAACTTGTGTTGGCAGAGCAGGAGGAATTGGAAAGTTTGTTAGGTGACTCTGGGCATTTGCGGACACTTGCATTCCTGTATGCTAGCAAGGGGATATCTTCAAAAGCTTTATCTATCTGGCATATATTAGCAAGAAATTATTCAACTGGATTATGGAAAGATACCTCAATTTCTGTAGAGCATGACTTACCAGATGTTTCTATAGATTCAATCTCAGGGCAGAAAGCTGCTGCCATTGAAGCATCAAAGCTTCTTGAGGAGTCAGCTGATGAAGATCTGGTCCTTGAACATCTCGGATGGGTATGTTTATTTCTTCATAACTTTTTTCTAACTTGAAGATGCTTATGATTTTCATTTATTTCCTACTGACAAGGTTCTGGTGCATGCTTCAGATTGCAGAGATTGACCAAGATCTTGCAGTCCTGATACTGACATCCGACAAAAGGGTGAATCAGCTTCCGCCTGGTAACACAAGATCTGTGAACTCATCTATTTCTTTATATCTTCATTATCTAGTTTCTAGTCTTGCCTGGAAATCTGAAATAAGGCAAATCTTCTTCCAGTTCTATTGATGTTAGCAACATTTTTCACCCAACTTATTAAAACTCTTCCAATTGTACACACATGTAAGAATCAGTTACACTTTGCCTCTAGGAGTTCTCATATTCTGTTTACCAAAAGAAAAACATTTTTCAAATGAACTTAAATGGTTATCATTTCTTGATTACATAATTGGTAAATATTGAGGACGAACTTCTTTTTCAAGAGTGCAATGAGAATGACCTTGTTTATTTGCCTGATCTATCAATCAGAATGATATCCTCATGAAAGTAGTTATCAAGTAAATGGGCATTCTTTTAAATCTGTGGAGTTCTACAGTTTAACTTGCTTGACATTTACTTGATAGATTGTATTACTATTGTGCTCTCAACTTGTCTGTTTTGAAAAGGATGTTGCTCTATTCTTGGTAATCATGGACTTCTTTTCCATGTTTGCTGATTGTTATAGCATGCAAATGATCCTTCACTGCCAAATAACTAACTCAATTCTTTATTTTCATATAGAGGAGGTCCTCAAAGCAATTGACCCAAAAAAAGTTGAGATTCAGCAGAGGTAATTGCTAGCTCATTCGGTCAAATATTCATGCCAATGATCCTAACTACTATGACCAAGTAAATCTTTAACTGCTGTTAACTGTCATCCATATTTCCCTAGATGGTTATTTATTTATTTGTGATATATCAAAATCCGATTTAACCATTTTTTGAAACTGCAGTTAGCTGTCCTATATTTTTTTTCCCCTAAAGTGGTATTCTCTTTTATTTATTTATTTTTGATATATAAATGTCTGATTACACTCTTTATGTTGTTTGGGCTTCTTGTCACTAGTGCATATACCTTTTGGATATTCTTGAACATTCTACTATAAAGAGTTATCCTGTCTATGTTCTGATGTTTGTGATTGTTTTTGGGTGAGATATCATTATCATTCATGTTAACTACACCTATATTAATGAAAGTGAATATAGTTGTTTGAGATATGTTCTGATTGTCTCTTTATTTCAATTCTTTTTTTATGGCCTTTAAGATATAATTAATCACCATGGCATATTTGTCTTGTCATTTTTGGAATGGGAACTCGTAGGCTGTGTTGTCTCTTAGATTCAAGTGGCTGTCTTTATTTTTGTGCGATGTTCATTTTTTACTTATATTTTCCCATGTTCTTGATTTCATGCAAATTTATTTTTAATTATTACTTCTCTGCGTTTGTACCTCTAAAGAAAAACTCTGCAGATTAGCCTGATACTGACTATAGTCTGAGTTTACATTCATGTGTGGTCATTCTTTCTCAGTTAGTACTGCAGGCAACTTTTGATCTTATTTGTGATCATGATCTATAAATTTTGTAGATATTTGCAGTGGTTAATTGAGGATCAAGACTCTGAAGACATCCGTTTCCATACGTTATATGCTCTTTCTCTTGCCAAATCTGCTATTGAAGCTATTGAAGGCACAAGTGGGAATGTTGACTCCAAAGCTGATCATGAGAAGAAAGTTTCTGATGTTGATAGCGGACCTGGAAATTCAATCAGGGAAAAATTGCAAGTATTTTTACAGGTTTCAGACTTATATGATCCTGAAGAAGTGCTTGATTTGATAGGCAGATCAGAATTGTGGCTGGAAAAGGTTCTACTTATGCACTGACCCTTCATTTTTTATTGGGGATATTGCGACAAATAAACATATGGTTTATCACAAAAAATAAAAAAATATTAAACCTGTAAAAATGTTGCATGTACGTGGGTTCACAGACCAAGTTTCTATAAGTTTAACTTGTCTTGTTTTGGTAAAATAAAGATGAAATCGAGTGCCTGCTTGACTGTTTTAGGCAACTAACTGGGATTTGAATAAGTTGCTCTTGAACCACTTGACTTTGTTGATCTACTACATTTTACCTTAATATGGACACTTGCCAATTGCGTTTTGCATAATTGTTTTTTCAATGCTTTTTCAGTCACACTAGTTGGAATGATTCTTTAGTTATGATTCACTTGGCATAGTTTTGTATGTTTTTGTTTTTAGTAATGATTTTGTTTTGTCTGACTGCTTTCTTTAACTTTTGATCAGTCAGTGCAAGACTAGGTTTTCTGTTGGGGCATGTTTCACCTGTGGTTATTCTTCGATGCTTTGTAAATTCTTTATTTAAACTTTGTTTTGACTGTATAACAGGCAATCTTGTGCAAGAAGATGGGTCAAGAAACATTGGTACTGGAAATTTTGGCTTTGTAAGACCAAATTCTTTATGTAAATTCATTTCCTATTATACTGTCCTTTACCAAATAAAGGATACTGACTTCATTTATGGGGACTAATGTCACTCTTGAGAGTTATAATGGTTGAGATTTATGCCATGTATTGATTTTTATGTGTTTCAAGGAAACTGGAGGATTGTGAAGCTGCTGAACAGTATTGTGCAGAGATTGGTAGAGATGATGCCTACATGCGGTAGGTTTTTCTCTGTTTTGTTATTATTATTAATTTTTAACATTTTACTGCATTCATTGTGCATGACAATTGAAGATTCTTATTTGGAGTTCAAAATTTTCACACGCCAGGTTACTGGATTTGTATTTGGATCCAGAAGATGGAAAGGCACCCATGTTTGATGCTGCAGTTCGTCTTCTCCACAATCATGGAGAATCCCTTGATCCTCTACAAGTGTTAGAGGTATCAAACTGATAGTTTTTGACTTGAAATGCTCTTCCTTGTTTAATTCATGTAATAAAAGTTGTTTTAGTCAGGAAAAGCCAAAGTTATTTCATATCATTTTTTTAGTTAATTTAGTTATGGTTTGCAAGGTGGCAATTGGCAAGTCCTTAAGTGGCTTGAGAACTGGTTATGCATATAATCCTTTTGCAAATTATATATATATATATATATTAATTTTATGTATTTTTTGTACTTATCATACAAGTATGTTGCCCATTAGTGAAGTCCTTGAAGAAATGGATCCTTTGGGTAGTATCACTCTCTAATGCTTTACTTACTCTCATATACTATGCTCAAGAATCATATGAAATTTGAAGCCTTTTGTGAAAACCATCAACCATATAAAGTAAAATTTGCCTTTAAAATACTTCAAATTTATTTTTCTGATGTGAAAAGGTCTTTACTTGTGCAATGCAGAAATTATCTCCTGAGATGCCTCTTCAGCTCGCCTCAAATACAATATTAAGAATGCTGAGAGCTCGAGTTCATCATCATCACCAAGGACAGGTAGAAGTTTGTATGACAAAATGATAAAAGAAATTTTCTCTTCATTCTTTCCATGGCAATCATAAACCTTCGATTTCCATATTTATAACATGAGTGCTCATTTTTTAAGTGTAATAGTGCCTGTTCTTGTTAGATGACATTTCCTTGAAACTGTCAAGTTGTAGTCTGAAGTATTGGAACTCAAATGACACCACATTTTCATTGATCAATATATCAGAATTTGTTGTGTTAAATGACTGCCATCATATTCATGAAATTGACTATGCTCTTTATTTTGGCTTAGATTGTTCATAACATCTCAAAAGCTATGAATCTAGATGCTCAGTTAGCTAGAATAGAGGAGAGATCAAGGTATGTCCAAATAAGTGATGAAAGCATTTGTGATTCCTGTCACGCCCGCCTTGGAACTAAGCTCTTTGCAATGTATCCAGATGATTCCATAGTTTGTTACAAGGTATGTGCTCAATCATTTTGTGTCTGATCTTTTTTGTTTCTTAATCAACACATCAGAATTTATGTTGAATAAAACACGGCAAATATATGTATATTAGCATGTACAAGACAATGCCATGTGAGTAATGCAGGTAGGAATTTATAACTTAACATAGATTTAAATAACAGTTTCAGGCAGGAATTCGTTATTGTTCACACATGTGCTCAGTTATCTGAACCTCACCCACATTTTACTTGGCTGATTAGTTGGTTAATGTTCTGATAACTGGTTTTGTGCACCAAGATGTGTCCCTAGTAGTAGTAATCCTAGCTCGAGGTCAAGGCAAAGGGTTTGTCCAGCATTACAAGCTGGTTGCCCCTACCATTTGAAGCCGGCGTGCTTGTACCCACTTGCATTATTCATGCTTAGTATGAAGAATTACTTTAGAACATCTTGATGTCCAATGTTTGTCGATGATTCTCATCAAGATTCAATGTCACAGTGTTACCGTCGTCTAGGAGAATCAGTGTCAGCCCGAGGTCACGACTTCCAGCAAGATCCTGTTTTCAAGCAGGGTTGGCTTGTGACCAGATAACATCCTTCAGTTTTAGTTATAAATCAAGGTTCGCATCCTTTCAGTGCTTCAAATTTTAAATATGACGGCGGCCGAGCTCATTGAAGGTATCATCAGCTTCCCTCGGTACCATATCCTTTTATTGGCACCCCCCTATGAAAGTGATACGGGTCTCTTGATAACATGTTACAGCATTTTTAGTGTTGTGATTTTTCTTTCTTTTTTGTAATCTTATACATGATGGAAGAAAGTTCTGCCCAGAAAATTCCTTGTATAAACATTGGACTGCTGTGTTTCTTGTCTAACACAGAGATAATGTTATGGCAAATGTTAAATTTTGGCCGAGGTTAATAATGTACCAAAGAAAAGCTGAGTTTTTTTTTTTTTAAAAAAATAAACTAACAAAAAAAAAAGGTTTTTGATTAGGGGTTTTAGGGTTGGGGTTTTTGATTTCTTGTTTGAATGCAGCGTTTGTCCTGTTTGAACGCTTTGCATTCTAATTCAGTTTTCTGCAGAACATAAAAAGAAAAAAAAATAGAAAAGATGATCTAGTTTCAGAGCATTGAATGCTATAAACAAAAAGGCCTATTCATTAGGTACATTGAGAAAACTTGATATGTGGCTTTATTTTTTTATTTTTATTTTTTTAATAAAAAATAAAAAGCAGAAGAAAAAGTAGAAGGGAAGAAAGGAATATGAAAACAGTAAGCAATCAGCAAACAAAAGGCATTATAAAAAAAACATTAATAACCACTTAACCAGTCCATCATCATCATCATCATGATATCATACAGTATTCAAGCATGAATATGAAAACAGTAAACATTCACTGAACAAAACCATTAGACAAAAAAAAAAAAAAAAACAATTAATAACCACTTAACCAATCCATCATCATCATATCATCATCATATCATCATCCAGAGCATTCAAGCAGCAAACATTCAGAAAAAACTTTAGAGAAAGAAAAGCATGAAAAAAAGCAGAAGAAAAAGAAACTATACTCATTCAGCGTTCGTCTTCAGCATCAACATTCCCTTTGTTGAGATAATGATGTTTATTTTAGTTTAATTAGGATGTTGAGATAATCATGTTCTTAGTTTGATTAGGATATGTTTTGATTTAAGTTAGTTGTGTTTTGATTAGAATTCAAATTAGTTGATGATTATCTTTTTGGAACTTTGCCTTTATAAAGGCTTTCAGTGTTTATGAATAATGTATGCAATTTTTCTCATCCCTTCTTTTAAGTTAACAGTGGTATCAAGAGCCTAGTTTTCAACAAAAGAGAGAGATCTTTGTAGTGAAGAAATTCACAATGTTTGCAGACAACTTTGTGTAACCATCTATTCCACGTTTTGATGGTCACTATGATCATTGGAGCATGTTGATGGAAAACTTCTTAAAATCTAAGGAGTATTGGAATATTGTTGAATTCGGAGTAGCAACCCCGGATGTTGGAGTGGTACCTTCAGAAGCACAACGGAAGGAACTTGAGGCATCAAAGTTAAAAGACTTGAAAGCGAAGAATTACTTATTTCAAGCCATCGATCGATCTATTTTGGAGATAATTCTTTGCAAAGAAACCTCCAAAGATATATGAGATTTAATGAAGAGAAAATATCAAGGCTCATCAAGAGTGAAGCGTGCACAACTTCAAGCATTGAGAAGGGATTTTGAAAATTTACAGATGAAGGATGGAGAATCTGTTAACAACTATTTTGCAAGAACGATGGGGTTAGCCAACAATATGCGTTTTCATGGGGAGAAGATGAACGATGTTGCTATTGTTGAAAAGATATTGCGATCTTTGACAGCAAAATTTGATTATATTGTCTGCTCAATTGAAGAATCAAAGGACATAGATGCACTCTCCATTGATGAACTACAAAGCTCTTTATTAGTTCATGAACAGAAGATTAACCGTAATTTTACTGTTGAGGAGCAAGCTTTGAAGACTTCTACAACCAACAACTTCTCAATATTACGAGGTAAAGGTCGAGGTGGAAGTAGAGGAAGAGGAAGAGTAGAGAGAGGCTACAGAAGTGGCAACAGAAATACTGATGATAGTTATCTACAAAGTAAAGGAAGAGGACGAGGTCAACAGTTTGATAAATCCAAGATTGAGTGCTTTAGATGTCATCGATTTGGTCATTATCGTTCTGAATGTTACACCAAGCTACCTAATGACAAAGACAAAAGAGAAAAGTCAAATTTTGTAGAAAATAAAGAAGCAGAGACTTTGCTAATGGCAATTCAAGATAGTCAGGAATCTCACAAGTCAGATATTTGGTTTGTGGACACTGGTTGTAGCAACCATATGTGTGGAAGTAAGTCCTTCTTTTCTTACTTAAATGAAGATTTTCACTCTACTGTTAGCTTTAGAAATTGCTCTATGGTGAATGTGATGGGAAAGGGTGATATTAATATAAAAACCAAGAATGGTTTTATAGAAAAAATTTCTAATGTTTTTTATGTTCCTGACTTGAAAAGTAACTTTTTGAGTGCTGGTCAATTACAAGAAAAGGGATATACAATTACTATTCAAAAAGGTACTTGTGAAATATATGATCCTTGTAGAGGTGCAATTGCAATTGTGCCTATGAGTTCAAATAGGTTGTTTCCTATAAAGATTGAATGTGCTCAACCTTGTTTGATGGCTAAAACAAAAGACTCCTCATGGCTATGGCATTATCGGTATGGTCACTTGAGCTTTGGCGGATTGAAGACACTCCAAGAAAAAGATATGGTGATAGGGCTTCCTAAGATTACTGTTCCCTCCCAAGTTTGTGAAGAGTGTGTTGTTGGCAAACAACATCGTACTCCTTTCCCTCAAGGAAAGTCTTGGAGAGCAAAAGATGTTCTAGAACTTGTTCACTCTGATATTTGTGGACCAATAAATCCTACTTCTAATGGAGGTAAAAGATATTTTATTACTTTTACTGATGATTATTCTCGGAAAACTTGGGTTTATTTTTTACAGGAGAAATCAGAAGCTTTTAGTACATTTAAGAGCTTCAAAGCATATGTTGAAAGTGAAACTGGGAAACCTATTAAAACACTTCGCACTGATCGTGGAGGAGAGTACTGCTCAAAAGACTTTGAAAGTTTTTGTAATTATCATGGCATCCGAAGAGAGCTCATAGCTTCATATTCCCCACAACAGAATGGTGTATCAGAAAGGAAAAATCGAACCATCCTCAATATGGTACAAACCTTATTAACAAAAGGTAGAATTCCGAAGAATTTTTTGCCAGAAGCAGTAAATTGGAGCATTCATATCTTGAATAGAAGTCCTACTTTTGTTGTTCAAAACAAAACACCAGAAGAAGCATGGAGTGGAAGAAAACCAGCAGTAGATCACTTCAGAATTTTTGGTTGCATTGCATATGCACATATTCCAGATGAAAAAAGAAAGAAACTTGATGATAAAGGGAAAAAGTGTGTTTTTCTTGGGATTAGTGAAATATCCAAAGCTTTTAAATTGTATGATCCATTGACAAAGAAAATTGTGGTGAGTAGAGATGTTATTTTTGATGAAGAGAGTACTTGGAATTGGAGTAAGCCGCAACCTACTTCAATTATAATTAGTGATGAAGCCGAAGAAGAAGGAGAACATGAAGAAATTTCAAGTAATGAAGCCTCTACTACTACTGAAATATCACAAACAACAGCAGAGACTCCTATTACTCGTGTTCGAAAAAGGCCGGCTTGGATGGCAGATTATGAGGTAACAGATTTCAACCAATCTGAAGAACTTGCTACTCACTTTGCTCTATTTTCATATTGTGATCCTTTATCTTTTGAAGAAGCAAGCCAACATTCAAAGTGGAAAAAAGCTATGGATAATGAAATTGCATCCATTGAAAAAATAAAACATGGGAGTTGACTGAACTTCCTAAAGGGCAAAAAACCATTGATTTAAAGTGGGTATACAAAACAAAATTAAATGAGAAGGGTGAGATTGACAAGTATAAGGCGCGATTGGTTGCAAAAGGTTATAAACAAGAATTTGGTATAGATTATAAAGAAGTCTTTGCTCCAGTTGCAAGGCTTGACACTATCAGACTTGTGGTTGCATTGGCGGCACAAAATTCATGGTCAATATTTCAGCTAGATGTAAAATCGGCCTTTCTACATGGAGAATTAGAAGAGCAGATATTTGTTGATCAACCTTTGGGTTATATTAAAGCAGGGGATGAGCATAAAGTATATAAATTGAAAAAGGCTCTCTATGGATTAAAGCAACCTCCACGGGCATGGTATAGTTGCATAGAAGCTTATTTTTTAAAGAAAGGATTTTAGAAGTGTCATTATGAACATACACTTTTTATGAAATTTGAAGATGGTGGAAAGGTACTCATAGTCTGCTTATACGTAGATGACCTAATCTATACCGGCAACGACAAAGTGATGATTGAGCAGTTTAAGATTTCCATGATGACTGAATTTGATATGTCTGACCTTGGTTTAATGCATTACTTTCTGGGGATAGAAGTTATCCAATCTGCTTCAGGTATTTTTATTTCTCAAAAAAGATATGTGCATGATATCTTGACCAGGTTTCGAATGCAAGATTGTAATCCGGTTTGTACTCCGGTTGAGACGGGTTTGAAGCTTGTTAAAAACTCAGAAGGAAATAAGGTTGACAACACTTTTTACAAGCAAATTGTTGGAAGTTTGATGTATTTAACTGCAACAAGGCCTGACATTATGTTTGCTGTAAGTCTCATTAGTAGATTCATGGAAAATCCAAAAGAGGTGCATCTCATGGCCGCAAAATGAATTTTGCGATATTTACAAGGAACAATAGATTATGGAATATTGTACAAGAAAGGAGAGATATCAAATCTAATCGAATTTACAGATAGTGATTATGCAGGAGATTTAGATGATCGAAAAAGCACATCCGGTTATGTATTTATGATGGGTTTTGGAGCTATCTCATGGTCATCAAAGAAGCAACATATTGTTACTCTTTCAACAACTGAGGCTGAATTTGTAGCAGCAACAGCATGTGCCTCTCAAGCAGTGTGGTTAAGAAATATTCTTGAAGAACTTCAATTAAAGCAGGAAGGTTCGACTCCAATATATTGTGACAATAGTTCAACTATCAAGCTATCTAAGAATTCAGTTTTTCATGGTAGAAGCAAACATATTGACGTAAGATATCACTTCTTACGCGATCTTACAAAAGAGAAAATTATTGATCTCATTTACTGCAGAAGCAAAGATCAGATTGCAGATTTATTTACAAAACCCCTCAAAATAGCTACTTTTCAGAAGCTCAGGGGATTAATCGGCGTTTCTAGCATGAAAGTATTCACACAAAGGAGATAACTTTAAAATATTTAAACTTATGTGATAAACATAAGTTTAAGGGAGGATGTTGAGATAATGATGTTTATTTTAGTTTAATTAGGATGTTGAGATAATGATGTTCTTAGTTTGATTAGGATATGTTTTGATTTAAGTTAGTTGTGTTTTGATTAGAATTCAAATTAGTTGATGATTATCTTTTTGGAACTTTGCCTTTATAAAGGCTTTCAGTGTTTATGAATAATGTATGCAGTTTTTCTCATCCCTTCTTTTAAGTTAACACCCTTGACTCTTCAGCAGCAGCAGCAGCAAAATCACATTGACGTTCTTGTAGTGTGGCTTGTTTGTTCAGGTTGTTGTGAACCTTTTACTGTTTCTCAATAAATTAGCTACTCTGGTAGCTCTTTCCCCAAAAAAAAAAAATCACATTGACGTTTCCTTAGGAATCTCAACACACCGATATGTGATGCCATTGCATCGACCTTCATTCTCACAACCATCACAGTCAACCTCTGGACTACAGAGGTAAACCGCCGGTATCCTCCGTTGCCTGATGATGGTGCCTCCGATGACAGAGCAAACTCCAGTGGTGACGCTGATGATGACACTCATCACAACTCGATCAGTGAGGCTCTTCATGATCTTCATAGAAAAACAAATTGTTTTAGAAGAGCTAAACCCTAAACAAACAAAGATTGGGGAAAAAGAAAACAAACCTTGTCTTGCAGAGGAGGACGATGCGCAGAGAGAGAGAGAGAGAGTAGCACGTTCATTTTATGGCCTTGTTTGGATTGATTTATAAAAAAAATGTTTTTTTTTTCCAATTTAGTAAAAGTGATTCTGAAAAAAAATGCTTCTCCAAGTTACACACTTTTTTGTAATGTGTTTATATTAGCTTTTATGTAGAAGCAGAACCTGTAATATAAGCTAAAAAAACATTTTTTTCAAAAGCTGGTCATGACTAGCTTCTAAAAAAAACTGTTTTTCAGCTTTTTTTTTTTTACAGCTTCTGTTTTTGCAAAAAAGGCAATACAAACAACATTTTTTGAACCCAAAAGTCCTTAATTTATAAAAAAAACACTTCTGGGTTTTCCAAAACCAATCCAAACAAACCCATTTACATAACAAACAGACAAAAGTTTCTTTCCAAAAATTAATAAATAATATATATATATATATAAAAGAATAATAAATAAAAAATATTAAATTTGATTTTATTTAATAATTTATTTTATAAACTGTTGTGTTAGCTTTTGGAAAGTGCAGTGTTCTAGTAAAATTTCTATTGACTTGTTTGAAATAACAAAATCCTACCTCTTATAAATCTTACCAAGAAGGTTGTAATATCCATTGCGCTATAGAAACCTGTGTGTTGTGTCACAAACATCCTGAGACAGTAGACTTCTTTTTACTTCAATGCGAATTCTCACACTGCATCTGGCTTTTCTTCAAACAAATTTTAAGCTTACTTTCCCTGCCAAGGAATGTTCTTAAGATTTGGTCTTTCTGGATCCCCACTACCCAAGACCAACTCCATTCCCTCTTGGATCTCATTACTAGGGCTATTTGATGGAATATTTGGTTAGAAAGGAATAATCGAGTCTTCAATCCTCATGCTTCAGCCACT
Organism: Dioscorea alata; assembly: GCA_020875875.1. NCBI lineage: Eukaryota > Viridiplantae > Streptophyta > Magnoliopsida > Dioscoreales > Dioscoreaceae > Dioscorea > Dioscorea alata. Next base: position 2,934,934 of record CM037015.1, on the reverse strand, counting down.
TATTATTTCTAAAATTCTCCACTTACTCCTTGCTTGGTCTTGTGCAGTAAGAGATCCGGATCAATGCATTCTACACATACCCTTCGACGCTCTTTTGATTTCATGAGCGCTAGACAGAGCAATTCTACAGGCGCGACGAGTCCCCCTACCAACCAAGAGTGATCTACTCCCTTCTTAGCTTGAGAAGGCCTCTAAAATGACCCTTACCTTCTTAACTGTTATTTCTGTGTTTTGTTTGGTTGTTAGTTCTTTTGGTTGACCTCACTCATGGTTATTACTACATTTTTTTGTTATTGTTCTTTGGCTTTTCTATGTAAGCTCCGGTTTTTTCAAAGTTTATTTATATTTTTTAAATAAATTTATGGTTTATCTATTTTTTTAAATTGTTTTTATAGACAACTTGATAAATTATTAATAATATAAAAATAATTACAAATATTCAAATTACTCATATATCCATTAAATAAATCACTCCTGTATTATATATGATTAGTAGTGTTTAAGCGGTTAAATTAATTTCTCGAACTTTATGTTTCAAAAATATGGTTAAGCAAAACTTGAGTTAAGATTAAATGACTACAATTCTGAAAATTTTTAATTATTGGTTGGCTTTGAGCTTATTTTCTATTTTCTTTTTTCTTTTTTTAATTTTGTTTTAATAAAAAAAAAAGTTTGTTTATTTATTATTTTTAATGTTTTAAGGAAACATCTTTGTTTGAGTTTCTAAATAGTAAAAAAATAGTGATACGGTACGGTAACTTTGTTTTGATAAAAAAGTTTTTTAATTATTTTTTTAATGTTTCAAAGAAACAGTTCAGCAAATTTTCTAAAATTTTCAGATTATTTTTTTCCAGAAAATTCCGATCAAGCTAAACCTTAAATAAAAAATAAAAATCATTGTCAAAACACAAAAATACATATAAAAAAAAATAAATGTTTGAAAATGTTATAATATTTCCTAAAGGGCCAAACAAAAAATTCAGTTTTTTCTTTTTTTTTGTTCTTTCTTTTTGGTAATTCGGTTAATTTTTAGATTAATATTGCTTAATTCACGAACAAATAAAATGAAATATTGATGACTGTCTCCCAACACCTAAATAACAAAATGGCAGAAAAAGCACATACAGAGAGAAAGAAAGAGCAAGAGCAAGGACCTAAATATCCCACCTTTTCTTGACACGAACCATGAAGACTGAGTTCTGGATTTCATCTCGAGGAACCTGGACCATAAATTGAACCTTCACCTTCTTCGGCGCTGTCTTCGTCTTCCCATCCTCATCTCCAACCTTCAATCAGGAAAAGAAAAAACACCAAAAACATATCCAAAGATAAGACCATGTATATATTATTAGTCAGCTCCAGCATGCTAATCCAAGAGTCTACTCAATAAAGAACCCCATGTATCAGCATATCTATAATTCTTTTTAGCTTTCTTGGTAAATAAATACATACATACATGTATGTGTGTGTTTGTGTGTGTGTGTTCTACTGTTGCAAATGAACAAATATGAGAGTCATTGACAAACAATTAAAGAATTTAGATATGCAGAACTTGCCCATAAGTAATAAGAAATTATCTCTCAACTTACCCAGAGGGATGCCCAACCAAGCCGCACCTCTGAATCATAACCAGCTTTAAACTTAAAGTCTTTGCCCACGGTGTGCTTATAAACAGCACTCCATTCATCAGAGTCAAAGTGGTACCAGTAGCTGCAAAGGAAAGGAATGAATTGGAAGCATACAATGACAAGCAACAAGATAATCAAGAAAACATGAGTATGGTCTTTTATGGAGAAGGAGAATTTATTGATATTGTAAATTAACCAAGCCCCCATCAGATATGGGGATACTACATCAATAAATATATTTTTTTTTTCATTCAAAATATTGTGACATCTTTGGCGCCAACTGGTAATGATGATCATAGGTAGTATTCGTATTTTCCACGCCATATTCAGGGTTGACGCAGGCATAAAGAAGGGAAAAACTCTTCCTCCCACACCCCTAAAAACCCAAAAAGTTCCGACTAGACTACCACAAGCCTCAAGGAAAAATGAATCCCTGGTTAGCTCTACTCCTTTACGTTAGCCCAACTAAAAAGCCTAAAGCCTGCTCTTGTGGGTTCATTGACTTTCCTTCCCACCTTTGAATGGTCAAATGATAGCATAATGGTTCAGACATATCATATGAAGAAAACTTGGATACCATTATTGTTTCCCTATTAGTAATACTCTTGTAAACTAAATTTTCCACTAGGCTTTCCAAATTAATAGTAACCACCTTTTTTCTCAAAATGAGCAAAACCACATCATGAGATTGTCTAATGATGACACCTCAATTAGGAAATCTAATTTGCAAAAATACCATCGATTGCCAAATCAAATGCTATAGCAAAAAAGTTCTGTGGTCAATACTGACCAAGCTTTATTGACAGCATAAATATTTAGCTATAAAATGTACAGTAAAATGTAGCTGAAAAATCAAAAACAAAATCAAAAAATAATAATTGAATTTAACAACAGAAAAGAGTATCCAAGTATATTCATGTGTGTCCATTAACCAGCTCAAAAAGAGCATGGTAAAACCACAAAACTTACTGACCTCAACTTGTCTGAAGGAGAGAAACGACGCTTAAATGCAAAAGATGGTGCATTAGAAGGCAAAGTTATACTGGGAATGAATGACATTTCCTCATCCTACCATAACATGTAAGTCTTTGTTAGCAAAATTCAAAATACACATATCAAGGCATAAAAAACTTGGGACTATAAAACTAGCAAAGAAAAGAATAGGGATATGACCTTATAGCAGTATCTTAGGTTCACATCATTTTCCTTGTACACAGCAGTACAAACTCCATTTAGAATTTGACCCTTCAAGATCCCGCTCCATGAAAGTTCTCTTTGAGCTTCCTCATTTTCCCTTTCCTCCACCGACAGTTCACCTTGGGGAAATCGTAAAGTTGCCCGTGGCTGCATAAACAATTGTCCATCTGTTTATTTGTGACATGGCATAGCACAAATTTTCTTTTCCTTGCCCCCACACTTAAAATAATAGAAATCATTACCATTTACAATGATGGAGGTCAAATCTAAATAAATTTGACACTGGATTACTCTTGAGGGCTTGAGGACCCATAATATTCTTGAAGACAACTAGTGTGTAAGTGCAGAGGAAAGGCTGGTGTGAGGATGTAAATCTTTTACAATGTAGGAAACAGAAAAATTAGTATGTGCAGTCTGGATTACTCTAACTAATGAAAGCATAATCTTGGTGTTTTCTTTTCGAGTGAGCAAATAATTGAATCAAGAAGAGGACACATTCACATTTACATTGAAAGAAAGATAGACTAGTATAGTGGATACAAAGAAAACCCAAACAAATATAACAAGACTAATTTATGTAGTTGATCTGATATTTGTCATGACCAAATGCTTCAACTTGCCTCATGATTGATAAATGCACAAATAAAATGCGCACACTGATGCTACTTACCAATCCACTAAATGGAACAGCAGATGCCAATTCAAATTTGTATGATGGGTCCACCAAGTCTGCAATTAGTGACACTTCTCCTTGTTGCTCCTGAGGAACAGAACTTTAATGTAAGAAAACACATAAAGATTTAAAACATGTGGTATTGAAGAAAAATAAATGGGAGAAAACCTTCAGACTATTATGCAAGCATCCAAACTAGGAATCCTCGTATTCCTAACAAGCCTACCACAAACAAGGAATATGTATTAAACAGAAATGCCCTAAACTAGGAATGAAGGTTTAATTGCACTTATAGGGAATATTTTAGGAGACGTTCATTTGAGGGGGAATATCTTAGGAGACGTTCATTTGAGGAAGTGGTGGGGAAGATAATGAAGCAGACTAACTTTCCCCCACTTCAGATGCAGTTGTTTTCCAGCTTGTACCCGCATGAGAGAACTGTTTGTATACCTTTATTATAAAAGTGAGAAATTGCTTTACACCCTTGCTAAAACACTTATACTTGAATATAGACCTCTAAAATTAAAAGTCAGCCTTTATACAAGTAAGAAATTGCTTTGCACCCTTGCTAAAACACTTATGCTTGGATATGTACATCTCTGGTTAAAAGTCAACTCAAACCCCGTAAAGAGACAGATTCACCCTTAACCTTTTTGTTCTCTTCCCCTCCCAAGATGGGTGGAGAGGAGAATGGTGTAGTTGATTTTTTTAATAAAAGTTTTTTAATTGACTTCTGGCCACAGGGGAGTACAAAGAAATAACAATGATTTTTAGGTATACACAAGCAAAATTGGTTGTACCCAGGTATAACAGCAATTGCTTATCTTTATGTTTAAAATGAGGCTCATGGTTAATTTGGTTGTCTTTAAAGATTTGCCAGCCAACATCAAACTCTACTTCCAATTTTACCTAATTGCTTCTCATCAAATTGTACCTAGCTGCTCCTCATCCGAGAACCTCTTTCATCTATTTCATAAATCTTGAAAGCATAGGCAAATGAAGGGAATTACATCCATCTCAAGTCAAACTATTAAACTATGTTTGACCTTTATAGGAAAGCATAGGCACCATTTATTTTTTGAGAAGGTTTCGCATAACATTCTTCCTTAATGGGCTATTAAGCATGACACAGTAAAAAAACTACAAGCATCTGGTCCATGATGCACAACTACTGCCCGTTTGGTCAAAAACTGAGAACTGTCCCCATTACACAAAAAATAGACACGCACAAAATATAAATACAAGCAAACCCAATAAAATAACAGTAGACTAAGCAAAGAATACCACTATTCATCACTTTGAAGTTGAGAGTAGACAAAGCAACCCAATACAATAATAATTAATATCTTCGAAAAAAAATATAGTAAACAAAGACGCACCTTCTTATAATGATACTTGAAAAGTAAGACACTAGCCAAGTTAATGCAAGAAAGAATTGACTTGCTACTTTCGCAAGAGCATGAGAAAGAAAAACCCTTCGTTGTACAGCCTAATTGAACAAAATTTGACTCTCCAATTTGACCACTCTGAAAAACAATCTTAGATGAATGAACTTGACGAATGTGTTCTAGAGAACACTAACAACCCAACAGAAAAAAAATATTAAGGCACTAAAAATGCAAGGGTGCTGCAGAAAATGATATTTGAGTGATGGAACAATTGAAAAGCAGTTTGTAGAAAATACATCCTAGTAAATATTTGAGCAACATCAGCATGCTGAAGAGAACAAAATACACGATTACTTCTTTGTAATCTGATTCGCGAATTAAATGCTAACGTGAATAAGAACAAGGTGTGCCAATGGATAACAACTGCTATTTATTTTTGACATTTACATATTATTAGCAAGGCAATTAACTAAACGAACTAGACGCGAATTATTGCATAATAGGCCAGCTCTCATTCTGTGCATCAAGAACTTCATTTAGATATCCTAGTTCAAGATGTTGCACACAATTTGAAGAAAGAAATTTGGTAATGGAAACTGATGGAAGCTCATTTCTGTAAATTTAAAACGTTGAAAAGCGCAATTATGATAATTTAATTGCACAACAAGAGAATCATATACAAAGTAACCAAAAGTTCTAATGATTAAGGAGTTCCCCCCTCAAAGAAGAAGACAGTGTACAATACATAGAGAGAAAAAAAAGCTACAGAAAATGGCACTGTGTAGAGCAAATAACAATAGTAGCAAGAGCTCAATTAACAGCCTCTTTTTATTTATCAAATTCATCCATCCAGTTGACTGCAAATATGAGCATTTTTAATACAGTTACAGTCAAAGTTAGTGTGGAGATTACTTAAAAAGACAGAGCTAAGGAGTAAATAATACACAAATCAATTTCTAATATCATCACTTGCTACTTATATATAAGACTTTCTATAACACCTTATCTGCTATTTGGTTCTGGGATAGCCTCGGCCCCACTACATCCAACTAAATGCCCACTAAGGATATTATAAACAAGAATATATTTTTTCCCAAATCTATATTATTTTATTAAAAACAATATTTAATAATAAAAGATCAATTAATTGTCAATAAAAACCAAGCTTACACTGAAATAAATTTAATTTAAATAAGTACCAACTTGCTTTACTAGTTTCCACCAAAACAAATTTAAACATCAAGAACCAAAAACTAAATCACTCCAACCTATCCTAACCCCAACCCCAACCCCAACCGAACACCACCTGAGTGAATCATAAAGTAGTTCATTACAGTACTCATAACACAAAAAGCAACCAAAACAAAATTAAAAAAGAAGCAAAACCCCAAACAAGCATCACTCTAGCAAACCATAAACTAGTTCATTCTGATTTTGATGGCATGAAGAGCAACCAACTTAACATTGAAAAAGGAGCACAACCCCAACAGAACACCATCCCAGAGAAACATAAACCAGTTCAATATGATTTTGATAGCACAAAGAACAACAAAAGTAAAATGGAAAGGAGCACAACACTTCCACACTGGTGAAACATCAATTTGAAAAACGCAAAAAAGTTTAGATAAACATGATTCAAATAACAAAAGCCTAAATTTTGAATGTTCTTATTGTATCATCCCTTTAAGGATTGAGACCAAAATACTCATGCATATATCAGCAATATGATGACGCTACAAAAATTACAAAAGAAAAAACCAAGATGGTGGTGATGTCCTTGGATTTCAAATCTTGACTAAATGATCAAAAGTTGAATTTTTGAAATCATCCATATCTTTGACAATTAAATGTCCTAACAATATCTTCCACAAGGAATGGACTTAAATCCAAGTAGCAATGTCCTAACCTTCTATTCCAGTTCAATGTGATCAGAAAGAAGTAAAAGGCCAGTGACATTAACAAGCTATCACTTAAGTTACTACAATACTCGTTTCTCACTTCACATACAAAAATGAATAAATAGATAAATGAATAAAACAGCTAATTTCTTGGTTCTTGGAATCAAGAAAACAATATCACCAACAAGAAGGCTTACCTCCACCAAGTCAAATCTTTCCACCCAATTTCAGCCTAATTTAGCAACAAATTTCAAGAAGGAAACTAAAATCTAAAATATACAAGCAATATAAAGTCCAAACAGCTTCAAGTTAGAACAATATTAATCATCAATTTCCAAAATAACTTTACTCACTCTAGCGAAAATTCCAACCAACAGCATTAAAGATTCACCTAATTATCATAGAAAGCCGAGAAAAAAAATTTAGGAGACAAGGGAAACGGAAGTATCGAGGAGGACCTTGACATCGTGGGAGGCACGGAGCTGAAGGCACCCAGCGAGATCAAGGGAGCCCTTGAGAAGCGCGTTCCGGGACTCAACATCGTAAAGGACGGAGAGATTCTTGGTGAGAAATCCAATCTGCGGGGACGAGACCTCACCGCGTTTATCATTCTGGAAAGAGAGCTTGAGCTTCGCCAATCGGTCGAAAAGGCGGCAAGAAACCTTGTGGAACCACACCTCCGCCTCGCTATCAAACTCCGACGTGACCCTGAGCGTAGGTCTCGGAAATTTGAGGAACCCTCCTCCATCTTGGCGCGGGGGTGGCGGCCCCAAAAGAGCCGGCGGAGGAGGCGAAGGGGAGCTAGGGTTAGGGTTAGAGCTTAGAGGAGGAGGCTCTGGTTGCCCCATGTTCAGAGAGAGAGAGATAGGAATTGCTTGAAAGGGTTTTTGTCTTGAAATGGAGGGAGTGGGAGAAAGCACTCACCAGAAAAGGAGGTTATTTTGTGAATTTAAAAAAATAAAACAAAAATGACAAAAACAGAGTGTTGGAAAGATAAGGCTTTCCAGATGTCACTGACTCTGTGAACTGTGGCACATTTTTTATGCACAAATTATATAACTAAAAATTATTATTATTATTAAGAAAAAAATTTCATATAATATGCTTTTCATATAACAAGTATATACCACTCTCTCATTCATCTTTACTGAGAGTTCAGTGCACTGATTAGACAATTAATTTTCACTTCATTTAAGATTTCGAGATTTATATGCGTCAGAAGTACCTTGTTTTGGATGATGATACCAAGGGAAGTCTGCAATTCCAATGTCACATCTCCAAATTCAATTTTGGTGTTAAAATAAGAAAACATCATAAAATGTGAAATCAAATTTAAATTAAGAACATAAGGATCAGACAAGGCAAACAAGAGAAACAATATTCAGACAAAAAGAACAATCAATCAAAAACCAAAAAAATATATATAACAAGTACAAAACAGCCTGCTGCATGGTAATAACAGAAATCACCAGATGAGTCTTGACAACTTTGTTTACATACACACACAAAAGTAGCTCACCATGGTTCTTTACATCAAAACATTTTTAAGCATTGAAGATTATGTAAAGTCCCACGGAGTACAAGAACACCAAGATTTCAACTGCAATCTATTTTGAACAATAATGCCCGCAAAAAAATAAAACTTCACCTTACTTAGCGCAGAAGCCGCATAGATTTTAGGGTTGGTAAGGCATCAACTGCAGGTAGGAGGGGCGATAGGCTTCCCACGGCCAATGGTAAATCCCCTAGTACCATCTGGCATTCGGGGCCCGGGCGGTTGCTTGGCAATGGCTGGCTGCTCAGGTTGGATTGGATGGCTTGAAGGTGGAGTGCCAATTGCGTGGCCTCCGGTCTTGTTATTATTGTGGTGGTGGTTGTTGTGATACTGGCCCCGTCCCCGCCCCCTTCCTCCCCTGCCACGGCCCTTGCCCCGCCTAACCACGTCTTCCTTGTCATTAACCTCCTCACCCTGTCAAATGGGAATTTACAGAACAGTTGAAAACACAAAACTCATTGACTTGCTTCTAGTGACTAGCATGGCGTATTTATTTCCGATTTAAATGCAATACAAGAGAAACTAAATTGTGTTATAGTTGATTAGAATGGAATGATATGGTTAAGTAGCATCAACAAAGCCTACCACATGTTCAGTTGTAGTTTCAGAAGGCAGGGAGAAATCATCAGTCTGTTTCTCCTGAGGCTGGTTAGATGTGGAAACATCCTCCTCCTCACCATTCCCATCACCTTCATGCCCTCCTTTTCTGCCTCGACCTGGTCCATGCTTACTCTAATTCTCGGAAGCAACAAAACCTTGTTTTAGAACCAGAAGCAGGCACTTCATGTAATTTGAAAGAAATTAATTGCTAAAGAATTAAAATGGCCCAAGCAAAACGAGTAGCTCGCTAAAAGCTAGTTCTTTTTCCTTACTAATTTGCAGATAAAGCAAGTACAGTGGTTAGGTCACTATTGCATCATCTAGTCTATTTTCGGATGTCACGCAATCACCACAAACTTTTCAGCTACTTGAAGTCAAGAACTAGCAAACCTCTGAATACTTCAAAATCAAGTATATTGTCTGTCAAATAATCAAGACCATTGTGCCAAAGGTACCAAGAAGTAAAAAAAAAAAAAAGCTAAGGGCATGGAATATTTGGTGGATGTTGCAAATGTGAAAACAAAGAAAAATCTGTTAAGAGCACGAGCTAAGAAGATAAAGTGCAAGAATGTTGAACAGTATGGCCAATACCATGCATCTATGCAACAGACGAACTCTGAGCCCACTCCTCCAGTTCCTCTCATCATTGAGTTCGGAAACCTGGACAACATACAGATATTTAAAGCAAGATAGATAAAAGACACAACCACATTTTTATGGGCTAAAAGTTAGGCACTTACAGCTTTTTCAGCATCCTCACTAGTCTCATACTCCACAAAAGCATGCAACTACACATGAGCAAGGAACGATCATATCCATAAGTATTAATTCAATGGAAAACCACATAAGTTCAAACCACATTTAACCAAAGTGTACATTTTGTAGAGCTTTCCGTCAATTGTACAATTTCAGCTCTTTGTGCAGATATAACAAGAGATAAAGTCTTGGTACCCTCACAATTAAATTTAATCCATTTCCATATAACCATCTTGGATACTGTGACCAAGGTTTTGCTAATTTACAGGAACCTAGGAAGTTCTCATTCCAATTTCTGATTGTTTTCTTCAGATTGGTTTGGGAAATACAACACTTATGGATAAAACACGCCTTTTACATTCTACATCTCTAACTTTTGTGGCTTGTAAATGGACTTCTAGAAATGAAGAGTCCAAGACCATTAGAAATTTGCAAAGAGAATAAAAGGATAACTATTTTAATTCAAATATGAATGTACAATCAAATATTTTGCTGAAGCAATCAACACAAGAGGCACCTGCCAATCAAATATTGGGTGCAGCAAAATTCTAAAGCAGAATAAGAAATTCAGCAGCAAGCTGAGAAATTTAAACTCTCTTGAGCAAGTTAAAAAATATTATCTAAGCGGAATATCAAATGGATTACATGATGTAACTTAATGCCGATCCAGAAACCAATATTAAATCTAAAAACTATTATAGGAACAACTTAATGTAAAATCTAATTATATCAATCCCTCATTCTTACAGTAAAATTGCAAAACATAATTTGAAATAAAAAGATTCAATCAAGTTCACTAGGTTATCTAATTTACATCGGGAACAGATTTCTATGTTCTATCATATCAAAGCTTTTAGTTGCAAATAGTGGTATCCCCGCCTTCCCTTTGAAATTTGTTTGCATCATGCACCAGCTATATTCTTAATCAATTGTCAATGTGTTGAATAATAACAACTAGATTAACAAAATGGAAAAATAAAAACTAGATCTCTGAGTAATAAAAAATTGAATTAAATATATTTCCTAGAACAGAAGCCATGGGGTTCAAAGTAAAAGGAATGCAAGACTTATACTAGAAGAAGTTCCCCTGGAAAATGAATAATTAAGTCAGTTTTGACTATACAATCAACACAAGCAGAGTTAGAAGGAAAAAACAAAAGGTTACCCTGTTACCAAAAAGCATATCCATCTTTGTTGCTCTATTAGCCGGAGCACTTGTACCATTTGATGTTTGAGGATAACAAGTACGAATAGACTTCACGCTGCAATAGAATAGAATAAAACAGAATAATATCTCATATAATGGTCCAATCATTAATGGGGAAGCATTCCAGCTTATAAATTGTCTACAACTTTATACCTTCCTACAGCAGAGAAAATCTTCATAAGGCTTTGATAACAATGATCCTCAGGTAGGTTTTCAGCAACAACAATTCGTGACTAAAGAAACAGATGAGTTAGCAGACACAAATTGAATGGCTGGTAGAATGTTCTTACAGAGAAATCATCATGTAACCTGTAATTCTTCCACATCTGTCTCAGTAATTGGCTGTTGCCTTCTTACTTTCTTTCCATCTTCACTAACAACCTGTAACAAAAATATGATAATGAAATGGGTTCATGGGAGCTAGATGGAAAACAAGCTACTCTATAGAATAAAATGCACTACAGAAATGGCTCCAACAGGTCCCAAGGGACTTACCAGCTTTAATGACTTACGGAGCGCATCAGCAAGTAGGGAATTGTTATGAACCAAAGCTTTTATCTTCTTAAAAGATGCAATGACAGGCATTGGCACTGCACAAAGAGAAGATAAAAATAATCTTACACCTTATTCATGATATTGACTAGAGACAACAGCGGACTGACATGTCATAATGCTCGAAGAGTTTAAAATGTACATAAGGCACAAAGTCAGAACACATTATATGCATAACTTTCAAGCCTAGTTTCCATTTGACCTACTAGCATATAAAATTTAGCAGGCATGACATTTATCAAACAATTACTCACCAGATCCTTCACCCATTAATAAAAAATTACCTATACTAATATTAAAGAATTATTTTCCAATGTGGAAAAACGAATATCCAATTCCTAATGAAATTCTTCATTTTCCAAAAACAATTTGGTTTTTCAACAAAATCTAAGGGCTACCTAGATTTTTTTAAAATCATTAAGAGGCTACCCATGGCCCATAGCATGATTAATTCACGATGCCTTGTTACCATGATAAATTTAAATCAAATATATAGTGGTCTATGTTCTCAAAGGATCAAAGTTATGAAATCATCCACACAGCCCAGCACTGCCAACAATATAACTGCCAGTAAATTGTTATATCATTAATATTTATAGATCATAGCAACACTACATTGACTGAAGGCCAACTGGCCAGGACAGGCACTAGTCATAATAGACGGGGATTTCTTAAGTTCTTCATCCATGAATTGGTTCTTATTCATTGCACCCATCCAACTAAAACTATAACAACCTGCTCAGCCAAAATTGTCATTTATGGTGACCTCCAACCCAAGACAAACAAAGAAATAGACAATACCTTTAATACTATAAGATGGACAAGTAACAAAGGAAATAAAAAAATATAAAGAGGATTCACTAAAATTAGTACAATAATTGGACCACAAGATAACAATATAGAAAAAAAAAAAAAAAAAAATCCTTTGTCTTGAATTTTCTTGTCAAAACGCAAGTTATGCATGAAATAAAAATATTTATTCTAAGGTTCTATTCTTGGGCACTTCATAGAAACCAACTATTTCACATATAAGGAAAGGTCTAGAGATTGCAAGTGCAAGCAAAATAAATAAATAAATAAATTGGGCCATATTACTTTAAGAAAATAATTTCATGACATTTAACAAACAAAGTAAGGTTGTATCTGTAAACTGTTTAAATTTATAAACACAAACTCATGCTATAATTTATAAAATACCTTTCTCACAAGAGACATGAATATGAATGGTTATAAAAATGTTTTACAATCACTGGTTGAATATAGCTGGCTTTGTAATATACAATCTAAACCAAATAAAAATAAGGTATCAAATATCACAAACAAACCAAAAAAAAAAAAAAAACACTGAAACTGGTAGACAATATCACATATATTACCAAATCCCTCCGGATCTTTACTAATGAATCTCATCAAATGCTCAGTTGTCGCTAGATTTGCATCACTGAAGTAGTATTCAACCTGTTATATCCAAAAATATAATCTTCATTTGCAAGAAACAAATACACATTTTTAAGAAAACCATATTATCCATCATAAATCTCATGCCTTTATAATAAAAATAAATGCCCTACAAATTGAACTTCCTTTTCCACTTACCATACCAATTTGAACTTCAAAAAACTAAATTCCAAACTAAAACAACTTCATAAACACTACATAAACCAATTTGAATAAGCCAAACAACCTGCTTGGTGATCTTCTGAACAACCTCATCTGAAAGCCCATCCCTGACTGACGGAGGCGGATCTGGATCTGCCGAAGCCGCTGACTGCACGACTTCCTGCTCACCACCAAAGCCCCCTGCAACAAAATATTCAAAAGCTCCAGGATTGACCACCGGCGCAATAAACGGCGGGGGACTCGACGCAGGCGCATGGTAAACATGGATCATCGCTTGAGGAGGCGGCGGCGGGCCATGATGATGAATCTTCACCATCGGCGGCGCTGAGCGGGGCACGAACTCCGGCGCCCGAGCATTGAGTCGGCTGGACGACAAACTCCGCGTGAGCGCGGGATCATTCGGCGGCGCCGGAGAAGGATCGGCGGGGATCTCAACGGCGGCATCTAGGGCTTCTTGCTCCATTGATCGGAGGGGAAAAATAGGGTTAGGGTTTTGAGATGATTTGATAGATAAAAGAGCCCAACAGGGCGGAGAATAGCGGAGGGGTAATTCTCGAGATTTCAAGGGCTCGAAGGGAAGTCCAATTTATAGGATGATTCTCCAGTGAAGTTAAAATGACGGAAAAGCCCCTCAGATTTTGGTAAATATTACGGTTATGTCAGCAATGCCATTCAATGAATTGGGCGCTCTTCAGACAGTTATGGTGGGATGGAGTACGGGAAAGATTTAGTGATGTGTGTACGTGGCAGTCTGTGAGTGGACAGAAAATCGATGCTATTATTTGTCGGCCTAGGATTGGGTATCACTTATATATCACCCTTTATTTTTTTTATTTTTCTTGTTTTTATCTTCAATTATAATTCAAGAAAATGTATACTAGGGGAGAGGTAGGTGAATGATTTGATTTAATCATTGAAGGTATATATAAACCTGAGTGGCAAATATACAATCAAATAAATAAAAAAAATGCATAAAATCAAAATTAGAATTCCAACTTTGGGTTTTTGAATCAGATGCAGTTATATGTTTATCCAGCATTATCAATGAGAATTACATTATACAGCATTTTATGCAAGAGAAGTTCAAAGATTACATAGCCTGACAATAAGCTTATTCGACAACATAAGTACGAGGAGAGTTCGAAGATAACTCAGCTCGTATCAATGATAAATAATGTCGGTGTTACGAATTCATCAGTCTTTCCATAACCAGCTTGACAACAGCGGCAGCGTCGACTGTGACAGCAACTTTAACTATTGGTTTATTAGACCATTCGGTTAGTTCTTCAAACCTGGATGGTTGATGAAAGTGGGATGAGTAAAGAAAAGCAGAAAGCTATAGTTTTAGAAAGCGAAAAGCTTTAATTTGATACTAAATCATCGGTGGTCAATATTCTAGAGTATTTGTTCCAACTTTAATAGGGTACCATCTGCAATAATCTCACTTTAGCTGGAGAAAGTTTAAGAAATCTATTATCTTATATGAGGTGGGCAATTTAAAGCTACTTTTAAACATTGATAAAAGAATCATGATGCCCATACCATGAATGGTAGAAATTAGACAAAAATAAGCATACTATATGAAATTCTCTAACCTTTTATTGCTGTTATGAAACATTGTGAGTCCTCTCGTGATGCCGGTTGTCTGAACTCGTACAACCCCCTCTGTATAAGTTAATAACGATGGATTAACAGCAGCAAGAAGAGTAGTTGGGTCATGAAGGTAAACACCTGCATCCACCAAATGACATGATATAAATAGGATGAAAGTTTGCTAACTTCTTGTCTCAAACAAACATTTTCTAGTGCAAACCTTGCACTGCATAGGAATCATGGTGGTATGAGTAATAGAATCCTAAAATCTTGGACATGTACTGACCAAACTTCCCGCCAGATTGTGCAAGTGTGTCACGATCAGCATCTGCAATGTGTATACTCAGTTTGAATGATGTTAAACATAAGTATGCTAGTTATAGAATAGAGACTTCGGAATTGCCTAGCAAGTCAAGGAAAAGGATACTCTGTGAAACACAAATTCCTCCATGAAGGTTGATATTTTTGAGTTTTATAATAACAAAATTATATGATATCTGGTACTGAATAGACCTTTGAATTTCATGGCACATTTCAGAAACCGTTTCGCTTAAGAAATTGATTATATGTTACACAAAGCATTGGTTTTTGCAGACCATAAATTGAACAAGCACGAAAGTTTGTCTACAACAAAGCTTCAGATAACGCAAAGATAAAGGGTGGGCAAAGATATTATTTTCAAACAGATTTTTAAGTATCCAACTGCAAGCAGTAAAATTAGTTGTAAGGCAATAGTTGTCAAATGGCATCCTCAACAATAATGCATTTAATTCATAGTTAACTTTAAATCAGTTTTCTCTCTTCATGCAGCAGAACTCAAATCTGAGATTTATAACAATCATCACATTTGGGTTTAATAACTTCATTTAAAGAGAAGTTCCAATCCAATTAAGGTCTTATATCGATATTATGTGGAGACAAGACACATGTTCTTCACAAGTTTGAAACAACTTCCAGATTGATTCCAAATAGTCATCACAACTATATTATCATTACTCAGTATGGAAAGAGACATAATAATGAATAACTGTAGGCAAGTTAGTTCCAAGCAAGGATATAGTATTTCAAATTCAGATACCGAAACTATGTGCTAGAGAGAAAGCCTCATAATTTCTGTGAAATGTGATCAGGGTACCTGTCAGAAGAACTTGGTGTGTAACATTTAGGCCCACAGCTATCACATCAGCGCCACTGGTGAACACCATGTCAGCAGCCTCTGGGTCACCAAAGATCTGTCTATCCATTTAAGCAAACAAACAACAATATGTTGATAAAATCGTCTTTTGAAGAGACAATAACATGCAGTTCAATTAAATATAATGGCACAATAGACTAACAGGCCCTACAAAAAATCAGAGTATTATTTAATTTAAATATTCCCTCATCTAGATTGCGCATATGTGAGGAACAACAGTTTTAAAAATGCTTTCCTCTTGCAATATTTATGTTGAGTAGAACCTAGATGGGTTAAGACTAGAAAATAGAAACTAGTTTTTACATGCAAAAGTGGGTGATAAGCCAATGATATTAGTGTCTTGCAATATTTATGCTGAGTTAGAACTTAGATGGGTTGATACTTGAGAGCACCATAAAAACTAAGACTAATTTTGACATTCACAAGCAAGTGATATGCAAATGAAGTAAGGTTTGACAAGTCATTTTGTTCTTTAAAGTTTAAAGAGTAGTATAAGATATAATACCAAGTTTAATGTAGAAAAGCAAGGGGAGTATTTCTTCCACCAAGATACATCCCGTTGCTTGTAAGAACCACTGGCTAAGTTTACGATCATGTTAGTTAAGCGTAGTCTTATCAGCTTCATAGAAACAGAGTTTTAAGAACTAAAAGCAACCCGGACTCTCTTTTGGCTTATTGATCATTTGACACTTGCTTGTTGTTTTACAAGTTTGATCATGCCTAACCCATCCATCAGATATACGGTTAAAAGTTTGTCATTTATAAAGATTTATCTATCATTGCATAATTGGAAAAAAAAAATCTTCAAAATAATAATAGTCATTAAACATTTGTACCCCGCGGCTAATAAAGGTTGTATATGAAAAGGATAAGAAAACATGATATGTGGTTAAAAGTCCCTGGCGGCATCTACAAGAATTACTACATGGCTCTATATTAGTGCGACTAGAAAATAAGTTCCTAAATATAATGAGTTGTTCTTTGCTTGCCAAACTTTTGAGGGAATTTTCTCTTTCAAATACCAAGGATTTCATTTTTCCTTCTTCTCTTATTTTTATTTTGTTTTTTCTAAGTGAAATGTAATTTATCAAACAAATAATATTTCTTCAAATTAATTCCATTTATAACAATGTTTTAGACCTGTCTAAACAGATTTTGCACTTTTGAATTAGACATGAAAATGGAAACTTCATCCACAGCTTGCCATTCAATTTCACCTATCATCAGTAACAGATAAAATAATTAAGCTAATAGGATATTTTCCATAAAGAATAACCATGATATATGTAAGGAATGCGTAAAAAAATAAAATATTAGAAAGGACCACCATATCTAGAGAAGACATACATTAGCCTCTGCAGCCGGATTAACATTTCCATTAACTAAAAATGCACCACCAAGGACAACAATTTGCCCTATCTTTTTTGGGAACTCTGGATCAAGTTGAATTGCCTGCTCCAAGATCAGACAGAAGTTGGGATCATCAACTAGACAAAGAATCATTCAAACAGTAGGAAATAAACCAAGGAAGAATCTTACCAAGGCAATATTTGTAAGTGGACCAAGCGCAACAAGGGTAACCTTTCCAGGATTTAGATTTGCTTGCTCAACAAGAAAAGCAGGAGCTGACTGATCAATTTGCCTTCCCTTCGGTGAAGGGAAGTTCTGGTTTCCAAGACCATCCGCTCCATGAACAAAATCAGCTATCCGAAGCTTTGTGGTTTTCTTTACAAATGGACAAACCAAATTAGCTTAAGGTGTCGTCCTCATACATGAATTTCATTAATGGAGCATAAATTCGGCTCCAATGATTAGATCACATTAACAAGAAAGCCCGTGGAAGTGCCGGTGCAACTAAACATGAGAAATGAATATGTGATAGAAAATAAACTTAAGCAGGCATGAGTGTCTAAACTCTAAATCACAATGTAACAAGAGCAACAGTACCATCATGCACTACTATAGCTTGAGGCACTTTGAAGATGAGCTCAAGAACTCACAGATCAAAAAAATTAGGAACCATCCCATTCCATCTCACATCAGAACTTCTGAATGAGCTCCAATGCTTGTTGCCACCAAAGAATGTAAAGAGCCAAGAATGCTACTTTAGAAGCAGCAAAATCAGGACCATTGCCTTGAAAGAACTAATTAAAAGATGAATTTCGTACTAAAGCCCTTTGTTGCTTGAACTCATGAACGATTCATATATAAGAAAATATGAATTATTAATAGTTACCCAACTGAGGTCGTTCAAATTTTAGTTTCATATCATGCTTCAGTGGAAATACTGGTCCTAAGACAAAAACAAAATTCATACAGTCGTCAGGAAATTAAAATTTAAAGTAAATACATACATTGATGGTTACATGAGAACCCTCAGCCACTGGAATATCAGTCCGCTCAGCAAACTCCAACTGCAATTGTCATTGAAACAAGGAGGTAACACCATAACACATCAAAACTAAAGAACTTCACAGTGATACTTTAGCCAAGGTACAATATAGTATATGAAAACATTTACATATGCATATGCCAATCCATATTTCACTCAAACTAGAGCAATAAATAAGTCAGATTATAATATGAAAATTCATGCCTTCAGCAATTCACCAATAGTTTTTTTAATTCTATTAATACTTAATTGAATACTATCAAAAAATCTTTTTTCCTTCTTCTTTGATGCTCAAGAAGCAAAATTCATACTTCAATCAAAAATCAACAGACGCATTTGATGTGATCTCAAGTCCTATCCCTTCTCCTACTTCCGAATTCCGATTATACATCCAGACTCCAGATAAGAACATGAAAGAATTCATGAAAAAGCAACAACAGAACATCAACCATCGCAAATCCAACAAGTGCAACAAAGAATTATTACCAGATGCAAAGCATTCCTGGTGGCCAGAGTAGTGTAAACGTTCCCAAAGATCGTGGTGAGCCCAATAACCTCCACCTCCGGCGACCTCAGCGCCACAAAGATCGCCATGGCATCATCTGGAAAAGTAATCCACAGAGTCATCACGAGATTCAAAAGCAATCAATAAACAAGCAAACCATGTTAGGGTTAGGGTTAGGGTTCCTCACCGACGCCAGGGTCGGTGTCGATGATGATCTTCTTCTTCTCAACCATTCCCATAGTGCAACACGCCAAGTTCAAAAGCAAAAGTAATTTATTATGATAATTTTGCATTTAACCCCAATAAGATTTCGGAATTGTAATCGCCCTGCCTTTTTGTTTATTTAATAATAATTTATCACCCACATAGTGGGAACTTTAGTGGATTTAATAAATAAAAATCTTATCTTTTGATGTAAAGTTCCGCTCAAGTGGATGTTCAATAAAATTATTTATTTTAGCAGGATAATAACTAATGGATTTTATTTTATTTTTTTGAAGTTAATCAAATTCAAAATAAACAATATGTATATATATATAAATTCAGGGATCAAAACACATTTTTACATAGGTATGATCTAAGAACCATTGGACCACTTACAATAAAAATCATACCCTTCCAATGCTTCAATTGAAAATTAAAAATTAAAATTTCACATAAAAAAGAAATTTTAGAGGACAATAACACCATAATAACACAAAATTCTCATAGATGTTACACATTGTTAAATTTCCTTAAGAACACAAACTGATCAGTCATCAAAATTTACCAACAAGGCAGTACACTCACAAAGGCAAAAAATTATGGCCATCCTGCTTGTGATTTTTCATGTTCAGTAGTTTTACATACAGTCATCATGTAAAGATCATGACACTTCTCCCGGGTTTCTAACAAAGCAAACCAGGAACTCAGTGTTCCCTTCGGCGCCCTTGAGAGGGGATTCGATCCACCCCTTGTTTTGGAAGCCGAAACCTTCAACACCTTTGATTATTCTATCAAGAACCTGCATGAACAAATAGAAGTGAATCAATAGTACAAAGAAACATGAACAATAACTTTCCTACCATTTTTCTTTGGTAGAAACATATGATAGATCAAATCATGAACATTCAGGTTTCGACCAATGTAATAACACAGAGCTGCAGTAAATAGGATGCCATTAGGAGCCACTAGTAACTCCTATCAAGAAGAATTGGTACTACATAGCAATTGCAAATAATCATATCCCAATCTATTGAAGACAATATTTCAAGACACGGAGATTGGTTTTTGCATGGCAGAAGAAACCAGCACAGGGAAAAAAATGGAACGATATTTACTTCAGAAGAAATAACATCTTATTTCTTGTTTTCTAGAAGGAATTGTTTAGGCTCTTTCAATAGTTTTATATGAGAAAACATACTTCTTGATGCACTTGAGGATCTCTTACAATTCCACCTCCTCCGACCTGAATAAATAAGGAAAGTAGCAAACAAACAGTTAAAGAACAGTTAAGAGAGATTAGTGCAAGTACTAAATAAGTGAGCGTGTCAAAGAATTAAGCAGCTTTAACCAGGGGAGAGAGTTGGTCCTCTCCCAAAGGGGATTAGTGTCGAAATTTGCATTGATAGCTTAAACCATAAGACTATTTATCATGGCAAAAGGTTTAAGAGCTTTTGATGTAATGCCTTCAAATAAATGGCTTTACAGGTGACTGAGAAGGATTTGAAGTTGGTAAATCAGAGACATTATCCATAGAAAGACATTAAGGATTTCAACTTGGCACGATGAACATATGTAATGCTGCTTGATTACAGTCTGTTAAAAGCTCCACTTTCTTATACTTATTACAAACCAATAAACTTGCACAAGAATAAAAGCAGATTCAAAACTGCAAACCTGCGACCGATGAGCCTCAAATTGAGGTTTAACCAGTGTCACTAATGTTGACTCTATCTTCATGACTTTCACCACCGCAGGCATCACCTATAGTTGTAAAGATGAGAGTAGTATACATCTGTTTAACTTCTATAAAAGAAATCGAAGAGAAAACAGGCAAACTTCTGCAAAACTGGCTAGGCCTCAATGAAACAAACTTCCTACAACTTCCAAAGATGTATGAAAAGAAAAAACACAATTTAGAAAAACAGAATAGCTGGTCTTGTACTTGAAATATAACAAATTAAAATAAGGTCAAGAGAATGCACAGATGATACCAAAAAAGAAAAAGAAGGTGATCTTGCTCAATCCTGAATAGATTCCACAATAACACAAAATATTTGTAGAACATGGAAGTCCGGCATTCTACTATTGTGTATTTCTATAAATAGAATCTATGCACCAAAATTAATGCTAGCTTCAATAAAATTCCTTGCTGCAAACTAAACAAGTATAAATGACAAGATATCAAGGGAGCTTACCAGAAGAATAGAAATAAATGACAGGTCGAGAGTCACCAAGTCAACTTGTTGCGGTAGAGCAGAGAGATATCTTAAATTTGTGCGTTCAACCACACAAACACGTTCATCTCGACGAATTTTGTCAGCCACCTAAAAGTCAATGCAAAATCATCCCTGATAAAGAAGAGGGCACATGCTAGCAACTAAACACGCTAACTTGGACATAATTACACAAGACTGTAAAAGTCATATATTAATACTGGTAAAATTTCCCATTTATGCATTCCTCAAAGAAAGCCAAACACCTTGGAGTAACAGAAACAAATAACATAAAAAGGGCATATAATATCTTCTTGAAGGTTGCTATACACCCTCTGACGAGAAAGGCAAAATGCTAACCAAAAAGTTGTTCAATTAAAAATGTAAGGGTACTCAAGTAATAGGATATTTAATGCAAATCCCAGCAAAGAAGTATGAATTTGCATAATGCTCCAGTCTACCATGTGATACCTAAACCATACATCAGTAATAAACAATGTTTCGCTGGGGATAAAAAATAATAAAAATACAACTTGGAATTGTGTATGCTTATTAGTGAGATTATACTGGAAATATAATCAATGGTACTTTGCAACTGCTGATAAGTGAAACAATTGGAATATATTAAAATAAACTGATGTTTAACTTTAACCAGGGAGTCTTGAATAGGAATAATCATACCTGTCCATAACCCACATCAACACCATAAACAAATGATGCACCATGCTGCAGTAGACAATCTGTAAATCCTCCGGTAGACAATCCGGAATCAAGTGCAACTTTCCCAACAACATCGACGCCAAGTTGTTCTATAGCAGCCTCTAACTTATATCCTGCTCTGGATTTAAGGAACATGAATCAGAGAATGGAAAACTGAGAAAATTTTCATAATCTCATCACAAGGCATTCATAGCTGCAACAAAAGCATTTTTTTTTTTTCTCTGAAAGACAATGATATCTACAGAGACTCTGAAAAGAGAACACCATAAAAGTGGAATAAAAAGAGTTTAAGGAACTAACTAAATGGGTGGTTCTTCCAGAAACATCACCTACATACATATTTTGGAATTTCAGCCTTTATTTCCACAGTTGATTTATCAGATACAGGGGTTCCAGCTTTGCTCACAACTCTTCCATCAACAAGCACTTTGCCTGCAAATGAAGTAACAATAAGATGGGATCAAAGGAAATATGCTGCATCTTCTATCCCTAATGATGAAGCATGATATTCACACCCGCACATGCACACGAATTGCTTTCGTATCTGCATAAACATTATAGATATAATCCAAGAGTTTTGACAGAAGAGATTAGCAAACAGACATGCAACAACATGATCAATTGCAAACAGTACTGTGACATATAAGCTAGAGGGCTGTAAGTTTTCAGTGGTTACACACAAGCCAGGAAACAACCACTGTAAACTCCCTCACCCTAAAGATAACCCATATTGGCTAGTTCTTTGAAATGAAAAATTGCAACAAGATGAACCCAATTAAGCCAATGATCTTGATCAGGCATTGGTCCACAAGAAACCAACTTAAACTACAGTATACAAAAATTATGCAAATTCACTGCAAAGTGCATAATGTCTCATACAAGAATTATCTCACAACCCAGCTAACACATGAGAAAAGAATACAAAACATGGGGGAATACTATAGAATAAAGCATCACGTCTCCACTACCCAATCACACTATTCAGCAAAGAAAAGGCAGCTAAGCTCACACTGAAACTAACCTTGCAGAATCCATGACTGAATGTATGTCCTGCTATACTGCTGAAACCTTTCAAGGCATATCTCATCCAACCTCCTTTTTCTAAGAAAATGCAGGTGACATCAGTTATAATGACATAAAATTAACTAAAAGACATCTTCAAAAGAAAATAAGGAACACTTTGCTGTAACAAGGAACTTACTAAATGGGTGGTTTTTTCTAAAGAGTCGTAATTGTATAATAATAAGATAATGACATCAGTTATATACTACCTTAGAACAAAAAGACATCTTCAAAAGAAAATAAGGAACACATTAGCTTGTAAATTACAATCAAATAAGTGGGTTTATTGCCAAACAGAAATGAAAGCATTACAAAGATGTCAGAAGTTAAATTAGCTTTGCTCTCTTTTTCTAGTGATCATACGATCAATTAAGATGTCATCTTTTTTCTTTTTCTTCTTTTTTTTTCAACTAGTCAAAAATTGCCAGAAGGTGCTGCATTCATCTCAACACTCAGCATGCTTCAGTTTTGCATATATTAAACACGCATTTCTCTTTGCATATAAGGTTCATATTCATAATATATATCTATAATAATCCATTACCGACATACCATCAAGAGCCAAACAACATGAAACTAATATTCATCATGAAATTAATTCCAGCGATAATGAAGTGAGAATAGCAATTAACAAGTGGCAAACATACTTCTTCGGCAGAGGAACTCTATCTGATTTTGCAGCTGAGAACGCTCTCACACGACACGAGTGTGCTTGAAAACTGGTCCATTTCACTACAGAACCACAGAAGCACATCAATAACTTCCTCAAAACTACAAAACAGGCAAATTTACACCAAATATATTTATTTACAAAAAGAAAAAAGGAAACTGCAAGCTTTCATCGGCAAGAAAAAAACAAGATGACCGTCAAAGGAAATCGAGATTAAGAAACGAAATCAAACAATTGAACCAAAAACAAAACCTAAACATTATACGAGTTTCAAAAATCGAATCTTTTTATACAATTACGACTTCAAATCATACATTAAATAAAATCAATACATAAAATTAACCAAAAAAACAACACAAATGAAAAAAAACGAAAAAAAAAAGGCCCCAATGCATCAACGAGGACAAGCGGGATTGCAGAAAACAAGGAGAGAAACGAGCAGAAAGGGGTCCATACGCTGAAAACGCCGGCACAACGGAGAGGCCAAGGAGGCGGAGAGGGCGATGGTCCCCGAGATAGGGCCGCTCATGCTCTCCTCCAAGACTACGGTTACTGTCTCTCTCTCTCTCTCTCTCTCTCTCTTTGAACTTTAAGATTCGTAACCGCAGTTGCTTATGATAGAATTTTAATATAGATTATATATATATATATATATATAAAATATTAATTTATTTTAAAAAATTGAAATGAATTCCAATTTGCCGACTGTAACATAACCTAACAGTTAATAATAAAAAATATGTGTTGGACTGAGTTATTATTGTAGATATTGTCAATATATATATATATTAATTTGTGCGGTTAAATCCATGAATAAATAATTGAATTTAGATCGATCACTAGTTTTTATTTATTCTGTGTTATTTTTTTTCAAGAGAAAAATCTGTATCGTGGTGCACCAATTACAACTCAAAATTTACTTTAATTTTAATATTTTATTTTTTTAAACCTTCCATTGATTGTGAAGAAAATTTTCTCCATTTTACATAAAAATTAAAATTAAAACATTTTAAGAAAAACAGAAATTTAGATGTTTAAAATTTAAATCAACATCAACCAGAATACTTTGTTTTATTTGGACCCATGATGTAGATCTCAAGATTAAATATTAAAAAAAAAAAGTAAATAAGTTTTTTTTAAAATAATTAAATCATTCAGAGTAAAAAATGACATGCTTTTTATAACCTTTTTATATTTATTGTACCTTTTTTAAGCTGCTGAATCAAACACTTCAAAATGATTTCACCAATTTTAGCAAATATTAATCTAATAAAAAAATTCTCCAATTTAATTAAAAAATTTCAATTTATATTTTTATGAAATATTTTTGTTAAACTGATGAATAGTAGCAAAATGATGATCACATATTTACATAAAAAACTTGAAAATCTAAAAAAACTATGAAAAAAATGATGTAATTTTATTATGTTAAAAATTGAGTATAATGGCAACTCAGTATGTAAAAATTATTTTATGATGATAAAATTTTAAAATATATTCCTAGGTTTTGCTTCCTCCATTTATTCTCTTTTTGATGTGATTGCAATTATCCAATTTAGAGGTAATGTATGCATTGTAGAAGCCCTTTCTTGTGGATATGTGTTATAGTTTAATCCAGAAAGAATCCTTGTTATCTTTTAAGTTGATTTAGTGGAAACTATTTTAAGAGGCTCTAATAAGTTTGGTGGTCTTCGTATCCTCAATTTGAAGAGGTTTTTTATGAAAAAAAAAATCTCTTTGTTGGTTTAGTTTCTTATTTTAACCTTATTTAATAAGACAAAAGGGAATTGAAGTTGTTTGAAGTACTGTTTGAAAGTATAAGTGGTCATCCGCAAGGGTACATTTGTATGAACAATTACGCATGTATAGATGGTCATATATATGCTTACGTCTGTAAATAATATTATGAACAGTAGTTTCTATAATTTTATGACCTATAACTTCCTTAAAAATCTCAAATATTGCTAAGGTAGCGTTTGGTTGGATGTAGTTCTAAATGCAGTGGATTTCTAGTTACAATATAACTGAAAATACTTGGATTTCAAAATACAGTGCAGTCAAATCTTGTGTTTGGCTGGATGTAACTGGAATTAATGTATTATAAGATTTTATGTTTGTTTGGAAGGATTTGAAAATCTGAAATTGGAAAACATGTGTATAAATATATGTATTGAGTATATATATCTGTATAAATATATGTATATGTGTGCATATGTGTATATACATATATGTATATGAGTATATATATATATAAGTATATGTATATGTGTGTATCTGTGGCATATATGCACGTATATACATACATATATAGGTGTATTTGTATATGTAAACATACTATGTACAAGTATATCTAGAAGTGTATATGTATGTTTATATAAATATATATGTGTATATGTATATACATACATATATCTATATGTATGTTTATATAAATATGTATATGTATATCTATATGTATATATATGTGTATGCATATAAGTATATGTATGCGTGTATATGTATATGTATGGATATGTATATGTGTATAAATATATGTATGTGTGTATATATGCATATGTCTGTGTATGCGTATATGTATATATGCATATACATTGGTTTTGAATTCCCGGGATTTAGTTTTACGGTTAATTTGACCGTAAACCAAATTCCCTCAATGATGGGATTTCAAAAGCATATGAAAAATGAAATGCCTCAAAACAAACACTTGATTTTAAAAAACCAAGAGATTTTTAGTTACATGTAACTCCAAATTTTTTGAAACAAACACCGCCTTCCAAATACTATTGACAATAATGACAGACCAAATAATTATTGTCATTGTCATAAATGAGCGGTAAGATATTGGACTCATGATTGAAAGTTTAACTTCCCTGATATAATTAAGACATAATAGAACAGGTGTGGGGTGTCTTCATTATTAAAAAATAAATAAATAAAGGCAGATTAAAAAACATATCTTTATAAATATCTTTGAATTCAAGTTTTGTGTCTTTTTCTAAAGTTCTGACCACATGAGTATTTACTTCTGCAATTGCTCCATTTCCCAACCACCACTAAACAATTCCTCTCACCTTGTTCCACTCCCTCCCCATTCTTCTTCATCATCTTCTTCTACTACTACTTGTTGAATCTCAACCAAACATGCAGATCTCTAACAAGTACTCACACTCTGAGATCTCCCTGCACACCTCCAAGAAAGACTGCTGGCTGGTCATTCATGGCAAGGTTCAGTTTTCCTCTCTTTTCCTCCTTTTTTTTTTTCTTTTTGCATCTTGTTCAGTGTTTCTTTAGTTCACCTTTGTATATCTCAACTATATATATATATATATATATATATTTTTTTTTTTTTGCAGGTTTATGATGTGACCACTTTCTTGGAAGATCATCCTGGAGGGGAAGATGTGCTCCTCCATGCTTCAGGTTCATCTCCTTTTTCACTTCTCCATTCTCTCTGCATATTGGGTTTCATATACAATCTATTCTCAGATCCTTGTCTTATATTGTTGGGAAAAAAAAAATCATTTTTGGTCCCAATGTTGGGGATTGACAAAGTATTTTTGTGTTTGTTTCCCCTTAATATTTTTATCTGAACTTAGTTCACAACTGATCTAATTCATGTTTTAAAGTTTCAGTAATCCTGATGAAGATTGTGTTTGTGTATATATAATATATGCTTGCTTGTTGCTCCCAAATGATTCACATCAGTTACACTATAAATTTCAGTGCTAGATGATTTAGTAAAAATGATAAATGAGACAATGTGATGAATTAATTCATTCATAATTGATTTAGATTGGATTCAAAGACTGAAATAACAGTGTACTGTAGAAGGGATAAACCAAATAGCATGTTCTCAACATATATATATATATATATATTAATATATATATGAGATAAAACATGGAGAAAATCTATCTTTTTTCCAATGGAAATAATTGAGTGATTCTGTACACAATTTATTTCTGAGAATTCCTGCTATTCAGTGTTTGGTTTGGGATGTTACTTGTTGATTTTAATTCATCTTCAAGCCTATACTTGCTTAAAATTGATAAGCAAATAAATAGTATATTCTCAAGTGATCTGTGATTTTTTGGTGTTGTTTTGGAATGTGAAGCCTCTGGAGATGCAACACAATCCTTCGAGGATGTCGGTCACAGCTCGGCCGCAACCAGTCTGATGGAAGGCTACTTGATCGGGGCCGTGGAAGGGTACAACGGCGGCAGCAGTGGCGCGCCGAAGGCCGGAGAAGGCGGGGCAATGAGAGCGAGGGCAATACAGGAAAGAGGGCCACCTTCATCCAACTTCTTGGACTACATTTTGCCTCTGTTCATTCTTGCAGTTGCATTTGGAGCTTGGTACTACCTCACTCATTATGCTCATGATAAGGCTAATTAGATGATTTATGTGTCTGCATTATTGTTATTGTATGCTTTTTGGTGTCAATTCTTGTATGCTTTTTGGTGTCAATTCTAGAACTAAATGTGAGAAGAATAAAATGCAGATTTCAAGTCTTGTTATGATTTCTTGTAGGGGATTTAATGGTTTCGATTTATCGAAACTTTTTGTTTCATTTATGTTGGTGTTCTTGCCAAGTGATTCTAGTCTTTTAACTTGTTTGATTTGAATTAAGCTTGGTTTTAATTTGGTACTTGTTCAATAGAATATTTTGTTGTTATAATATTTTTCTTGCCAAAAAGTGAGTAAATAATTATAATGTTGTTATAATGGTCGACTGGTTAAGACATTTAATTCCGATGCAGTAGATTAAGTGTTCGACTCTCTTTAGAGGCCGTTTGATTTAGATGTAGTAGATCAAGCATTCGACAAATAAACCGATGAAATGACATTTTTATTTCTAGCTTAGATTTAATTAAATAATAATCATTACTTTAAACAATTAATTATAATAATTAAAGTAAATAATAATTATCATAATTTGAATCATTTAAATATTTAACTATAATAATTAACAACAATTATTTAATATACATATTGTCTTATAATAATTAAAGTGAAATAATACTTTTACCCTTGGTTAATAATTAAAAAAATATATTAATTAAATAATTAGAGCAAATATACTATCTTCGAAATAAATTAAAGAAGATAATTAAAATGAATTATTTAATTATAATCATTATTTTAATTATTTTATAATCAGTTATTATTAAACACCATCCATAATTTTATACAATATTATTTGTTTCTTTCTCATATTTTTTTTTATTCTTTCCATTTACATTCCCATAATCCCATACTTTTTTTAAGTATGATCAGTGTTTTCCTCTCTAGAATAAATTGGGTTTTAAATTAAATTTGAGAAAAATAGAATTATGGTTGAGTATTAATATATCTATTATTTAGAATTGACATAAGAGCATGAACTTTCTTAGCAGAGTTGTGTTGTTTTCTCATGTATGGGAATCATTTAAAATTAATTTTAAAAAAACATGAAGAACATAATATTGTCAAGGGTTTTCATAAAATAAAACAAAGGATCCCATTGGTGAAACCTAGAGATTGGGCTCTTGAACAATATATGACTTCTTTGAAGTAATAATATAAATAATACTTTGAAGGATACCAATACCAAAACACATTGATTTGTAAAAAATGTAAAAATGGGAGGTTCTGGGCTAGTTCAAATCCTTCCTACAGCAGTATTGTTTCTCGTACTGTCTATCGAGAGTCTTGTACTATTTATGTATTGTTTATATACTATACAACTGGGCTCTAGTACTGTTTATATATTATTCATGCAATATTCATTCAGGTTCAATACTATTCTTGTACTGTTTACCGCTTAGGTGTGGGTCCCCTGTGGGAGAAATAGTGGTTTCACCCATCAAGGTTGCAGAGTAGAGAGATTTTTCTAAGAGGTCTTGTAAGCCACTGTAACTGTTGCACCTCATTATCTGTCTATTTCTTTGACAAATCTCTTGAGTAGGGGTGTTTGTCGCCTATTGGTAAAAAAAAAAAACACATTGATTTCATCAAGAAAAAAAAAATTATATGGAAATGAAACATAATTTAAGAACAATTCAAAGATATAAAATTTCATATTGTTTATTTATGCTTGGCCCTTGGCCTCAAGTTCTATGACATATTAAAATAATTAACAACATTGCTATTTATAAGGCAATGTTTATTTAATCATAGTGTCATGCATGATGCATCAAAGTTCTTATATTGATGTATTTTATCTTTGTTCTCATTTAAATAATGATTATTTTTTAAAGACTTTGGTCTTTGTGTGTGATTTGGCATGATATGTGCAGCAATTTCACAAATCTGTCCACATGTTACAAAATTTAATTGTTATGAATAAAAAATTCATCACAAGATTATGATTTATTCCCAGACTCTAAATTTTTAATTTAAAATATGAATATGTATGAAATCAAGGAAAAGACCAATTAGGTTAAAAAAAAAATCATATACACCATTTTTAAAATGTAAATTACATATATACCCTTAGCATTGTTAAAACAATGTGAATTTATGAAATTTGTGAAAAGATTGTGAACAAAACAAGTAAAATAAGAAAATAAAATGGTGAGTAGGTGATGATGCTAATCCTTGATATTAAAGAACTAAACAACGGTCCCAAAGCTTCACTGTAATTAGTCAAAGGTGGCTAATGACCTTTCTTAATTTAATTGAATAAATATGAATCAAGATGAGTTTGCATCACAAATAATTTGATTATTTTTTTTATCTTATTATAATTTGATTACTTAAAAATAAAAATAAAATAAGATCACTATGTTCCGCCACTCAGCATCAGAATTACATCGAAAATAAAAAAAAAAAGCTAAATTAGAAGGTAGCATTGTAACTCTGAAACATAGTCTCGAGTTCTTGGGATCTCAAGCATAAATCCATCCCACCACTGGTAAAATCTTTTATTTTTTTTTATTATTTTTATTCTTATCTCTTCTGCTTCGATCTCTCTGTATTCCCTCCTTATATCACTCAATTCTTCGATATCTCAGTATTTTGATCCCTATATCACTTTTTCAAAGAAAAAAAATGAAATAAAAATAAAATCACTCTTAATTTTGATAAAAACATTGAATGGATGGGTAGTGATAAAATTTCAAGGGGAGTAGGTGAAGTGCTAGAATTGTAGGCAAGAATATCATTGTAGAGAAGACCTTGTTTGTTATATTGGATTATAATTATACACTTGTTTATGTGAGTGGTGTTTTAGGTGTGGAAACCCAAGTCATGCTTGGACTCTTTCTCAGCCGCCATTTAACCAACTTAATTATTTAACTATATTATTATGTGTAAATTGAGCTTATAAAACCAAAAACATATGGGTAAAAGGATATTAATAAAAAATTGTATAAATGATGCTTATTTATTTAATAATTTTATAAAATACAAAAAGAACATTACCCACATAAAAATAAAAATAAAAAAAAACAAGATAACAAATCAAAATAACAACTCAAATTCACTCATGATGAATGTAAAATTTTACTTAAAAAAACAAGCAAAATAGTGATAGTGCCACCCAGAAAATAATCAAAATTCTCTTATTTATACTGATTATTTTTTAATCTTTCAAGAAAAAAAACTTCAATTTTTTAATTAAAAATCAAATGAAATTTTGGTTTATATTCACTTCAAATTTTGGTTTCCCATCATAAGAAGTTAACCAAAAAAAAAAAAAATCATAAGAACAAGAGGTTCTAATTTTCTCCAATTTTCCAAAGAAACGTACTAAGGTTAGGTTAGAGTTTTTTTTCAGGATGTCTTTCTTCATTTGATTGATCACCTACTCCAACAAGCATCACTATCAAATATCACCTTTTTTAAAACCAACAAAAATAATTCCACTATGTGGAAAACCATATTAAAATATTCATCATAAAAAAAATAAAAAAAACTTTAAAAACAATTTAAATAAAAACAATCAAGTCAACTTACTTTCATCATCCTTTTCTATAAGAAAACCATGTTCTAATCTTTGTTACTTCTATCCAAAAACCATCTCCTTCCTCTTCTTCTTCTTCTTCTTCTTCTTCTTCTTCTTCTCTTTCTCTTTGTATATTTATATTTATATATATATATAAATAAATCTTTCTTGATCTTCTTGTTGTTGTTCTTGTGCTTGTTATTTTATATATGATATGCATGCAAAGATGGAAGGATTGATTCCATTTGTTATCAAAGTCATCAAAAGAAAGAATACACAAAGATCATATGAGTGTCTTTCAACAGACCATGCAAAGATGTTTAACGTGTCAAACAGTACTGATACAAATAGAAGTATGGTGTTCACTGAGCCAATAGAGAAGCTTGGAAGAGGTTTGAAGGAGGAGAAGATTCACCGGAGACGTATGTCGATGCCGGAGATCTCCGATGACTTGTGTTCGATTGAATTAAGTGAATATAAGCTGCGGCGGCAGCAACGGCGGCCGGAGAAGGATTTCGGCTTTCGTAGTTACCGTGAACGTGTGTTTGCATGCATGGGAGGTGATGCTTAATTGTAGGACGTTGAAGGTAAAAGGTGGTAGGTTTTATGTTTTATGAATTGAAAGTGTTTTATAATTTGTTTCAGTTTGATGGAAAAAAACAAAGTTTCATCAGTTTCTTGAGCTCTTGAATTTAATTTGAGCTTATATAAATAATAAATAAAAATATATATAGTGTTTGATAGGATTTGTGTTGATTGATTGCAATTGAATGTGCTTATAATTTTGATTGGGATTGTGAAACATCAAGTTTTGGAGATTATTTGATGATTGATTTAGAGGTGTATGAATTAGAGGAATTCCTCGATTCATTTCACTGTCTTGCTGATAAGATTTTTTTTTTAATGATTAAAATTGGGTCTTCTTTGTCTTTGTTTTTGGTAAATTTAATTAAAGAATTCATTAATTCTTTTTGTTTTTTTGGTAAATTTAACTTTAAAAGTATTTATATTGTAAATGTATTTTTTTTAAGTTAAAATTTGTTAAAAGATTTCTATTTTTAGAAGATTTAATTAGTGAGATTTCAGGCTATTCATGATTTTATGATCATAATTTAAAAAATAATTATTTTTTTTTTCTTGTAGAGATAATTATTTTCTTCTTCTTTTCTTATAGATTATTCTTTCCTTATTTGTAGAGTTTCTTATTGTATTTTTATCCCTATATATAGTATATATATGGGATGTATGGCCAAAGGGAGAATGCAGAAAATTTTCTTCCTAAAAACTTTTAAAAATAATGATGAAATTCTAAAAACTTATTTTTTAAAGCTAAAACTTCCACAATAGGACATTAAGAGACAGCAAAAACAGAGCAGGCTGAAATAAAAAATATCAAAATGCACAAGATCCAATTAATAAAAAAATACAGAAGGCTGACAAGGCATGACAACATCAAGATTCTCTTGTTTTTTTTTTCTTTCTGTATAATTTTGTTCCCTTACATGTACAGTAGCCAGATATTCCTCTTTCTGTTTATTTTATCTCCACAGATCTAAAAAACCTCTTTAAAATTGAATAAAGAAGAACAAGAAAACAAAAACTTAAGTTCTAATATACAAGCAACAGCAACAAAAATACAAACAGTGAGCAAGAACCTCTTCTTTCATGTACATACTGTGTTTTGAGTTACTCCAAGCAATCTCTTGACTCAAGTGGAGAAGAATGTGTATTGATCTTCTCATGTTTGGTTAGTTACATTACAATCAGGTGAGACGAAGCGCCATTTGTTGGAGGAGCTCTCTCTTCTGACCAGCATTGATCAGGCCACTGCATTCAGCATTGACAAGAACCTCTGTCATTATAGCAGCAGCATGCCCAGTAGGCTCCTCAGATGCCCTCCTTAACATAAATGTCTGCATTCAGTTATAAAATCATGTACCGATTAGATTGTGCGCATTAGAATAACTAATAGTCCTACATCAGTTAATTAGGTGAATATGGAGATATATGTGTGTACATGTAAAAGTATGACTTGGACACCATGTGTGTGGTCTGCAGTTAATAGGGTAGCAAAACTTTGTTAATTGTATGGCAAACTAACATAGACTACTACCATATCAACAGAGTATGTTGGAGAAGATATTAATTTCATATCAATTATGAATATGAATATATAAATTTTGGGTTGAATTGATTCCAAGTAATATGTTCCATTTACAGAATAACACCTAACATTGTAATTACAACATCATTAATTAAAAAGATTACCATGTATCAAGAGAGCCTGCTAGAAAACTTATGTCATATAGATTAAGTTAGTAAATATGGATATGAGTGCTTATGTTTGGGTTTTCCATCCTATTAACTTTTTGGTTATCCAACAGTGTGTAGTTTCTTTGTTGTGAAATAAAAGTCTTCAGAACATGAGAGTAACTCAGTTTTCACCATGAAGTTTCAGTTGGATAGCGCTCATCAAACATGTGCTTTAATGTGTGCTAAGGTTGACTGTCAATTGACTATTGTAGTAATTGTTAACTTAAGATGCAAAAGAAGAAAGATTACCTGCCCATGATGTGTTATTTCCAGGCAACCAGGTTGCTGGATCCATGGTTCTCCATCAACTTGAACAGGAAATGGGCTGTGAAGTTGCAGTCTAATTGTTCTCCCTTGGGCTAACCTTCGAGCTTGTGAAAGTCCTACCTGTCAAGAATGGCAAATGCAATAATGAGAATTTAGTTTTCTTTTACCACTGTTTTTATGTCAGTTTATCTGAAGCAAACATTTCTAAGTTGTATTATACAGCTTAATATCATTCATTGTAATAGATGTAGAGCACATTAAAATAATTAAAAACAAAGCAGAAATGGTTTCTGCATTACAGTTCAATTCCTTTCATGGTGCTAAACTAAACCAACATGATCCTAAATTTTGCAAATTATACCAGAATGTTAAGTCAAATTAAATGAATCATGACGTTTATAAGAAAAAGAAAAAGAAACAAACCTGAAGTTTACCAAGGTGCCATGTTCCGAATATGCAAACAACTTCAAGCACTTTATCATGCATTGACTGTAGCTCAAAATCATCATTGTGCTCATACTCGTTTTGCCAGAGATCGACACCTCCCATGTAACTACCAATGTTCAGCACGAGGACACCTTCTGCGTCCTGATAAATGAAAAGTCCATGGTGATTTTATTATATATTATATGGTAGAGAGAGAAGGAAAAAGAGAAGAATTTTCACCTCTGGGATTTCAATGTCATTGCCATCAACTTGAAGGCTCACTTCCCATGGTAAACCAGCACAAGTTCTGTCCACAATATCTCTTGCACCTTCTTTGGCATACCGCAATTTGTTCACAAACTGCAATTAAAGAGATTGACAGTGAAAATTGGGAAAATGTCAATACAAATTTTCTGAAGGTTTGGTGACATAAACCAGTACTGCACATAAAAACTTAGACTATATGCTACTGGGAAAACAAGTATAAACCTCACGGTCCTAAGTTTCATTCAAGGGAGAGTATCATCAAAGGAATAAAAGTAGCCTTTTCCTGTCCAATATTGCCTAAGAGCTTCATCTGACCAAATCCCATTCCCATTCATCAGATTTCTAACAAATTATGCTATTTTACTTTTTCATTATTTTCTTATTTTCAAGCAAGCCAAAATGCTACAATCTTGCATGTTTGCTCAATACACTCTTATATGTAGCATTCAGTACACAGAATCAAGTCAAGTTAAAATTATAATTTATACTCCTCATAAAAGAATATATATATATATAGATAACCAACTAATAAGTATAATTCCATGCCTCTTAGGTAACATTGTTCAAAAACTACCAGGACAATGTCACAGGAAAATTGGGCTTTTAATTATTGAAAATAGTTTCTAAATAATAACATTTTTATCCAATTCGGTATCATCTAGAATTGAGAAGGGCAGTATTACCTGGCTAGAGAACTTATCGGGTCTTTCCTCACGAGATGTGTGAAAGTCATATGCAACCTTAGCATCACATCCAACACCTGGAGACAAACAAAAGGCAGACATGCATAGGATAAGAATTTAAGATTATGTTCAGAACCTGATAACAACTGCAAAATGCACTAAACTTGTATAATAGTATACCTAAATAATTTGTCATGAACTTCACTTGTTTTCTCTGTTGAGTTGGATCTTCAATTTCCTCTGTGATATGGACATTCCAACGATCAAGCATAGTTACTGCTGCATGGTCGATTTCATGTAGAAGTGCAGCTAAACCACCTTGTCCTTCAACTGAGGACAAACCTCCTCCCCATTGCAAAACCCGAGATAAATCATTACCAGTTCCAAGTGGGAGTATAGCAACTGGTGGTGGGGACTCAAAATTTTCCCTTTCAATAGCATCAAGAACCCAGGCCACTGTACCATCTCCACCACAGACAAGAACTCTAAAATATTGCACATTGCGAAATAACTGCAACCCAACCTCTGGCCCTTGGGAAGAACTAAGTTCAAAAACCTGAAAAAGAAAAGTTAAGATAAATGCAACTTCTGGCATTTGAAATAATAACAATAACCACACTGTAATTAATGAATTTCTAACAATTAGAAAAGAAAATTTTGAATACAGCACGTTTACACATGTAAGTCCAAATACCAATCTGAGATTAAACATAACAGTGCCAAGTAACCAGGATTTCAATGGCAAATCAAGTTCAAAAAAGTAATGGTTGTAATTAATTAGGAAGAATCAACAGATTTAAAGGAGTAATCCTAAAAAATGACTGATGATGATTGGAAGGAAATGTCACCCACAGATAACTTAGCGCCCAATGAGATAGGTAAAGAAAGGATCTACTTATTTGCTCACTTAAAATCTATGACATCAATTGCCAAAAAGCAACTTTCCCAGTGCACACAGGCCTCCCTTCTCATTCTACCTGAAAATACGGTTGAACTTTGACCTCTATAGAAGAAACACACGTCAGATAACTACCATGTCTCTAAGCTTTCAATTACCTAGTGCATTTATTTGAAACATAAAGATGTACAATGTAAAAAGCAAAACATAATGCATGGATAAAGACATGAATGAAATACCTAATGCGGTGAAAAGGCTTCCACCTAAACTTATCAAGTGCATACGTACTACATTTGTCAAACATGAAATATCATGGCGTGACACATAAATTAGCCATACATCATTCAGTAAATATTTATTTACGCAATTAAAAGTTGAAACAGACAAAATGTTATTGTCCACAATTGAAAGGCTCACCTGTACAGGATTCAACAAGGTGTTCAACTTCCTCCTAAGAGATGGTCCATATTGAGCTCCACTCTTAGCATTAATAAAAACAAGTAGGGGCCTGGCATCTAGTGGCATATCCACAAGTTTATACTGCCGCTTCTGTCCCATATTAACAATTTCACCATTTTTCTGGCTTAAACCAAGTGAGTTGCATTTAACGCTTTCCAAACTACTCCTCTGCTTTGAATTAGTTTCTCTGTTGTTTGGTCTCTCCAGTCCAAGAAAAAACTTTAGCACAGATTCAAGTGTCAAGTGTGCAGCTGCAGTGGAATTGTGAACTTTATCTTTAGTTGTTCTGTAAACAGTCTGATTGTTTCTGTTTTTACTTCGATTACGCCTCCTCTTGAGCTGGCCTCTGAATGATGAAGCAATTATCTCTTCCTTGATGGAGCTCAGCATTCCCCCAGTTGCACCATCACCATTTATTTCACTCACTGATAGAGGTGGCAGAATCAGTCTTCTTAGAGGACCCAAATCACATACATTGCCAGTCTCTTTCAATAATTTAGCATGACAACTCACATGTATGAGATGCTGACACCATAAGCAACGCCATACAGGGGAAGTAACAAGAAAAGGAATGCCACATGGCTCATCACAATAATGGCAAAAGGAGGACAAATCAGAGTTCTCATCTGACTCAGCCCATCTTTCAGACCAGTGATGCAGCAATTGTGAAGAACCAGCTTGTGCCACGCACTTGCAATCCTTTGCCGCATACTGAGAACAATTGAAATGTGCCGCCACACCACAGATAAAGCATTGAAGAAGGGAGACATTATCTGCGCCCTTTGCACCTTGGGTTTGTGGAGATGTCAATGAAGTTAAACACACACAACAAGCGGAGGGCCGGTCACCAGAGCAATCATCTTTAGACCAACAATGGGGTGAAACAGGAAGCTTAAATTTCTTCCATGTTTTCTTCTTAGCTCTTGCAGCAGCTTTGACCCAGTTCAGTGATGTTTGTCTTTGCAACCTAAGGAATCCATAAATGAGTGCTACTAGTCCAAACAACCCAGTGATGAGCCATCCCAAGAGCATAGGACCAGATGCATCAGCAAGCTCAGTATAAATCTTGAAGATAGAAACTCCTATATCCATGATTACTCTCCTAAATCCCTCCTCTTTCAAACATAAAGATTCTGAAAAAAAAAAAAATCAAACTTTAATGGAAAAAACATAACTTTTCTTTCCAAAAATAAACAGATCAACATCATGATCAATAACCATCATAGGAAAAATTCACACAAGAACTAGTTCTCCATCCAATCAAAACAAAAACAGAAAACAGAAAACAGAAAACTTCAAGAACTAATCAGTACTAAATCATCAAGAAACAAGCGAATACACCGTAAATCTAAGAATTCAACACCCACTCAAGAGGCTAAATTTCTTATGCATGTAAACGAGATCATCATACTCCAAATAACGAAAAGAAAAAGGAAAAAAAAAGAGATCAGGATAGAAACAAGAAGAAGATCCAGCATTGAAAGAACAAGCCAATACCTTCAGAGAAGGAAATCAAGATCAAGATCGTCGGCAATGGCAGCACTCGCCCTCCCCTTTCTCGTTGTTCTTCGAGAGAAAAAGAGAGCGAGACTTCGAAGCGGGATCGGACTCTGATTTCAATTTAACATCGCTTCGAAATAAATTAATATAAATTTTTATTTATTTATTTATTTATTTTGAAGATGAAAAAAGAAATTTAAATTGTTTTATTATAACTTTTATTTATTATTTTTTAATTTTCCTTTATTCATTGTGCAAAATGACATGTATACCCTTGCAAATCATAACCATTAAAATGGACAAAGTCATTGCTTTTTACAGAAGTTTTGAAATTTGAATTTTGGTTTGAATCTTTAATTGATTTAAATTTAATTTGAATAATATTAACTTTGATTTTAATATTTATTATAAATAAATAATTAAATATTATAATTAATTTAATTTAAAGTTGTTATTGAGAATTTATCTACTTGTCAATCTTTCTTGACTCCCAACTAAACAAAAATAATTTGAAATAAAAATTCAAATAAATATAATCCCCAGTTCACCAGACATATAATTTAATTAAATATATCTATCTCTAAATTAATTTTAATTAATTAACATTTAATACCCACACATTATTTGTTTGTAACTGACCTGATATAATTACCTGGGGGTACAAATGGAAAACTCCATATATAAAATAATTAATTTATAATAAAAAACATTCTAATGAAAATTAACCCTATTTCAATAAAAAAAGAATTGAAATTCTTTTTTAATTATTTTTAATCTGATTTTTTTTAAAAAAGGTGACTGTTCACCAACCTTATAAATAAATAAATAAATAATAAAGTAAAGAGTCTAAAGACCAAGGGCAGTCATATTTGACTAAAGTTTTAGTGAGCATGGGGCATGTAATTTTCCAACGTATTGCTTTGCATTGATAGAGGCATGGCTTTTTCTTAATTGGGGGAATGGGATGATATGCTTTTTAAATTCAAGTCATTTTTATTTTTATTTTGTTTTATATAAAAAAAGTCTGGGAGGATTTAGAGTTTTACAAAGTCAATTTAAAATATTTTAAAACAAAGTATTTTTTTTTAAAATAAAAAATGATCCATTGCATTATTATAAAAGTAGGGTAGTTTTGTAATTAAAATAGGATAAAATCAGTAAAAAAATAGTTTGGAAAAAAAAAAAATTTTAACAAAATCGACAAACGACAAAACAAAAGACAAATACACATATTTTGATTGTTTTTTATAGCAAAAATCAAACTATTTTAATAAAAATTATGTGAATTGTGATTTTAGTAGGGAAAAGTATATATAATATTAAAACACTAAAATGTTTGAATAAGGTTTTGGTCTACACATTGATCTTTTAAAAAAAAAAATTTTTTTTTTTGGTTGAAAATTAAAGCAATTAAGTAATACAAATTCCCATCAGATTCATTGGCAATCAATATAAAAGCAATTCTCAATGAACCAGAAATCTTCAGGAAAAGTTCTTCAGTTGCAAACAAAGAAAAAGACTAATTCAATCCAATTAATGAATTGAACTTAATTCAAGTTTAAGAAATAATCAAAAGAATAATTTAACTTAATTAATGCAAAAATAGTCAAAAATTCTCAGCTTCAGACTGACCTCAAAAAGGCAGAAGAGTTGATTCTCAACAGCCATTCAAAGTGGGAGTTTGGAGCCAGAGTCAAGTCTTTAAAAACCTAAGAAGAAGAAGAAGAAGAAGAAGACAAACACTTCTTTAAGCAAAAGAAATGAAAAAAGATGAATCTAGATTCATGTGAAAGCAAAAAAGAAAATTTATGTGACAATTTGGATTCAGAAATAGTCAGAGAATAATGCATCAGGAATCAATACTGCAGTAATTTACAAAGCAGAGTTAGATAAAAGAAACATTTATCAATGTCTTATCAAATATCTCATCTTCTGATACAATCATTAACAGAATTTATCTTCTCAGTAAATGTCTTTCATTGCTCAAAGAAAAAGTAGCAGAAAAGTTGCTGATAATGATTGAACAATAAAAGGAGATGTTAAGTAGGTAATGCATGTGATTAGTACAAGAAGCACAAAGAGAAGTAATGTTGCCTTTTTTTTTCATTCATTGATGCACTAATGTCAAACTTTGAAATCAAGTTAGAATTCACCAAACCAATAAGATAATGCTCTAGTTCTTGATAATATCTTTGCAAAATATGTATTTTCTCAATAACATATATTGTGTTAGTTGCAAACCAAATATATTATTTGGACCTGATTCGAACCTAAAAACTTACGGTGACAGGATGATAAACATATTCAGATCCTTATTTTCTAAATTAACTGATGCAAGACTATTAATTACTCTAATACATTAAACAATTAAAAGTCTTATTTATCAAAATATTACAGGACAAGAAGTAAATATGAAATACAACAATGGTAAATAAACAGAGAGCTCAGGGATTAACTATTATTGACCAGAAGAGAAACACTGTTAGCAGAGATTTAAAATAAGGTGTCAGTCAGGCCATCAAAACTCATACAACAAGAGAGAACCTTTTTTGTCAAAAGATAATTAAAAAGGTAGACCCCAATGATGGAGTTATGGGCACATAATAATCAATACATTTGCTTATATACCCCACAAATCTAGAAGTCAATGGAAAAGCTTTATAAAAAGAACAAACTACTCCTTACTCTGTTCACATCATTGATCTAGGGAAAGTGAAAAAAGAAGATAAATTTGAAGGATAAATATGTCTTTTCAAGTGTTTATAAGGGCATATTAACAATTGCTGATGTTTGTAGGTGTGAGCATGCATTAATATCTAATATTAACACCTCTGGGTACAGAATAACTAATATCTCCCAACTTGATTGACAGGCAGGATAACAATGTGTTTATGTGAAACCAAACTATCTGCAGTTTAGTAATGGAAAAGCATCTCCAAGTTGGCTATTTGATATTTGTCAAGTAACATCTTACATGCAAACAAAAATAATTTAATGACAGACATGAGAAAGATGATACCAAAGTCAGCAAAAAATCGCAGCATGATGGGATTTATATGGCCAATTTCGGAAGCAATCCAAATATGAATCTGCAATTGCACAAGCAATTCTAAATGTTTACATCAAACTACATAACAAAATAGTCTTCAAAGAATTTACCAGCTTCATTGGATTCGCATATATGTCAAAGCATTAATCTCTAATGTTAACACCTCCAAGTACAGAATCACTAATGTATCCTAACTCGCTTGACTGCAAGAGAACAGCGTCTTTATTTGAAACCAAACCAATGGCAGTTTAGTAATGGTAAAGTGTCTCGGAGTTGGTTAGCTGATATTAGTCATCGATCATCATCTTAAATGCAAACAATAATAATTTTATAAAAGGCATGAGAAAGATGATACCAAAATCAGCAGAAATAGCGGCATGATGTGATTTATACAGCCATAATTATGATGACATTCTCTCTTGAGAATTTCGGAAGCAATCTAAATATGAATCTGCATTTTGCACAAACAATTCTATATGTTTACACCAAACTACATTACAAATTAGACTTTTAAATAGACTTTTAAAGAATTTACCATCATCAC
This sequence comes from Dioscorea alata, assembly GCA_020875875.1. Lineage (NCBI taxonomy): Eukaryota > Viridiplantae > Streptophyta > Magnoliopsida > Dioscoreales > Dioscoreaceae > Dioscorea > Dioscorea alata. The sequence continues at coordinate 2,892,973 of CM037015.1, read as the reverse complement.
TGGATTGCTATATACTCCCTCCATCCCATTATAAGTGTCCACTTCCAGAAACTTTCCATGTTCAAAATTATCTGTCCACATAACTAATATAAGTGTTAATTTCTAAATTTAACCTCACTAATCTATTTAAATAGATTATTCTCCACCAATATTACATTAATGCACAATCTTAGTGGATGGAGAGAAATAGGCAAATGGAAAAAAGTAAGCTAAGTGTTTATAAAATTTTAAAAAATCCAACTACTTTTTTCACTCTTCATAAAATGGTTAAGATGGGCACTTATAATGGACAGAGGGAGTACATCAGTGGTACTTTCTTTGTTAGTGTGATGAACAATTAGAAAGTGAACATTATAAAATTTCCTAGGCTGACAAATTTGATTAAAGATAGCTATGAAAACAATGCCGGTTCATTTCTGTTATCATACATCACAAAATCAACTTGCGAGTACTCACCAGCATCACTAGGTTCACACGGAAATCACTAGGAACTTCTGTGTCAGCATACAGTAGAAAATCTTCCCAATTAGCATCTTTGATTACAAACAGCAAGGAAACAAATATTCACTCGTTTCTGTTATTATACATAACAAAATAGACTTGAGACCACTCACCAGCATTATAGATTGGTTATACATTACCACAAACTTCTGTGTCAGTGTGATGGACAACAATTAGAAAGCATATGTTATATAATTTTCCAGACAAGTTCTATTGCTTAAAGAATAGGGAAACCAAATATTGGTTCATTTCTGTTATAATACATAAAAAAATAGACTAGAGCTTACTCGCCATCTTCACCAGGTTGGCATATACATCACTTCTAATTTCTGTTCCTGTGTGCAATGGAATGGACAACAATTAGCAAGCATATATTATAACTTTCAAGGCTACCTTTGTTTCTGTAATGGCAATTCTTTTAGCGCAATTATTTGGAAGCCTAGGAAGAACTAGTTCAGATTTTAAATGGCAGACTCATTAGTCATTATATATGTAGAAACTGAACTTCATCAGTCATTATTTTTCACAAAGTTACTTTCAAATATTCTCATTAAGTGTGAAAAACTGATCCAATGTGAAAATGATTCATGCAAATGTTGTTAAAGTATGAGAATAGAATCAACAGTGGAAAGATTAGTATATCAAACAAGTCAGCAATACTGAATGAATGGAGAAACAGACCACCTAAAGCTTAAGCCAATAGAATGAGAGACCCAGAAATATACTCATACACAGATTTACCAACTAAACTTATGTGGGACTAATAATGAAATGACCTCGGAACCATCGGTACAGGGAGAAGCTAACATACATCTGTTAGAAAGTTACAAATCTGTCTAATGCTACCAATTGAATTGATCGAACTATCTAAAAGCTCAATCAAACTAAGTGGCCACATCTACAGAGTATACAAAGCCTACAGATAACAAACAACTCATACTTCAAATAAATGGTTTTTATAAAAGAGGGTCCAATCAGAATCACCCGAAGATATTAGTCCACCTCCATCTGTGCAAATGGACTCTGCACAGGAAAGTATTCCAGTAGTAATGTCAGCTTCACCTTTTTGTAGGCTTAATTTGTCATAAGGGAGTTCTATAGATCCAAAAGCATCTGTTCTTTGCAGGTCATTTTTATTTCCCAGTGAAGGGGCTTTACCATCTGAGCCAGACTTAGGATGAAGCTTATGTTCAACCATGTCTACTCCATTACAAGGGGCATTATCTTCTTCGTCATCTGAAAGCCAATGAAAACAATCCATGTCATCTGCTTCAAAGATTCTACTGATGAGTCCTTCTCTCCAAGATATCCTCAAATCAGTGCACGACAACTCCTTCTTAACCAAACAAGACTCTTCTATTGGGAGGCTCTTACTACATGAAGGCTTTAGAAATTGACTCAAGTCAACGGAATTTGATGGCGTGGCCGGACAGCGAAACTGAAAGCTAATTTCAGGTAGTGGCAATTGACCCTTTACATCGTTGTTCACTGCTACTGGCTGAGGGGGCAGCCTGATGTTTCCAAGAACTTCAGCAAATGAATTAGTCTCAAAGGGGCACTTCACCGCTTGCTTTCCAGAGCTTGAACATGAAGATGGTGTCGCAATGACATTGCCACTCCCTAAAGAACCATCAGAAAAGGGTGAATTATGCATTGCCGAACCATAGCGGTTACCAACTCTCTCTTGATAAGGCCTGAAAACCTTGCATGTTGACATTTCTTCTGCCCTCCTTAAAATCATTGAGAAAGGACTAATATTACTCTCACTTGTAGAAGTTCTCCAAACATCATAACCAGATAATGGTGTCCTCTCAGAAACCGAAGATTTAATACTCATAGATCCTCCAATATCAGGTGATGCTGCATTGTTATAACCAATAGGAGAAAAACTCCAATTCTCTTGATCATAACCAATGCCCATGTTCAAAACTGGAGCTTTTGAGATTAATGACCCATTTTTACAAGCACTTATTTTTTCATCATCCATGGGGGAAATCAACCAATTCACAGAAGCTTCACCATTGCAACGTGCCAACTGGACAGTAGAACAGGAACTCCCTTCATTCTTGGACGGAGATGACAACCAGTGCATTGAAGCCTCAGCTAGCGGTGGTGCAGCTGAAGAAACACGAGACCCATCGCTAACCCTATCTTCGCCAATGGTGAGTATGCCTCTAGGCCTACATTTCCTCCGATCAGTCACTCCCGTGATCACATGACCGGCAGCGAAACAAACAGGTGCCGGAGTAACCACTGACGCTCCGATGATCTCCGGCGAGATGGAAACCAACACTGGTGGTGTAGCATTGCTCGTTGGAGTCCCGAGAAGTGTTTTCTCCAGAGGAGGAGTAGTAATAGCAGGGACACTCTCCAAGGTGACATCTTTCTTCAAACCAACAGTAGAATTCTTCGAATTGGATCGACGAGGACCATTATGGTTCGATTTCAACGCATTTCTCTCTGATTTTCGCTGCAATTTGGAGGAACTCACAGGAGCTTTCGAGGAATGGGTCTGAGGGTTACGAGGGGTGGAGGCAGGGGATTTGGGGCGGTGGATGAAGCTGAAGCAACGGGATTTAGGGGCAACGGCGGAGGATGAGACGACATTGAGGTCCTTCAATGGATTCCTGGGGTTTGGGTTGTTCTTCTTCTTGGTGGATGGGTTGGTGATTAGGGTTTCGTCGGAGCTCTTGCGCCCGAGCTTCAGAGCTTTGCTCATGGCTAGGACTTTGAGTAGCCGTTGAGAAGGAGGTAGAGATTTGAAATGGAGATAGCGCCTCGAGAATCAAATGGGCTTCATTTCCGAGGAAGATGGTAGTGTGTTTTTTTGACTTAGAACCTCGGGTTTCTTATATTTTATTTTTTATAAGAAAATGGGTTTTTTTTTGTTGCATTTGTACCCCTCTAAGTTCAAAAAATTATACACACTTGATGTAGCTTCTAGCTAAAGGGTTTTTTTGGAAATTGGTTTTGTAATGTTATTAATAGTCTATTTTGGGAGTTTTGTGTATTTTAGTAACGTTATGGAATAGTTGAGTGAAAGAAAATCTAAAAATGAGAAACATTTTTTATGTTGACTTTAGGAAAATGGTGATTATATTCTTAAAGCCTATCACATGTGGAGGTTAGTGTTTTAAAACTTTTATCTTTTTTTGATAATTAACCTTAACTTTATATTAGATGTTTTGAGTTGGATGTTGTATTACCTTTGAACTTTGTTGATTCTTGATGATTTCTGAAGGTTCCAGCAGTTCGTCATTAGGTGGTATATTGCCAATGGGCAGTAGTCACATCTATATAAGTATATTTTCCACTATATTAATGATATGATAGTTATAGTAAGAAAACATAATTAAGGAGAATATTTATAAAACAATTGCGCCTTTAATATTCAAACAAATCTCTTAAAAATAGACAAATTATATATGAATATTCTATAACATTACTGTTTGTTCCTCCGGTGTGGTTTGTGGGTTTAGAAAACACTCAAACATTAAAAAAAAAAAAAATCTCACATAAACCAAAACAAAAAGAAAGCACACAAAATTGGTAACCCAGTTTGGCGTTAACTCACCTACGTCTGGGGTCAAACCCGGAGATAAACAATCCACTAAAAAAAGTGAAAATATACAAGTACAAAACTCTTCACTCAACCTCTCAAAGGTAAATAAGAAACCTCACTGGATTCGCTAATGCCCACTCAAGCTATAGCTTCGGTCATAATCATATTCTCAAAGCAAGGTTGCTTATATAGACGCCTCAACGTCCCAAATATAACGCATACCGCTTTTAGAATCTCCGCTGCTATTAACTTTAAAACTTTCCAAAATTAGCTGTTGCAACTCCTGTTGTAACCGAACTTGCAACATGGCCATGACTGCTGACTTGACTGAGTTCTGATTCGTTACGAAGCGACCTCAAAACCCATAAACCTTCCGGTCATGCTTAGTCCATGTCGATGCAGCCAGATCTTTCAATCCCGACTACTAGCAACTAGTCTACCTCCTCAGCTCTTCATCACGCAGTCCCCCTCGCAAGAGGCGCATGACTTTGTGCATCTTCACAAAACTTTCCAAACTTGATCTTCATTCATCTAAGTTTGGTCTTCATATGCTTTCCCAACTTGATCTTTAATTCACCCAAGTTTGGTCTTCAAATCTTCCCAAGAATAGATTTTCAATCAATCATGTCAATCATATCAACAATGGGTATGTCTTCAATTAAGTAATTCTCCAATCATACCATTGATAGGTATTTCTTCAATTAGCCTCCATCCATATTTAGCCTTCAATCAAATCTCCTAAATATGTTTTTGATAAGATCTTGCCTTCAAGTTGCCTTCAAGTTGTAACACATATCAAAAATAGTTCTATCAAGATCTCCCAGGATATTTGCCTCCAAGCCAAGATTCCTTGCCACGTCCCATGCTTTCCATGCCATCATTTATGCCACATCACAATGGTTGCCACATCACCTTGACTTGGTGTCAAATCATGTCAATTAAAGTGCTTTTACACTAACAATCACAATCAATACTCCTTTCTTCCAATATCAATTATTATTAAATTTGATCACTTGTTTATTGGTTGGCTATCTGCAAATCAAAAAAGGCAAGTTAGGAGAGGCGTTGTCAACCATTAAACACAATCTTAAGCACAACTCCTATCATCGAGGAGAATTCTCACGTTTCACACAAGGCCTCCTCCCTTGATGAATGGTCATGTTCAACAATTGTGCTCCCAGAAGGACCCAGGATGAATGTCCATATATAGTAGTCGTTGTTGGAAAACTCCATCTTTCTTTCTTGTGCTTCTATTCTTTTTCTTATTTTTTTATAGGAAGATTGGATTACTATTCGTGGTTACTCTTTGCTTTTATTAGGTGTTCTGTCTCCACCCTGCTCTGATGTATCTGTATTTTTCTTTTATTTTTTTTAGCAAAGTTGTGATTTATCTGGTATATATATATAATGGATATGTTTTGGATTAGTGATATATTTCTTGTAAGCTCCCACTGATACTAGGAAGAACTCTTGAGTGTTGTATTATTTATTTATTTATTTATTTTGTAAGACATGTTTTATGCATTGATTGGGAATATGTCTTAAGCAATGCGATTATTTATTTTAGATAGTAGATAAACATCAAAGAAGAAAGAGTGATAAGAGATAGGTGAGTATTTGCCATACAATGAGTATTAGATATTGATTCAAGGGTGCTCGTGAAAATAACCTAGAATTTGTGGGTTGTACACATTCTCTTATTTTATGGATGGAGTTTAAATGGAGTGCTAATGGAGTTCTAAGTGTTTGGTTTACGGATAAAGAATTGAATGAGATTTAGGGCCCGTTTGGTGGACATGATAAAGACGATAGGATATGATAGTCTATCATATCCTACTATTATTTTTTGTTTTATGTGCCAATAGGATATTATAGTGTTATCATGTTTACCTACTTCATCCTACTGGCCCCATGATAACTAATCATATGGAAGATGTTAGAATACAAACAAGTAGGATATGATGAAAATTAAATTTACATTTTTGCCATATTATTTGGTTTTTCTCTCTCATATAGGGTTTCATTGTATCTCATCTTTTAATCTTTTAAATACGATACTTGGGACAAGAAACTTGTCAACAACTAGATATGACACTAATTTTTCTATTTAAGTAGAGTTTTTCTCATTCCAAGTGGTTAAAGGGTTTTTCCATTGATCTTGTGCTTGAGCAAGTTATTTTTCATCTAAATGCCTTTTTTTAATCATGTCTTATTTTTGGTTTCTCTAGTCGGATGATATTTTTTTTTCAAATTGATTTTGATGTGATCTATTTATTTCCCATTAATGAGTTTGTTGCTCGAGCTTTATGCCATATTGATGACTTTATATATGATTTTCTCTAAGGAAATAGTCATATCCTTTTATTACACGGTCCACTTCAAATATAAAATAGGATAACAAAATGTTATTTAATGGTTTATTTAGTGTGCATCAAACATATAATAGGATATGACCTTATCGTGCCCATATCCTTTTTTACTTCTATCTAGTCCTTATATCATATCTGTATATATCCTATCTTATCCACCAAATGTGCCCTTAGTCATTTCTTAAATCGGAATTAATAGTGACCCACTAAAAAGCTAGATCACCCTTATGGCATTATTTTTTTTAATTATTTTAAAAAATCAAAAAATAATTATACTTTGAACAATAAAAAAAAGACAATTTTAACAAATATAAAATGTAATTTTAAGAATTAATATTATAATTAATTAGTTGTTGTGAGAAAAAAAAAAACATTTCATATAAACATTAACAAAATAAAATTTATATCCCATCTCTCTATCTATATCAATTAAACAAAAAAATAAATAAATTACATTCATTCACTTCATGGCGCCACGCAAGTAATTAAATACTGCCGATTTTTTTTAGCTATGAGTGTTTAAGTTTCTTTTGTGTTTATATATCTTGCTAAATATTTTTTATATGGATATATATAATACACACATACATAATACACAAAACTCATTTGAAACATGTGTTAACGTATTAAAACCAAGTACAAAGGTAAACATTATTGCAAATTCAATAATATTTGTCTCTCACCGTGTGCAGATTGCAGCTCAATAATACACTGATATTTTATGTAAAAGACTTAATGCCAATAGATTAAATGGTCATTGACAACGATATATAAATTACAGATATTTATAAAAAAAATAGATAAATAATTTTTAAAAAAATATGGACAAGCGACGTGGCAAGGCATGAGCGGGTTTTCAAGTATACCACACGGGTTGGCCCTAAAAATAATTCATATAAAAAGAGAGGGGGTAAAATTAGCAAATGGACATGACTTAACGGATTCGGGTAATGCGGGTTAAAACCCGTTAACACTAGCGGGTCGGGTTTTGGTCGTCCCAGTCAATGTAGAGGTTCTTGCGCGAGCGAGCGAGCGATCCAGCGAGCGAGAGAGGAACGAAACGAAATGGCCTCGTTTGCGGCGGCGTTGGAGCTTCATCGCCACATCCTCTCGCCTGTTTTCCTCGCCGGATTTCTCCAGGATGAACCCTAAATCGGCGCCCAGAACCCTCATCTCCTTCTCTTCTTCAGTCCGATGTAAGGAAACCCTCCTTCCTTGTTCTTCGGTTCCATTCTCTTCTGCTCCTTCAGTTTGATGGGTTTGAACTTCTTGCCAGTTCCTTCGACCCATTTGAGTAATGGGAGGACTAGTGAGCGCTCGGCGTCATTGGTGGTCTCCGCCAGCAACAAGCGCCTGATTGGCTCGCTGATGAATGCCAAAGGTCTCCGCTTTGCTGTGGTGAGCCCTTCATTTCTGCTTTTCTTTGTGATTTATTATTTTTTTAAGTTTTTTACTTGGAATTTGGATATATGGGATTTTAGTGTGAGTTTAGGATGTTATTGTAGTCAAAGCTGCTTGTTTGGATATGATTGATATGCTTAGTTTACAAAGTTTGGAGCTTTTGGCTCCAAATGAGGCTCTTGACAGAAATATACGTGTTTTTTTTTTTTTTTTTTTTTGCTAGAAATGTCAATTTTTGAAGACTGTTGTGTTGCCCATTTAAAATAAGGTCTAATGTTAATAACAACTATATATCTCACTCTTGGCTTTTAGGTTGTGGCGCGGTTCAATGAGGTTGTGACCAAGTTGCTCTTAGAAGGAGCCTTGGAGACTTTTAGACGGTATTCTGTTAAAGACGATGACGTTACGGTTTGGATCTTTTTTTAAGCTTCTTCAATTTCATAGTTTTAGATATTTGTTTCCTTTCAATTAGGCATTAATTGTTGTTTTTAAACTCACATTAAATCATATTTGTATTTTTTTTTTTCTTTATTTTTAAAGAAGTTTGTGATACTGAAGAAAGGTGTGCATTTTCAGCTTGCTTTCACTTTTGTTTGCCTATTGTTCCTTCTTTCCATTATCTTCTGTTATCATTATTGTTATTATTTTGTATGAAATGATGATTCCACCCTCCTGTTCTTATGATAATGATCGTGATTAAGGTTTGTCATTCTTTGATGAGTAAATTTTCTGATATTCCTTGATATTTATTCTTTGAAGGCTAGCTTCATGTGGATGCATATGCAGGAGTATGTCTCTGCCTGTTTCAAATCATCCAAGATGCCTTTTTTTGTCTGTCATCTTCTGAGGGCACTTGTGTATCTGATCTTCCCTGTTCTTTTTCACCTTGGTGGTTGGTTTAATGTTTATCTCTTTTTTGCAAGCCATACACTGATTCCTTTGCACTGAAGCTAATTTTTAAACTTGAAAATGCATTTGATTTCAATTTGGCACTTGGTGGCAATATGACAACCTAACTAGTCATTCTTAATCACTGGAAAATGGTTGGTATCACTACCTTGTTTGACTTTAGTTTTTGTTGAATTAGCTGAGTCCAATTCAATCCCATCCTTGAATTCATGTGGCATCTCACCTTAGTTAGAATTGTTGTCCTCTTAGTATTGTACTCAGCTGCGTTCCTCTATGAAAAACTTATCCTTTCCTAAGGGCGTTTATATCTCCTATTTTCTATATAATGCCTATTTGACTATATTAAATACTATCATCACTTTCAATTAAGAAATCAAGCTGCTAAATTGCACTTTTGAAACAATATAATCAGTTAAGACACTGAAAGTTTTGTTTATCATTCTACGAATGCTTGACATGCTCATTAGGACAGCTTTTATGTTGTTTGCTAGGTTGTGGAAGTTCCTGGTAGCTTTGAAATTCCTGTGGTTGCTCAAAAGCTTGGGAAGTCTGGAGACTTTGATGCAATTTTGTGCATTGGAGCTGTGGTGATTTCTCTCCCCTTGTCGATACTATGTTCTATAAAAATATGCTAGGTTGTTCGGTTAGTTAGTTTTGGAGTTCCCATTAATTTCTGTGTTTGCATCTGAAAGGCATCAACCACAAACTCTGCCATTTACCTGTTAGAGATATGCTAATGAAGTCCTGAGCTAATAAAGAAATGACCTGTTTTGGTTGTCGTCCATATTGCTTGTTCATTTTGCTTGTGTGCTGCTCAATGTATGTTTCAGTTTGTTAACAATTTCAAGTATGATGGAGATTATGTACTATGGTTGCAGTTTCTTGCTTGTCGTTTGTAATCTGCACTGCTTGGGTAATTAAATCAAATTATGTATGCAGATTAGAGGCGATACTACCCACTATGATGCTGTTGCCAATTCCGCAGCATCAGGAGTGCTTTCAGCTGGGCTAAGTTCAGGTGTTATACTCCACAAACTTTATATTTCTTAGATTTTAGTACTGTTTCCAAATACAAAAGCTTAATATTGCATGTATAAAGTGACATTTGTTTTCAGATCAAGCAAATTGTAACCAGAAATCTGTATGTTGCGAGCTAAGGATATATATATATATATTTTTTGGCTTTTCTGTAGCTTGTATTTATATCAGTCATGCACCCGTTTTTGCTTCTCCGGTCTAAATTTTGTTGATAGCATCATGATTGCTAGATAATTTGCACTGTGTTTAGATCCCATATTCACGGTCTATTTCTAATTTATGTTCATATCTGTCACTTGCATCCTGGTTTCACCTGTATGACAAATTCTTTTCTGTTAATAGTAAAAATGCCATTTCTTATCAGCCAAAGCTTTCCAGTGGTATATTATCATTGTCAGCATGAATCAACTTGTTTTTTTTTTTTTTTTTTTGTGTGCAAGTGTTTATCTTGCCCTAGCATCTATCTTCCTTTGTGATTCCATGCTCATAGTTCCTTGGCATTAGGACAAAGGATCATATTTCTCAATATATAACATTAGAATTGCATACATCAATCTACCAAACTTATGTTATTAATTGAATAATGGAGGTATTTAAACTACAATACAATTAAAATATAATGCCACTATCTGAACATTTCTTTGCAAATATCACAGGAGTTCCTTGCATCTTTGGTGTTCTAACCTGCGACGACATGGACCAGGTAAACAACCACGCATAGTTGGTGTACATAAATTGATTTAAACATTTGTATCCATTTTTACATTCAAAGCATTGACAATTCATTCATTCAGGCGCTGAATCGTGCTGGTGGTAAATCCGGCAACAAGGGCGCCGAGACTGCTTTAACAGCAGTGAGTTTTCAGAACTGCTTAGCCTATAAACTTACTACAATATAAAGCATGAACATCTCTTCTTGCTATGTTAATTCATGCATCTCATTAATGCAGATTGAGATGGCTTCTTTATTTCAACACCATCTGAAGTAATAACCTGAAGCTTCATGTTGATCAAACCTTCAATTCCATGGATTTGGTTTGATGTTTCGGATCAACATTAGTGACGGATCTTTTTCGCACTCTTGCCCTTGGCTTTGACCTTTTGGAAGTTGAAGGTAAGTTAATAAAGGTGCCATTCATGTATTTTGTATTTAATTAGGGCAGGCATCCTGGCAATCTTCATGTTGTAATGAATAATTGGATTTCGAGTACTATCATTCATCGGTTTATCTTAAAGTTTCATGTATTTATTTTGCAGTGTTTCAGGACTTATAATCGTAAGAAAATTTAATGTTTTATTTACATCTGAATGATGTGTTTGGTTGGAAATAGTTATAAATTTTTTATGTTTTTGAGTTACAATAAAACTTCTATAAAATAATACTACTGTTTTCATATTTATTAATTTAAAGAAAGTTTTCATATTTTATGGGTAAATTTTATAGCGGGTCACTAAACTTTGATTAACTTGCACTTTAATCACTGAACTTCAATTTGTATCAATTTGATCATTAAATTTTAATTTGATTTCACCGGGTAGTAAATCAAAAAATTTTAGCCCTCAAATGAATGATGTGACTCTTTTTCGATGACATAGACACCTCTAATAGACTCAATAATGTGTCATGGTGAGAATTGACTCGTATTTTCATATAATCATGTAATAAATTAGGAGTTGAAATCCTTTATTTATTGCCTGGTGAAATAAAATTAAAGTTGAGTGATCAAATTAATACAAATTGAAGTTCGATGATCAAAGTGAAAATGAGCCAAAGTTTAGTGACCTACTAAAAAATTTACCCCATATTTTATACAATTGGGTAGAGCTACAAATACTCAAAAATTAATCTATTTGATGCTATTATTCATTTATTGATAAATAAATATTTATTAATTTAAAGAAAGTTTTCATATTTTATACAATTGGGTAAAGCTACAAATACTCAAAAATTAACATATTTGATGCCATTAATTTTATTAATGTGGCTTGTAACATTGGTATGAACACAATATCTATTGCAAATGGTTTTTGGCAATACAAAATCCGATCATAAGAATAAATGGCTTTTGAGTAAGATGGTGAAGAGGAAGATATTCATGGATTAAAAAATATATATATATTTCTAGTCTACATCTTCAACATGCAATAGATATTTAACTACTTTGAAATTATTATAATGATAATGATATTATAATGAAATCACCTATAAATAAAAATATTATTCAAAAGATAATGAATATGCCAATTGATAGCGAACAAAATACATATAATAATTATATTTTATCAAATGTTTCTTCCAAGAAAATCTTTTTTAGCAATAAAAATCTTAAAATTCTAGTTGTTGTAAGATGGAAAAAAAAATACTAGATATAGTATGCACTTTGCAAAAAATTAAAGATGAGATTGAATTTAGTTAATCAATAGTAAAAGAACAAATGCTTGCAATACATATTTTAGAAAAGAATAAAATATAAAAATAGTATTAGTTTTTATTTTTTAGAATTCAATGTTATAAATTTTGCATGATATTTTTTATGTATTTTAATGAATTATTAATTTATATTTTCATTGGCTTTAAAAAATTTAAAAATTTATTATCGGATGGATTTAGCAAAATTGTTGATTCATTTAACACGTTAGTCCAAATAGAGACCGAGAGAAAAAATATTTAATCAAAAATATTAATTTATTAAATATTTATTTAGCGATATTTTATTAAATATTTAGGGTGTGTTTGATTGCCCTTTTTTTCCATGGAAAATTTTTTCACAGGTGATTTTCCAGTTTTTTAGGGTGTTTGATTGCCAAAATTTTCCGTGGAAAATTTTTCCACAAACCTGTCACATGACCCTATTTTCCCTCAAATCGGTGAAAAATTTTTCCTGCCTCCACCCTAGGAAAAATTTTCCAGGGAAAATAGAGAGGTCTTTTTGGTAATAAAAAAAATAAAGGGGGGTTTTTGTAAAAAGACAAAAAAAACCCTAGTTTCTCCTCTCCCTCCAAGCCTCCGCCGAAATCCTTACTCTCCTCCCGCCGCGACATCGGATCTCTGCCGAATGAGAGGCATTTCTCATCCCAGAGAGATTCTCGGTGAATTCTTGCTGAATTTCTCGAATTATATCTCTATCGAGATAAACAAGCCTGCTTGGATCTTCTCAAGAGACACTATTTTAGGGTTCTTCTCAATTGGTATGCTTTGATCCGATTATGCCATATATATCTAATCAAAATATACATATATATATATCTTTTTAATTGGTATGCTTTGATCCGATTATGCCATATATATATATATATATATATATATATATATATATATATATATATATATAATGTTTTTTTAAAATATGTTAAAACAAATTTTTATTAATTTTTTTTTTAAAAAATCCATGAAAAATGTTACTTTTTCCATGGAAAATTGATGCAATCAAACAACAAAATCAGAATTTTCCATAAAACATTTTTGATTTTCTAGCTAAAAAATAATGGCAATTAAACGACTATTTTTTCATTTTCCATGGAAAATTTTTCTATGGAAAATTTTTCCCTGGAAAAATTTTCTTTTCCACCCGTTTTCCATGTTGCCAATCAAACACAGCCTTAATTTAACACGTTTGGGTGTGTTTGACAACGAGTAAAGACAAGTGAATGAATGAATCAAGAGTTATAATTAATAATTTAAAAGTAACAAAATGAAATTCAACTTACTCAAAAGCCATTTAAAAATTTGTGGGAAAAAATATGATGAAAAACGTTACCAATATTTTAACATAAAAAAATTGTATAAACAAACATAGATCTAGGATTCTAGGAAGTGGACATTTAAAAATTTGAATTCCTTTTCAAAAAAATAAAAAATAAAAATTTGAAAGTAATTAAGTTTTTTTATTAAATAAGCAATTAGATAATAAACCAAATTTCAAATCAATCAGCATATCAAGAATGGAATATCCAAGAGACAAGCGCAAGACACCATGGCCATGGTGTTGACATGCAGTGCATCACATGTTAAATTAAATGTGTGTGTATATATATATATTAGAATAGTATTAAATTAGCAATCAGCCAAAATGATATAAAATAAGTCATTTGCTAATAAAATAACATTTAAATCAATGATCATATCAAGAATGGAGCATCCAAGGTGCAAGCTCATGGCAATGGGATCCAAAGCCATCGCTTGACACGTGGCATTCGCCATCACATATATATTGTATACATAATTTATTTTATAAATATTAATTATATATCTATTTTAACAAAAAAATATCTATAAATTCTTTGTCAAAATCGATAATATATCAAATATTTCATAATACATATTACAAAATAGATTTTCTATATTTTTATAATTTAATTAAAGAGTTTATAACCCAATGACATTGACCCATCAAAAAAGACGTTGGTGTGAGAAGTTCAAATATAATTGAACACAGTGATGATAATAGGTCTATAGTTGTGAATATAAAACTTACAATCCAAACCTTGTGTTGCCAGATGATGGCGTAGAACCAAGGTGATCAATTCCAATCTATAGGCGCCCACTTAACTATGTTTTGTCGTATTTGTTAAATACTATGGATGTTTGCAGATTGTCCTTAGAGAACAAAAAGTAAGAGAGAAAAAAAAAAGAGAAAGGCAGAGACAAAGGTGAAGAGAGAGACCAAGAAATAGCAGCAAAGAACAGTAATGAGTGTTGTACTTGATTCTAAGAGGATAGGTTGATTGGTTTTAAATAATTTTCTCCTAAGGGGGTTCATACTAATAAATAATATGCAGTTGTTGGATTTAAATTTAACAGTTGATATAGAGACGTTCGTAGAATTTTTATCTACAGATATCTTCAGTAGACTGGTCCTCATATATATATATATATTAGGTCAAAATAACAAATTTGTTGTAAGTGAAAAAATAAAATAAAATTAGAAAAATAAAAAAACAGAGGAGTATAAACTATTTGTGAAGGAAAGGAGGCGGCAAGTAATTTTTATGGTTGAAAGGAAGGCATGTGAAAAACATTAAACAAGTTCAAAATCAATCATAGATGAATAACGAAACATCCAACCAATGTAATAATGGTTCTAGTGTGGGGTCGTCCTATGAAAATTAGCCCTACAGGGACCACCTTGAAGACTGGCTACTGCAACTCTGCAAGTGGTAAAAAGCAAGGCTGATTTAAATTTTTGTGTATGTTATATATATTTTGAGAAAAGTTTACCTTTTTCATAAAACTCTTGGGGGCGTTTGGAAAAGGGGATTTAGCACTATTAATATAGGATTGATTGCTAATAGAAATATATACCCATGTTTAAATATTTGATTTTAACAAAATAAATAAATTAAAGTTAAAAAAATATAAACAAATAAACAAAACGTCATGCACACTCTGCACCTTAATTCCCAATCCCTAACAATAACATATGTTAGAATATTTGCACCAAGCTAATGAAAAGGATCATATATTTGTACTAGACTCTACATTAATCTTCTTCATAATCCTTTTAATGTATGGTGGGCTTTTATAGTCAGTATTCACAACTCAAAATAATTAAAAGTCTAAAATCAAATTTAAAAATTAGATTTCTATTATTATTATTATTATTATTATTATCAATAGAGTGGAGTTAAATGCTAGAGATCTAAAAAAAGAAAGATTTTTATAAGTAACTGTTTTTTTATATATAAAGATTTTGAACTTAAAATTGTTTGTTTTCGGTGAATTTTTTAATTTATTTAATAAAAAAATTATTTAAATCTATGATGACAAATCTCTATATTAGATATTTATTGATGATAAAAAAACAAAAAGTTTAAAAAGCAGTAAACTACTTTTGAAAAAGATTATTATTACTTTTGAAGTTACGGAAGATAGAGGAAATTAAAAAAAAAAAAGGAAAAAAAATATTAAATTTATTAAACATTAAACTAAAAATATAGTACTCCATATAATATTTTTATTATATGATAATAAATAATAATCACTATAATTATAACAATAAAATTTTAAAACTAAAGCCATTTGGTTCAAATGGTTAGTAGTACTAAAAATAAGTCTCTCGTGTAGCATGTAGAGCGTTGAAAATTCAAAAAAAAAATTTAAAAAAAAATCAAAAATAAAAAAAATAAAAATTTTAAACCTTTTAATACTTCAAAATCGATGAGAACACTTTTTAAAGTCTTAAAAAAACCAAAAACCATTATTTTAGCAACATTATCCTCGAGCACTCATGCAAATTATTATAATAATTGTACATAAATATAGCATCCCTGGAATTTTAGCAACTTAATGTTTGAGTGACCCCTGCAAAGCTGCAAGCTATAATTTTAGCAGCCTTATCCTTATGGTGGTCCAACAAGTTACTATTTTATCTTTGAGCGACCCTACAAGCTATTATTTCACTGGTCTTTATCTTTGAGGTAGTCCTTCCCAACTAAATTATTGTACCAAACCAATAAAAACTGTCCCTAGACGTATTACTAGACTGCACACCCATAAATCACAATCTGCAACAAATATATAGTTAAGTATTATTTGGTTTGGTGCCATGCACCGGCCACCGGGGTCCATATTTCATTATTGCACCAGGCCAAAATTACCCCATATATTTATGTACCAAACTCCACATCCTAATTCGTAATCCCATATATATATATTGGCATTATATTATATATGGTTAAGTTTTGTTGGCATTATATAATCCACCAGGTATCATGTTTGAACATCACAGCATACCAATAAACATTATCCACATATGTCTAGTGTGGTGCACCAGGTAGGATGGCAATAATCCCTAAATCTAACCTGACCTGACCCAACCGGGCTCGATCTGAGTTTGACAGGTAAACCCCAGTTTGACCAAGTTTCGGATTGGGTTTAGGTAAAACCGGACTAAAATAAAGTGGGTGCGGTGCGGGTGAAAGTATGAGAATCCTGATACTCAGTCCGAACCCAAATCTGAACCCGACCCGAAATTTAATTAATAAATATACCCAATTATATATATTCAATTTTTTTATTAGCGTTTTTTAAAATTTTCACTCTATGGTGTTGAATTTGTCTATTTTGTGTTACTCTGAATGTTTACTTTCAATTCTTATTCTATGGTGTTTGCTAAAATAAAAAATCTATAATTTTGGATTGACATTTTTAGTTTTTACTTTGTATTGTAATTTTATTTTAAATATTTTTAAATAGGGTTATGGCAGGGCAAGTATCCTCGCAGGTACCCGATTACTCATCAAGTGCCGGTGTGGGTTGAGGTTTTGAAAACTCGTTAGATTCTGGTTCGGGTTTGGGTATGGGGACGGGGTAGCAGGTGCGGATACAGGTGCATTTATCTTGGTTAACCAGTTATTTTTTTATCATCTTCTATCACAGTTTAATATGCGTTTTAATATAATGTTTTTTTATGTTGTGTTGGAAGACACATGTCAAACTGTAATATAAGAAAAGCAGAGAATAATATGGTCCTGGAACTAGTGGGATGATTTTGTGGTGCACCACCATCTAGGATTGGGGGTTTTAGGGTCTAGTGTACAGGCTGGAATTTAATCACGTGATGTATATGCCTCGTTCCCGCCATAAAATGGAGTCCATTTGGTGTTGGTCGACATCGTCTCGGATTCACCGGAGCACCATCTCCAACGTCTCTCCCTCGATCTCGGTCTCTATTTCTGATCTCTCATCCCCTCTGGATCGATCTTCGAAGCTTTACTTCATGCTTAAATTGTTGTTTTTTTTTCTTGCTGAAATGGATGCTTGATTTTGGTGTGATTTGATGAGATTGAACTAGTTTGATTGTTGATTCTTATTGTTTGTTGGAACTGGATGTTTTTGTTATGGTTGAAGTTTTGGAGTTGTGTTTTAGTTCTAAATTTCTCTATCATTAGTCTTTTTGTTCTTGTCATTCTGTTGATCCATGGAGTTTTTACTCCTTTTCTATGCTAGATTTTGTTTTGTTTTTCTTTTTTTTTTCTTTAAATCCTTGTTGTCATGAGATGAATTATTTTATTGTGAAGTGAAATAGTCATGAAGTACTTGTAGTGCATTGAGTTGCTTGGAGAGAAAAAGGAGTGTACTTTGTAAGCATTTGAGAATATTCAAGGTTAAAAGTTTTATTTTAATCCAGAATGTATTATCTTAGTAGTTGATCATCTGTTGGAAAAAAGTTTGGTTTTTGTTGCTTAATTCTGAAGCTAGAAAAGCTAGTTCTTTTATCAAGACAAATGATCTGAATGTTTTATGTGGTGGTGTTTTTTCAGGTATGGCATCATCTGATAAACCTGAAGTACTTGAAAGTAAAGTGAAGGAGCAAGAGCACAAGGAGGGAGAGAAGGGTGGAATCATTGAAAAAGTTAAAGAATTCATCCATGAAGTAGAAGAGAAGGTTGAGGAGGTAATATTTGGAAAACCAACTGTAGAGGTCACTGGAATCCACATTACCCAGATTAGTCTGGAAAAAGTTGAATTTGTTGTGGACATACTGGTCACAAACCCCACTCCATTGCCAATTCCTTTGACTGACATCAATTATTCAGTTGAGAGTGATGGAAGGAAGCTTGTTTCTGGATTGATTCCTGATGCAGGAACAATCCATGGACATGGTTCAGAAACTGTCAAAATTCCTGTGACTTTGATCTTTAATGACATCAAGAACATTCTTCTTGATGTCAGGCCTGGAAGCATCATCCCTTACAAACTCAAGGTTGAGTTTATCGTGGATATACCCGTTTTTGGAAAACTGACCCTGCCACTAGAGAAGACAGGTGAGATTCCCATTCCATGCAAACCTGATATTGATTTAGTGAAGATAAGTTTTGATAAGTTCACTTTTGAGGAAACAGTTGCCACACTTCACCTGAAATTAGAGAACAAAAATGACTTTGAACTTGGACTGACTGGTTTAGACTGTGAAATCTGGCTTTCTGATATGAACATTGGATCTGTGGAGCTGAAGAAATCTGAAAAAATTGAAAAGCATGGAACTGGTAGTGTTGAGATTCCAATTTCATTTAGGCCTAAGGACTTTGGTACTTCCCTTTGGAATATGATTAGTGGAAAAGGTATTGGTTATACTTTGAAGGGATATTTGTATGTGGATTCACCATTTGGTCCAATGAAGTTGCCTATTGGCAAGGTGGGTTCAACCATTTGTGAGAATCAAAAACATGGATAATGCTAAGTTTCCAAACCAGTCTTCTCAATGAAATTCAGGATGATGTATGTATGCTAACTCCTATTTACTTCATGGATAATTTTAAAACTGAATTTATTTCTATCTTATTCATTAGTTTTTTTTATCTGTGCAGGATCTTTGAGCTAGCTAGGATCTCAGGCCCCCTCATACCCATGCAAACAATAATATTTTTTATTGTGTATCTGTATTGCAGTTTGTGATGTGCTCTTGTATGCTTTTGTGTCTTATGTTCTCTATCTATGATCAGAGTAATGTGTCATGTGATTCTGGTTTTTCTACTTCAGTTGCATTTTGAACTTCTTGGAGACATAACTCAATAAAGTTCTGGATCAGTTGTTTCCTGATTCATTTGTGGAATTGAAAATCAAGCAATACCTTTCTTTATTAAATGGTTGAGACTGTTATACAGGTGAACAAGAAGTGATCATCATCAAATGCAGACACTTAATTTTGCAGGGAGATCCAAATTCTTGATCAGCTTCATCTTATGGTTCTTGTTTCATAATAAATTAATTCTTTAAGCAAACATTATATATTAATTGGCTTTGAATTCATTTTATTCTATCCATTGTCTATGCCTATAATTCAGTGACTGATGATTTTCAAGTTGTCTTCAGATATTTGAGAATTGTCATCAGTTTTTTTTCTGAAATGCTGAAACTAATGAGCATTATATGGAGAGAGCAAATGAGACAAACAGGTACTGCCTCAAAGATCAGAACAGCAGTTGATGCTGACACATTGATGACGTGGAGATACCAAAGATGTATCAGTTACTACTTAAAAATGAAAAATTGCCGTCCAGATTTGAACGTCCAAGTCATATCCATGGACAATAATGTCTTAAGCTGATAAGCTTGTGACTCATGCATGTGGACACCATGAGCTATGTTTGTTTTATAAGGATAGATCCTTGTACGTATGTGGCCAGCTTGGCCTTGATTTTGGTGATTAGTATCAGTAGCTGTCAATCCTTAGTCTTTGATGGTTCTCAGCTACGGTGTATCTCATTTTAAAAAAAAAATTATTAAAAATAAAATAAAATGCGAACAAACCAAGTGTTAGGAACAAACATAAACGATGGCCAACAGTTTTTGGGTCAATTGGCATCGGGTCTCTTGCGTAGGACGTTCGCCTCTGTTGTCGAGTGTGGCTCCGTCTCGAGTTCGATCCCCATTACGCGCAAGATGAGGGTACAATTGGTGTAGAGTGTGGCGGTGCACGCCTCTGAATTAGCGCTTGTCGCTTTTATCAAAAAAAAAAAAAAAAACATAAACTAAGCGTTGAGCTGGAATTCAAATCGGTCATTTTATTAACAGGAGGAACAATTTATACAAAACCTTATGTTAATTGACCAAGTAGATATTAGTTTTTTTTTTTAAAACTTCTCCTTTAATCAATGTTCTGATTAAATAAAAATGATGTTTGATTAGATATGTAATTGAAAATGCAATGGATTTGAAAATTACAAGAATATAAGAGAATGCTCCCAGAAAAATGATAGGTTTTAGTATGTATGTAAATATTTTATTAATTAAGGATTAAAATTATTCTTTATATATTTATATATTTTTATTTTGAATTTTATTTTTTATTATTGTACATTAAAAATCTCCAATATATATATGTCAAAGTATGATCCAAACTATATGTGGCCAAAAATGCATTAATGGCAAAGTAATGCATGGCGGTCATTCATGGCGAAGTAATGCTTTTTTTCAGGCTCTCCATATGATTTTAAGAATGACATGACTATATAATAAATAAGAAGCAATTAATCATCCAACAAAATTTAAATTTAAAATGAAAGAAAAAATAAGAAAAGGATCAGAGTTGAATCATGGTGGTATTTACTTCTGCATGAAAATATACAAAACCATTTTTATTTATTTTATTTTCTCAAGCTCTATCATAAAATTTTAAGAATGATGGGTGTAAAATAGGATCATCTTCAAAGAAAGGTCGAAAAATATAAACAAATTATGTGTTGTGAGTTCATGTGATGGAGGCTAATTAATAATTAATATAAGCTAGGGTGGCCTTATTTCATATAGATTAAAACTTACAACTTAAAGTCAACACCTAAATCTGATCTAGAGGTTTTGATAAGATGATTATTTTGAATTGTTTAAAGTTAGTTACAACAATCACATAGAATCCATTTTCATTCCTCAAATATAAGAGATATGGCCAAATGTCATATCATTATAACTTATTTACCTAAAATAAAATTTTATAGTAAAATGACAAAATGTAATTTCATATCATCATTTAAATGAATAAAATTAAAATAAAAAGACAAATATATTTAAAAAATTAAATTAAATTACCTCTAATATATTTTACTACTAATAAGATATAATTGGTGAGTAAACCACAAGGAAAAGGTGTTGGACATCCCTAGCAAGTATTGAAAAGACTCTAGGTCCCTACAACCTCCCTCTTACCAAAAAAAATCCTTTGGATTTTTTATCAAATTGGGTTGGTTTTTGTTGGGGATTTTTATTTTTTGTATTGTGGTGGTAGAATAAGCTTGGATGTGAATGCATGCCAATCAATTGTTGGAAAAAATATAATTTTATAAAAAATTGTTGAAAAACAAGGGCGTGCGATTGTACATGACCGACTGTGTATCTCTTTGTATATTAGAATAATTATAAGTAAATGTAAACTTTTTTTTTTTTTGTGCGCTAAAATGAGACCTCAAGTAAATGCTAATAAAATCAACCAATCACAAAAATCTAAAACACGATTTTAACATGAAAACCTCTCCGATTGTCAGGTAAAAAAAACACGAGGCCCGAAGGTCACTTAAACTTTCATTGTATCTTCAATAGAATTATATGGTTTTCTATTAAATATGACTGAAGGCTCACAACAATATATATAATAGTATCATCAAAGATGAATAACAAATGATAACACCCAATAAGTACGTGAATATGTGAGAGAATACCGAAAAAAGACCAAATAAGAAGCTAAATTAGACAGTTGTGTAGACTTACATTCAAGAATTCACCTTATCAAATTTGAGCTGCTTACAAGTAAGTATTCACCTTCTCCTTATAATCCCTTTTTTTTTCACCCTTTTGGTTTTGGGCTCGAAGCCCACCTACTCCCAGCCCACTAAATGGGATGAACTCAACAAAAATAATATTTTTTTTAAAAATTGAATTACCTGAGATTTATTGGGAAGCTACTTTTTTTTAAACCTGTGGGTGGTCACATACAATTTATAATAATAATAATAGTAATAATAATAATAATAAAAACAAAAAAAACAAAAAAGGATTAAAAAATAAAATATATATGACAAAACAAATTACCTGTCAATTTAAAAATGTATATGGCAACATATTAAATTAGTAAATTAGCTAATAAAATAAAATAAAATAAATTGGAAATTAGGAATGGAACATCCTAATCCAACGGTTCAGATCAAGCAACGTGGCACCGACTAAAACACCCAGCGTACGCACGCGCCTTCCATGATTGCTTGCTGTCTCGCGTGTCCCCTCATTAAAAATCACTCCTTCTGGTCTTCGTCTTCATCGCCGCTGCGTCTCGCTAGCTAGTAAGAACTCTCTCTCCCTCTCGATCTTGATTTTGATCTTGATATACAACTCGATTTCTATCTCTTGTCTTTGATCTCATACCTTGTGGATAGATCATTGAAGGTTTGGATCTTTTGGATTTTTTTTTTGCTGAAATGGAAGCATGGTTTTGGGTGTGATTTGATGAGATGGAATTAGTTTGTTGTTTTTTTTTATTTATTGGATTGGGACATTTCTGTTGTTTGATTGTTGTGGGGTGATTTAGATCTCCTTTTTTTTTTTTTTTTGCTGTCATTAGTCTTTTCTTGTCGATTTTTCCATGTATTTTTTTTATTGTTATTATGTTAGATTTTATTTGATTGTTTCCTTTTTGGTATAGAATGCATTTTTGGATTTGTATACTGAGATGATCATGAAACTATAGTTTTTTTTTTTTTTTGATTGGGGATTATCTTTGTTGAGGTTTGACACTGGAAAAGGATTGATCTGCATTTCATTTGAGGGTGATATTTAAAAGCTCTTCTTTTCATCCATTGTTCATCCTTAAAGGTTGCTTCTGGTCTCTATTTAACATTTTGTGGATGTTGCATGTTTTATGTCGGTCATTGGGTAAATCCAGAATGCATGATCTCAGTTGTTGATTTTTGGGAAAAGTTTGGCTTTTGTTCTGGATAACCATTTTATGTATAGTTGAGTTTTGAGAAATTTTGGGAAAGGAAAATAATAGATCTGTTATACATGGAGATTTTCATGATCAAGGGAGAGTAATTTGTCTTGCATTTCAGGTTGAAGGTTAAAAGTTATAACTTTGTTTACCTTTTAGTTCATCTGTGAAAGTTGCTACTGGCCATTGTTTGGGTTGTGGTGCATGTTGCATGTTTTATGCTGATCATTAGTGTAAGTGCAGAATGTATGATGTCTGTTGTTGATCTGTTTGGAACAAGTTGGGTGTTTTGCTTCTTTTGATATTGTATTGTGGAAATGTGAAGCATACACTTGAAGCTGAAAAAGCGAATCCTTTTATTAAAGCAAATGATCTGAATGTTCTATGTTGTGCTTTTCAGGTATGGCATCATCTGATAATCCTGAAGTAGTTGAAAGAGAAGTGAAGGAGAAAGAGCACAAGGAGGAAGAGAAGGATGAGGAGAAGGGTGGATTCATTGAAAAAGTCAAGGACTTTATCCATGACATAGGAGAGAAGATTGAGGGGGCTATTGGCTTTGGAAAACCGACTGCAGATGTCTCTGGAGTCCACATTCCACATATCAGTATGGAGAAGGTTGATATTGTTGTAGATGTACTGATCTCAAACCCAAATCCGTTGCCAATTCCTTTGGTTGACATCAATTATTTAATTGAGAGTGATGGAAGGAAGCTTGTGTCTGGGCTGATTCCTGATGCAGGAACCATCCATGCACATGGTTCAGAAACTGTCAAAATTCCAGTGACTTTGATCTTTGATGACATCAAAAAAACATATCATGATATCAAGCCTGGGAGCATCATCCCTTATAGAATCAGGGTTGAACTTCTTGTAGATGTGCCCATTTTTGGAAGGCTTACCCTGCCACTAGAGAAGACCGGTGAGATACCCATCCCATACAAACCAGATGTTGATCTTGAGAAGATACACTTTGATAAGTTCTCTTTTGAAGAAACAGTAGCCACACTCCATCTGAAATTAGAGAACAAAAATGACTTTGACCTTGGACTGAATGTTTTGGAATATGAAATCTGGCTTTCTGATGTGAGCGTTGGATCTGGTGAGATGAACAAATCTACAAAAATTGAAAAGCAAGGAATAACTAAGATGGAGATTCCAATCACATTTAGGCCTAAGGACTTTGGTTCTGCCCTTTGGGATATGATTAGAGGAAGGGGTACTGGTTATACAATCAAGGGACATATAGATGCGGATACTCCATTCGGTTCAATGAAGTTGCCAATTAGCAAGGAGGGTGGGACCACGCGCCTTAAGAAAAATAGGGATGATGATGATGATGATGATGATGAGGTATGCTAACTCCCAGTTCTTTATGATATGTTAGTTTATGGAATAAAACAATGATATTAATAATCAACTTTCTATAGATACATGCAAAATGTGTTTTTATGTTTCATGCAAGACTTACTGCAGTCCTTGTAACATGTTAGTGCCAGTTTTTACTTTGAGATGTATTTATGGATTTGAGGGACGTGTTTTATTCATGCAGCATCAGTATGTTGTTCTGACCCCATCTATTGCATTTGTTGATAGATGAGGATGCCATGATCAATTTTAAGTATTCATCGTTTGAAATCTGAATCATACAAAACTTGTTCTTCTACATGATTAATGAATATTCTTGAAGAAATGAGTTTGATATGCCTGTTACATGATAAAGGCTGTTGAATGGTTTGGGATCAGAACATTGATTTGGGTTGGAATTGGAAGCCCTTTATAGCAATGGGATTTGAGCTTTGGTATACAACTACGGTGAAATCTTATATATAATAAGTTTTGTGGCAACTAGCAAGAGGGAGATGGAAGTGCATTAGGTCAAGAATCTTTGAAAGAATGAGAATGTTTTCACGTATATTTGTATTGAGTTTGATCAAATCATCTGACAATGGTTAGATCAAATTTTCTTTTATTTTTCCCATATGATTAATTTAAGAATATTTTAATAAACAGCATGCCACAATACAAGTGCTGATCAGCAAATGAAATATTCTTTTGGACGGAGAATACCTTAATGTTCTTTGTTTGTGGAAAGCTAATAATATGTGCAGATTGGCTTTTTCTTCTGTTTATTAAAAAATTTTACCTCACTGTCAATTTTAAAACTGATTTTCTTATCCTTTACTTCTTTTATCTGTGCAGGAATGATGAACTACTATCAGGTCTTTGGTTTGCTGCCCATTGATTTCAGTAGTGAAGCAATCTACCATGTGAACAATAATATATTAGTATGTCTGTATTAGAGTCTGTGAAATGCTTTTGTGTGCTTCTGTCATCTGTTCTGAGAGCTACTTTTATTATGTTCTCATCTATGACCAGAACAATATGAATTATGCTTCTCTTCTTCTACTTGAGTTGCATTATGGTTGAAGTATTCTTGGACTTATGCAATGATATTTCGATGAGCTTTTTTCAACTCATATATAAGACCGCCTACTGTTTGTGGTGTGTATAAGTTCTTAAATGGTTGAGACTACTATACAGGTGAACACTGAATGCCACACACTATTACAGCGTGTCAGACCCTAACGATGATGTGATCCTTAACATTGTAGACTCTTAAATTTTTCTTTTGTTTAACAGGATGATATTTTCAATTATCTCCAAAAACTATGTCAAGACAAAGGTGGAGTCTCTCGCAGCTTCAAATTCAGAGCATCTTCTGCTTCTTGCTTCAGAATCAACTCCAAGTAAAGTTTCACCTTGAAAACTTTTTTTTCTTTGTTAATTGACTTTGAGTTCTTCATTTTTCAAGTGGTTTTCAATTATTTGCAGATTTTGATTAGTTTTGTGAATATTACTCTAAAATGCTGAACTTAGTTAGCATTATGGAGAGCATGTGACATAAATTAGTGCCATCATGTTTCTGTTGATGTTTTTGAAGTTCAATAACCAGCATTACTAGAAAACCTTATGGTGTTGTAAATAGCATAGATATGGATCAGGCCCTCATTCATTGAATTAAACCCTGACATAGAAGTGTAGATTAGTCCCTCTGGTTTAATGAAAGCCCAAAGAGACCCCAAGTTCTCAGGAACGATAATTAAGTCGAGCTATTCAATATAACAATCGAATTATTCGGTTTCAGGGGTTTGGGTTTTTTTAATAGTTTCTAGTGTTCTCCAGGTTTTTGAGAAAAGAAATTCAGTTCGATTTTAGCTCCTCAAATATCATAGATTTGCAATTATATGTAAATTTATATTTCTGATACTTTAAGAACTAATAGACCTTTTATTCCATGAAGATAAAATAAAAAAGCAAATGTTTTAAAAAGCTTTGATTTGGACCGACCAAGTTTAGATTGAAAAGTAGAATAATATTTTCACAAGTCCAGGTTCAAAGATCAGTTAAATGTATCATGTAGTCATTAATGGAAACATGGTATAAAGAACTATCTATACATGAACACATATTGCTAGCACTTTGAATATTGAAGGTGTTAAAATGAATGTTAATGTATTTGTTTTGATACAATTATAAAATATTGACTTTTTTCTTCAATTTAATTGTCTTGAACTTATAATGATGTGAATTAATAAATAATTGACCAATCAAGCAAATAAATAAAAACTATACACACATATATACATAGATAGAGGCAATGTGTTCTCTGCACAAGGGTGAGGAGAGAGGTTGACCAAAAATTACAAGGGAGACTGTTTATAGTATTGATGATGAATACTGTTTATTTCCATTCGTGGGACTTAGAGACTGGCTTAAAAGACTGGCACTATATATGAGGCTGTATTTTTTATGCTTTTCCTCGTATATCAAATCTAGGCAAGTTGATTATCATTCGTTTGATAAAAACAAACTGTATGGTGGTGTTTATATTAAAAATGGGATGTGTGGTGTTTTAATTTTAGCTATAGATCATGATTGTAACAGTGTCTGAATCAATTTCAGTTCTTCAATTTCATTTCTACTGGACTTACAGTTAAAACACACAAAAATACTCATTTAGAGTGAGTACTATGTTCAGACACTGTTGATGTACCTATCTCTTCCTATCTCTCTCAAGCTTTTTCAAATATATATATAGAGATAGGAAATCAAGCAAGCAATTAGCAATGCATGATTAACAAAATGGAAAACAGTGGATGATGGCTGGGGGAGGTCAACAAGGTTGAAAGCATTACTTTAAAAGGCATGTGATGACAATTTCCAACCATTAAAGATAGTCATCAAATTCAATGCATTCTTTATTATAATTCAGACATTACAAACAGTATATAGATTTAGATTTATATTTTTATATAATATCTAGTACATGTAAAGTTGGCATTTATATATATATGAATAAATGTTATAGAATACTGAAATCCAGATCTCTGAGACTGTCCCATGACCAGTGGTTATCACACTTGTCCAAATGAAAAGTACAATAAATATAATGAGGAATCCCAGAAGAACTAGTTGCAATTTTGCATGGCTCTCAGATCTCCAGCTTCATTGTGTGCCACTCTTCAACTTGGATTTTAATTCTCCTTTTTCATTTTTTTATTGGAAATTTTTATTTATTTTTAAATCCTATAGCTTGTGCTTAGTCTCAGGTAGTTTTTAAAATTTTAATTATATCAGCCAAACTATATACTTCAAAGTTTATTCCCACCAATTGAATCAACTATTAATTGTATCGAACTGTTGAGTTGGGAAAGAAATGAAATACTAGTTTTTAGTTGGACATATTTGTGATGATTTTATTCTCCTAGTAGATGTAATGTTAACACAATAAATAATAATAATAATAATAAAATGTGTGATACATATTCAGAAATACATGATTTAATTTACAAAAATTGATACTTCAAAACTAATGGTGTATAAGAGCAACTCCAATGCTACTTTATTTTTAGAGCAAATGGCCTGATTTGGCGCAGGAAGCACTCCAACCCAACGTTATTTTCTGTGCCAAATCAGAAAACTGCTACAGTGGCGCGCAAGATGTTGCGCGCCACTGTAGCAATGCTATTTTTTTATTTTTATTTTTTAATTCAGTTTAATTGGTTTTTTTTTTGTTTTTTTGTTTTTTTAAATTCTGTTTATATGTTATTGTTAATTTTTGTTTATATTTTATTTTTATTTTTTTATTTATATTTTTTAAAATTGTATGTTTATAAGATTTTTTATTTTTTTATTAATTCTGTTTTGATTTTTTTTTAAATTCTGTTTTTAATTTTTAAATTTAAATTTAAATTTTATATTTTAATTAAAATAATTAATTAAAATAATAATTTATAATTTATATTTATATTTGTTAATTAATAATAAATATAAAATTAAAGAAAATAATTTGTGAAATATAAATTCATTAAAATTAACGAAAATTACATGAACGATAAAATAAAAACATAGAAAATAAACCTAAAACATACATTACCAACGATACTAAAAAAACGATAACACCCAAAATACAAATAACGAAGATAATATGTTGTGTGCTAGTTTACTTTCTAATAATATGTTGTTTTTAGTAATGGTCCTTGTTTGTATGTTATGTTTTTATTAAGTAATTAATGTAATGTTTGTTTTTTTATCACTTTTATATTTAATAAATATTTTTAATAAATATAAAAATTAAAAATATATTTTAAATAGTATCATATTTAAATTTAATGGTTACAAATGAAAAAAATTAAAAATGATTAAATTTATTGGTTAAGATAGTGGTTGGAGAAGAATATTCTTAGAATATTCTATTTTAGAGTTAAAAATAGAGATGATGGTTGGAGAAGATTTCACTGTATAAGCTGTATTTTTGAGTATTGAAGCGCCAAATATAGAGTTTTGGGTTGGAGATGGCCTAATTAAGGTGTTTATCAAGGGCAAATTCTATAGTTTGCCCCTTCATCAAAAAACGAGTTGTGTGTAATTAAAATGTTTTTTTTTTATTAATAAGTGACAAACACCCCCACTTAAGGGATTTAAAAATAGTACTGAACCCGGATGTACATTGTATGAATAGTATATAAACAGTATTGAAGCCCGAGGAAATAATGTATAAATAGTACAGAAAACAGTATTATCGGGGGAAGGATTTGAACCCATGATTTCTTTTTTTTACACTTTGATGTCATACAATTGGGTTATCCAATAGTTGACAATGAAAATGTTTATTGATACAGACAAAAATAAATAAATAAATTAAATAAAAATTGTAAAGTGAAAGCACCATATTGAACATTTTCAAAGTGGAAAGACCATATTAAACTATAATGCAGATACTATTAATGCTAACATGGTCTTAGATCCATCATTATTTTTTTTAATTAAAAAATTAGAATAAAATAATGCATCTTATTGTCTAGCATTGTGTGCCATTCTTTAACTTGGAGGTTGGAACCCAATTCTCCTTTTGTTTTTAGTTTTGTTTATTTATTTATTTAGTATTATTTTCCAACTGGCATTGCCAATAGTGCTATGACAATGGATATGCTTGATATTATTAAACATGATATTTTAATAATCTCACATTATTTAATTATTTGTTTTGTTCTGTCTGTTTAAGTTTAAGCTCATTTAGCATGGTATTAATGGATGTATTTGTTTGGTATTGTGTAATCTAAAATGGTAAATAGACAGATGTTTATATTATCAAATTATTCAAAATTATTTAATGTTTGACTATACGTGTTTTCCCCCTTTTTGGTATGAATTGTAGATTTTTTTATGTATAATATAATGATTAAAGTATTACAGTTGATAAACTTTATTATTAATTAAATAGTTTATTATACTTTTAAACAACTGTAACAGAATTTATTTATTTATTTATTTGATAAGAGGATCATCATATACATAATAATGGATTGCTTGAAGTGTTTCTCATACATAATAACTACATATCACATGGTATGTAAATTGTTTTAAAAACTAAGAGAAATTAATTTTGGGTAAACAATCTAAATAGCCCTTTATTTTTTCTTGTTTTTCTATTTCAGTCACAACTTTAAAAAATTATAATTTGGTCCTATAAATTTAGTTTTTATTATAATAAAGTCACTTAGGTTTACAGTATATGACTGGCTTATGGTATTGTAAGCCACGTAGACCCTCAGGGGTGACCTTATTATAAGCTGGTTTACGGTTTTGTAAGCCATGTAGACCTTTAAGAGTGACTTTATTATAAATCACGTATGATTGCCGTTAACACTATAAGCTTAGGTGATTTTATTCTAACAAAACTAAATGTAGGGTATAAATAATAAATTTTTAAAACTGAGTGATCAAAATAGAAACGTACAAAAAGATATGGGACTATTTAAGTTGTTTACCTTATTTTTTAAAATTAAATTTTAATTAAGTAATACATTACATAATATAAATTTTACACAACTCATAATTGTAATTATCATTTATTTTTTCGGGGATAATCTCAACAAGACTCTATTCTTGAAAATTTATAACAACCACTCTTACGTATCAAAGTTAGTATTTTCAAAGATGGTATTTTATTCTCCTCCGAGTTAAAAAACTTATTCACTTTTCTAAAATAAATAAATAAATAAATATAAAATTTTCAAAATTCAAAGTCAACTAAATACTCTATACACAACATATAAGTTTTAAAAAATTTAAAAATTACATAATAATAATAATAATAATAATAATAATAATACAACAAAAAGGACCTCATTAAATTTTCTAATAGGAATTTAAAATAAAAATAAAAAACTAAAAAACTTTATCTCAAAGTGTACCATAATTCAACAATATCTCTTGTTTGTTTTTCTAAGGGGTTGATGAGCTCACCAATAATCCAACCACCAATCTTAGTAGCAAAATTTATTTCTAGAACATGGCCCCTTTTTTCTAAGGTCCAAAAATAAAGACATTTTTAGTCCTTTCACTTTGCTCCATGTGTCCTTCTCATCCTCACATTGCCTTAACTTTGAACTCTCAAATTAAATACATAAATGCAATGAATCTCACATACTCTTTTGATCTTGATACATGTGGGTCTCTAGCCTCATCTTATGCCACTCTTATGTTTCTTGAACTATTGACAAGGCACACTCTCCATGTTTCCTCACAAATGTTGAGTTCTATTTTTTTTTTGTTAAATGTTGAGTTCTATTCAAGATGATATCATTCTAATAATATTTCTCACTTAATCATTTGTATGACTTCATCAATTGATCAATAATTCAAACAATAAGACAATTTGGGTAATTAATTCCATGTATTTGATTTAAACAGACGAAAATTATGTGAGGTGGGACTTTGTGCAACTTGTCAAATATTACTAAAATATATTTGTTTTGTAATATAATTCGATTATTTGAATCTATTGTTTGTTTTTTTAATATATTTTCCTTTTTTTCCATTATCAAATTGACTGTCATTTTTTTAATTCACAAATTCAGTTTGAGGTGAAATTATTAAGTAATATGTATGGTTATTTTTTATGCCGTATGATGCATAAACTAATTATTGTAATAATAATAATAATAATATTAATAATAATACTAATATTCTATTAGTGAGAAATAAAAAAAAAAACAGATGTAGGTTAAGGAGAGATGATGAGTTAAATGGAAGGAGAATACTGAAGGAGAAGAGATTAATACAAATCAAACTAATATTAGATGTGATACAACCCAAAAACTTAAACTAATAAGATGAAAACCTTAAATTTATATATTGAAATTCAAATTTATTATGTTAACAAACGTGTAATTGTTAATTAATCTATTATACTTCCAAAGATATTAATAATGTTCTATGAAAAAAAACAGACATTCCAAAGATTAATTAAGAGGGAGGTGGTAAGTTTTATGTTAATTGTTAATCACTCTATTATACTTCCAAAAATGTGAATAATGTTCTATGAGAAAAAAAAAAAGGACATTCTAAAAATTAAGAAGGAGGTGGCAAGCTAAATGTTTGAATTGGTATTGGTTTAATTTACGTTTTTAAAAGTATTTCTCGGAGGGTTTTTTTATGCTTTTATAAGAAACACAAATTTGTATTTTTTTTAAATAAATAAAATTATTAATTTTGTAAGTTAAGCACTACAATAAAAAATAAATTTATTTAGTTGTGTTTCTAAGAAGTGTCATTTTGTCAATTAAACATTTTTTAAAATAAAATAAAATTTTAAATGAGTACGGGTAAAAACAATAATCGTAAACAAAGAAATAATTCAACCAAATAACTTGAAGTCTTGAACTAATAATAATTCATGTCATTTTTTTAGGCAAAGTGGATTAGACATTTTAGAAATGCGTATAACTTTAGAGTTAATACCTCAGCACATATGTGCTCTTACCCTGTATGAATTGAACTAAAGTTCAAGCATGTCACTTAGACAAAGACACAAATACCTTACATTAGGGACTCAGTGCTAATAAACCATGAGGTGATTAACTCCACCACACTTAGATATTTATGTTTAAACTTATTCCATTAAAATATTAACTAATCTAATTTTTTTAATAATAATAATGATAAATTATAATTAAGTAGAAAAAGACAAATTTAAGGTAAGGGAGAGGTGTGAAGGTGGTGAATGAAATTGGAAGAAAGAGACTAGGGGAGAAGAACCATGAAACACAAAACATCAACTTGGCCTTTTCCAAAGATGGAGAAGAATAACCCCACCACCCACCCACACACACAACCCCACCACTTGCATGGATGCTTTCATTTTTATACACAATTCGGTGTATCTAAATCCAATCTCTCTCTTTCCAAACTTAAAACACATCCTTTCCCTTTCCATTACATAATCAACCCCCTTCCCATCATTCTCATCATCTAACTCTTCTCCTCCTCCTTCTTCTTCCTCTCTTCCCACTTACTCAATCCTCACTCTCTCTTAATCTCCTCTCAAAGGTACTCTTTTCTTTTCTTAAGTCTATATATGTATATATATGATGAATGTTAGCTTGTTGTCTTATTTTATTATTCATCACAGGTTGACTAAGTGATTAGTAGTACAAACAATCACATCTTATGTATCTTGAAGTATTGAAAGCTTGTGGTTGTTATTCTATGGCATCATCAAGAACAAGAACACAACAACAACATCAAATGGAGTTGAGAAAAACACAAGGAGTGGTAGTGCAAGGGAGTGGTACAAAGAAAACATACTTCAGCATTGAATCATTCTTGTTACTTGTTTGTTTAACAGCTTCATTGTTGATCTTGCCCCTTGTTTTGCCTCCATTGCCTCCACCACCTCTAATGCTCCTCTTGCTCCCCATTGGCATTCTCCTTGTTTTGCTTTTGCTTGGTCTTATGCCTTCCGATGTTCGTGATATCACTTCATACTTGTAAAAAAATAAAGTATATATATATATATTCATGCAAATTTTGATCTTCCATATATATGAGTTACCTTAATACTTCCTCTTCTTTGTTTCTTTTATAATTTGTTTATTTGTTTATAAATGAATCCATATATGTAGATCTTGTTGTTGTTGTATATATAGAGGCCAATTAATTAGTAATGGTGATTGTTGTGCTTTTGTAGTCAAGAGAAGAAAAGTTTGTTCAAAGTTTAAAGTTTAATATATCCAAGACTTGTATTTCAGATGGAGTTTGACATATTGCTTCATACTTGCTAAATTCATGCAACTCATATATATATATATGGAGAGAGGGAGATTGATAGGTAAAGGTGATTGTTGTGTTTGAATTGAAGAAAAGAAAAGTTTAATTAATATATTTAAGACTAGTGATTTTTCTTGTTAGTAATATATTTCAGATAAAGCTTTGAGTTTTTTATCAATATTCTTATTAATTATTATCATTTGTGAATGTTTTTAAGAGCAGTAAAGTTCCATGAAGAATTTCATTTATAAGAGTTGCAGAAATGATGATGATGATAATGATTCATTGATCATTTTTGAAGAGGATTTTTTAATGTAGAATCTAATGCTTTAGATCTAGATTGTACATTAATTTTTTTTTTCAACATAAAATTTATTATGATGTTGATCAGTGATGACCACAAGCTTTACTAAATAAATGCCATGATATACACAGCATATATGTATATATACATGAATACAAAACTCTTGTAAATTTATGTAAGATGTTTTCTTTTTAAAGAAATAAAATAAATATATTATCTAAACTCGATATATAATGTGAATATCAATATTGATATATCCCCTTGATACTAGTCACATTATAAATAAACAAAACAAATTAATTAACTGAATTCTTCTCCTATACTTCCTATACTGTTAGATACAAGCAAAATATATTGTTAGATGCAAACAAAACAAATCCTTTAAATCGTACTCAATCTAAAAAAACATAGTACCATATATATATATATATATATATATATATATATAATGTATGTATGATTTAAATCTAAATAATAAATTGGATGGTGAAAGGGTCAAATATATTTGGAAAAAAATAAAAAAAAAATTAAAACAAAGAGGAAAGATATGAATAGAAGATGATGGTGATGTAATAATAATGTGGAGAACAAAACTTGTGGTGTGGGGGCAGAAATGTCTTTGTCACACCATCAAAGACATTACACAGAAGATGCATGCACCCTACCCTCCCTGTCTTTCTCAATTTCATCATCATTATATCCCCCCTTCTTTATTATTTCACCTTTTATGTTTCCACCACACAATTGATTTCTTCATCATCAAAACATTAGATTTTTTTTTCTTGACATATGAGTTTTTTTATTTGCATTTATTTAGGTAAAAGTTCCTCAAATGAAAAAATAAAACATAATTTTTTTTTTATAAAATATGCATAAAATATGTCAGAGATATGCATAAATACAAAATTAATCACTCAACACACATATGTTCTTACCATGCATATGAACTGAGGTTCAAACTCATCTTCTTAATAGAACACAAATATCATACACAGCGAACTAATGTTAATATAACAAGGTATTGATTTAACATTTTTTTTAATATTAATGTTTTTTTTAATTTGATACTTATAGCTTAAAAAAAAAGGGTAAACTTCATTCAAAAAATATTTTTTTACTTAAAAAAAATTAAACTTGAAAATATTACTTAAAATCTACCAGCCAGACCAATCCCATTAGTTCACTGTTTATTTAGGCAGAAATAAAATGCCTCAAAAGGTCTAGATAGGATGACTCCTTGTTATTCTTCTTAAAAAAAATAATTAACTAAAAATAATATAAGCATATATATATATATATATATATATATCAAAACCACTTATTTCAAAACCACTGCACCACCTGAAACAAATACCAGGAAATCAATAAACACAAGACCACTTATTTCAAAACCACTGCACCACCTGACTCAAACACCAGAAATCAAATAAACACAAGAAATTGTTTTTTTATGTTTATATATATACCACTTATATAAAAACCACTGCACCCCCATAATCAATTATCAGGAAATCAGATACACTCATGAAAATTGTTTTTCTTGTTTATCTGACACCAGGAAAACAAAACACAAACAAACAAAAGAAAGTTCAGTTATTTCTGTTGATTATGATGCACAAAAAATAACAGAGACCTGAGATACCATAAAACATAGACCACTGCCCATATTTATATTCATATCTATGTATCTCCCATATAACTAAATGGACAGTATTCAATTCCCTGCTGACAAACAACATATATCCAAATGAGCTCACATTAATAAAACACTCACATAACAGCAGCTCTTTCTCATACATATGTCTCAATTCTCATAGAACTCCCATGTAAAACTCTATGTAGCATGTTTTGGACTTAGATCAAAAGGATGATAATTTTGTCAACAGTTTAGTAAGAAAGGAGGCAGGTGGTGCTCCAAAATTGCCAGCAGTTCCTTTCCCTGGCTTCTTATGTCCACTGGCCGGCCACCAATCCTCTGCGCCGCCTCAAGGAGCTCTCCTCTCAGCCTTTGCGGGAGTAGCTTCCCATCGGTCTTGACACACTCCCGGTAGAGCGGTAGGTAAGCGATGGCGGTGACAAGTGGCATCGGCAGGTCCCTCAGACGGATTGCTGATCCACCTTGTCTGAAAACTCGCATTAAGTTGATGTAGTGTTCCTCACCGGAAATCAGACCCTCGTTGAATGCTTCTTCTGACCAGTGTTTCCGCATGAATGACTTCAGTTCCGGTGCGACAGCCTCATCTTCTGACTTTGCAATGCTATCAGCTACTGCATATGTTGCTGCAGGGTCACTGAGAAAGTCTGATTGGAGGAGGAAGGCAACACCATCAAGAGATCCACCACTCCTTTCGCCAGCCGCTTTGAGAATTTCAATACTGAGGGCTGCAAGGACATGCTGGGGGACATGTGGGAGAAGGTAGGCGGCAATTTCTACCTGGCTGCTGGATGTAGCTGCGGTGAGAGCAAGACAGAGCTCCATGTCGCGGCAGCCACGTGCTACAAACCATTGGACCACCTGCATGCAACCCCGCTCGGCAGCTCTCATTAGAGGCCCGAGGAAGGCAATTGCATTCCCTTCCTCGACCAGGCATTCCATTGTTCCAATTTTGCAGTAGTGAGAGGCAAATCCCAAGGCGAGATCGACATCCACATCCAAGCTGTTCCTTTGAGCAATCTGACCAAAAGGAGGACAAATGAATGATGATGCTTTACTGAAGATGGAAACAAATGGATGAGATCATTTAACATGCAAATGTTCTCAACTACTAGAAGGATGAAAACAACATCCAACATCTTGCAAGCAATGATCTTTAAAAAAAAAAAAGGATAATTCAATAACACAATGACAAGAAATTTGTGCATATTTAACCAAATATCTTCATGCAATCCAGTTTGTACATTAGTAATAAATGACATGGTAAGTAATATGATTTGTTACGTATCTTCTTCTCAAATAGTGCTACGTTGAAGACATGCGTCTACTTCTACCTTTTTTTTTTGTCCCACTTAGTGCTTCATTGGAAGCAAAGAGGTTTGACACATAATATACCGAGATAAAAATCTTAAATTTAGTTTGATTTCAGTTTTAATCTTTGGAAATCTACCTTATCTTTTAGTATCTTTTTAAACTACATAAATATATGAGCTTTTTAGACCTCGGTGGTCTTTTTTTGAATTCTCATGGTTCTAAAAACACTTTATTTTGCTTCAATTTA
Organism: Dioscorea alata; assembly: GCA_020875875.1. Classification (NCBI taxonomy): domain Eukaryota; kingdom Viridiplantae; phylum Streptophyta; class Magnoliopsida; order Dioscoreales; family Dioscoreaceae; genus Dioscorea; species Dioscorea alata. Next base: position 2,855,645 of record CM037015.1, on the reverse strand, counting down.
AGTTTCAATATAATTAAATTCTCTTCTCTCTCCCTAAAAACATGTGGTTTACTACAATGTTCTTTATTTCTCTAAAAACACAATACTTTCTGTCATTCTCCTCTTAAAAGAAAACAATTCTTGTGTCTCTGTAAATATGTATGACGTGTCCTCCTTGTCTATATATGTATATGCATATATGCATGCACATAGAAATGGTTGTGTCCTCACACATATGCATAACTTGTCCTCCATGTCCAGATATGTATACACTTGTATGCATGTAAGTAGAAATGGTTGTGTCCCTGTAAATATGCATAAGCTGTCCTCCTCGTCCTTAGATGTATACACATATATCTATGTACATAGAAATGGTTGTGTCATCATATTAGGTTTTCATCAAATTAAATTCTTGAAAGTTGGATATTTGAGAAGTGAATCCGTACAAGTACCCTTTAAGAAGAACAGAAAGAAAAAAAATCTCTTAATTTGATGCAAGTGCTGTGGTCAAACATACAGTTTTATCACTAAGAAAGCAAACTATAAGACCAACCAAAAAAAAAAAAGTAAACAAAAGGTTAATAAAATTTAGAAGAAACCCAAAAGAACCAAATGATTTATAACCGTTATCTCTGATGAGTTCTAGTTTATACAGAAATGTTAGTTATATATATTATTTGTTTGCCAAACCACAACCTTGGCTAGCGTCCCTAGCCAGTCAACAAATGATTCCCTAAGAATAAAAAAAATTGTACATAAATTAAAAAGTGAGTTAAAGACATTTTTATGAGCACGTGAAGAGGCAAAGAAATATAATGGATGCTCTTTTTTTATGTATTATATATCAATAAATAGATTTTTATTCCGACTTCTTTTCTTCAATAAATTTCTTCTTGCCATTAGCGAAGGTCAGCGAAAATGAGAATAAAAATCGGCAAGAGAAGTTACTTTATAAATGCAACATATATAAAGCAACATTTAATCACAATGAAATACACCATGAAACAAATATGCTCTAGAGCTACCCAATGGAACATGAATGTCATATATTATTTCAACAAAGATAAGTAGCAACATATATGAGAACATCACACAATGCTTGAGGAAGCTGTGGACAATCAATTAAAAGTAAAATTGTGGTTCTTAATATAAGATCATAAAGGCAATATTATGCGCTGCTTCCATATATATGGCATGCATCAAACAACAAGTGCACATAATGCTATGATCATATTTGCACATTAATTAACTTTTCAACATGAATGAGATCGCATACGAAGCAATTTCAGTGCAAGAACTTAAAAAAAAAAAAAAAAAAGGAAGCAACAAAATGATTCTCAAAATATGATCTAAAAGCTACCTGCAGGAGAATGCGAACAAGTTCCGTACTCCCAAAGCGTGAGGCTTCAAGAAAGCATTGGTTGACATTATCTGCGCCTCCCTCAACCAACATCCCCAGCAATCCTTGTATTGCAGCAGCAGAAGTTCCAGATGCCCAACCAGGGTCAAATGAGCTAGAGAAAAGAGTTAGAGGGAAGCAAGCAGCATCAAATGCCTCAGTGAAATCCTTCCCAGTGAGATGATTGCCAGCAAGGTCCAAGAAGGTTTTGAAAGCTGACAACTGTAGTTGGATCTCAACAATTGTGCTTTGATTCCCTCCGCCCCTGTTGCCTTGGCAACGAGAATGAATTCCTATGCATTTTAAAGCCCACTCTGTGAATTTTTGAACCTTAGCACCTGCTTCTGCTTTCAAAATCTCATCACCATTACATTCCTGGAGACGTTCGTGCAACCTATCAAAATACAAACATGATCATCATAACAAGGCATCAGTTGTGAAGCAATGGAATCCAAGTACTACAATACAGCCTTGAGAATTTGGCATTCAACACAATGATTTCAAATGAATCAAATTACCTGATAAGAAAAACAACACCAAAACAAATAGTGCAAGGTAAACACATGAAATTTTACAAGTTCAAATGCATGATTTCCAACAAGCTACTAATCAAATCATTCACAAAGATAAGACAACATTAAATCAGAAAATCTGCATTTACCTTTGCGCCATGACAGTCACAGTATCAGCAAGACTCATAGTCCTGCTTTGACATGCAGAAACACAAGAAGCTAAAAACGATGTCCGAAGTGCAGCTCTTGTGAAATCACGTGCTCCATTGGCAACAATCTTCTTTATCAATCCTGTGATACCATTCAACTGCTGCCTTGTTGTCAAGAACCATATCGAATCCAGTGAAATGCACAATGCATCATTAAGCATCTGTGGATCAGCAAGCAAGATCAAACTCTCAGCAAGCTCCCAATCATGGGAGCTCACTGCCCCTTGGAACAACCGACCCAATTCGATCCTATCCTGCCTACTAAGCCTCCTCTCCTTCCCATCCGAGTCCTTATCCTTCCTCCGGACCTCAAACTCTTCTCCACTGTCCAATGCCCTAACACGAACCTTCTTGCTTTTGCATCCACAGTTTACGGAGTTCCTCAAGTTCTTGTTGGAAAGAGGAGCTTCTCTAGAGAACACCACATTGCTCCCTTCACCTCTTTCTGGCATCAATGGCTCCCCCTCCTTCTCGTCATCTGAATCCCCAGTAACACCACCATTGTCATCCATATCCATCTCCATCTCCATCTCCGAGCATGATGGTTCCTCCAAATGGACCTCGTCCTTATCATCCTTCCTCACCATCATCACCTCAGTTTCCACTTCCATTCCTTGCGCCTCCCCTTGATCAAAATCAAACCTTTTCCGATCTAATCAACCATACCGTATTCGATTCCTCCAACACCCATGGGAAAAAGGGCAAAGCAATTGCGATCCAAAAGACCACGAAACCGATGGAAATCCCAGGAAATAGTGGAAAAAGGCGCGACCTTCAGCGGCTGATTCCCCCAATCTCCATCACAACCCTAACAATCAGACAGCCAAAACCAAATCCCTCTCCCCCAAACCTTTGAAATCAAGATTCCAAGTACCAAATCAACAGTTTCCGGCAAACCTGAGATCGATCAATCAATCAATCAGCGCAAACAAACCATCAATTTCGCACCCAAAAAACAAAAACAAGGAAAAATAAAAACTTAAAAAAGATCAAATTTTGCTAACAATAAACACCACAAAACCACGCCAAAAACCATAAAAACCAAACCAAACAAATGGCAAACACATATAAAAAAGAAAACCCCCCCAAAAAAAAGAAGAAAAAACCAACCTTTTCCTCCCTTTCTTCAACTATTTATGCCCATCAACACAGAACCAAACCACAAAAAGAAAAAATATATATACATATACATATATATATATATTTCTACAATTTCAAGAGCAGGAGGAGTGGGATTTCATCTGGGAAGAGAGAGAGAGAGAGAGAGAGAGAGAGAAACTAAAACTATAAAAACAGGGAGTGGCTACCAAGCGTTCTTTGTTTTTTGTTCATCTCTTTCTCTATTTTTCATGGAATTGAGAGTCCCTCACCAGCACCATACACAACAAGTACACAAAGTAACAAAATAATAATAATAATATAATAATAATAATGAAATTTAATTAATTAAATAGTTAAAATAATAGTTGTATAACAATAATAATATATATTATTAATATTAATAATATTAAAAAAAAAAAAAAAAAGCTTACAAAAGCTCTCACCACCCAACACATCTCCTTTTTCTTGAAGATGGGTGGGCCCCACAAATGCCTTCTTTTAGGTCTTTGGAGGGTGGACCCCACCTCAATGATTACTCATATGCCTGTCCCTCTCGTGGGCCCCAGCCCACATCCATACATCCACTTCACCACTGGTGCCCCTTCTTGGGCCCTTATAATTATCGGGCTGTTGTTGGCCCACTGAGAAAATGATTATTTATTTTTAAAGTTTGGGAAATTTATTTAAAAAGTCACTCCGAATAATGCTTGATATTATCCAAAAATAGACACACACATATCTTCTTCATTTATTTACAATGAATAATTTGATTATCAAATAAATATTATATATATAATCTTCTTAATATTAAATAATTTATATTATTTATTTATGAAGAAAAATGAATAATCTATGAATGTTTAACTTTTGAATAAAATATTAATATACTTATTTTAGAAAGTCAATAATCTTATTTATCCAAATAAACCGTTATTAATAACAGTTATTTTAACAAGTGAATCTAAATGAATCCTTAATTTGTTTCACTTTATCCTTTCCCAATAATATTATATATATATTGGAAAATAAAACAGTATAAATAAATACTGTTAAAACTAACAAAATAAAAATTATAAGTGCCTATTTTGGGCCTTTAATGGACCCTCAGTAGCATCTTTATGGCCCATCCCAGCACATTAATACTCCAAATGTTTAAATTAAAGTTTGAGAAATTTACTTTAAAAAGCATAAAAATATTTCTACCACTTCTTTATGATCCATTCAAATCCAATTAAAATTAAAGTTTAATAAAATCAATTTAAATATTTTTTAAAAATAAAAACCATGATTGGTATAACAATAAAAGTGTGTTATTCAGATTGTTTAAAAAAAAAAAAAAATCTTTTTTTGATTAATGGGCTAAAATTGAGAATCTTTTATAGCCCATCAGTCTCTAATAAAAAGGCGAAGATTTAAATTAAAATTTGATTTAATTAATATTAAACTATACTAAATTACAAAAGATACTGGATAAAGTAATCAGTAGGCCAAAGCCACTTGGTTCAAGTGGTCAGCAGCACTAAAAATAAGTTTTCCCTAGTGTGATGTGCGGTCACGAGTGATATCGTAGCTCATACTCACGCACCATAAGTAGGGAACACAACAATACTGCACAAGAGGGGGACACGTTTAACAAAGGGTGACCTATGCCCAAGCAACTATCTTGCCTCTTGCAGATTCGTCATCTTACTTGAAAGTGCTCATGCTCCGGACATGTGGATATCAACTGACCCTTGATGGCTGAGAAAGAGCATCTCATTGTATACAAGAAAAAGATCAGGTTAAGAATGCATGAGAGCTCAACAGAAGGCTATATGTATGCTTGAAGGAAGGACCGAACAACATTGCACCATAGTTTTCCACTAATTACGCAGAAAGCCAAGCTTTCAATTCCACTCATGATGAAGACAGTCAAGCTCAAGAAAAGTCAAAAAGAAGGTCACTATTATTATAGTGATATTGGGCTAAACAAGCTTAAGATCTTTACAGGATTCCTATTGGATATCTTTCACTTGAGAAGATTTCTCAATTATGGACAAACTCATTCTTGATTGATTTCATTCGCAAGTGATATTGGACTATGCAAAGTCTACCTCTCACATTGGTAGCCAAAGGTGGGTGTTGTGGGTGTTAGACAACCACCATACCACTCATGTGTCATGCACACAACGTGCATGGACCATGCCATAATCACCTCCACCATATCAGGCAATTGAATCAAATACTATATGGTAACTGACTTTAACGTCTAAATGTGTGTGTTATGCTTATACTTGATAAATATCACCAGAAATAAAATACATTGCAATGAGTGGAATTATACACACTTTCATGGTATCAGAGACCTTGTTCCATCCGTGCTAGCCCATCTACCTTTCCTCGTCACGAGCATCATCTCCTCCTCATCTTCCTTTTCCTTTGCTCCAATCATTCCCTTTTCCCACTAAGGACATCAATGTGGCGAGTATCAAGACCCATGTACCCATCACATTGGATCTTCAGGCTTCTAATTGCTCGAAGTAGCTCACCTTGTTCCTTTTCACGCTTGGGAAATATTGCCTCACACATCACGTCGACGGCACCGAACCCAAACAAGACGACAGCGAATGGACTCAACAAGATTTCCTCGTCTTTTCGCGGCTCTACGGATCCATTTCAATGGAAATCTTCGACATCGTGATACAAGTTGATGCCATCGCTTATGTCATATGGACAAGCATTGAGAACTTGTTCCGTGACAATAAAAAGAGTCTCACTATCTTTCTCTAGGCAAAGTTTCGCAATCTCATCTAGGGTGAAATGTCCATCACGGACTATTGTGCCAACCTCAAGACACTTGCTGATGCTCTTAGTGACGTCAGCCAGCCCATCTCGGACAAGACGCTCATCCTCACCACTCTCCGTGGACTGAACGAGAACTACGCTACCATGGCCACCTAGTTGCCCATGTAAACGTCATTCCCTTCCTTTATTTAGGCACGCTCCCTCCTTTTGCTTAAAGAAACCCCCGTCGTGCTAATGTCGCCAAGCAGACCACAACCACCACCCTTCTGTCTGTGTCATCCTCCATCAGCGGCAACTCCAACGATAGCAGTAGACGTAGTGGCTGTAGTTACCATCAAGCCAAATGCAACAATGAAAATATTTCCAATTCCCAACTTAAGCAATCCATTATGCAATGATTAAATATGGAAATATACATCAAACCAAATTCCTCTTGCATGTAAATATGTACACATACCAACATGCCTTTTTTAAGATAAATACATATAAGTATTCTACGTTTAACTATTCCAATAAATTCATTTTCGATATATATATCAATTGAAATATGATTTGCCATCAGAAATATGCTATAAAACATATAAATAAATACTAAAATACTCTTGTTAAGTCTATGCAATTATGAATTTAACCATTCACAAAAACCAGTCGTCTTGCCTCGAGACGCGCTCACTAGTCGGCGATTTCCTTCCCCTTGAAGAATGCTTAGCCACGTAGACACAAGTAGGGAATCCAAGAACCAATGAACACAAGAATGAAAAACTAAAATGCATGCGAATGCAATGTTACATGTTGAATACGCAACATTAGGGTTTTAGAGAAAAACGATGTCATTTTGGACCCAAACGACTACAAACTGGAGTAACACTAATTCCAATGAATTCCAAGTAAGAAGGACTTCAATTTAGGCCAAAAAAAAAAAAAAAGAAATGGTTGAAATTTTCTAGTGCTACAGTGAAATCGTGAATGCTACAGTGACACGCCCTAATACAAAGGCTTTCTCCCGATTTACACCATCTAACCAAGAAATTTCCTTACAAACATCCACCAAAATGAATAAAAAGAAAAATGGCTTCACTTTGAACCTAAAATCATCCACACGACATCTATAATCTAAGATTTAAACATAGGTTTTTTAAAGAAGTTAAAATGATGAAATGCAAGAAAAATACGGGATAAAACTTGGATCAAAGCTCCTACCGTATTTATGAGGAAGTGAGGAAGAGAATGGATGCTTTGATTAGACGGAAAAGATCGCCGGAAAAATTCTAAGGAAAGAAGCATGGTTCGGCCGAATGAGAGATAGAAAGAAGAAAGAAAAGAAAGAAGAAGGAGATGGGAAGTCAGGTAAGCTTTTAACTCTATTCTCTCTGTTTGTTTTAAAAATAAATAAATAAATAAAGAATGACCAATTTCCCCTCTTATTAAAAGAATAAAAGAAAAAGGGTCAAAATGACTGAATTGCCCCTGGTTTTGCTTGGTTTTCATACAGAAGCTACTGTGTGATCATGCAAGGATGTCAATAGTGCTAAATGACTATTTTACCTCTAATGCATGTACAAGAATTTAAAGAGGCCCGAGGTCTAAAATCATAACAGGGTACAACAGATCCCATTGCACCATACGCAGGTGCACCTAAACTAGAATGATGTCGCGTTTAATTTATTGTGGTCCTAATGTAATGCCATCATGCCAGTTGTGCATGAGCCGTAGTTAGGCAATTTAGACTCGCCACTCACTAAGTCAGAGTTGCCTCTTATTAAGCCAATTGAAGACCATGTGAAATAAGCCCAACTAAAGTTGATCAAACCATACTCAACCAAATTTGACTACAATGAGCTAGTCTCAATTGCGCCGATGAAACTAGTTAAATTTGAATCACATAGACTGAATGGAGAACCCGATCCAACTAGTGGGTATGTGCTGGATCCAAAGCCTATTGACTTTTGTAATTTACTTATTTCCCCTAATCTACTAGCAAATTATGACATAACTACACTTTATAAATTAAAATAAATTCTTTTAGGTTTTAAGTACATATTTTCTTAGGCATGGTCCCTAGTTCCTGAAAACTGCACTGAAATTGAGTCGTATCTAAATTATACCTTAGACATCTCAAAACCAGTTAGGGCAATGGGTAATGGAGATTACGGGAAGAATCCCTTTTGCTAGTGAACTAGATAAGTTTGATATAATCTTGGTGCACAATGACGAGGTCTCAAATGCGCTAACCCCTAATTCCAAACTGTTAAAGGACTCAAATAATGATTGTGATGAAAAAAATTAAACGAGTTTAGCACAACAACATTAAACAGGTGTCATTAGCCACAACCTTTAAGTCTCTACCGGCTTCAAAGGGCACTCATTGAGTTGCTTGCCGAAGCACAAAGCAAAACAATCCCTCATCTCTTTGGAATGAGGATGCAAGTTCCTAGCACATTCCCTAAGGTCAGTGAAGAAGAAAGAATCAACCAGCTAATCCCTTGAAGTACAAAAGCAAAAGGACTCAAGCTTGAGGACTTAATCAGCACTGCTAAGTGTTACAGCCTTTAGTTTATTGGGTCCTGAAAGTGTGATCCTAGTAACATGACGCCTAACACCAACCTTGACTAATTCATCCAACTAATCAATGGCGCCTTCAAAAAGAACATGCTTCTAGCCTCCTCGTAGTTATCATCATTCTAAAGCCTCTTTTTCTAAGTGTTTTTTTTTTATTTCTATTTTGTTTCTGTTTATTCACTCATAATAGATTTATTTTTGGTGTCTATAACCATCACTTGAGTTGTCGTCTGTTGAAAAAAAATGTTTTGACAAAGACATTCCTTAGTAATATCATCATGACTCTTGAAGTCATGTGTAGTAGCCAAGGACAAAACCAAGACTAACTGGTAGCGGGGGCTATAGGTAGAAGACAAAAAAAAAAAAATTCTTCAATAAAACAACTGTCTCCAATATATAACATGATTGCTGATTATAATAATCACAATTTTAATACACATAAGAAAAGGGAGCGGGTATTTACGCACACTCGAATTAGGAATGCCACCAATGACGATACCAGGCATACAAGGTATGCAACTCAAAAGAAGTAGTTGTATTCGAGTTTGTATTTTCTAAAGAGCTATACAATCACTTCATTATCAATAGTTATAAAAAACCTCCCTCTCAATTATACTCAATTGTTGTTATTATTTAATTTGGTTTGTTAATATAAATTTATTCTAATTAAAAAAATAATTTTTTATTAACATAATTCGAGAAGATATCATAAATTTTCTTTTTTTACCTTATAGATTAGATAAATATAAATTTTATGGGGCCATTGGATATTTTTAATTATAAAAAATTAATAAAAAAAGTAGTTGTAGAAAAAGTATATTAAATGGTTTTAAAATAAAAATTTCAGGAAAATATCACTTTGAAATTAGTTAACATACATACACAAATCTAGAAATAATTTCTATTTAGATAATTAAATAAATGAAGATTCTACACCAATTTTTGTGATGATTCTGAATCTCAAAATGTTTTAAAAAAAATAAAATCACTTTGCTTTTGATTCACATGATATCAGTGCATTAATAGACAAATCAAATGTGTTTCTCCTAAGATATTATATATATTAATTATAGTATATACATATATTCGAAATTAAAAATCAATAATTTTTTAATAAAAAAATTTCCAAAACTTAAATGCCCCTCCCTCACAAATCACAATCCCAAAGTCCAGGTGTAATATTAAATCCTCTCATCGTCATCCTCTTGCTTGTGAGACCGAAACCTTGACATGCTCTGATGCTCTATTCCTTGCAACTTTCTTATGAGCCTCCAGCCTTGTGACCATGGAACAAAGGTTGTTGTTGAACAAGTGAAAATCTCAAGAGGAAGATGGAGGATGAGAAACCATAGAAGAGGCGAAAGAAAAGGGATAGAGGTTGGCATGTTTCTGTAGTTTGCCGCTCGGTCGCAAGGGGGGCTTTCTCCTCCGGCGAACTTGGTTAAGATGGCCTCATCGGAGCCAAGGGGGTGCTGAAGCCCCTGTTAGCCCCCCCCCTTGGTTCCATCCCTGGTAGTAGCAATACCAAACCAAATACAATGAGTCTTGAGTTAAGCCTTGACTAAACCTTAGAAATCTTAATGCCATAACGTATTCAAAATTTCAATTTCTCCCGGAAATTGTCCTATTACTACAATAATTCTTGCTAGGAAGAATATACCCATGTTGTGATCCTTGAATGTTTTTTCTTTGTAATAAAGTTATGGTAGCTCCACACACACAGACTCTCTCTCTCTCAATAAAAACTTATATTAATTATTCCTATTTTCTTCAACTTCAATGTTCATAATTATAAGAATTATAAAAACTTATATATTTTTAAAATAAAATAATTAAAAAATTTGATGAAAAAAAAATTAAATATTCACATCCCACCAATTAATCAGTGCTATTATTAATAAAATTTGAGGTGTAAACCATTGCTTATTTTACTTTTTTTTTTAATTAAGAAAAGTACTTTTTAAATTAAAATATGCAATAAATATATAATAATTATAAAATTAAAAGTTATTAATCCCACTGATAGTAATATCTTAACATTTTTAAGGTTCCATTCGAAAATTAATCATATAAATTTAATTATATGAAAACAAGGTCCTTTTTTGTATTTGTGCCCATCTTCTTCAGCGTAACAGGGCATCTCCTTCATTAGCACCATCATTCTCACACTCTTGACCAAGAACTCTCTTCGTTTCTCGTTCTCTCAAACCCTTTCGATCTCTCTTGCTTTCTCGCTTGCCATGGACGAAGAATACGATGTCATCGTGCTTGGGACTGGGCTGAAAGAGTGCATTCTCAGTGGTCTCCTCTCTGTTGATGGCCTTAAGGTTTTTACTTCCTTTTTTTTCCTTATTATTTGATGCATTTGTTTTCTTTTTTTGTCAATTGATGCGATTGTATTATCAATCGTGATTGTGATTGGATCGCTTAATTATTGTGGATAATATGGGTTTTCTGATTCTTGATCTGGTTTCTGATGATCGGATCATGCTTGATTCTTCTCCTTTTCTGTGATTTCTTTTCTTTCTCTCATTATGCTGGTGTTGATCTTATGAGACGACCTTCAAAGATTGGTTCTTGGATTGTCTTGGTATCATTGGCTGTTGTCCCTCAATTTGGATTGTGTTGACTGGTGTTTTCTTGCCTTTTTTGTATTTTTATTTTCAGAGAATGGATCATCAGAAGATCTTGCTTTTGATTGGTTCCTTGATTATTCTTTATTTGGCAGACTTAATCTATACTGAATAGGGTTTCAAAGGCTGATCTGTGTGTTTGGATCCATATGATGCTTCGAGTAAAGCTGACTGCTGTTTATGTCTTATTTTATTGCGTCTTTCATTGGTGTGTGTTCGAGTTATTTTCTAAATTCATGATTGGGTATTTCTATTCCCATGAATATACAGCTACTAAGTACCAATCTTTTGTTGTTGTACCTAGTGATGAATATTGCTTGCTCCTAATAGCCTCTGCCTTGAAGTTTGCACAATAATTTTAATTATGCAGTTATCGGTACAAATTCTGTATAAATTCCATTGTTTCACATCCATGTAGATTTGTAAATATTCTGATTCTTTGTTTTTGTTGTTGTAGTTTTCATGTTATATTGTTATAAAGAATCACAAAAAGAAGGGTTGTCTAGTGTTTTTTTTCTTCTGCTATCATTCTTATTTCTCAACACATTGTATTTAGTTTTCCATTCACTGTATTGTGTTGTTTACGAAATGTTTGCAAGGTTTGTGGTGGGTTTTAGCAGAATTCAACTGAGTCTTTTTTGATACAATCTAATGTAATATCTATGTGCTTAAATAACACTACTTTACATTTATGTTATTGGTTGTAATATGTTGCTTGGAGTTCTCAGCAATTAACCCTTTTCATCATTAGTTTGATCATGCAACATATGTTTATTCATTTCCTTTTCGAGAATTCTAAATCAATTTTTTTTTTAATTTGTTCAAAAGATAATTAGGAATTGACAGTTCTTTACATCTTATGCTATTGCTAATTTACCTGGATTTTTATTCAATCAGGTCCTTCATATGGATAGAAATGATTATTATGGAGGAGAATCATCTTCACTCAATCTCATCCAGGTAAGAGAGAAAATTCTTGATTATCTGATCTCTAATGCTCTTATAGGAAATTAATCCATGATGGAAAATACAGTTGATGAAACCATCATAAATTCCATCTTGCTTCTTGTATTACTCTGATTTTTTTGCAAATGATATGGCAAAATATAGCATTGCGTGATTGTCATTTGTTGGTTAAGGTTTTGTGATATATATATATACACACACACATACATATTTGGTTTTGGATAGTTAAGATAAAAATGAATATATATGCAGTGTCTCTTTTTTTAGTCTACAATGCCTATTTGTAGTGCTTGCTTTCAAATTTCAAAATGCACTAGACTAATGAAATTTATGATAATTTTTTATCTTATTTTGTGTACTGTTCTATTGGCATAATTCTGAAACATCCTTTTGTGCAGCTCTGGAAAAGGTTCAGGGGAAATGATAAACCCCCTGCACATCTGGGTGCCAGCAGAGATTACAATGTTGACATGATCCCCAAGGTTTGAGTTGCTCATTTCATCTCTTTTGCTACTTGCAAAATATATTGATCTTTAATGACAAATTGGATTTAACATGAGGGTGAGGTCAACTGTTTTGGAAGATATGAATAGCCCGTAATATTGCTCATATATGCCTCAGTACTCTGTAATGAAAGTTCTTGCTGGCTACCCTCTTTTCTATGTTCCTATTTTCTTAATCAAATCTGTTTGCTTTCAATAATTAAAACTTATAGCTGCATTTGGCTGCATGATTTCATGGTTTATGATGAAGATTTATGCTAAGTTAAGGACCTTTCTTTTCCTGGATTCCATTTCCCATTTTGTGCTTTATTTGTTAGGAAGATATCCCCTGACTAAGTTAGGCTAGGTTGGTGCTTCCATTTATAATGAACAGATTGAATACTTAATAGTCAACTATGATGTTGATTTGTGTGGGAGGCATCTCCTTTCATCTGTGTCATTCCTTCATATGCATGCCAGATTGTATGTGTTGGTTCAGGGCCTTCAGGTTTTTATCTCTATAATAGTTTGTTTTGCCCCTCTCATATGTGTGTTTTTGTAATTGAGAAATATTTCACATATTGATATAGACTGCATAATGTTTATCTGGCTAGTTCATGATGGCAAATGGTACTTTGGTCCGCGTGCTAATTCATACTGATGTTACCAAGTACCTTTCATTCAAAGCTGGTGATGGAAGCTACGTCTTTAACAAGGGAAAGGTAACATAAAGTTTTTCATTTTTTGGTCCCAGATTTCAATGTCTATGAGCTTTTTAGATCTGCTAGAATTTCTTGGTTTTGGTGACTAATCTACACTTTGTTTCTTTTGGTATAACAGGTTCACAAGGTTCCTGCGACTGATATGGAGGCGCTTAAATCTCCACTGATGGGTTTATTTGAAAAGCGTCGTGCCAGAAAATTTTTCATTTATGTCCAAGATTATGATGAAAATGATCCAAAAACACATGGAGGTTTGGATCTTACAAGGGTGACCACTAAAGAACTTATTGCGTATGCACTTCATCGCTTCTTTATAACTATGAATTTTTAATGCAAATTATGTTCAGGACACACTCTCTGTAACTTGTTCCCCGCTTTGTCTATTTTACATGTTCTAGATTTTTTTTCTTTTATGAGCTTTTATTTGGAATGTGTTCTGTGTGCTTAAGGTTTGCAATTTTCAATTTGCTCAATTATGTCTTTCAAAAACCATGCTATCCTGAAAAGTTAGAAATTAATGTGGAGAGAATTTGTAAAATAAAGTGAAAGAGGTCATGAATGCAAGCAATTTTCTATTGATTTATAAAATAGTTGCTTTCATGAATGATTTCCTGATGGAAACTTGCTGTTTGAGGTTATTTGTAGGGGTCTACATGTTTTCTCTTGCATGTATAGAAAGGGCGACAAGGTTTTAGCATTAATTGGCATGCAGAAATCTGTAATCTTGTTTGTCAAAAACTTCTGCAATTTTATTCAGTACACTGCCAAACTGCCTTTTTTTAGAATATATATAAAAAGTGGTACTTCTGAATGTTGGACTTGGGTAGTGGTTATGTTGATTTGGATGATTGATAAGATTTCAGCAGTAAGATTGTGTATGATAACACAACACCTTGGGTCAAGGTGCTCCATTGATGGATGACCCATAAAACTTATCCCATGGCTTACTGAATTGTTGTTTTTCTGTCATGACCAGTGGTCAACTTGTTACTTCAGGAAACCAGTAGTTTGGGTCATTATTGAGTTACAACTTGTTCTTTGGAACAAGATCCATATTGTCAACTTTCTTTATTTTTCTTCTCTTGTGCATGTTGTTTAAGTCACTGCAGCGCTCTTCTTAGGACATGAATCACAATATTTAGTCATAATTATTAATTGCACAATTTGATCTGACTGATATATTTGGTGGTCAGGAAATATGGTTTGGATGACAACACTATAGACTTCATTGGTCATGCACTGGCACTTCATAGAGATGATCGCTATTTAAATGAACCTGCTTATGATACTGTGAAAAGGATGAAGGTACTTGTTTCTGTGAGCATATGTTTTCGATCTATTATGCACTTTTCCTATTTAATGGCTGTCCAATAACTGTTGTTTGGGTATGATGATAGGATCACATGAAGGTTTTTTTGCTCAAAAGACTAGATGCAGGCTCCTCTTGGGCTTCTTTTTGTATATCTTTTATTTTATGTGCTTTATGTGCTTTAGAGGAGACTTGAATAGAAGCAGCCCTTCCTTTGCTGTGATCATAATACTAGAATGGGAAAATTTCTGTGACCCTGGATTGTTTCATACTGACCAATAAGGGCCTATGACTTTTACCTGGTGGAAGAGAAATAGAAGAATTTCCCCTGCAAGTGATGCATCACTTTGATTAGTATGCATAAAACAACTTATTTAATTTAGCATGATATGAAAAGGGTTTTGGAACTTCCTCATGATAAATGTGAATAAATAAATAAAAATAAATAAAGACTATGTACTTTCCATTTATCATATTTCACCTGTGATTGTTCTAATGCAAATTAGTGCAAATAATCAAGAAAAAGAACCAAGATTTTGAAATCAAAGAAGAAAAAAGAAAGGTTTTGAAGAGGATGGAGAAGGAGAGAGCTTTTGTCTATAAGAAAGCTTAATTGGGATTTGTATAGATTAAATAGGTTACAAATTATGGAGATTACCAATTCTTGGTAAAATCACAGGCCCTAACTTTATACAATCACAACAACTAAATTATGACACAATCAGGCACACAATCAAGCATGACACAATCAAGGCAACAATCTCAACATTCTTTCTTAAACCAGATCATACATATCATATGCTTCATGCTTGTTACAAATGTATTTAATTCGTGAGCCTCCAAGGGATTTAGTAAGAACATCAACTAACTAATCATTGAGTTGATGAAATTGGTGGCAATGCATCCGGATTTAATTTTTTGTTTAATAAAATGACAATTCACCATATATGTTCTGTTCCTTAATGAAAAACTGGATTAGAGACAATATGGAGGTCAACATGATTGTCATACATTGCACCTTTACCCATCAACAAAGGAGGCCTCAAATGGATTTCTTTAGAAAAATGGGTTGGTGGAGATGGTAAGCAAGAGTGGGTATGTAGACGTGTGGTAAGTAGGTGAGAACCATTTATGAGCCTTTGGATCAAATAAATCCTAGCTGTCCATTAAAGGGGCGGAGGGCTATAAATAGCCATAGGAATTAATTTGTAAAATAAGGAAAGAGTTGAAAAGCATACTTGAAGCAATAGAAGCTTTTCTCCATATGTTCCTTCTTTCTTTGAGTTCTTTGTTTTCTTCACTAGCTTAAGCTGGTATTGTGCCTAGCATTCGAAGGGAAAATTGACTTGATTGTGAACAACGACAATCAAGTGCCACATAGTTTGTTGGTGTAGGACCAAGTCCGTGATAGCTGCTGTTAAAGCCCTGATTCCATTGGGACCGTAGTAGCACCCTGTTGGTGAAAATGTTGGGATTATATAGTGAGACTACTCATGTTGCCAAATAGTCAAAGCCATCCAAGAATAAGATGGTAAAAGCCAAGAGATGTCACGGCGGACATGAATGTAAGGCTCGCGAAGATGGAGCTTGCAATTGCTGAAGGACAAGACAAATTCAATGAGGTCTACTTTCGCATTGAGGGACTTGAGAACGTGTGAAGAGTTTGGGAAGGAGATGCAAGATGCCCTAATATTGTTGCTTAGAAGTGTTTAGACCACGTGAATGACTATGGAAGAGACTGCCTTACATTAAATTGCATCTCTTTGGTATGAGCTTACTTGGGTCATCTCATAACTAAGAGAGGTACTGGAGGAGTTAGTGCTTTGCAAGAATACGATTGCTCAAGGGAGAAGCAACCAATGCCTATGGTGGTCTTCACTCTTTCAAGGTTAGACGTTTCAAAGCCAAAGATGTATTATGAAGCTAGGAACGCAAAGGAGATTAACAATTTTCTATGGGGCTTTGAGCAATACTTCAAGGCTCTTGATGTGAAGGATGCTAAGAAGATGGATCATGCCACCTACATTGATGATACTGTGATGGTATGGTGGAGGCGATACAACGACACTGAGAAGGATTCCTGCACCATCAACATGTGGGAGAACTTCATCGTGAACTTTAAAAGCAATTCTATATGGAGAATGCTAAAAGTGAGGCAAGGGCTAAGCTCTTGTGTTTCTCTCACGAGAGGAGCATCCACAAATATGTAAAAGAGTTCTCCAAGGTTTTTTTGGTGATCGCTAATTATCTAGACAAGGAAGTCCTTTTTGCTTTCATGGATGGTCTACAAGGGTGGATAAGTATGGAAATTCAATAACGTGGTGCACAAGACCTTGTGATCACTGCCTCTATTGTGGAATCCCTTATAAGGTTCAAGATGCTTAAGAAACCCAAGTTTTTTAAGGATAAGGGTAACAAAAGCAAAGGTGGGAAAGAGGACCATAATAGCAAAGAGCAAATGATCAAGGAGCTTGAAGACAAGCCACTGATTAAATGCTTCGTTTGTGATGGCTGCACAAAGCAATAGACTACCTGCAAAAGATGGGTTCTTTGCAAATCTTGGACACTATCAAGGCAAAGGTAGAATCGCCAAAATCTTAGTAGAAGGAAGGCTTGTATGCGGAGACCAAGGTGGAAGGCCAAGTAGTGAAAGCCTTGGTCAACACTGGTGCTATTAACAATTTCCTTGAGGTGAATGAAGCCGGGAGATTGAGCCAGTGTAATTAAAAGCGCTAAGCGCCTTAATTATTATTATTATTATTATTATTATTATTATTATTATTATTATTGCGCTACAGGCGATTTACATTCCCAGCGCCTTAAGGCGATGGGAATGTAAATCGCCTGTAGCGCAATAATAATAATAATAATAATAATTATTATTATTATAATAATTATAATAATTATAATTATAATTATAATTAATATTATTAATAATAATATTAATATTAATATTAATATTAATATTAATATTATTATTATTATTATTATTATTATTATTAAAATTGCATAGATTGAACTTATTGAAGACCCAAAATAAAAACATAAACAAAAAACCACAAAAGACACTCTAAGCTTTCAAGTTTAGTATGTAAGACCTAGTTTAGAATCTTTTCCAATTAAACTTCCTTGTCTTTCACATGAAATCTCTTAAGTTTTCCCCTTGTTTTCTTCTTAAGTTCCTGCTTCCTTCCCTTTTTTTGCCTTTTTTTTTTGTTTTACTTAGCATTTAATGTTTTCTGTCCTAAAAAGTCTCCTATATTCCTCTTATTGCCTTTTTTGTTTTAAAAAAATAGAGAACCTTTTTCCTCTTAGTTATTACATTTTCCAAGTATAGTTATTTATATTTCTTTTATAAACATATGTTTATTGCTCTATAACATAATTTCCTACAAAGCATTTAAAAATATGTGAAAAAGAAGAAAACTAACAAAAACAACGTTTTTCTTGCTTTTCTTACCTTGTGTCTAGGCTGAGGCGCTCGCCTATGCAGCGTTTCTTGGATGATGTCTAGGGTTACGAGGCGCTATAGCTTCACCTTGCTTGGGTGCCTAGACGAGCACTTTTTGCACTTTTAATAACACTAGATTTAACATTGCTGACAAAAAAGAGCAATGATAGCTTAAATCCATGAAGTCCAAAGCAATGTCTATCTTTTAGGTAGCTTGCAATGTGGAAGTGTGCCTTGGGGAATGGCATGGCCAAATTGATTTCTCGGTCATGCTAATGGATGACTACTTGATTGTGCTTGACATGGTTTTTATGGATAACATGAAAGTTGTGCCAATTACCTTCGCCAATATGATGCCCATTTTAGAGGAAGCCTCTACAAACATGGTCCCTTTGTTGAGGGAGACAAGTATAGATGCCAAACAACTTTCGGCTATGCAACTTTCTAAGGGCATAAAAAAGAGGCGACCCATTTTCTTGGAAGCTCTAAAGAAGTAGAAATGGGATTCACCACCAAATTGGCTACCCAAGAAAGTCTTCTGTGTCCTTGAGGGGTTCAAGGACATTATGCCTTAGAAGTTGCCAAAGGAACCCTCACCAAGGCATGCAAGAAAGAAGTGATGTGGGCATTGCCAGATCTACACCTTTGCCCACCAACAAAGGAGGATTAAACTTGAATTCTCTTGAAGTGTGGGCAGGTGGAAGTGGTATTTAGGCGCGAATCATTATGAGCCCTTGGATTGTATAAATCCTAGCCATCTATTAAGCGGTAGCCCTAGGAACTTCATTTACAAACTAACCAAGGAAGGAGTTATAATGGTGGTAAATCTTGTGCACCACATCATTAAATTTCCATCATTTATCTTGTAGAGCATCCACGAAATCAAAGATGGCCTTCTTGTCCAGATAATCATGGATATCCAAAAATACATTGGAGAACTCTTTTACATTAGTGGATGCTTCCTTCATGAGTGAGATGCTAGATCTTAACATTGGCCTCGTTTTTAGGATTCTCTAGGTAGAATTGATTCTTAAGCTCACGTTGAAATCCTCCCACATGTTGATCGTGTAGGTTCTCTTCTCAATTTTGTTGTATCACCTTATCCACTATACCATCGCAGTATTGTCATTGTAGAGGATGGCATGATCCATCTTCTTGGTGTCCTTCACGCCAAGAACCTTGAAGTATTACTTCAAGCCGCATAGAAAATTGTCGATGTCATTCTTGTTCTTGGCTTCACAATATTTCATTAGCTTTGGAACGTCTAACCTTGAAGGAGTAAAGACCACCATAGACATGGTGTTGCTTCCCCCTTGAGTAATCATCCTCTTGCAAAGCATCAAGTCTTCTCGTACCTCTCTTAGTCTTGCAATGACGCTAGCAAGCTCGTTCCTAAAAGATGTGATCTTGGGTTAAAGAGTTTTTTCCAAAATCTTCACATGATCTAGACACTTCAAAGTGGCAATATTCAATGCACCTTGCGTCTCCTTCTAGAATTCCACACCCGTTCTTGAGTCCCTTGATGTAATGGTCGATCTTTTCGGACTTGTCTCGCCTTTTGTCTATTGCAAACTCCATCTTCGCAATCCTTACATTTATGTCGTTCGTGACATCTATTGATATTTTCCTCTTTTTTTAGATGGCTTTGTCTCCTTAGCAACATGGATAATCTTGTCGTGTGATCTTGACATCTTCACTGGCAGAGTGCTACTATGGGTCCAATGGAGCCGGAGCTTTGATAGAAGCTGCCATGGACTTGGTCCTTCACCAATGAACTGTGTTGTATTGTTTGCAACCAAGTCAAATTTCCCTCCGAATGCTAGGCACAATACCAGCTAGAGCTAGTAAAGAAAATAAATAACTCAAGGAAAGATGGAAAACTTGGAGAAAGCTTCTGTTACGTTAAGTATGTTTTACAACTTCACTCTTGGTTTACAACTCCTTGGTCAGTTTATAAATGAAGTTGTGGAAAGAACGAATACCTTTTTGAAGGACAATGGGTGAAGTTGCTGCTTTTGTTAAAGGCATGACTGTGGTAGATGATAATGGAATAGGAGAAAAGTTACTAGGAGTTACCGTTTTACTTGTATCATATGTAAGTATCATTGGTGGTAATAGGAGGGTGAGGACAACATGAGTGGCTCGGAGAGAAGAAGACATATTGACTTGTGATAAAGGAAGTATAGGAATTGGCAGAATTTTAGGAGTAAGATTTTTGTTTGGGGTCAAGATTCATGCTCCTTGAGTTCTGACCAAAATTTAACTACTTGATGTCAGCTGCCTAACACAGCGACCCTCCTCTTTTCTCATCTGGGTTCAGGACCAACAAAGACAGATTTGGGACTAATGGCTTTTTTTGTTGTTGTGTGCTATGTTTGGTGAAAATATGGAGATGTTTTAGAAATAAGGTTACATTTGTTGAGATATTATTTCTGTTTGTGGTGGGATCATACTATTTGTAATTTTTTTGATAGTGAGAATAGCTTAAAAGACGCATTCGTCCACATCTCCTGTCTAAGTGAAAATCTTCCTTCCTGCCCCTCCAGCTCCCATTTTGCCATTTTCAGAAGGCAGACTTGCGGAGTGTCATATCCTCTGTCTTCCTTCATGAGGTCAAAAGCCCTGGGAATGTACAGGGTTTTTCACAAAAAAATGGGCACAAGTAGGGAAAGGGGGACTGTGCCTTTAATTGATTTTGGCTGAAGTTTTTTTCGAGGGGTATGATCATGGACAAAATATGTACAACCAAACACACGCAGAAATAATTGATCAGGATTTGTTTCTATAAATAGAATTGAGTGAGGACTTTGATGCTGCAAAATAGATGAAGCCATTCGGTTAATTAAGTAATAAATAGAAAAGCGTCTCCCCAAAAACAAAGAGGAACGTTATGATGTATGAGCGAGGACAGGTAGTTTCATTGAGATGCTGATTTTTATTTTTTCCAACGACACCATTTTATTGAGTGTAAAGCAAAGGTCTAATGAGGGATTTCTTGAGATTTCCTGAGAAGACACAAAGTTGGTAAAAGTGAAGATACATACTCCTGTATCATTACCACATAAAACTTTAAGTTGAAACACTGAACTGATTCCGAATTTCAGTACAAAAATTTTGAAAGATATAGGACAATCTAAAATGATATTTCATGAGAATATAATCTGTAAATATACTGTAATAATGAATTCCTAAAGTTAGAACACAACTCGTACCACATATGTCTGAATGAACAACTTTAAACATTGAAGTCGTCGTATTATTGACTCACTTGGGAAAGGAAGTATGCCTTTGTTTCTTAAGCTGACACGACTCACATTCCAAAGAACACTAGGAACTATTTTCTAAAGTTTGGTGAGATTTGGAGAGCTAACCAGCTATGAAGAAGTTCAGCAGAAGTGGCAGTAGCGAAAGCAATTGGCAGACGTGGATTAGAGAGATGGTAAAGCTCTTGTGACTCGTGTTCTACGCCGTTCATTTTTCTTGTAACACAGTTCTGCAAAAGAACACATTCAGCAAAAAAGGTTGCATGACAATAAAGTTTTCTTGTTAATTTGTTTGTGGAAATTAGGTTGTATGGACACTCAAGAATAAATATGACCAAGGTCAAAGGAATGGAAGGGAGAGGTTTTTGGTTTTCTATCCCTTCGACCACTATTTGTGAACCATTGCTAGTGTAAATTTAGATGGCGTGAAAAAGAGAGATTAAAGAGGAGAAAAAACTGTGATTACAGAAATATGATCAAAAGCGCCAGAATTTAAGACCTAGGGTTCAATAGGTGGAGAGCGGATTAGACAAGTAAAGGAATTACCAGAGTGAGGATCCCTCGATAAAGATAAGTGCTGGTTCACTACTTGATACTATAGGTACTGATTATAGTCAGCGCCAGTTAGAGTAACAGATTAGGCAACTGATCTTTCGCATCAGGTAAAGGAAGGCACCCGTCTCCATCAGACTGAGCCATATGAGCTACTTGAGGGCTTTTATATGATGAACATGAAGAAGACATTTTGAAATCAAATAAGAAGAAAAAGAGAAGCTTTGAAGAAGAAGAGGAAGAAGTGAGGTTTTATTAAGGGGAAAGCTTAAGTATTCCCTCAAGCCTGATTGGGAATTTACATTGATTACATAGGTTACAACTTAAGAAAATTATTAGTTCTGGTTAAAATTATAGTTCCTAAATTTTTATAATTTCAACAGCTAAATTAGGATATAGGCACAAAATCAGGCAAGTAAGACATAATCAAATAAGAATCTTGGTGACCATCTCAACAGTTAGGTTGCTTTGAGCAGAATGCCTTAATTGTTGCTTTATGTTGTTGAAAAATTGTCTTAGCAGTAAAAAACTTTCCATTCATTAAGCATTCTGGTCGTTTATCTGCTTGCCCTTGTATAAAGATAAATTATGATATGGAATTATGTATTGCTTTGCTTGTTTGGTAGCTTTATGCTGAATCGCTGGCACGATTTGAAGGGGGCTCACCATACATTTATCCTTTATATGGATTGGGGGAGCTACCCCAGGTATGCTTTAATGACTCTTAAAGTAGTTAAACTTTAGGTTTTGTTCCAAAATCTAAGTTTTAACTGTCAAAATGCAGGCATTTGCTCGCCTTAGTGCTGTTTATGGTGGAACATACATGCTGAATAAACCAGAATGCAAGGTAATTCTCAGGAGTTTCTAGAGCTTCCATAATATTTACAAGGGAAGGGGGTTAATCATGTGAGTTTTTAGATTTGTTCTGGCACATCTATTTACTATATGCATTATACTTGTGTCAGGTTGAGTTTGATGAGGAAGGAAAGGCCTGTGGTGTGACATCGGAAGGGGAGACTGCTAGATGCAAGAAAGTGGTTTGTGATCCTTCCTACTTGCCAAACAAGGTATCACATTTTATTCTTTTGTCCTAAACATCAGGTGAAGCTCCACTAGTTTTTAATTTTTAGATCATTGAACAGTTCATGACATAATATTTACTCTCTGATCAAGGTTTACTAAAAGTACAAAGATAGTTCAAAACAGAACAGCAGCTAACTTGATAGCTACTGTTCATCCTGTGCAGGTGAGGAAAGTTGGCAAGGTTGCAAGGGCCATTGCTATAATGAGCCACCCCATCCCAAATACGGATGATTCTCATTCAGTACAGGTTATACTACCCCAGAAGCAACTCGGACGCAAGTCTGATATGTGAGCATCTTAACTTTCCAGGATTCTAATATATTTTTTCCCTTCTTACTTTCCTCATAGTTGTGCTGGTGCAGCCCTGAAATTTGATCCATTTCACATTATAATTGCAAATTTGTTTTTTTACAGGTATCTTTTCTGTTGTTCATATACCCATAATGTTGCTCCCAAAGGAAAGTTCATTGCCTTTGTTTCAACGGAAGCTGAGACAGATCACCCTGAATCAGAACTGAAGCCAGGCATTGATCTTCTTGGCCCAGTTGATGAGATATTTTTTGATACATATGACAGATTGGAACCTGTTAATGAACCCACTTTGGATCATTGCTTCATTTCAACTGTAAGTTCATACAATGCCTCTCTCCTGTTTCATGGACAATCAATCATTGATTCCTCTTCTACTACAGAGCTATGATGCTACCACTCATTTTGAATCAACGGTCATGGATGTGCTTTCCATGTATACGAAGATCACCGGAAAGGTAAATTGATTATGAAGCTCTTTCTTTTGTTTGTTTATTCTTTCTTTTTGCAAAATTGTTGTCACAGATACTTTTATTAATCATAGAAGATACAATTAACATATGGTACCCTTCTGCCTAGACTTTCTGCATTTATTCCAAGTCTTGACATGATAAGTACAAGTTCATTAATTTAGCTATGACATAAGCATTTTGCACTCTTTCACATACTTACAGCAGAATCAATTGTAATAAAGCATGTAGATTCTTATTATCCTACTTGAACTGAAGCTTGCTGATCATGCAGAAGCGAATGCTCTTTAATTAGACCAATAGTTCTCTTTGAATGAGACCATATATTATATCATGTTTTGCGACACCTGTCATATGCTTCCATTATATAGCTAATTCCTTCATTCCTCTTGCTCTTCCTTGAGACATTGAGGTATAACTTTGTGCCTTCTGGTATATTCAGAATGTTGATCTTAGTGTGGATTTGAGCGCTGCTAGCGCTGCCGAAGAATGAGAAAGTACAATTTCAAAAAGTTACGCATCAATGGTGACATGATCTTACTATTTCCAGCCGCTTTCTCAAGATAATCTCTCAGTTAATTATGTGGAGGATTGAATTGAATTAATTTCCTGAGCATTTCTCTGCTATCTACATGGACTTTTCAATATGTCTGAAGTAGACTTAGAATGTCTCTTTTTCAATCTTTAATGTTGCTGCTGTGTAATGTCTGCCCTGAAAACTAATTTATTTGCTTCCATGTGTTTTCTTATTGTACTTCCTTTTTTGTGGTGATGGTGGTTCTGTGTAACTAATGCTACCTGCTTGAAAACAAATTAATGATTTTTTTCTTATGTTTGTTCCATTGCACTAGATTGATGTTGTATTTGATCATCTCAAGGGGTTGTCTTAGTGCAGGCATTACATAAAAAAGAAAAGAAACTAGTCATTGTAAAATTTAGTCACTTGATTTTTTATGTATGACAACCCTTTATTTTTTAGGCCTTAAATCTGGATATCTGTAGGTTTCCCAAAAATAGGCCTTAAATGAAAACAAAAAATTTCATGTTTGGTTTTGAATTATAGCTATTAAAAAATGATTAACTGACATTGACTATTAACCCCTAGCCTTTCAAACTGAACATGTTTGCCCCTTTCAGAGTGTCTAGGTTCTTTGCTTCCATATGCTTGCACACTCAACACGCACACACACACACACACACATATATATATACTAATATACCTTTGTAACAAGTATATTTGCTTATATACTTCTAGAAATCCATTGTGACAAAAAACAACTATTTAAAAAAAAAAAAAACTATCATTAACATTTTTTTTTCAATTTATTTTTTTAAAAATCAAATTATATTTATATAAAAATTATTAACTGATTTTTAACAATAAAAGACATATAAGCAAATAAAAAGATTTTTCATATAAATACACAAATCCCTTAACATGTACTGCCCACTCGTATAAAGGCATGCAAGTAATTTTCTCAAATTTATTTAGTTTGAATTTTTTTCCCTACTCTCTGGGACTCATACATATGCATAACCAAGAAGCATTGACAGGTACCTAGTCTGTAATTTCCTGAACAAAATACACTAGGGAGTAGATAAATTCAAAATTCTAAGAAGCATCTTGTTCTCTTATTGACAAATTAGCTTTCATATCCAAACAATGTATTTCTATAAGCATCAAAATGTTTCCACTCATCCGCTTTCACTCGGTGCACAGAGTGAGTAAAAAATAAAGCACCACGGAGAAGCACTTGTCCAGTCCAATAAAAGAGCTAAACCTCTTGTTGACAAACATTTCCGCCCATAGTTCTAGTTGACTATCAAAATTGTTTTTTCAAACTATTCATCTATCAGGTTTCATCTCTGCTGGTGTGACGCGCAGAGAGACCAGTTTGTTGTTTGCCCTCTTAACGAGAACCGTAAATGGTGTCCCGACCTTGTCCCCCATGACATCAATGATCTGTTGCAAAGAAAAAATCCTAACACATTAAGAGCTTTCAATGGAGATTATAAGATTATACGGAAATGGCAGGCATAAACATCGATCAATTGTGACTTTGGTGTTACAGTTTACTTGTAAACATCAGTCTGAATTTAGAAATTAATGGGTGAAAGACATTTGCTCTCCATGTAAGAGAATGTGTTCAAGGGACGTTGGTGCTGAAAAACGGAATGGTATACTGTTTCTGGTGAGCGGATGGTGTCACAACAACACTTTGAAATTGTACACTGAAGTGAAAAAATTGATGGAGCTCTTGAACTAACGAGATGTATAATGGCACAGCCAAAGAAAAGGATGGAATAAGCAAATAGAAGTCTTCCATCAGGAAATGATGCGGAATAAATCTTCAAAATGTTCCCTAATAGTTATGAGATAATGCTAGCCACATTTGCTAAGAGAGAATAATGAAAAACCTTTTGGTTAAGACAGCATTTGTTCAGTTCAGTTTTCAAAGCTTGAGTTATAGAGCAGCACATAAACAATGAAGTATTTTTGAGCATCCAAACAAGTGCATTATTCATTAGTGACTGTTATATGTGAAAGAAAGTACCTCTTTGATGCTTCCAACCAGCTTCCCATTGAATTCGATGATGATATCACCTGGGGAAAAACCAGCTTGATCAGCTGGGGATCCTGGAGTTACCTGGTTGACAGTCGCAAAGAAATCATTTACAAGACTTGCGATCATGAAAATAGCACTAAATAAAGCATTATATGGCAACTCATTAGTTGATGAACCAAGAGGTTTGAGCAAATAAACAAGATCAACAAGTGAAAAAAATTTGAATAATTTAAACGACAATATGAAGACTTATTGAGCGTAAGATCGAAATAATTCTAAATGCAATGAGATAATCTAATTGATTCTTGCTGAATAGATCATCTCTGATAGTATTAGTTGGAAAAATATCAAGTTCCAAGGAGCCCAGAGGAACAGTGAAAGAGAGACTGGTACATTCCCCCGCTCTCAACTGAAGAGGAAAAAAAAAGAGAGAAGATGGGATGCTAAAAGCCCAATATGTGCCCTTATGCAAGGTTAAAAATCAGCTCCAATCTCCTAAAGGGAAGAAGAGTTTGTTTGGAAAAAGAGGGAAGAATGCAAGTGGTAATGACTTTCACTAGAAATTTGAAAAACTTAAACCCAGAACAAACCTGAACTCATTCCAGATGATAAGTTTGCCTAACATTCAATTGTTGTTCAAGTTTGGAAATAAACCCAAAAGGCTTACATGATGTAAATCAAGCCACATTGAAAATAACTCTCCATCCAAATGTTATTTTTTAAAAAAAAAAAGTGGATAAAACACCATGTGAAGCTTGAACTCAAGGATATTAAATAATCAAAATTTCAGCTAACAAGGAAAAGACTGCTGCAGCTTACCACAACCACAAGCACTCCATTTCTAACATCAGGAAAAGAGCCATCTTTTTCTTTAAGATGAGTGATGTTCTTCTCAGTAAGATCAAGGAGCTTCACTCCAAGCCAAGGTCGGACTACTCTTCTGCACAATGGAACATATTGAGTTATCTAACAAACAGAACTATCCTGCACACCAAAAGTTGGTTTCCATTGATCTAAATATGCTGAAGTGAGGATAAATGAGTTTCGATCTTTATGACACCAATGGCAAAGGATTTTATGGAAATTCAAACTCTAAAAGCAAGTGTAGAAAGGATGTTGGCAGAGGTTTCCAATGTTTAAAATTTTGGTTCATTAGAAAGATGGAAACTCTCATAAGAAAGCAATAACTATCCTCATCTCAAAAACAACCTAGTAAACATTAAAACGGGTCTTAGTGCAAATGCAGGACCATTTTGAGGAAAAACAGAACATACCCATTCTTCTTGAACTGCTCCATTATTTTTGCAGCTGAGTCAATTGGCACAGCAAAGCTCAATCCATCAGCATTTGCAACCTTCATAATATTTATACCAATAACCTCTCCATCAAGATTCACAAGTGGTCCACCAGAGTTGCCCTAAAATGCATGTAGTCAACTGATTATTTAACGAGCCATCATTCTTTAACTTTGAAAGGTTGGCAATCATAACATAAATGGAAAATTGGTTTTGAACTTTCCTTGAAAGCTAGTCTATTTAATTCAACATGTTGTATCATAAGTTCAATACAACAAAGAACCTAGACATAGCAAAAGGGCAACATGCACCAACAGGATGCAGGAGCTAGTTCAATAACCAGATTAAACAGTTCAGGAAACTAATGGCTAACGGACAAAAGGTGCAAAATACCGACAGTTTAAGAAACTAATTTGGGGACAGATATGCATGAAAACTTCATTTTAGAAGAAGAAGAAGAAAATTCTACGACAAGATGTTGATTTGCATCACATCTAACATCTTAGAAGCAACTATAAATTGAGATGCTTATGACTTGTATATTCCTCTTAGCTGTAGTTAGCATATTTGCATCACTTACCAAAGTACCTAATCAACATTGTTTCATATTAATGCCAGAACGATTTAATGAGTTAACTATTATTTACTTTTCATTGTAATCAAAACATAAAAATGATTGCATATAGTCCTACCCAGCATTGCAAGTAAGTTCAATGAATGATGAGAAAGGTTTTCTGACACAAATTTGTTGGATTGCATAGAAAATGTGAACCAAGAACGAAAAAGTCAAGAAATTGTAGCAACTCTAAAGTATGCAAAAATGGGGGAAAATTTATAAGCTGTGCTAACAAAAACCAAAACAAAGAAGAAGACCTGATTGATTGCACAATCAGTCTGCAAATACTCCCTTTCAACACCTAGCAGCCCCAAGTCACTGCTCTTTCTATCAACAGAGCTGCAATAAAAATAGAATAGAAGGGATAAAATATATGAAATTAGAAAAAACAGACAAGTGAACAAACAGTCCTAATCAACATCAGATGCATTCTTGAAGCCTACCCTAGTAATATAGTTAAGAGTTAAGACAGGAAACCTAGACCAAAGAAGACAAATAACTAATTACTACAACAGCAGATATAAGCTAGCATTAGCATAAACAAGTTAACTGTTAAAAGAACAGCAAATTCTAATCGAGATACTGCAATTCAGAGTACTCTAGGCAAGAAGATTCCACACTCGCGAAGCAAACAGATTACCTTACTATGCCAGCAGTAATCGTATTTTGCAGAGAAAGTGGGCAACCTAAGGCAACCACCCAATCTCCTGGGCGAAGCCTTTTCGACAACCCAAGTTTTGCTGCTGCTAAAGGAGTTTTAGATGTAATCTTCACAACTGCGATGTCTGAATGAAAATCAGCATTGACAACAACACCATCAAATTTTCGACCATCCCGTAAAGTTACCTCAACCTGTTGTTACTCATCAAATTATAACTAAGAAGAAATATTTGCAACCATCTAACTCATTTCCAATAGCAGGCATGAAGAAATGAATATAGTTCTTCAGAGTATTCACAAAAGACAATGGCACATGTGAATATGAAAGCTATGAAAGCTATGAAAGCACTTCAAGCACATAGCATTTCGATATGAAAACTCATGAGACCATAAACCTTAGTGTATCTTCCTTTTTTGCCCTTGAAAAGAGTAAGCCAAAACATGAGACAGATCACTTATCCAAAATTTACAAGAGTGCACATAAACAAATGATAGCAATAGGAGAACAATTTTCTTATCGAAGAATGCGGAGTGGGCAAGCATGACAACAATCCTTGGAGCACTTTCATGTAACAAGTTTCAAAGTGCTTGCACGCTCAATATCATGAACATTACTAAGTGAACTCAATAAGCTCAGAAAATTAGTGATTACAGACCAATAGCTCACCTTTCCTGTAGTAATTGACCTCTGGTTTAGGAAATCCAAGACAACATGAGCACAGGTCAATATAGTTCCATCTGGATCAATGATAGTCCCTGATCCTATGCCCTTTGCAATCATCATTCCATTAATGCCTACACCAAAAATCATCAACAATCATCATGCATTCAAACCTTTTATCGAAATCACAATGACATTAAAAATTCTCACTCTGGGTAACCGAGATGTTAACAACAGCAGATGCTGCGGCCTCAGCAGCAACGGCAATCGAATTCCTGCCCAAGCACCCAGGGCAGCACCTCGAATCATCTCCCTTGCTCCCAGAAACTTCTTCATTGAAATCAGTAGGTGGAGTTGCACTAGCTACAGAATGGTTTATCAGAGATAACCCTGGAACTCAGATTTCCAACAAAAATGGAACACATAAAATTAGCTCCTTTTTATGAAGATCAAACCTAGAAACAAGCGCAGTAAAAAACACATGATTTCAAGAAGATCAAACCTCCAAGAGATGGAAAAGCGAGTTCGTGAGGAACAAGATTCATCCGCTGAATCATCCACCAGCGAAGCGGCGCCGATATCGAAATGGTCGTCGCTGCAAATGAACACACCCCCAAAATAAGCATCAAACAGCAAGATTTATAGTAAAAACTGAAAATTTGAGATGAAGAAAGCGATGAAGAGGTTCTCACAGGAAGTGCGAGAGGGGGAGTCATCGGATAAGGCGGGGACGGCTCCGGCAGCGGCGGCCGCGACGGCGAGGAGTGCAGCAGAGGCGCGGGTCTTAGCGAAGAAGCGTCTCATTCGCGAGACCTCGGCCGAGTCGGTGGCTTGGCGGTCAAACTGCTTTTTTACATGTAGATACCTATAAAAGCATGTTATTTCAAATATATATACATATATTTATATAATAATTATATATATATATATAGCAAAAGTTAATCTAGGTAAGTCCCTAGATTACTGTTCTCTATGATGCTTGATTGAAAACCGTTAGACCATTATCCAAAGGTTGTTTGTTTATATAAATACTGTACAATTTTACTGTTTATTATACGTGTTTTAACGGACATCCCTAAATTTGAAACCTAAGGACATTCCTAGATTATCGGTCTTCATATATATAGATGATAAGCCACTTATGCTTTCATTTTATATGGGCTTTGAAATTCTATTTTAGGTCATTTAAAATGAACACCTTACGCAAGTGACTCAATAAAGCCATTGACATCAAAAAAATTGTTTATTTAAAAATTTTTATTAAAGTATTTAAATATATGATAAGAGACGTATCTTTCTTTTTTAGGGATATGTAATTTGCCTGGTCTCAAAGCTAGGCAAGTTTATGGTTTTTCTACTTTTTATTATTGTTTATGCAACTTTTTTTTTTTTATGGGTTTTAGGGTAAGGTTTATGTTTAGGTTGCTTATAATTTTGTAGTGATACATTTAATGGTGTACAACTCTAACACTTGAAACCAAGTACTTTTTTGGTTCTGCAACTAGGAATATGACTTCTGTAATTTGTACCGCAATTATTGATCCTAAATTAATCATTTTAAAAGATAAATTTTAGGCTAAATTGTTTGATTAACTTGGGAATAAATTAAAGTAGGTTGAGGTCAAATTCATGAAGTGAAGTTTAAATTTATTTTTTAGGATTTTTTAATAAAAACTTTTTAGCCAATTTTTATAACTGATAGAGTTAAATTTAATTAAAATTAAGGTAAAATTAAATTTTATAAAAATTGTCCTTAATTGATTTTAATTTTTAATTCCACATTCACTTCACGCAAACTTGCATCTAACTCAGTAGATATAGTTTTATTATTACTATTACTATAAAGGAGCTACTAAACAGTAGTTATTTGTGACAACTTACCAAAAGAACGGTTCAAAATAGCTCTCAATATAACACAAAGTTAGAAGAAATGGAAGCCTTCATGATCAACCAACTTCATCAACCATCTAGGAAGGTCCATGCCTTCATGATAAAGAAGTGAAAGGGCATGAATCCACTCTGCCTTCAGTAGCCAACCTGTCAGCAATACAATTCCAATCTCTAGGTATTAAGACCAATTGTGATCCATCACTTTGTAGGATTTATTTGTGGCTTGATATACAATGGTTCACTCTCCAACTATTATCACATTTGTCAGTGTTTACATTCCACAGAAATGCAGCACAATTTCTTAAAATGGAGTCAATCTTGAAAAATCCTGTTGTATATGGCTCATATACTAAGTGAATTGGCAGATGCTGGAGCGGAGCGAATATGTAATCCTAATTAATTCTAATAAGAGAATTGGCAGCCGCTCCGCTCTCGAGGACGTAGACATACTCTGTCGAACCTCGTTAAATCTTGTGTCTTTGTGTGATTGCTTTCAGGTTTTTCTTTTCATCATTGTTTAATTTTTCAACAAATCTATTACTAGGTACTCTGAATCCTAATAAGCATAGCACTCAATTCTGCCTCAAAGCTATTAGCAGCATGCTAGAAAAATCCTAAAAATTAGAATTAGATATTATAAAGCAGTGTTCGAAAAATCAGCCTAGGCGGCCGCCTAGGCGCTGGAAGGTGATAGGCCGCCCGGTTTTTACGAAAAACGGTGAAAAAATCTGTCTAGGCTTTCCATCAAAAAAACGGACGCCCAGGAACCGCCTAGGCAGCCTGGGCGGCCGACTAGGCGGCCTGGGCGGCCTTTGGAAAAAAATTTAAAATTAAATGTTTTTAACTAATTTAAAACCCCCAAATTAATGTTTTGTGGAACTTGTACTTAATTATGTTTTTTCTTATGGGTATATCCATCAAATATTTATTATTATTTATTTTATTTAATTTTTTTAATAAAATTCTAATTTCTAAGCACATAAATAATAAATAATATGTTATGTATAACGAACCTTGTCTTCGCTTACTTCGCCGAAATTTTTATATGCTTATGTTTTTCTTAGTAGCCTACCCACTTTTATTTTGGCAAAAATAAATAAATAAATAAATAAATAATTTTATATGTATGTTTAATTGTTTTTATGATAATGTGGGTTTTAGAGTTGTTTATATTCTAGAAGCTCTTGTATTATTATTTGATTGTTGATGCATCAATTTAGTTGTTGATAAATGTCTATTTGGGTATTATATAGAATTAAAATTATATTATAAATATATATTTTTTTTCTAAAAGGGTAAAACCGCCTAGACGGTCGTGACGGCGGCAGACGCGGCAGGACGGGTGGCGCCCGAGGAGGATGGACGCGTAGGGTGACCTCGCGCGCTACACACCAGGGAGTTCCTCGACTTTTAGGATCTGGTCGGCAGGTGCCTCGTAGTGGTACCATCCGAGAAGGAACTTCTTTTGCTCAGGCGGTGTCTCCCCCATGTGATCTCGTCAAGACGAAGGAATTGCAGGAGACGACTGATCGAGGTTCAGAGGACTTTGAAGAAGGTTGGCAGGAAGTAAGAGCTCGCAAGCACAGACAGATTTCTAGTCCGGATGGTCAGTGTGATCCTCACTCCCCACCGGCTGGCTTTCTCCCGGTGGCAGGCTCTAAGCGACCTAGGTCACCACCATCTTGCAATCACTGTCTGCGAAACACACACAAAACATCTGAATGTAGGCATCGTCTCTCTTGCAAACGTTGTGGAGGCGCAGGGCACTTAGCTGTGAACTGTAGGGTAGAGCTGCCCTCACTGCCCAAACATCGACGTGCTCGCCCGAAGGCTAAAGGTTTTTCTTCTAGTGCTTCTCATTCGGGAGAGGAAATCCAGCTTACTGCTATTGAGACCTTCAAACCAAAACTCCAGAAATCTCATGTCTCAATCCCCCTCACCCAAGAAACCTCAAAGCTGCGAAAGGACCTAGCCAAAATAATTGTCCTGGATGTTCTCTCCGGCCAAACCAGTGAAGCTATACTTTTAGAGTTCCTGCCGGGGGCGCTAAACACTCCTAGGGTGGATGCGGTCTACGACTTCAAGGGTAACTTTTACCTCGCAGCATTGAGCAGTGAAGAAGAAGCGCTGAAGGCGAGTAAAATTGGAGAGGTTAGCTTGCCGTCCAAGATGGG
This sequence comes from Dioscorea alata, assembly GCA_020875875.1. Classification (NCBI taxonomy): domain Eukaryota; kingdom Viridiplantae; phylum Streptophyta; class Magnoliopsida; order Dioscoreales; family Dioscoreaceae; genus Dioscorea; species Dioscorea alata. The sequence continues at coordinate 2,821,999 of CM037015.1, read as the reverse complement.
TCCATGTGTTTTCTCAATTAAACCTTGGTCGGCGGATCTGGGCTCCGTTGGCTCGGCGACGGGGAAGGCGCAAGTACTCCTCATTTGGAACTTACCCCTGCACGCTTGGACTTGGTCCGTGCTGGTCGACATCCTTCGGCCGATAGGGGAGTTGGTGGCTATCCCGCACCCAAACAAATCACATAAATCTTTCGTCTCTGTGCTTGTTAGATGCCGGCCAAGAGTGGTGCTCCCACATGAAATTTTCTTGAGCTTCGGAATGAGACGCTTCATTGTGTTAGTCACTGATAATCACCTTCCTTTCCCGACTTTTCGGAAGGACCTTGACAAGTATGTTGCCTCGACGCCAATACCAGAAGATCATCCTGTCTCCTTGCCTCCTGACGGTGATCGTGTTACCTCCAGAAGGGACAAAGGCAAAGAAATAATGCAAGAAGAAGTTGTCCTGGCGGACAAGAAGAATTCCCATGGTCGTAACGCCCATCTGCTCTCCAGGATTTGGCGACCCAGACCTCAGACGAACCAGACCCGTCCGGCGAGCTTAGCTCCCGGGGTCCACTCGAATACCCCAAAATCTGCCCGTCCGGAGAGCTCCGCTCCCGGGGCACAAGACGACATCATCGTAGCCCGACCGGAGAGCGTTGCTCCCGGGGCTGACGGTGATTGTCGGACTGATACGGCCGTTCGTGCCATGATGACCTCTATAACCGATGGGCAAAAACTGCTGAACATTCCTATTAACCATCAGTTATTGCCTGAATCTTCACATTCCCTGCACGAGCTCCAACATAGAAGCGGTGTTGTCGAGCAGAGGTTGGACGATGTTGCTGCTGTCCCAGGAAACACGTCTGGGGTGAAGGTGACAGCTGCGGTGAGGATCTTGGCACGTGGCAAGCATTTGGCTGACCCATGCGTAGATGAGGCCTTGACTTCACGTGATTTTCTGAGACCAAACCCAAGTGTTTTGGGCCATGATTCTCGGGGTACAGGCCTGGTTACTCAAGAGAATTCCGAGCCTCCATCCTTGGCCTTTGGATCCCTCTCGGATCACACCGAGGAGCACACAGGTGGGCCAGAGCTTCCTGGCCCAACTGTTTCGTTGGAACCAACTGTTGGGCCCCAGGACTGTCTCCTTTCTCTGCCCATTCGGGATGATCATTTAGAGGACACTGAAAATTTTTGTAATCCCGATCATCCACCATCTGAGTTACAACCACCCCCAAACTTTAAATGGGTGTTCTTACATGGTTTTTGGACTCTAGTTCCTACCAAATTTTCGAAGGAAATCTCGTCCCGATCTCTCGTGAATGAGGTTGTCTCTTTGCAACAAGGCAATGAACACTTCAGTGAGGATGTCTTGGTTGAGGACACACCACAAGAACCTGTTGCTCAGAATTCTGAGGGGTCGGGTATAAATGAGGAAAGCTCGGATAGCAAAGAATTGGAAGATTCTGAATCTGACTTCGAAGAGAAAATCAGAAGAATGCTACAAACTGGACAAACTGAAGATCTGTCTCATTGCACCCGTAGGAGTGAAAGGAGGAAAAAACCGTCATCAAGATGGAACGAGGAGGCAGGTTTTGTTCCCCAGCCACCTAGATCCAGTAAAAAGAAGGGGACTGTCAGCACGACACCCGAAGGTACCACTCCTTTCCCCCTTCTTTTAAATGATCTAAATGATTTACAGCTTTTCAATTACTGTAATGCATGTGGCATATCCTTTGAATCCTTGCAACATAGAGATAAATGTTTAGCACATTTGCGCATGCTAGAAAACTCTAAAGTAGCTTCCTCGAACTTGGCAGCGGGAACCTCCAGATTAGGTTCTGCTTCAGGATCCTCTTAGTTTATTTATGAATATTATTAATTGGAACGTTAGAGGATTAGGAAGACCCTCCAAGCGCTTCCTTGTTAAGGATTTCCTCCTTTTGCACCATGCCGATATCGTGTGCCTCCAGGAATCTAAGCTTCACCTGATTGACCAGTCTACCTTGAGAGCAATTGGTGGCCCCAAACTAGGAAATTACGTATATACCCCTGCTTGTGGCTCTGCGGGAGGAATGATAATTGGTTGGAATAATAATCTAGTTGAGGGTCACCTGCTTTTCCAAGGTACCTTCTGCCTCTCAGTTAAATTCAGGACCAAGTCTACTGACTGTACTTGGATCTGTACCTCCGTTTATGGACCCAATGCCCGTCATTTGAAAACCGAGTTCTGGAATGAGATTAGGATCTCCAATCCCGATGTAGGTTTGCCTTGGGTCATTTGTGGGGATTTCAACTCTGTTTTCTCTCACTTAGATAAATCAAATGGCTGCCCTAACCAAAACGATATCACACAAGCACAGCTTCTTCTAAGTGACCTACATCTGATGGAGCCACCTTCTTTTGGGAAAAGGTATACTTGGACCAATGGCCAAGAAAACCCGATCTGGATCAAGCTTGACCGTTTTCTTGTCAATGTTAGCTGGATTACTCTTTACCCTAAAACTTCCCAAAATTGCCTTCCGAGACTGGGTTCGGACCATGTCCCGATTAGACTGGAATCGGGTAACCATCCTTCAATCCAACGCCCGTTTCATTTTGAAAAAACCTGGTGTTCAGTGGAACACTTTTCGGACCTTATTCGGGGTTGGTGGAACTCCTCGCAGTTTCAGGGTTGTGGGGCCTTCACTATTGCAAAAAAATTCACCTTGGTCAGGAATCACCTTAGACAGTGGGCCAAATCTGAGTTTGGTTCGATTAAACTCAAAAAGTTGGCCATGTTGCATGAGATTGACCTTCTAGATAACTTGCAAGAAGGGAGACCTCTTTCTGAGGAGGAGCGTAGTAAAGCCTCCACGCTCAGAACTGAGCTCTCTCAGATTCTCAATCTTGAAGAGATCTATTGGAAACAAAGGGCACGCATCACGTGGCTACATCAGGGCGATGAAAACACCAGTTTTTTCCACTCTGTTGCTAATGGGAGACGAAACAGGAATTTCATCCCTTGGATTTTGCATAACCAAAATAGGGTGAATGATGTGCGACAGATTAGTGATTCCTTCTCTAATTTCTATAATCAAATTTGTGGCACCAGCCTGGACTTCCGCTTTAAAATTAATTGGTCTACTCTCCTTGGTCCCAAAGCTAACATGGATCTTAACTCACTCGACACTCCTTTTTCCCAGGAGGAAATTCGTCGAGCAGTTTTTGATTTGTGCGCTGACAAGGCGCCTGGACCAGATGGCTTCCCAATTTTTTTCTTTCATAAATTTTGGGACATTATCAAAGATGATATCTTCAAACTCTGTGAGGATTTCTATTGGGGAAATGCCAACTTAGAAAGAATCAACTGGGCTAACATTGTGCTAATTCCAAAAACTCAAAGCCCTGAGAACCCTTCGCATTACCGCCCGATTAGTTTGATTAACTCTTCAATTAAAATCATCTCCAAGATTTTAGCAAACAGACTGAGTCTGAAAATTGCATCGTTGGTCGATGAATCTCAATCGGCCTTCATTAAAGGGAGATGTATCACGGATAATATTGTGACGGCGAATGAGCTAATTTTCTTCATGCAAAAACATCGGTTGCCTGGGCTAATCCTTAAGGTGGACTTTGCGAAAGCATTCGATACGGTGGATTGGGGCTTTCTCTTGGAACTCCTGCAAGCTAGGGGTTTCAGTAACAGATGGATTAATTGGATTAACTCCATCCTTACCTCCTCAAAAGCCAGATTCATAATTAATGGAGGTCAAAGTGGCTATCTTAGATACCGTCGAGGTCTTAGGCAGGGGGACCCGCTTTCACCACTACTCTTCGTTCTGGTGGCGGATGTTCTTAGTACCTTATTCAACAATGCCTTACAATCCGGTATCCTCCATGGGGTGTCGCTGCCTAATAGTGGGATTAAGATGTGTCACCTGCAGTATGCAGATGATCTTCTCGTCTTAACTAATGGAGGAAGAGAAGACCTGCGGATCATTAAGCTTATCCTCTACATCTTTGAAGGTATGTCGGGGCTTCGGGTCAATTTTGACAAAACTTGCTTATATGCTTCAAATAGAAATCAGTGCCCTCATAACTCCGTGACGGAGACCTTCCATTGTAACACGGGTACCCTACCGCTTACCTACCTCGGGATCCCCATCTTGGGCGGTAGACCTAGGAGGCAGGACTGGAGTACTCTGATGGAAAAAATTAGATCAAGGCTTGCTTCTTGGAAATCTAAGCTCCTCTCCTTGGGGGGAAGGCTCACGCTGGTTAACTCTGTCCTGACAGCTGTCCCGACTTACTGGATGTCGATCTTTAAACTACCTGCCTGGGTAATTAAAAATATTGACAAAATTCGCAGGGACTTTCTTTGGTCGGGACCGGATTTCCAGGAAAGCAAAGTTAGATTGGTTAACTGGAAGAGACTCTGTCGTTCGAAGGAGCAGGGGGGTTGGGGCATCCTTGACTTACACACATTTAATTGCGCCCTACTTGGAAAATGGTGGTGGAAAATTATTTCAGGGGAAAATTGGTGTGGAAGGAATATTATCAAGGAAAATTACTATAGGAATGCTCCCATGTGGAATTTGTACCGCAAACACTGTAGGAGACGTTCCTACTTCTGGAATGGCATTCTACATTCTCTCCCTGCCTTTCGGAAAAATATTTCCCCACAAATCAGGGATGGAGCTAGTACCCTCTTCTGGCTTGATAATTGGGTTGAAGGCCTCGCCCCAGCTGACATTTGGCCTACTCACTTCCGGCTCGCCCAGTGCAAGGAGATCTCGATCCGAGACTTTGCACTACGTTCCTCTTCTTCTCCTTTGTGGACTGAGTTCCCTGACTGGATTAACCGTATTGCTAACATTATGGCAAATCTCTCCATGGAGAAAGATGGAAAACTTTGGACTCTGACTGCTAACAGATGTTTCTCTGTGAAATCTTTTTACAACTTTCTCAATGATGGTGGGCTGCGTTGCCACAAAACTCCGGTCATTTTGAGGGGAGGGTGTCCAAAGAAAATCAATCTTTTTAACTGGCTAGCTTGGGACAACAAGATCTTGACTCTGGATAACCTGGCTCAGCGTAGATGCAATCTTATTCAGTCCACCACTTGTGTGTTGTGCCACGCTGATGTGGAGACTGCCGATCATCTCCTTATACAATGTCCTTACACTTTACACATTTGGAATCACTTTACACATCTGTTAGAATCTGACTTTCCTCCCAACTCTCTCAAGATTCTTTGGGGAGATTGGAGGAATAAGATTCCTAAAACTCTTATCCCGATATGGGATTTAATTGTGCGAGCAATCACTTGGAACATTTGGCTAGAAAGAAATGCACGCATTTTTAATTCTAATTGCTTGCCCTCTGTTTCTATTATTGTGAAGATTAATCGCATGATTATCCTTTGGTATAATGCAGCTCCAGAACCTAAGAAGACCAAGCTTGAAGATCCCGTCTCTAAGATCAGGAGGAGTCTGGAGTTCTTGACCTCAGGAGATCAGGAGCTTGAGGCTCCAATATCGAGACCCCCTCCCTCTGGCGAGCTCTAGCTGGTGATTTTTGGTGTACCCCCTTAGGACGTTTCTCCTCTGGGGGCCTTCTTTTTCTCCCTTGTTTTTTCTGTTTCTCTGTTTTGCTCTGACACTTCTGGTGGATCTTTTGTAGAGCCCTGGCTCCTTTTCTCTAGTTCCTCGTTTATCTGTACTTTTCTTTTTTCTTGAATGAATGTGGTTTATCCACTTTTTCAAAAAAAAATAAAAATAAAAATAAAACCGCCTAGACTCTCTGGGCGCTAGAAGGTGGCTGACCGCCCGACTAGCGCCCAGCGTTTTTTTGAACATTGTTATAAAGCCTGCATCCTCAGGCTTTGGTTCCTGATGCCAGAAAGCATATGAGGAAAAAAAAATCTTGAGGATGCTTATAGATTTTCAGAGAAGCCAAACAGTAACAGAAATAACATATGCTATATAATTAGAGATGACAGAAGAGTTGCCCTTTTTTTTAAGACACCTCCCTGATGAGCAGCCATCAGGAAATTGCATATTTTTACCCAGTTTGGCTCCAATTTCCTTCCAACCCCATTGAGTGTTGTGACATTTATGGAAAAATATTCTCTATAGTTTGACAATTAAGGCCACAAAAAACACATATATCAACATAACTCAGGTTTAAAACATGCAGAAATCCAAGAGTTTTGATCTTCCCATGCATAATAAGCTATTAAAACAATTTTACTCTTGGAACAGGATTGAGCTTCCAAATTTTCTGCTAACCTGTCCAGCTATAACTAGAAATGCCTCTCAAGATGAAAAAATGAATATACTGCAGTAACAATTTTGTTACTATTTGTTACAGGAAACCAGACATGCCTATTCCTTGTGGTTGAGTCTTTGTGTCCCACATTCAGAATATTATCATTCAAAAGATCACCAAATACACATCTCATACTGCTAGAATCCCAGTTGCCATTAATCAGAAAATCTGATAATTGAAAAGTGCTAATATCTAAATTCATATTCAAAAAATATAGGCTTCAAGGCCAATGAGATTTTAAAATACCAAGGGTCATTCATAAAAGAAGTATTGCTCGGATTAAGAGAATATTCCACACATAGGCTTAATACTGTCAATTGTTCTCCACAAAGTTCGAAAAAACCAGGAATAACTAACAGGAGCGTTGTGATTCCAAAAATTAAAAGGACCATATTTCAATTTCAAGAAGAAGGCCTCTTTTGGTTTATGTTTATTTTTTTTTAAAAAAATGCATAATTAAATTAAATTAAGAAATATAATTATAATCTCTAATTCAATAATTATTAACAGTAGTGAACTTGATTAAACAATCATTGTAACACTCAATTTCCCTAAAAATCAAATTTATACTTGTAAAATTTTGAACCAACATGGTCCATCTTTGTTTATAACTAACAAAACAAAGATACAATAAATAATATATAAGATGGCATAAACATAAATACAAGTGCAACATATTCAGGGAAGGGATAGTAAAAAAACAAGAAGACAGTATATTCATGCTCTCTGTTCTTCTTCAAGTTGCCTTCCCTCTTCCATGAAAGAAGGATCATGATGACTGACCATGTTGTGCAACATGACACTTGTAGGAGATCCATTAATTGTCGAACCAGCACGGTTCGAAACGGTATTCTCCGTCGAATGCCCCTTCTTCTTCTTTGCCTTTTTAGCCCATCCGGCGAGCCCCTCTTGAACATTCTCATCGAATATAGACTTCTTAAATGAGGTCCCCATCTTCAACACAAAAAGCAAAAGAAAAAAAAATTTAATACATAGCCATTTGTTAGATGCGCTCAATTCAATCTAAAAACTGAAGTATGCAGACATCATATTAGATGAGCTTGTATGTGTAAGATACCATGTTAAATGCAAATCAAACACGTGATAACGAGAAATGAAACTCACATGAGAGACAATGGCATAGAGTGGCAAGGTACTGTAACTGCAGACGAGCTGAACGAACACACTGTGAAGTGGCAAGAACAATGCAGAGAATACGAATTTAAATAATGTTACTATATAATTATATAAAGTAACGATCTAATGCAGAGAAACTGTTTAATATAACAGAGATAATATGGTAATATAAGGCAGTACTACTCACACAATCACGAGCCTCGGGATAACGTAACCGATTGATCCCATGATGCATGAATTGATGCTAAATGTTGTCTATACAGAATGAAGAAACCGGGATTTATTGTTAGTGAATAAATCATGAAATGGCGAATGAAAACCGGGAGTTGGGAGTTGTTAATGTTTTGTTACCAGTATCCAGAAAAAGAATGCAACCTCAAATGCATTTTGGAAGAGGATGAAATGTATCAAAAACAGTATAATTTGGGGTCTGTGAAACCAGAAATGATCGTCGGAAGGGCTCACAACCAAATCCCCTTCAATTGCCGAATGTTTTTCAGCAACTTCTTGAGCCAATTGAGAGATCACCTGCTCCAATTTAGTACCCACAGCAAGAAGGACCTGCAGATTTTGCAGCAAAATACATTAGTGTTTTACATTGCCTTTCTGAGTTACCAAATAATACGAAAATTTTATGTAATCAATAAGAGGAATAATTTCATCGGTTAACTCACAATCAAAGGAACGAAAGAGAGCCAAAAATATGCATGCCAGCCTGCAAACAAGAACAGGATTTACTGAATGAAATTTGACATAATTCTGATCATCGTCGGTCATGATAACAGTGAACCAACTTAATTTGACTTACCGTGAACATCCAGCAACATAAAAACAACCACAAAGATCCAGAGATACCAACTGCAATGAAAATACAATTTGATCTTCTGACCACGGTCTAACACCAGATAATTTTGATTATTCGAAGTGATGAATCAAAGAAAGGAAATACCTTATGCCGACAACCTTCTTGAAGTCAGCCTCTAGAGCTCGCACCATGTATTTGTGAAAATTAAATTTTGGATTTCCCCTGCAATGCGTCTGCAATAGGATATATATATATATATATATACATATTATTCAAGAAACAGGTAAAGATTTTGCATATTAATGATAAGCAGCTTACCATGATGAAACCAAGTCTCATGGTTTCATAGTCTGATTTGGTGAGAGACCCAAAAAATTGTTTGAAAAAGGAATGCTGAAACAGTTAGTATTAAAAACAGGATTAGCAATTACGCATAACAAGTAACCGATAAACTTATTATATCGAAGAACACTTGTATTGCTTAAGTTATATTAGATCAAAGATTAAAGGTGGAGAAGACAAACTTTTCCAACTTGCAACTTGAGAGTCATTTGTTTCAAATAAATCGAGGATGTGAAAATTACTGTCGAACTTACCACCCAAGTTAGTATCGGCCAGTCAACCCCGAATCGTCTAAATCGTTTTCGAACAAACTCGAGCTGATGAACATGAGTGATACCCTGACCTGCATATTATATATACATTGCCATTAGCAAAACCTACCAAAGAACATTGATTCGACATCACTTCACATTTAATTAACCAAAAATTATAGATACCACTGCTCACTGTATTATTTCTCTGAATTGAATCCTCCCATTTTTTCCATTCACGAATCTAAAGCATGAAATTTTCATTAAGACAAGTTCAAGAAAGCGAAATTTTTTTAACATAATTCAACATATTAGATAACATTTACTCAATTCATTTACCTTCAAACTTCCTAAAAGCATAGTGACCACACTGAAGACGACATGAGCAATCGCCAATACGAATATAAAGATGTGAAGATCATGAATTGCTTCGACCGAAAGCAATGGAAATTTCCCCTGATAAACAATTAAAAACTATTAGTAATCCATAAATTACAAAAAATAAATACGGTGAATAATTGAATTCAACTGAACCTTTTTAACACAATAGTCCGAATCAGCGCCACCGCTCGATAGTAACCTTCTCCGGCCACCAACGACGAAATGCTCTGTCACTGTTTCCGTATTCCTCTTACAAGGGAGCATATGCTTTAGAATGTCACCAGAGACACAAATTTTCTGAAGAGTCCCTTGAAACACAACAAGCAACAAAGAAATGAATCCGAGAAGCATCAACTCCTCTTTCACCTTCAACAATGCATCGAACAACGGTTTCTGGTTCTTCTTCTTCAAAAACTACACCCAAGTACTACTAAACTTAATTGATTGAATAAAATCAATAAAAACAAAGAGATGATGAATTACATATACATATAAATATATATAACAGAAAGGCTAATACCTTTCCAAGATAGTGAAGAAGACGCTCAACGAAGAGCGAGATTATGACGATAACCGAGCAAACAAGGGCGACGATCCATGTCGGAGTGTACTGTAAAGAAAGTCCTTCTGATTCTCCTCCGGCCATATCTTAATAGAGAAACAGTGAGACAAAAGAAAGAAAGCTTTTTAACTATGAACTAAAATACTAAAGTGAAGATGATGAATGTGATTTTATATAGACTTAAGCGATCAGAGAAGAAAGACTTGGTCTATATTGACAGAAGAAGCAACGGAGTCTTTAAAAACTCTCATTTTTCTATTTTTCTTTTTTTATTTTTTTAACTTAAAAATATTTGTTTTCATAATTTTTTTCTTGAATTTTACTTTGTGATGAGAAAAGAAGAGTTTTTTTTTGCCGTTTGAAACCGGGAAGGCGGTAAGGACATCTTGAGGACACGTGTCAGATGATGAGTGGTTGAGTTTTACCTGTTAACGGTCGAACCGATGCCTGAACCGGACCGGAAGCCGGTTTGACGTCACGTGAGGAGCATGTGAATGTTGATAAGTGAATCTGAGCCGTTGATTTGGTAAGTGTCATTGTTTTTCATATTTCTTCTGTGTTTGGTGGTGAAGACTTGTTGGAGGTCAGGGTGTGAAATATAATTATATAAATCTATGGTTTAGACTTTAAGGGGGTTTATATATATAATTAATTAATTTTATTGAACTTGGGAATTATAATTTGGTCATATATTGTAAGGAAAAAGTAGGTTGGGGATTGGAATATTTTAATTCTAGACCAATCAAAGTAATTAGTAATTTTAATAATCATTTAATAAGTATTTATGAAGTTGTTCATATAGGAATGGATTTTAGTGGATGATAATTAAAATATTTGGTCAATTACATACCGTCTAAGGATGATAGGATCAAAACTAATCTAATTATGTGGATTTGGTATGGTTGGTTCAAGTTCACATTTCACTTTTTAATAAATCAGAAAATTATTTTTTTTTTTAACCAAAGATAAAAGGTTTGTATGATTATTTTTTATGCTAATTCCAACTATATCATTTTTTAATACAATATGACAATCTATTCACACATATTTTTTATTATCCCTCAAAAATATACTTTGTTACAAGACTACAATTAAGTTTAGTTTCATATTGGTTGTATACTAGAAAGACGTTGGGATTAAAAATAAGTGACCAACCCTTACACTCAGTTATTATCATGGTGGCTTGTATCCTATTTTTTGTTTAAGTTGGGATGTCTTAAAATTTTTGGTATAATTTTTTTTATGCATTTATAACTTGAATAAGATGATTATAATTCTTTAAACTTTTTTATATTTTTATTTGAATATAACTTCTAAATTTATAAATGTAAAAATAATATTAAAAAAATATACATTCATGGGAGAACAAGATTTATTAGTTTCTGCATTTTTAGAATTGAATGATTGGTGTTTTTTTTTAATTGTTTGTATTCTTCTTACTTTTCCATGTTTGTCGCTTCTTGCTAAATTTTCACTCAAATCCCATAATTGCTCTAGTTTTTTCATTAAAAAAAAAAATCTTTTTCTTAAGTCCTGCAATTTTTATGTTTAATTTTTTTTAAAAAATAATTATATTTAATATTTTTTATTATTAATTTCTAGAAATCATCACTTTTTAAATCATTTCAAAGCCAAATACGAGAAACTTGATAATAAAAATAAATTTCTCTGAATGAATGTTTTTTTCCTCTTTTAGTGTACATAAAAATTTAAATTCAAAACTAATTATTTAATTTACCTGATTTTTACCATTTCAACCACCCCATTCTGTTTCATTTCTCCTTAATTATTTTTTTATTATTTTTATTTTTATTTTTGCTTGTGCTGTGTGTTCCTTCAAGTTTCTAAATGACAATAAGGACAGAGAACAAGAAGCTTACTATGTTGTTGCTTACATAGTGGTGCCCACACTAGAAAGCAAGCTTGCATTCAAACTCCTCCATTCCTTTCATCCATGTGCCTCTCTGCTTCCTCAAAGTGAATCATTCATTCTTCACAAATCTCCACCTTATCAAATTGGAATCTTTTCTTGTTGTCTTATCAAGCAATCCTTACATTTTGTATTTTATTAAATGAGACAAATATAATACAATTCATGATTCATTCAAGACAATGTTATTGTTTGTCATATTGACTTTGAGAAAGTAAAGAATGAGGCAACCGTATGAAACCTTGTGTTTATGCTTGTTCAACTTTCCAAACAATATCCAATTTGTGGGAATGTTTGAAAACTTATAATAGTTAATTAAGTTTCAAACTAGTAATCATAACATATAAATAATTCCAAATGTAGATAGTAACTAGTGCAATGTGAATTTGATAACAAATCAGAAACAAACAATATTAGAATAACATCAAAGTGAAGAAAAACAAGAGTTGGACCACAGGTTCAAGTCATTCATAAACTAATGGAAAATGAACATCCAAGAGTTTGATTTCATCAACAAAAAATAATGCAAAATAAGCTACATATATAAAGATTTAACATGCTTCTAGTTAATTTCCTAATTATGGTTGATTAAATCAACCCTCGTGTTCTCATAATAATATTTTATATTTAAGATATAAGACTAATAAACTACTTGAAAGAAAAAATTAATCTATCAACATATAAGAAAACATTTTTTATAAAATAAAAATAACATCTCAAAAGTACATATGTAATGGGATAATTGGTATTTTATTATTCTCTCATTCAAATGTCAAATACTCAAATCCTACATGAAACTTGTCTATATAATATTATGACATTATCTAAAAAAAAGGTATGACACCAAAGTGTAAAATGGGGAGGTCATGGGTTCAAATTCTTCCTCCGGCTGTACTGTTCCCCGTACTGTTCATATGTTGTTCATATACTATTCACGCACTGTTCACCAGGGCTCTGATATCGTACATATACTATTCATACAAAGCACATCCATGTCCAATACTATTCTTAAAATCCCTTGAGTGGAGGGCGCTTGTCGTCTATTAATCAAAAAAAAAAAAAAATGCCCTCCAATTTAAATTTGAATTAACAAACAAAGAGATGGTGATGCAAATTTTCAAATATTATGTCCTTTTAACGTGTGAATGGAAAACCAAAGAGAAAAATAATTAATTTTAAAATCTACTTATATGTACAAAAAGAACAAAATTAGCACGATAAATTCTAATTCAAAATATCTTTTTTTTTTTAGTTGAACATATACCGTATATAAAGGGGCAACTTTAAATATTTTTTTTTCAAAAAACTAGAGTTAAAAATGATTTTTTTTTTTCTTTTGCTTAACTTACGTAATAAGAATTTTAAGAAGGAAAATATAAGTAAATTTTTTTAAATGTTAATTGTATAAAATAAACATATTTTGATATTTTTCCTCTAGAAGCTGAAACGTGGCGCTTCTTGCAGTAGTATAGAAAACCACTTGTAAAAGCACTTTTTTAAAATATAAATTAAATACTAATTTTTATAAGCAAATCCAAATGACCGAAAATCATTTTTATAATGCATGCCATTTACATATAAGTTATCTAATTAATACATACATACATACATACATAATGATTTGCATTTATAAAAATGGTTTCATATAAATAAAAAAGGATAAAAAAAGGGTCATATTCATCCAAATTAATATATATATATATATATACATCCAAAAGTTAAAGTTAAAATAAGTGACCTAATATTCGAAAAACCATTATGTAGCCAACAATTTCATTGTTTTTATTTTAAATTAATTGTCCAATATCTATTATTTTAATAAATATAGATATGAATAAATATTTTTTTAATCCCAATCAAAATAAAATAAGTTTTTGGTTCATAAATTTTATTTACATTAAATAATTTTATAACCTAATGATCACATCTCTTTTATACGATGACATGTATTTAAATAAAATGATGATTAAATGATACCATGTCCCACTTAATTTTGTGCTTAATTTTTTTAAATAGTATATATTTTTCAAGGGAAAGAGTGGTTTTTTTTATTGAAAAATATAAATTCTCTATGACTATGGAATCAACTTTTTTTTTTAATAATCTTCTGCCTTTTATGAAAATAACAGAAAATTAGAATAATGTTTTCCATGATGATTTAAATATTGATTTGAAGCCTTGATAAGGCCTTGATAGGGATAGGGTATTATTAGAGGTTTGTGAATTATTTAATTAATGTCTAAAATGGTATCTTATTTAATTAGGGTCTTAGGACAACTAGATGGCATCTTTATTGGGTCCCCACACGTCATGAAGACAATAAGTAGGCCCCATTTGGATTGAGATTTTGCCGGCCCTGTTGACTTTTCATTCGGTTACTAGGTTTATTAAAAATAACTAATGCATTCGGTAAAAACTAAAAAAAAAAAAAAAACCTAGGTTTACTAAAATCTCCGTCCAATTTATTTATTAAAGTTAAACAAATAATTCTTACGGCGGCGTTGTTGGATGCAAAATAAAAAATATGATATAATTTTATTATGTAAAAAGTACAAATGATTATTACAAAAATTATGACATATTTTATTTCTATAGCATGAGTGTTTGGGTAACAAAATAAAAAATATTACGTAAATTATTACATATTTTTTTCTTACAGAATGAGTGTTTGTTTTGTATATTAAATAATTATTATATAATAAAAATAGCTGTTGGATAATAACCGTTGGTAATTAAAATTTGAAAATAGCCGTTTGAAAATAATTATTGTAAATATAGCTGTTATTATTGTTCCCTATTTATATACATAACATAATTTCTTTGCATTATACACATTTTTTTTTAATTGAAAAACTTCATAATGTAACTATTGTTTCACCATGGGCACCTTAAATCTTTGGAGGAAAAAAAAATGAAAAAGATGATCTATTAATGCTCAGCTATTGTTTGAGACAATGTCCAGTGACTTACAGAAGTATAGAGCATCACACATTCATTCTTACAGGTGCTGCATATGTACAAGAAATTCTTAAAGGTCATGAGAAATGTTGCAAAAGACAATTTCGTATGGAGTCTTATATATTTCAAGCACCGGTTGATCGTTTAAGAGAAAAATCTCTCCTCTGCAACTCAAAACGGACAACAGTCGAGGAGCAACTAGCAATATTTATGTACACTCTTGCTCATAGTGCTAGTAATTGTGATGTGCAAGAGTGATTTCAACATTTTGCATAAATGAGTAACCATTATTTTAATAAAGTATTTAAAGTTGTTAATCAACTTGCTTGTGAATACATAGAAGCTCCATCGACAATGACATCATCGGTTATTCAGAATTCATTACACTTTGCCCTACTTTCATGTTTACCTTCCCTTGCCATACCAAATGTTGATATTTTGATATACCAAAACTCTATATTGACATACCAAACAACAGTTAGTTCATTATATCCAAATATTAACATTACTACTGATCAACTAATAGACTGGGCAAACTTTTGACAGATATATACTATAAAAACAATGAAAATAGTGACTTATATGAACATACATGTAAAGCCATAAGTATTATACTGCAAAACAACATACAACTGGGAAACAACCTGTTATAAAAATAAATAAAAGAGCAATTTGCAGATTCAGAGCAAGTATTCAACAAGAAAAAAAATACAAATGTTCATTTATTTCTTATCAATTAGAGAAACGAATGAAGAGTGGCCACTTCCATCACCAAGCTCACAACTTGTTCATTCCTTGAGAACCAAAATTGCATGCCCAAACAAATGATTTATGGCTTTGAAAAAAAACCCCAAATATTGAAACTTTTTGCCAGTTTGTGCGATCAAATTGTGGGTGTTTAGTGGCCCTTCATGGTCAAAGTTCATCCATTACAATAAATTCATAATCTTTTAATCAGTGCTCAATTTCTTCACACTTCATCTTCATGTTAAACATGCCCAGCCAATAAAATTAGCATGAAGAACTTCTTCAATTGTTAAAGCATGCTATGAATTAGTGAAGCCCAACACACCAATAACGCACAGCTCAAACCTGCCTGATTATGGAAGTAACAAATTTCTTTTCAAGATATGACTTGTTATTTTTCAGGTTATAAAGTATTCTACGCCAACTTCTGCTGGAGCAGAGTGCATTGATCATGATTGCAGTTGGGTGGAACAATGGTAATATTGGTTATGGCATTTTAAAACCTTTGGAAAGAACATGTTTATAGTATAAAATCTTGAATATGATGCAATGTTTCCTGGCCCACTGTCTGTTACTTCTTGAGATGATGTATTATCATTTCTTCCTAGGGTGCACTGTGCTGGACCCCGAAAAGAAATATTTTTTGATCCTAAGGATGTAAAGGCTAGAATTGTCACTTGTGGAAGCATGTTGACAGATTTATAACAAGGGTGGCCATCTCCAACCCAAAACTTTATATTTAGCGCTTCAATACTTAAAAATACAGCTTCTACAGTGAAAGCTTCTCCAACCACATCTTTATTTTTAACTCTAAAATAGAATAATCTAAAAATATTCTTCTTCAACCACCATTTCTATCAATAAATTTAATTATCTTTAAATATTTTTCGTTTTTAATTATTAAATTTAAATATTATATTGCCTCAACTATGCGAAGAAACAAACTTTGTGACATCATATTTGTATTTTGGGTGTTATTATTTTTTTCATTTTAGTATAGACGATATGTATGTTTTAGGATTATTTTCTATGTTTTTATTTTATTGTTCATGTAATGTTCGTTAATTTTAATGAATATATATTTCGCAAATTATTTTCTTTAATTTTATATTTCTTATTAATTGAAAAATATAAACTTAAATTATAAGTTATTAATTTAATTTAAATATAAATTTTAAAAAATAAAAAACAGAATTAAAAAAAAAATCAAAACAGAATTTAAAAAAAGAAAATTAAAAAAAAAAACATATAGCGTTGCTACAGAGGCGCACGAGATGTTGCGTGCCACTGTAGCAATATTCTGATTTGGCGCAGGGTTCAGCGTCGGATTGGAGCTAACCCTGCGCCAAATTAACTTTAAAATGCTAAATCTAGTGTTCTATTGGAGAAGCTCTAAAAAGGAAGTTTCTAAACAAATCTGGCAGGCATAAACAGTAGGAAAGTGATGTTATATAAAGAACCCTTACATAGAAATTCCTTCGATTTTAAATCCAATACCAATAAAAACGACCGCAATTAATTTGTTCATCTAGACTTATGTTTTTAAACATCTAAAATTTCACATCTCATGATATCAAATCAACAAGTTCATAGATTAATCAGAAATACAGAACAGAAATCTTTGAAAAAAGTTCTATGAAAATTTCTGCAACAAATCAAAACATAAGAAATTGCTGACAAACCTCCATTTCAATTGCTATAAATAAAAAACTAGATCATCAACACTCATTTCATTTCAACAAACCTTGCCTCCATTTCATTTACTTGACCCTTGGAAAAAAACAAAAACCAAGGAAAAAAACATAAGTATGTTAGCAGCACTTGAAACTCGGCAGCGAGGAGGGGGAGGAGCAGGGCTCGGTGTCGACAAAGACGATGGAGCGGGGGGCGGTGTGGCGGATGAAGCGGAGGAGGTCAGAGGAGGAGGCGGGATCAGGGTCAAGAGCGCGAAAGATGGCCGGGAAAAGGACAACGGCGGTGGAGAAGCGAATGCTGGAAATAACGTAGGTGCTGGCGACACGGACGAGATCGATGGAGAAGCGGAGATAGAGGGAGAAAGAGTAAGAGGAGAGAAACACAAAGCCACACACTTTGGCATGCCATATTTCCCACATTATGGTATAATTTTGTATTGTAAATTAGGTACCCAAACAGCCATTATGCCATAATTCTATAGAAATGTTATATTATGCCATAATGTATGGATTATGACATATTTTTGGGTTATCCAAATATGGCGTTAATTTTAATTTTTGAGCCTAGAAAATAAATAAACCAAGCATGAACAACTCTAATCTAGGCTCATTAAGACTCATGAATAATTCAGTATTATAGCACATTAGTTCTTGTAATAATTTAAACATTTGATTGTTCTTGTAGTCATGTTATTATAGTTAAATTACCAAAGCCATGTTATTGTAATCTTTAGCTAAACCAACTGAGCCTAAGTACAACAAATGAAGCTTGAAGTAGGCTCTCAGCTGAATCTCAGGCTCCGACTCGACTAAAATAGTACACGATCGAGCTTGAACAAAGCAAAATTAGGCTCGACTGGACTCCATTACAAAACTATTTTTGAAGCTCCCTAAGACAAACTAGTAGAGAACTTTCTTATAACCCTCATTTTGTCCTTAAATATTTTGTGATTGTTTTTAAAATAAATAAATAAATAAACAACCACTGCAATTCGATTCTCTTCCAAAATAAGGTTGAGAAGATTTGGGGTATATGTTGTTGGGAATGACTACTATAAAGGCTTTTTGTGTAAAAATCTATTGGTTGGTGTAAAACATGTTTAATTTATCAGAAAACATGTCTCGTTGTGGTTTGAATTGTTCAACAAGTTGATAGTGCTTATTTGTTTTGGTTTTCAAATTTTGGTTGCACATTTTTTTTCATAAAAACCAAAATTTTCTCAGTCAGGATTACGTACGTTTGAATTGGCTAAAAATTCATTTTTTTTTAAATAAGCTTTTGGCTTTGAGGAGAGACATAACTTCTTCTTCCTTTTTTCTTTTCCTTTGTCCTTTTCTCTTCTGCTTTTGGGTAATTGGTGTGGCTATTCCAACTCCTTGCCACGAGTGCACGTGTCTAACGGTAGCTGTGTTAACCTTGGGGTGAATGGCGATCTTGATTGCACCTCGGTCATGCCGTAATTTTACTCTCAGGGCAGTGGTATCCATGACAAAACTTTCCATTTTCCCAATGTTTTAAAAACCGGACAGGTTGTCGACCCAATTAGGCAACCTGTTCACGGCTGGTTCAACTGAATTTAATATTTTTCAAATAAATAAAATTTTAAAAATAAAAAAAAATTAAAAAAATAAGTAAAAAAAATAAAAAAAAATACAAAACTATATATTGCCAAGTTATATTACCTTTATAAGGTCACAAAGTGTCAACTCTAAATAAAATTGAAATTTTCAAATTACAAATATACAAGGATACAACCGTACAACAAATATTCAAAAATAAAAAATTAAATAAAATATAAGTATACATCAATAACAATAAAAAATGAGGAATAAAATAAAATACAAGTATGCACTATACAACAAAACAAAATAAAATACAAGTATACACTATAAAATAAATGGTATATAAAATAAAATAAACCAACCTCACCGAGAAAGAAGACATCATTGCTGCTTTATGGAGGCCAATCTACTAGAGAACAAGTTAGACTGGATCCTTGACACCGGGGCGTCCAGGCACTTCTGCTCTAACAAGGAGTTGTTCCATGAGTTCCAGGAGACTACTAATGGGGGGTGCATGTTCATGGGAAACTTCGCCATCACTGGTGTACTCGGGAAAGGGTAGGTTCTTCTAAAACTCACTTCTAGCAAAGCTCTTGCACTCAATGATGTTTTGCATGTTCCTTCCTTACGTACGAACTTAGTATCTGGTAGTCTTTTGAACAGGGTTGGGCTGAAGATTGTGTTTAAGGTTGACAGGTGATCATCACTAAAAATGGTGACTTTATTGGTAAGGGGTATTTGCCCGATGGCCTTTTTGTTTTGAGTAATATTTCTGTTTTTGGTTTTAATGAAAATGTTTTCCATTCTGCTTATATTGTTGAGACTATTGATGTGTGGCATGGTAGACTAGGACATGTGAATGTTGCATCCATTAATAGGCTTAAGAACTTGCATCTTATTAATGCATTTGAGGCTACTAATCATTAAAATGTTTTGTTTGTGCGAAAACAAAATTTGCCAAAAAGCCTTTTAAACCTGTCACATCTAGATGCACCAAATTGCTTGAATTGATACATTCTGACTTGGCAGATTTTAAAAACACTATGAGTATAGGTAGCAAAAAATATATTATATCTCTTTTATAGATGATTTTTGCAAGTACACAAGAATTTACCTTTTAAATTTAAAAGATGAGGCCATTGAAAATTTTAAAAAATATAAAACAAAAGTTGAAAACAAATTAGATTGAAAGATTAAAAAAAAAAAAAAAAAGGTCTGATAGAGGTGGTGAATATGATACACATTTTCTTAAAGAATTTTGTGAATTGCATGTCAACATACATGAAACTAGTGCAAAATACACGCAACAACAAAATGGCATAACTCAATGTAAAAAGAACTTTAAAGAAAATGTTGAATGCTATGTTGTTGAGTTATGGGTTATTTGATAACATATGGGGGAAGCCGTGATTTCTGTTTGTTTTATTCTTAATAAGGTTCCTCATAAGAAGCTGGATAAGACACCCTACGAGATATGGAAGGATTTTGAACCCAACCTGAACTATTTGAAAGTGTGGAGGTGTTTAGCAAAGGTTGCATATCCGATATTTAAAAAACTCAATATTGGTCCAAAAATGTTTGATTGTGTTTTAATTGGTTATGCTCAAAACAGTACAGCTTATAGATTCATGTGCTTCACTAACAATTCTATTTGTGAGCCTGAGATGTCGAGTTCTTTGAGCATACATTTTCTATGACCATGGTTGTTGACACTTCCATTGATACTTCAAACATTAACCAAGTATCTATCCCTTTTCCTACTTCTGAACCTTTTAGTATAAACTTAGGACAAGTAAGAGAAGAAAATATGTGAAAAATTTTGGGCATGATTTCTTATTTGCTTTCCTAGTAGAAAACCTAGATAAGATTAATGATCAATTTGCTTCTATGTTTTTAATTAACGAGGATCCTAAAACCTACCAAGAAGCTTTAAGTTTAATAGATTCTAGTTTTTGGAAAGAAACCATCAAAAGCGAGCTAGATTTTATTATTTTGAACCACATGTGGGATTTAGTATATTTACCTATAGGCAGCAAACCTATTAAGTGTAAATGGATCTTTAAGGAAAAGATTAGATCGGATGGTTCAATTGAGAAGTTCAAAGCTAGATTAGTGGTTGTGGGCTATACTCAAATGCAAGGAATAGACTATTTTGATACATATTCTCTTGTAACTAAAATTACTACTATTAGATCTTTGATTGTCCTTTTAGCAATTCACGGCCTAATGATACATCAAATGGATGTGAAAACGGCTTTTCTTAATGGTGATCTAGAGGAGGAGATATACATGGCACAACTCGAGGGTTTTGCAATTCCCGGTTAAGAACACAAGGTATGCAAATTTAAAAAATCTCTTTATGGGCTTAAACAAGCATCCAAGTAATGATATGAGAAATTTGATCATACTTTGATGAGTAATGGTTATAAAGTTAATGCATCTGATTTATGTATTTACTCTAAATTGATTAGGTCTCATTGTGTGATTATTTGCTTATATGTGGATGATATGTTTATTTTCGGTACGAGCTTGCATGTGATTAATGAAGCCAAGTTGTTTTTGTCTTCACATTTTGAGATGAAAGATTTGGGTGAAGCTGATGTAATTGTTGATGTCAAAATTAGAAAAACTGAAAAATTGGTTTTCTTTAAACTAATCACACTATATTGAGAAAATGCTAAAGAGAGTTGATTGCTTTGATGAGACACTTGTGAGAACACCTTATGATCGCATTATGTGTCTTAAGAAAAACAAAGGTGATAGTACGCCTCAAGCTTAGTATGCATAGGTCATTGGTAGTGTTATGTTTTTAATGAATTATAGTAGACCTTAACATTGCATATGCTGTGAGCAGATTGACTAGGTACACTCATAACCCTAACAATGAGCATTAGAATGCACTTCGACATCTGTTGAGGTACCTTAAGGGTACCATGGATTTGTGCTTGTACTATAACAAATTTCCTGCAGTGTTAGAAGGATATTGTAATGCAAACTGGGTGACAAATAATGCCTAGGTGAGCTCTATGAGTGGTTAAGTGTTCACGTTGGGTGAAAGAGCTGTTTTGTGGAAATCAACCAAGCAAATGTGTACAACACGCTCCACCATGGAATCTGAGTTTATAACTCTCGAGCTAGCAAGCCAGGAGATCGAGCGAGGGGCTGAGAAACTTGTTGGGAGACATGCTCTTATGGGGATCGTCTACACCGGTCTCCCTACATTGTGACTCACAAGCTACCATTAGTATTACCAAGAACTGTGTTTATAACGGCAAGAGGAGGCATATTCGCATTAGACATGGTGTGGTTAAGCAACTATTAAGAAATGGGGTCATCTCCTTGGAATTTGTGAGATCCGAGAGTGTGGACCCCATTATATATATATATATATATATATATATATATATATATATATATATATATATATATATATATATATATATATATATATATATATATATATATATATATATATATATATATATATATATATATATATTTATTCTAAATTTATTTTAAAAGAAAAGATCTAATCTTATCCTTTAAGGGGTTAATTTAAAAAATTGGTTTTTGAAATATTATCTTTGCTTCAATCCAGTATCTTCCTATGCGTGAACCACGGTAGATTTCAACCTCCCATTTGAATTGCCGGTTTTTTTTCTTCTCCTAAAGGAAGCTAGAGACGAGCCCTTCCTTATCCCATTCTTGGTAGTGTGTGTCGTGAGGTTCAGGAGGTTCTTCGTCGGGAGTTCGTCGATTAGTTGTCTACCAGTACTTCTTTTACTCTTTGTTTTGCTTGTTGGCTGTATGAGGGGAGAGGGGTTTTTATCACTTTGAACATAATTTTATTTATCTGTTTATGTATTTATTTTGTTTACCTGTTAAGGATTATCTTTTAAGTTTGTAAGGTCTATATAGTGAAGATGGTGTCTGAATACTATGTGTTGCTTGTATCAGATGCTATTCGTAATTAAATTAAAAGCTTTAATCTTTAAGATCATGTCAACTGTGCATGCAGAAGTATTAAATTAGTTAGCTTAATTGTTCTGTGGCAGAGTAAAGCTTTGGTTGTACAGTGTAAAGATTTGATGGTTTCATAATTTCAATTTGTAAGGCTGAACATTATGAAATTGATTATATTTATTTCTATTCTTGAACAATCCTTTGAAGGGTAAGCAGCATAGAAATAATTAGTATAGATTTAGGTTAGTGTTGATATAAGTGTAGTGTGTTGATTAAGGTCTCATTTTGTCTATTGATATTTGTTACATGATCTTTTCTAAAAAAATAGATTCATACCCGTTCTGTATCTCTTCTCTAATATAGTGTCAGTATGTTATGGTTGAAGTCCGGGAATCCTAGATGACTTGTATTGTTAGGAGTTCTAAATTAATTTTATGTATATAGGATCGTTTGTGGAGAGTTGAGTGGGAATCGATTTGGATTTTGGAAATTTAGCGAATATCAGGTAAGTAACCACATATAAATTATACTAAGTATATACATCTTTTTACACTAGCCAAATTGTGAATTTAATTATTTTATTTATTTATTTTGTATAATTAGGTTACTATCAGTCAAACTGTATTTAATTGAGTATTATTAATTTCGGACTGATGTATTTATTTATTTATTTATTTTTGTTATTTAAAACTTCTGAATTAATGACTTTGTGAATTGAAAGTTCTGGAAACTGAAACATTGATTACTGTTAGTTCCGCCAGTTAGGGTTTGTGAACTTAGAGGAACACTCACTCACTTAAGCACTCAAGAAAAGCAAACACAAACCACACAAGAAGAGACACAAGACGTTGGTAACCCAGTTCGGCATCCACTTGCCTACATCTGGGGGGCCATGCCCGGAGATCAACAATCCACTAAAAAGGGGTAAAAGATAGAAGAGTACAAAACACACTTGTCACTCTCTCAAAATACAAGAATACTACCCTCTCTAGATTGTCCGGTACCTCCCTACTCCCTCTTTCAAGAGTCGTACCCAATCCTAGACCAAGGTAGTATATATAGACGCCTCAGCGTCCCAAATATAGCGCATACCCTTTTTAGAATCTCCGCGGCTTCTAACTTTAGAACCTTCCGAAATTAGATGTCGTAACTTATGTTATAACAAATGTTGCGACATGACCCTGACTGTTGGCTTGGCTGAATTCTGGCTCCATTGCTAAGCGACCTCAAGACACCCCATCTGAGTCGATGTAGTTCGATCACCTGATCCGAACCTACCAGCAACTAACCTCCCTCTTCAGCTCCTCACCACACAGTCCCCTCGCAAGGGGCGCACTTCCAATGTGCGTCTTCAAGAAACTTGCCAAACTTAGTCTTCACTTCACCCAAGTTTGATCTTCAAATCTTCTACAAAGATCTTCATTCAATCAGCTGAATCTTGCCAACAATAGGCGCATCTTCAAACATACCCTTAATAGACTTTATATCATCTCTATTAGGGTTCTTCAAATCTTGCCTTCAATAGTCTTCAAAATCATACCATTGATAGGTTGTTTCTTCATTTAAGCTTCACCCAATATTTAGTCTTCAATCACATCTTCTAAATATGGTCTTGATGAGATCTTGATATCATTTTGTTGCTTGCTTGATCTTCTTGCCTAAAATAACTTCAACAAGATCTTCACTTAATCTTCATGAGAGTTGCAATTTCTTGCCAAAAATAACTTCTCCAAGATCTCTCATGATATTTTCCATCTAGCCAAGATTGTTTGCCATGTCATCCTTCATTCCACATCATTCTCCATGCCATGTCATCATGCTTGCCACGTTACCTTGACTAGGTGTCAAGTTATGCCAATCATTAAAGTGCATTTGCACTAACAATCTCCCCCTTTGGCATAATTTGACACAACTGCTTCTGCTCCCAGATTGACAACTGTTACAACACTCTGTTACAACATTTAACTGGGACACAGATTTTACAGACTGACATATCAACTAGTTGCTTACAAGATACTACAACTAGTGATTTACAAATTCAGCATAAATGTAAAAATACAAAAGTAAGACAACTGGACAATTCAGTCCAGAGCACTTCAACTCTTCAATTTCTCCCCCTTTGTGTCATAATGATGCCAAAGTCTTCACTGGTTGTTGCAAAACATATTATAACTTTTTCTGCAACTCCCCCTATCTTCAAGATTCTTGATCATCAGCTCCCCCTATCTTCAGAACTGTTGGTCATCAACTCCATTTGGCATTGAGTGACTTCCCCTTCTTTTTAAGAGTGTTAGCACACTCTAATTGATAATGCCCAACACCACCACACTCCCAACACTTGATCTTCTGTTGATTATCCTCTATTTCTTCCTTTTCTTCTTTGGGAGCCTCTTTCTTTTGGAATCTGTTGCCTTTCTTCTTGTACTTTCTGAACATGTTGTGCAGCTTCTTTGATAGGAAAACAAATTCTCCATCTTCTTCATCCTCATCATCTGTTATAACAGCCTGTTGTAACTCTTTCTGTTTGACAGTTTCTATCTTCAAAGCATAGTCTTCTATTTTTCTTTCAGGATTCAGATTCATTTCATATGCTTGTAATGACCCCATTAACTCGTCAAGCCTCATAGTGGTGATGTCTCTTGCCTCTTCAATTGCAGCTACTTTTGCATCGAACCTTCTTGGAAGAGACCTAAGAGTCTTTTGCACTAACTTTTTATCGGAGTACTTCTTCCCAAGTTGATAGGCTTGATTCGTAATATCCATCAGTTTTGCATTGAAAGTGGCTATTGTCTCTTCCTCTCTCATCCTGAGATTTTCAAACATGGTAGTTAACATTTGAAGTTTAGAGGTTCTTACCAAGTTTGTGCCTTCATGAATCGTTTGAAGAATCTCCCAAGCTTCTTTGGCACTTTCACACGTAGCCACATACTTGAATTGTTCTTCATCCACACCTCCAAAAATTGCATTTAGAGCTTTACCATTTGCATTAGCTCTCTTCATTTCTTCAGCACTCCAGTTGATCTTCTTCTTCACAGTCTCGTTTTTGTCTTCATCAACTTGAGTTGGAGGAGTCCATCCATCTTCAACAGCCATCCACGCATTCTCATTAATGGACTTGATGAAAGCCTTCATTCGAGCCTTCCAATATGGGTAGTTGGAGTCGTTGAGCAATGGAGGACGTGTGACGGAGGCACCTTCTTTTCCGGCCATCAAAGGAACTAGCTAGGATCTCGCCAATCTACAAAACAAAGTTAACACGATGACCTAAGCTCTGATACCACTAGTTAGTTCCGCCGGTTAGGGTTTGTGAACTTAGAGGAACACTCACTCACTTAAGCACTCAAGAAAAGCAAACACAAACCACACAAGAAGAGACACAAGACGTTGGTAACCCAGTTCGGCATCCACTTGCCTACATCTGGGGGGCCATGCCCGGAGATCAACAATCCACTAAAAAAGGGTAAAAGATAGAAGAGTACAAAACACACTTGTCACTCTCTCACAATACAAGAATACTACTCTCTCTAGATTGTTCGGTACCTCCCTACTCCCTCTTTCAAGAGTCGTACCCAATCCTAAACCAAGGTAGTATATATAGACGCCTCAACGTCCCAAATATAGCGCATACCCTTTTTAGAATCTCCGCGGCTTCTAACTTTAGAACCTTCCGAAATTAGATGTCGTAACTTATGTTATAACAAATGTTACGACATGACCCTGACTGTTGGTTTGGTTGAATTCTGACTCCATTGCTAAGCGACCTCAAGACACCCCATCTGAGTCGATGTAGCTCGATCGCCTGATCCGAACCTACCAGCAACTAACCTCCCTCTTCAGCTCCTCACCACACAGTCTCCTCGCAAGGGGCGCACTTCCAATGTGCGTCTTCAAGAAACTTGCCAAACTTAGTCTTCACTTCACCCAAGTTTGATCTTCAAATCTTCTACAATGATCTTCATTCAATCAGCTGAATCTTGCCAACAATAGGCGCATCTTCAAACATACCCTTAATAGACTTCATATTATCTCTATTAGGGTTCTTCAAATCTTGCCTTCAATAGTCTTCAAAATCATACCATTGATAGGTTGTTTCTTCATTTAAGCTTCACCCAATATTTAGTCTTCAATCACATCTTCTAAATATGGTCTTGATGAGATCTTGATATCATTTTGTTGCTTGCTTGATCTTCTTGCCTAAAATAACTTCAACAAGATCTTCACTTAATCTTCATGAGAGTTGCAATTTCTTGCCAAAAATAACTTCTCTAAGATCTCTCATGATATTTTCCACCTAGCCAAGATTGTTTGCCATGTCATCCTTCATTCCACATCATTCTCCATGCCATGTCATCATGCTTGCCACGTTACCTTGATTAGGTGTCAAGTTATGCCAATCATTAAAGTGCATTTGCACTAACAATTACATCCCGGATTAGTTAACTTTCAAATATCAAATACTTTATTTATTTCTGTTTTCTTTAAATTTAAGTTATGTGATATCTTATCAAATTTTAATTCTTTTAAAACTTTGAATTTTCAGATATTTCATAAATTTCTGAT
The DNA here is from genome assembly GCA_020875875.1 of Dioscorea alata. NCBI lineage: Eukaryota > Viridiplantae > Streptophyta > Magnoliopsida > Dioscoreales > Dioscoreaceae > Dioscorea > Dioscorea alata. The sequence goes on along the minus strand of CM037015.1, from coordinate 2,794,809 downwards.
TATTTATATTCTATGCCTCTGTTTTATTAGGAGATTTTATATAATTTGTAATCGGATTAGTGATATTTTGAATTATTTGACTAAAATTAATTAATTGGTTTATTTTGATGTAGTAAGAAAATGGGATCATGTGACTGTAAATTTCTTGTGATATTGCCCGATTTAAATTTTAATAGTTTATTGTTTTGTGTATATGACGTATTTTGACATAAAAACTAGTCCCCAATTAACTTTGCACTAACCCTGTCACTGGGGGTTAATCACTGACCGTGTCGACACGTATTTTGTTCTAGAAACTATAGTTTCCCACCGCTTCCCGTCGGTGAAGAATAACAGCCTCTGTTAATTTTGGCTCGGATCACCGAGGGTAAAAATATGACCTCTGATAATTTTGTGGCTCGGATCACCGAGGATAAATATATGAATTTTGTTATTTTGTTTTGGCATAGTTATTTGGGGGACCTATATGCTCAACATTTTGACATATGTTTTTGTTGAATAAAATTTGATTTCTAATGTTTGATATTTTTTGTATTTTGACTTTTTAAGTGATCCCTGTATTTTTAGTGGGTACTTACTGGGCTTTTGAGCTCATTATGTTGTTGATATCTCTTTTCAGATCAGGAGTAGAGTTTGGGTGGCGAATAGCTTAGCGGGGAACGTTGGGCAAACGTCGTCTATTTAGCATGTAATAAGTCCCGTCTGTGTGGGCCTAGGTTTCATTTGAATAAGCTTGTATTGACTAAGCAAAACACTTAGTTTGTTCCTTTTAATGTTGATTTGTGTTCTTGTTCCTAGTTTGGAATTTATTTTGTTAGACATTGTAATTCTTGAGAAACAGGTTTTGAGGCCTTGCACGCCTACTTGGTTTCGGCCTCTTAGGTTCGCGGCCGTTTGTCAGCGCACTGGGCCTAGCAAGCTGGGTTCGGGGCGTGACAAATTTAGTGGTATCAGAGAGTTCTTAAGTTATCTTGATAGACCTTCTGATTTAGACTGTTAGAGTAATTTTTGTTAGAGTAACTTTTGTTACTCTCTGATTAAGGATATCAGAGAGGAACTTGGTAGATCCTCTCACCAAAGGATTGACAAAGAGGACCATTATTGAGTCATTAAGGAGAATAGGCCTACAACCCATAGAGTGAGTATATATTCTCTATCCTTAATCTTTATTGTGATTGTATCCATAGCCCTGTGTGTTAGGTGGTCCTAGTGAGGAGTTGATGGATGAGTTGATGACTTTGTGATGTATGAGTCTTATGGATTCTTAAAACTTCATAGATTTTTCTTTGAGTGGTCCTTTTGTGAAATGGACTTGATGAAGCTATTTTATATGAGTTTGAAAGTGGGGCGTCTTCTATGAAAGAATAAAGAGTTTTATTTTTCTATGAAAGTGGGCCCATGGCTTTCAATAGTGCTTTGATAAAATTGTATCACGGAACAATTTACATTGAGAAGTTAATACGTGTTGTGGGGGTCTTAGCTTGAGCTTTTGAAAGTTCAAGAATCATTTCACTTTCATTAGCTAAGTTGTTGCCTCATTTCACTATGCATTAATTCAATTGAAAGATATTGATGCTTAAGTAATAAAATTCCTTCCATTACCCAAAAAGATATTGTTGTTTTGACAAGTTAGTCATTCATGGGATTGTTGGGAATAACTACTAGAAAAGCTTTTTGTATAAAGATTTGTTGATTGGGGTAAAACGTATTTAATTTATCAAAAAAATGTCTCATTATGGTTTGAATTGTTCAACAAGCTGATAGTACTTATTTGTTTTGGTTTTCAAATTTTAGTTGCATGTTTTTTTTATAACAACCTGATTTTCTCGGTCAGAATTACGTACATTTGAATTGGCTTTCCTTTTCTCTTTGGCTTCTGGATAATTGGTGTGGCTATTTCAACTCCTAGCCATGAGTGCACTTGTCTAGAAGTAACTATGTTAATTTTGAGGGGCGAACAACAATCTTGATTGCACCTCAGTTGTACCGGAATTTCACTTTCAAGGCAGTGGTGTCCACAACACAACTTTCCATTTTTCTAAAATATGTAAGATGACTTGTTATAAAAAAAATTTAAAATATAAAAATTTGATAAAAAAAACTTCATAAAATTTAATTGCAAAATTAGCAATGCCTTAAAGCATCTTCAACCGGTCTCTATATTTGAAGCAAATGCTTTGATTTGACACATGACTGGGACTTCAATCAAGTGCCAATTCACCAAATTGCTACAGTGACACAGTTATTTGCATGTCACTGTAACGATATTTATTTATTTATTTATTTTTCATTTTTGTTTTTCTGTTTTTTTCTATTTTTTTTGTTTTTTTTTCTTTCATTTTTTTCTGATTTTTTTTTGTTTTTAGTCTTGTTTTTTTCTGTTTTTTCCTTTTTTATGTTACCATTTTTGTTTATTTGTTTATTTGTTTTCATTTTTGTTTCTATTTTTCTGTGTTTTTGTTGTTTTGTTTTTTTATTTATAATTTCATATTTTATTCAAACTAATAACTTTTATTATTTAAGTTTATATTTTTTAATTAATAAGAAATAAGAAATTTAAAAAAATAATACACAAGATATAAATTCATTAAAATTCAATGGTTAAAAGTGAAAGACAATTGAAGTTGATTAAATTTGTTGATGGTAGAAATATAAAAATTGTGAAGTGAGAAGAATATTCTTAGAATATTTTATTTTAGGGTTTAAAATAGAGTTGATGGTTGGAAAAATTTTCACTATAAAAGCTGTATTTTTGTACGTTGAAACTTCAAATATAGAGTTTTGAATTGAAGATAGTCTTAGGTGACTTAAAATTGGATCTAAGTTTCAAACCCTAGCTTTAACAATATTTTGTGCAAAATTATCACTTATTTTTAAAATATTACCATTTTATGAGATTATTTTTAAATTTTGTTTAAGTTATTTTTAGAATATTACCTATTTTAATTCTTTGGTTATGCTAAAATGTGATTGTAAATGGTGAGATTTGATTATCACACATGCAATAATGATTCTTTTACTATATTATTATTATATTAAGTTACTTTGAAATATATAATAGTTCAACTTATTTTTCTTCCAAGAAAGAGATCGAGGGATCAACTCTCACCCACAACAACGGTTAAGGATTGAGATTTATCCATATATATATATATATATATAAGTTTAGAAAAAAAAAATGAATATTAGATAAAAACCCTTTTTTTACTTTAGAAACAAAAATAACTCCAAATCGAAAGCACTCATACCCTCAATCCAAACCCAAATGATTCATTCATGACCATGATCAAACTTGGGCGGAACCAAGTTAAGTTTTGTGGATTTCATGAATTTTTTTTTTTAAATAGCAAAATTCATGTTTTGCACACAATCCCCACTCTTCTTGATAAGGTTATCTTTTTCTTATTATTACCTTGATTCACAAAAATACTTCTCCATGATCTCAAAGTCAAGCGACTTGGAGCATTCACAAATTTACTTGAATCACCATAAATGCTTGTTTTTTTCTTCTCAAAACTACTTATTTTATAAAATAAACAGTTTTCTAGACTTTTATTAATGAATAATTTCTAATAAAATTACTTTTAGAGTTTAAAGATAAAAATACAGAATACTTTATAGAAATATTTTTGAAGTACATAAGTTAAGCATTTACTTTCATAAACATATCCAAATGGGCACATATATGCCTTTATACACTTAAATGTTTATATGTAATTTCTTTAGACCTAATCACTGTTATATTATATGTTTGTGACTTAGAAATTTATGGTTGAAAACCTTAATTCACTAATAATCTTTTTTTAAAAAGTTCATTGTGTATTAATCTCCTACAAATGTTAACCATGAAATAGCTAGGATTTTATGATGTTTCAATGGGTTTCATAAAATATTTTCTTTTTAGTTCTTGATTGAGAGAATGAATACATGTAACAATAAAGTGAAATTTTATTTCATGTATAGATTATTAGAGTGAAAAATTAAAGGTATTTCTTAAAAAATACTTGGATATATTAATAATTAGCCACAGACCAAATAGTTATTTTAAGATTAAAAATAATACATGCCAACCTAAACAATATCAACTAATTTGGATGAATATAATCATAATAATACAATTGCATCCATTGAAATGAATAGTAAACATCAGAAAATTACTTAATTAACATATGATCACATTTATCTATTGCATAACCAAATGATTAAAAAATAATTTTCTATAAAAAAATTCAATAACAATAATAAACTACATATTAGAAAAAATATATGCCTATTTTTATCATTTGTACATTGTAATTTTTTTCATTTTTATTAATATTGTTAAAATAATAAATGTGACCACCACTTCAAATAAAATTTGAAACATAAAAGCATTTAATTTATTATATTTTTAAAACAACTTATGAAATGCTAACATGATCAAGCCCAATCACTTATATCAAAATCAGCTTATGCTATATAGATTTAATGTTAATAAAAATTCATAAAATAATCGTACACCTGAGATCTTTTATCAAGTAAAAAACATATCAAAAGATTAAAAATATACCAAATGAAAGTTATTTTATCCTTATTAAAACTTAAGGCAGTGTACCCCTCTGAAGTTCAATTATATACTTTCAGAGAATGTTAAAATAATAATATCTCTCAGTGTTAGCTTTAGTTTCCACAATGATTTAAAAAATAATTAAAATAATAATGTATACCTCGCATCTAACACATCATTTTACAAATCAAAACATACATATGAAATATTTTAAAAATAAAAAAAAATAAATAAATATACAAAAAGTACACAAACCACAATGGAGCTGCTCAGCTGCCCCCCAAAATTATGAAAATCAACATAAAAACGTGAGATGAGACAAAGTGGAATGAGCCATCAGTGTCTCAAGAAAAATATCTTTTCATGCCTCGGAAAACGCACAAAGTATTAAAAATTTGTTATAGAAAAAGAAATAAAATAATAAACACCTTGTTGAAAAAAACAACACAAGACTTTTAGGCTTTATTTGATTACAACATAAAAAAAAAAATAGATAGAAAAAAAATAAAAATTTCTATAGAAAACTTTTTTATGAAAAAATTTTGAAAAACAAAAAAATGGGTGTTTGATTGGCATTGTTTTTAGGCTAGAAAATTAAGAATTTTTTTCAAATGGTTCCTAAAATTATTTTTTTTAAATAACCCCTCAATTTTATATGGAAATTTTTTTTTGATTGAGAGAGGAAAAATTTTCCACAAATTTGAGGAAAAAATAGTCATGTGACTAGATTTGGAAAAAAGTTTTCTATGAAAAATTTTTGCAATCAAACAGCCGATTTGACTGGAAAATACTTGATAGAAAAATTTTTCATGAAAAAAATGACCAATCAAACTCAATCTTATTGTTTTCTAAAATTGTGTGGGAGAAAAGTAATTGAATATTCTTACAATCTCATTATAAATATCTCTGTTAATAAATTTTTTTCCATTTTATCCATTTCTTTTCGATTCACGCATTTAAAATAATAGTGATAAAAAAGCAACGCATTCAAACTAGTTAAATTAAAATTTGAAAACTAGTTTTTAAACTAAGTATATGAACAAATAATTTGAAATATGGGCAATTTAAAAAATTACCACTTATAATAAAACAGATAAAATAATAATTAGATTATTAAATATTTTTTTAACTTTAGTATTGCCTTTGGGAAAGGAGGGAGTCCTTTTAAATGCCATACTAAAAGATTGTTGCATGGGTTCTTATGTAAAAAAGAGAAAAAGAGAGGGAACATGGAGAAGAATGATTGCAACAAGAGAATGTGGAAGTAGAAACAAGAGAAAGACTAAAAGAGTGAGAAGATTCCCATGCAATGTACTTTTAGCCCCACCATTTGCCAGGATTTTTTTTTTAATTTTTTAATTTTATTAAGGCCTGTCTCATATTAAAAGTTTAATAGGACTATTCTTTAATAAAGGGAAAGATGGACACCATTCTTTATACTATGTTTGTCGTCTATAATTTAGACATCTTGTTTTATTTCATTTGTTTATTAGCTTGCATGTGCCCTTTAGTCCTTTTGTACTTTTCTTTTGTTGTCGTTTAGTATATAAATTATTCAACTATAGCCTACGCAGAAATTACCAAGTAACTGCACAGCTTTTAAAAATCTTTTTTTTTTTACGTCTTTGTTAATTTAATTTTCTTAAATTATTTTTTAAAAATATTTTTTAAAATTATATTTTTACCACCGTCACATCTAGAGGTAGGCACAGGCCCAAAAAAAAAAAAAAACCGGCCCGGCACGGAACCGGCCCGTACTGTAGACGGACCGGTTACAGGTTGGGGAAACCCAACCCGTTGACCCGCCGGGCCAACCCGCCGGGTTTGGCCCGGTTTTAAAAATTTTCAGAATTTTTTTTCTATTTTTTTTTATTTTCTGAATTTTTTATTATTATTTTCTATTTTCTGAATTTTTTTGTTTTTTTTAATATTTTTTAGCGGGCCAACCGGCCCGGCCCGCCGGGTCAGCCCGGCCCGCCAGTTCAACAGTGAAGCCGGGCCGGTTCCGGGCCCGGCCTCTTGTGACCCGGGCCCGCCGGGTCAACCCGGCCTGGCGGGTTCTACACCCATGCCGGGCCGGGTCCGGGTCGGGGGCCGGTGAACCGCAACCCGGCGGGTCCGACCCGCCGGGCCGGTTAACCGGCCCGTGCCCATCTCTAGCCACATCCACCTCCATATTTTGCTAGTAAGCTCGCCTAGCCTCAAGCAATGGCAGGACCAAAAGCAAAAATTAAAAAATATTGATTGCTAACTCCAATCTAAAAAATTATAAATAAATAAGAATAATTTGTGAAATTATATAAATATATATTTTTTCTATAAGAATTTATAAATAATTTCATATTGTTGAAGGGGTAATCATGTAAAAATATTTACACATATTAGCTGTTGTTTATAATTTTCCATATAAAAAAACACGCCTTAAAATAATTTTTAAGAATTTAATTAAAAAAAAAAGTATAACTTTTAAATCCTATTTCTATCTCTTGCGTATATGCACACACACAAAAAACAAGTTTTTACACAACATGGCTCTATTTTAACAGTTTGGGCCAAGAGGGCCCAGGCCAGCAAACGCAGTTGAGTCCAGGTGAGATCTTCTAGAAGGTCCTAGAAAGAGTATCAATTGGGTGGAAGTAGTAGCATCTCCCCACTCACTCTCATCATTTTCTCATGGCTTTTGTATGGGATAGAAGTTAATGGTTCCCATTCATCTATTATTCAAGTGGGCCAACCTTTTTTTGTTTTACTATAAAAGTTGCAGAATAAAGCAATTTCTCTTCTAGTGATATCATTTCCATTGATGCAAATAGAAACCAACTATCATGTAATAACAAACCATAAAAATTTGAATAATTATAATAATAAATAGAGAAAGAGAGATGGATGACACTTACCAGGTTGGAGCTGGCAATGCATGGAATTGAAAAGCATTGGCGCAGCATGCCTTGTCCTGTACTCTGAGCCATCTCCCTGCAAAATAACTGGGACCATGAATAAATTCACCACTAATAAATACATCCATTATGATAAAAAAAAAAACATACACAAAAGAGATATTCCAGCTGTTTCGTACTTTATATTTTAGCAATTTATACTCAATTTAAATTTAGCAATCCAACTCATGTCTGAGCTGAATTTGGAATTTGGTACAGCTTAAAGTCCATCTCATTAAATACACTGCAGGGTGCATGTTTGGATGCCCTAGTTCTGCAGGCATGCACATAGTTGGCCAGAGTCCTGTGGGGTTGAATTTATAATTTTTATTTGATTTGATACAAGCCATACAAGTAGCGTCTACCCATATCCCATATAGAATTAATACTCTTCAAAACATCTGTACTTTCATACTACTTCAACACGTTGTATCTTTACTCAGACAAAAATTTAAACATATCAGATTTTTTTTCTTTTCTACAATGAACTTCTCCATCCACATCATTCTAATGTAAAATAAATATTTTTTTTTAAAAATAATTGGTAAACATGCTCTAAAATTTATCCCTGCCATAAATAACTCCTTGTAGCAATCAAAGTCCCAGCATGTGACCCCACTTGCCCACCGCCCTCCAATCCCCCCTAATAACACTCCATTTCTATATATATACATTTACATAATTTCCACTACCAATCAAATCAAGGTAAGCTTTCCAAAAATATCAACATTATTCCCAAAGACGTTGTGTGCTTGCCCTACCCCACCTTTAATCCACACTCCCTGAATAATATATATACACACACAACCCCCTTCACTCTCCTTGCTCTATCCATTCATCAATCAATGCTCTTTATTACGTCTTAGCCTTAAGAAATAAACTGTATTATTATTGTTATATAAAATACCTAAAAAGGAGATGAACGGCTGGGATGAGGAACGAGCGCTGATCCCGGGGCTACCGGACGATATCGCGCTCGATTGCATCGCACGAGTGCCGCACCGATTCCACCCGGTGATCTGCGCGGTGAGCCGACGCTGGCGGGATCTGGTCACCGCCTCCGCCTTCACGCTTCACCGAGACCGCATCGGAGTGGCGGAGGATCTGATTCTTCTAATCCAGGCACAACCGGGTGGCGTCTCCGGCGCCGGCAGGAGCAAGGACGAGTTCCGGCCGCCGTCGTGTGGGCTCGTGGCGTATAATGCGTCGATGGGCGAGTGGAGACGGGCGGTGGGTGTGGTGCCGGTGTTCGCGAGGGTGGCGGTAGTGAAGGGGAGGGTAGTGGTGATCGGGGGGTGGGATCCGGAGACGCTGAAGCCGGTGGGGGAAGTGAGGGTGGTGGATCCGGTGACCGGAGGGTGGAGGCCGGGGAAGGCGATGAGGGAGGCGAGATCGTTCTTTGGATGTGGAGTGGCAGGGGGTAGGGTTTACGTCGCTGGAGGGCATGATTCGCAGAAGAACGCGTTGAAAACAGCGGAGGCGTATGATGTGGAGGACGATGAGTGGGTGGAGTTGCCGGAGATGGGGGAGGAGAGGGATGAGTGTCAAGGGGTGGGAGTAGGGGGAAGGTTCTGGGCGGTGAGTGGGTACGGGACGGAGGGGCAGGGTAGGTTCGATTCGGCGGCGGAGTGCTATGATCCAGCAACGGGAAGATGGACCAAGATCGAAGGAGTCTGCGAGGAGATCGGCGGTGGAGATGGGCCCGGCGGTGGGATCTACGCGGCGGCGGGGGAGAGGGTGAGGTATGTGGATGGGAGAGGGGTGAGAGAGTATGGGAGAGGGTGGAGAGAGGTGGAGAAGGGGCCGGAGGGGATGAGGGCGGTGGCGGTGGCGGTGGAGATCGGGCAAGGACGGTGTTTGTCACGGGGGCGGCGGAGGGCGGTGGAATGGTGGGATGGGTTTTGGAGGATGGGAAGTGGATGCGGGTTTCCAGCCCGAGTGGTTTTTCTGGATCCGTTTACTCGGCGGCGGTTATTCGGGTGTGATCCGACACGTTAAGTGAGGTACTGAAAACAACATGACTAGTTTGGTCTAAATGAGCATGAATAGATTGGGAGAAATTTAGAATGTTGAAAAAGTGCTCAATTTATGACGCTTCTTGATAAGTTGTTGGCGTTTATATCACTTGTTTTCTTTTGACTTAAGATATGTAATATATATAGATAGTGTTGGTTGCATGGTCCACTTCCAGCTTTACTACTTGTATGCAAAGTAGTGATGTTTTATCTCATGATTTGATGCATTAATATAACATTGATAAGAGAAGTATAGTTTTAGATGACATGGGAGAGTTTTCTTTCACAAGCTACTTACTTACAAAGGAAAAGTAGTATGATAGCAAATTGATAAAACAGAGTAAATGGGGAGCAATGGATTTGGAGATGATTAGTGCTTTACTAGCGTTTCCGTTTTTTGGTTTGCTTGTCGCTCTCGAGCCTTTGCCGTGCTCTCTGAAACTCTTCTTCTGAAGGTTCTGCCGTCAGGCTGTCGTTGCATTTAGATATAATGGATGAAAGCACTGAGTTGAATTGTTCTTTCCTCTGGTCTCTACGTTGAGCTATCAGTGCCATCAGATCATTTTCAGGTTGCTTCTTTGGTCTAGAGGCGTAAATGGATACAAAATGTAAATGAGAAAAAAATTATCAAGAATGATGCAAGGACAAAGAAACACTTACTTCCCCCTCCGAGCAAGAGGATTGGTGGGTGGCTTTGTTGCTGACACTTGCTTGGACCATTTCTTGTATGTTTTGGTTGACTGTAGTTCACCTATAGAAGCATTCAACCAAAACGGATTATTTTTATCGTAAAAGAGATTGACAGCAAATAAAAGGTTAAGTTGGTAGTCTGATTGACTGGGTTTTCAATCACCAAAGATGCAAGAAAAAAAAAAAAAACAAAGTGCTATCTCAATACATTGACTCAGAAAATATAATCATTAGCAGAGTAGCCAGAACATGAAGCAAACCTTCAACAATTGCTTCGTCAATTATATCCTTGAAGCGGTGTGAATCCAATTTTGGATCAGAACAAAGCATTGAACAGAAGAGCCTGAAAAACGAGGCATCATATAACTTACTTTCTGCAATTTTATATCACTAAATCGTAATATCACCAATGAACAGATTTATCTGAAGTTTCTACAGTGAAAACTGCACAAATACTTAATTTTAAAAAGATAGTCAATGCAGATGCATCTAATAATCTAATGTTGCAAACCTCTCCATATTGCCTTTGAATTTGGCATAAAGATCCTTAAGATCTTTCTTCTCTGAATCTGATCCCCGGTAGTTAGCATGAAATTCTTCAACATCAGCTTCCGTAACCTACAAAGGATGCAGAAGTTACTTCGATGGAATGGAGCATGTCAGCGGAGTAAGATATCAAATTGGCAAAAGTAAAAACAGTATACCCTCTTATAAACTGATCTAAAAAACTCCTGTAAATTATGAGCAGCTTCCCCTACCAAGCCCTGATGATCATTGTCAAAAACTTTAGAAACATATATATATATATATTGATCAACAATGTATAAACTGTTCCTTTTAACAAAAATATTATATCCTGGATCACTGACCTCATCATCAACACAACCAGTCTGATCATACAGTGCCCTCTTTTCCTCATCACCGAGAACAGATATCACCTTCTGCAATAACTGAAACTTTTCCTTGGCCTCCTGAATGAATGCAAGTGACTAGGCTTAGAACAAATTATCTGCATAACATCGAAACTTTAAAAAATAAGTCTCTAAAACAATAAAAGTATCGGCACCTCATCATCAGGGTTTTTATCAGGATGTAGACGCAAAGCCAATTTGTAGTAAGCCTTCTTTATTTCCTGTTGAGATGCTGTCCTCTCCACACCAAGGATCTACAAGAAAATCAATGTTATAAATCAACAACTATTTGATGCGGTGTCAACAATAGCTAGGTGAAAGTTAACTACATCACACAAATAAATGCACAAGGAACAAGAATAGAGTTTTCAAATCAATGTTTTCATTTTCCATCTTATGGATTCTTTTCAAGTTTAGAAAAATGAGCAGCTCTAGCTCTCTGGTAACATGAGCTGAACAAATAACTTGCTCCTACTTAATAAGAGTATTTGAGCACATTGGTTTCACCAGCAGTTCTTCAAAAATAAAATATTCCAACAGCATACAGGTTGAATTAAAAAAAAAAATTCAGCAAACAATAAAGAATAAGGAAACCTACAAGGAATCGACATATCACCCATAGCAATGCATAGGCCTACCAATAAGGAAATTTTGATTAATTTGGTAAAATATAACAAGGATATGGCTCACATGACTAGAGATTAAGCTGAGTCTAGAAAACTTCATTCAAGAGAATGGAAACGAAAAGACCAAATCAGCATACCATACATGCCAATGCATAAGAAAACCAACAAGGAAGGTCAAATTAATTAAGTGAAAATGCAATAAAAAGATCATTCTAGCTTAACTGATTAAAGCATAAGTTGAGTTCAAAAACTTCATTCATAAAAACTGAATCAGCATATCGCTCATATGCCAATGCATAAGAAAACAAACAAGAAAGATCTGTTTAATTTAGAGAAGGAAAATAAATGGATCATTATATTTAACATGATTATTCCTACACGATCTGGCAAAATAATATTATATTAGGAACATGTACATATTGTTCCCACAAGCTATTTTGTTCATCTACTAAAAGCACTCATAGTCTAAGCAAGTAAGCAGGAATGTGATCTTAAACCGTGCTACCCTAGCTTCTATAAGGAGTAATCGTGCATAATCAAAAGAAAAAGGCATGCCTCCATGGAAATCTCATTTTTTTTTCAAGACGATTAGCTATCTCAATGTATCTTTGCAAGAAGTCAAATTAAAAATCCAACAAAAATCCCCACATTAATTCAAGTAAGATGCAAGCAAAATGCCAGCTTTACAGAGACAACAACTCCCATAAAAGACATATGAAACGTTAACATATATAATATCCTTACTTTAAACAGAAGAAGGAATGAGCAATTTTAGAAGAATGAAGGGGAAATGTGCAAGTTCATCCAATGAAACCTAGGAATCACATATTAGAATTTGTACTGGAATTCTCTCAGTTCCAAGAATCAAACTACTAATTTTCTTGGTTGGACAGACCATTTATACATCCAAAACAAATTTGTGCAACCACATCTATTTCCCTTTTATCTCACATGTCAATTTTGCACATGATTGTCTAAATTTCATCATCTCCCGACACTCTTTTCATCTATCATTCTTATTTCCCCTTATTTCTTCTTTTCAAATTGCTTCATTCTTTTCTCAAATACACTACATCCAAATTTTTCCCATCGCTGCAAATGTCCCCCTTATAGCATTCACCGAATTAAGTCGTGCCCTAAAGCCAATGTCATGAATCATTTCCAAAAACACAAAGCAAGAACTTTTTTCCACTAAAAAACCATCAAATCCTCCATTTGGTCAGTCACATCACCTGTTTGATTCAACGAATCAAACATTTCTGTTTCCAAGAACCCTCAATCAGAGTCAAGAACAACAATCAATCTAACACCTTACGAAAAAAAAAACCACAATAAAATAAATCAAAAATCTTTTTCCCTCCATCTTCAGCAAAGGATCATAAAAAAAACCAAGGAATCAAAAGCAATCCAAACTCACTCAAGAAAATCAAAGAGGAGAAGAGGAAATACCTCGTATAAGCTCTTCTCCTGGGCTAGGGTTTCACGATGCGGCTGCTCATCCTCGACTTCTGGGTTGGCCTCCTCTTCCTCAAAAACCCTAGATTTCATTTTTCTCCCCATTTTCGAAGAATCAGAGAATTGGATTTGTGACACGCTATTGGTAAACGCGCGTGATTTGTGATTTCGAGTGAAGCGCGCGGCGGTGAAATTATTCCCGCCCTTTGCCCTAGCGCCCAATCTCACTGGATGACGTGGCGATCTCCAATTGGTTCTCACGTGAGGCCCGCAAATGTAATTTTTATTTGTTCATTTTAATTAATTTATTTAAGTTAAAAAAATTAATTAAAAAATATAAAAATTTATATTACCTTTTAAAAATTACTCTTATTTAAAATATAATTTATTAAAATATGTAGTTGAATATAATTTATTAAAAATTATAAAATTACCTTAAATAAATTTTAAAAAAATAATATTTAATACTTTATAAATTTTTTAAATAGACAGGTGAAAGAAAATCAATAAAATCTTGAAAATAAAACAAGTAAAATAACTTGAGAGAATAATTTACTTGAGTCTTGATGTTTATCAATGTTAATTTTCATCAAATGTTTTTACAAGACTTAGGAGGAAAAGTTGCGCATATAATTTGAAACAGGTTTTTGTTGTTGGAAAGATGGATAAACCACATCCATTAAAAAAATATATGTATGTATGTATTTTATGTATTTTCAAAATTTCTTTGATTTTATGTATTTTTCAAATAAAATATTTTATTTATTGTTAATTTTCTGAATTTGTTATTTTTATTTTTAATATATATATGCATATATTTGTTTTTCATCAAGCTGGACAAGGAATAAAAGATAGAAGTGTTGTTTCATAAAAATTTAAATATTTTTTTATTAAGGTTTGGAAAAGTAGTTGAATTTTTTAAATGAATATTAGAGTGATTATAATAAGTTTTTCTTTTTTGGGAAAAAAAGATATTATTAGAAAATTTATGGAGCACGTAAGGGGTTGATTGTGTGTTTCACAGTATATTTGTGGGCAAAAACAAATAAATATGTTTAAATAAAAAATCAACCAAACACAAAGGCATAAATAAAAACTTTAAAAATAAGTTCAAGTTCAATTGGTAGTCACCACAACACAAAAGTAAATAACGTGGGAAAATGAATAATAGCAAATAGACTAAAGTGCCATTTGATCAAATATAATTATAAATACACTAATATCATATTACAATGTAATTGTAAATTTTTGTATTTGAAAGTATAAAAGATTTGAACTTATTATTATTATTATTATTATTATTATTATTATTATTATATGTAATTAAAATATTGAATTCCAACATTTTTGTGTTTCACCAAAGGGATTTATTACTTGAACTTGGAAAACATGAGTTTTGTTAGATATAATTAAAGTATATGATAACTCAGGGTTAATTATAGTCTTTGTTAGATATAATGAAAGCGTATGATAGCTCAGGGTAAAATTAACTCCATAGGTTTTTGATATGCTTTTTATTTAGGTTCTAAAGTTTTGAACCTAAATTTTAACCGGTTGTCTACTATAATAATATCAACCAGCTAGAGAATATAAAATGAACAAATTCATCAAATACTTTATCACGAGGTTAAAATGAATAATGCACCCATGTTATTGATTAAATAAAAATAACCAAAATTTATGTAGTTTTTGTTTATCATGTGCTTACGGTGGTGCATGAAAATTTCTTCTCTCGCACGCACAAGCATAAAAATAAAAAAATAAAAAAATACTTTCTCAGGGCAACACGGTATTGTCATCATCATCACGCTTCAATAATAACACATGTTAGCTACTTGACAAGTGAAATAATCTCATATATATATATATATATAATCTAAGTGAAATGATTGTTGTTACTTGTAAATCCAAATACACCCAAACAAAGGCCCTTAAAATTAAGGGTTTCTGAAAGTAACAGAACTGGAATTTAGATCTTTTAACAAAAGGCACACAAACAATCTTCAACAAAGTTCACCATTCGAACTAATTCTCTATGCCATTTTTCGCTTTTTCAGCCTTTCGCTCTTCCAGTTACCAACAACACCACCTCTTCGCTTCCTCTTTGGTTTTCGGCCCCTCTTTTTCCCTGAATAGCAAGGTTTTAGAACTGATTGTTGCGTCGTGTTCGGCTTTTCCTTCTCGGAGCCTGGTCCTGACACTGAAAGCTCAGGGGCTGTGCTCTCATCGGATGAGCTTGATTCAGCCTCTTCCTTCACCAATTCGTGGTTTTGCTTGACCTTATCAAAGTTCTGAAGTTCTTCATCAGCAGTCTGGTTAATGATCAAGACTTCCTCAGCATTCTGCAGGCATAAATGCAATCAGTAATCTAAAGATGAATGCGATGTCCACTTGAAACACAATCCAACTTCTCATCATGTGATCTGACATCCATCATCTAGTCCATAAACACACTGGGATGGCGAGAGAGAATTACCCATATAATTACAAATTTAAAAAAAAAAAACCCATAAACAGAACAGATGAATTGGCTTTTAATGGAAAGAATAACTCCTCTACGCATGAGAAGAATAATTCAGTCATGGTCCAGGATTCTGAGCTAAAGATGAAAAGTCAAATAGAAATAAAAGATACAAATCCTCCTGAGAAATAGCTACTCTTATTTGGCTTGCCATCATGGGATCACTCATTAAGCTACCATTTAGGTACTACACATGCAACTTTCTTGTTCAGTGATATTTTCAAGTGTTATTAATCAGCGGGAGAATACAGTTACTTACTTCCTTGCTTGAGTTTCCAAAATGATGCTGACTTGAAGGGGCAGCAGATAATAGGTCCAATGTGCTTACAACTATATCGGGCTCAGCAGCATCTCCATAGCTTGATACTGTACTCCCTGGCAAGGCTGCATCCTCGGTTTCATGTTCAGATACATGATGAGGTGGAGTATTTAGAGCTCCATGCAATTTTATATCTCCATTATTGCGAGGAGAGCAGCTAGGACTCAAAGCATGGCTATGACGTGTTTCTCCTGAACCAGGAAAACCTTGGCTCACAGCTAGCTCTCGATTGTTTGCCTTCATAAGAGAATCAAGACGATTTCTCAACTTTACAATCCGTGACTGAACAACATCGATGTTCAACAGGATTTGCTCCAAAGAGGCATCACGACCACCAAACATTAGCCATTCATTCAAAGCTTCAAAAACATCAGTGCTTCTGTTTCTTTCATCCACTGTGTAGTATTGAAAAAAACATAACAAGAATGTTAGTCTTAAAACATATATAACACAACATATTAACCATAATCCATTACATGATAAAGAAGCCAAGAAAAAATGATCTCCAAATAACTTCCCTTCCATCAAAGAAAAATATGTACATGAATATAACTAGGTTGCCGATTTGGGCCTGTGAGTGCATGTGTACAGATTTGTTTGTTTACCTTTCCCTTCTATACTCCTCCCAACTTTTTGTTCCATGGATGGAAATTGGTGGGTGGAGGTGCTATGCAAAGAATATTCTTTTCATTCCTCTAAAGTTTAAATTTCCTCACAAAAAGAAAAATTCGATGTCACTCTCCACCATCAACCTCTTCATCCACTGGATGAAAAGGTGGAAAGGCATCTATGTCCATGCTTGAAAATTGTTAGAATGTGGCATTTTTTATTTCAAAAAATAAGCACACCAGGTAGCCATACCTGGATCGCCACAATCATCATCAATTGAGTGACGATCTATTTCGGATCGCTTGTTTTCTGTAGAAGAATGCACAATGTTATTATCAAAATATGTCCTGTGCATGATATGGCAAAGAGGCACATGAAGATATCCATAATCATTACCATAATAGGAGAATATATTGTGTTGTGACATATATGATGCTGTATCAACTGTTTCTTCATTTCTTTTCCTTTTTCTCCTCTTCATTACCTGATTTTTACGGCTCCCACAAGACAAAGGAACCATCCTAGAAGCAGAACCATCTAAGCCTACCATTGTTGAATGCAACTGCTTCTCCTGCGTATATTTTGCTAGTTCATTGTCATACTTTAGAGCTTGGGAGTGTAGTTCATTCATCCGCAACTCTAGCCACTGGCACCTCCACATCAGAGGGCGAACAAAGTTCCTCCAATGGTCAGTTATCTTCTTTTTCCTGGGAATGTGCACGTGAAACTTGTATCATCATTTAAATTAAGCAAAGGCAAGTGTCAAAGCAAATTTCAAGGGGCTGCCAATGCAATAGTGATACCAAATAACCACTCAAAAATAAAATAAAATAATCCTCGAACAAAAATATTTCATGATTACATTGTTAAGACCAGATTTATCACTTTAATTGATTGCCATAATTTTGATGTTAATGCACATGTAATACACTATAGCTGGAATCATAAATGATGGGAAAAAATATTATATTTTTCAAAAACATAACCCAAACTTTAGAAAATAAAGAGCATAGATTGAATCCTGTACGCCCATAATACAATCACATTAACACGGATATTTCAACTTTTTGCTGCCTGCTTTTAACCATTTCAAAATTGAAAAATCATAATAAACCCAACTTCTTCTATCTAAGAAGTGCAGGAATTTGGATATGTATATCGAATCTCTCTTCTACTGTATTTCTGCATGGTGACAATTATGAGATACAAAGTACAAGCAAATGAATGCCATCTAAAAATTGAAACATTAAATGAGCAGCAACTAAAACAAGTAGCCCAGCAAGCATTTTCTCTTTTAACATCAATTATTCATCCAAGTTCTCATAGTGGTGCCACTCTTTCAAACCATACAAATTCTAGTAAAACAATTCTATGATATGTCATTCTCTGGACAAATCCAATAACTTGTATTAACACCAATACAATAATCACCATCTTTCCACAGAATTTAATAACCTTGTTAAACAATTGTATAAAGATACATTCAACAAAGGACAAAAAACGTGATTAAAGATGAATCCATTACAAATGTTTATTTTCAAATTTATCTAAGAAATAAATCAAACTGATGGTTCCCATCCAATCATACTACTGAAAAACATCACAAGAGAAAAGGGATATATCCTATAATCAGAAAGCATATTTCAGTGTGCAAATTGATTCCAGCAGCTCCAATTCCATGCGGAACACAATAACAACACATCACAATTATATCAATTATGAACACAACATATAGCATTGGAACTTCATCATCTTTCAAGTGCTAAGATCATGAAAAAAATTCCAAATTTGTCTAATTGTTTGTCACACGAAACTAGCAAATATAAAAAAACACAGAAAAGAAAAAGAAAAACCTGCAAATCCTATGGACTCCATTGGAGAGAGAATGCTGCTCAACCCGCGATTCAACTTCCGCATCACTCGAGCTCGAATTTCCCCCATCTCCGCACCCGGAGAACGTCTCCCCAAAGGAGCTCGAATGCTCAGTAGCGTCCGGATCATCACCCTGAACAGGATAAACATCGGCCCCATCCCCAAACCCGACTACATCAATCTCTCCATCCTCCACGACCTCAGCCTTCAAATCAACATTCTCCTCCTCCGGCTCCGATTTCACGGGCACTTCCGCGTTTTTCACTTCCTCAACAGAAACCGGAACTTGCTCCAGCGCCATATCAAGATCGAAAACCCTCAACGGCTTCGAATTCGAAGCATTTGAGCTGAAACAAGAGATTCCTAGATCGATAACAAGAATCAAAACCCTAGAATTCTTCAAGAACGAAACCCTAGCGAGCGATGTCGTACCTCGAAGCAGAAGAAAGCACCGCGGCGGCGTCGCACGGCCGGAGATATGGAATCTCGACGGATTCAAAAACACGGCGATGATATGATGCTTTTTCGGATTCGGGTCTGGTCGTTAACGGAGTTTGAGAGTGATAACGGATTGACCCGATTGAGTTCGGATTTTGATGTTTATACCCGATAACCAGTTAGATTACTTTTCTATGTTACCATGATTATGTTTTCTCTTTATTACTCTACAACGATTATGTTCGGGAGACTTCGAGGCTTCACTTAAGAACTCTTTCAGAAGCATTAACATACCTTTAGGAGTCGTTTGGTTCGTGATAATAACATATTATTATATAATGAGATTACCATGATAATATGGGTGGGAATGTTATATGGTTGGGAATATTGTGATAATTTGATATAACCATGTTTGGTTGGAAACTCTTATTACTGGGAATAGTTCATTACCTTGTTTGGTTCATGGTAATCAATTTGGTAAAATATAAAAAGTTATAAAATTACCATGGTAATCCAAAATAGACATTAAATTTGGTGGTAATAGGATTACCACCTTTTTGGTAATATTCTCATGTTGGTAATGTGATATTACCATCCAGATTACCACGTAACAAGTGGTAATCTTTCTCAGTGCAATGCCAAACGTGGTAATATTTTCAGATTACCACATAACACATGGTAATCTTTCTACATTACCGTGAACCAAACGGTTAGATGTTCCAATAACCTGTCAAGGTTAGTCTCCAAAACACATACAAAGATAGGGCAATAATAGATAAAGAAAAAAAAACACACACAAAACCATGACACAGTAATTATGTGGAGTTCGGCACTCTTGCCTACATTTCCACGGGGTTGGGAATTGGAATCCACTATGAAGAATATCTCTAATGTCTTGAACAACTCTCAAGAACAAAAAAACAAGCTGCAATCCTCATCTCCAACACAGTGAGAGATGATCAAACATAAGTTAGCATGTGACTAACATATTGTTATGAATTCTACTAATCAAATCAACTGAATAACCAAATGAGAGAATTCACGCAATAATTCTCAATTCTCAAGCAACTAAGCTCTAATATATTGAGAAATCTAACTTCAAATCAATAGAAATGAGTTTCTAATCAACAAATCAGTTGAAAAACTCAATATCAAATATCATAACTCCAACAATGTCTAGAATTCAGTAATTCAAACTACCAAACTCACAGAACAAAGATCTGCAAAAAAAAAAAAAATGGAAAACAAGAACAATAGTTGGGAATCTCTTTCCTCCTGTGTTTATCGCCGAATAAGATCACCGGAGATTCAGATCCAGGCCCAAGACTTCTCTTCAACTTCGCTACTTCATTCCTTCATTCTCTTTTCCTTTTATAGTACTCTCCAACTGACGACTCACTTGGCCAATCAACTCTTGTCCTCCTGCCTCGTCAACATAACTAACTCTCACCTGACCCAACAGCATAGTTTCTTGTTGCCACCTCATCTGGTGTAATATAACCCGCGAGTCTTGTGCTTCGTATCTTCTTTCTTTTGCTTTGACGGACAACTGGCAAAGGTGCTTCCACGTCAGCCTTCAACTTATCTGAATCATCATCCTTGCTCCTTTGCACATGCCTCCCAGAGATTAAATCCTTTGGCGCCCTCCTTTCTCCCGCCAACTTCCTTACTTTCACAACACATACACATGCCCACAGGGCCCACCACCAAAATGGGCTCCAAATGGGCCCATGGATAATAAGAATGAAATTCTTTTCCACCACTGCCACTCATAGTTATTTCTTATCATTATTTCTCTTCATAATTTTCCATCTCATTTCTCATTTAATACCAAATATGGAACGAACAAGGATTTCTTCATGCTCAGACCATCAAGATAGGACATCTCCACTGAACTCAAATAGTCGATTCCTAACCCCAAAATTCCCCTTATTAGCATAAGTCAAGATTGAGCAAGTTCAAATAATGTTGAAACTTGCTCCTTTGAACCACTTTGGTGAATATATCTGCAGGATTGTCACTGGCGTGCACCTTCAATAAGGAGATAGAGCCTTCCTCTATTACATCCTTCACAAAATGATACCGGACATCGATATGCTTGGTACGAGCATGGTGCACCTGATTTCTAGCCAAATGAATTGCACTCTAACTGTTACACCCCAAGTCCACCGTGCCCTGCTCAATCCCCAAATCATCTAGCAAACCCCATAACCACAAAGCTTCTTTCACTCCTTCTGCCACAGTCATATACTCAGCCTCGGAGGTAGATAGTGCCACTGTGGCTTGTGACATCGATCACCAACTAACTAGAGCACCAAGTATATGAAATACATAACCAGTAGTGGATCGCCATCTGTCTAGATCACTTGCATAATCTGAGTCCACAAACCCACTCAACTGACATGTTTCTCCACCAAAACACATACCCATGCTAATGGTACCCTTCAAGTACCTCAAAATCCATTTCACTGTTTCTCAGTGAGTCATTCCCGGATTTTCCATGAATTTGCTGACCATACTGATTGCCTGTGAAATATCTGGACGTGTACATACCATCGCATACATTAGACTGCCTACTGCACAAGCATAAGGAACACGAACCATGTGTTCTTTTTCTTCATCAGTTGTGGGAGATAGCTTACTAGAAAGTCGAAAATGTGGTGCCAATGGAGTCACCACTGGCTTAGCATCTTGCATTTCAAACCGTGATATTACTTTCTCAAGGCAACCCTTATGATGTAGAAATAGCTTACGACTTGACCTCTCTCTTATGATCTCCATACCCAGTATTTTCTTGGCAGCGCTCATATCCTTCATCTCAAACTCCTTACTGAGTTGAGACTTTAACCTATCTATCTCCACCTTGCTCTTGCTAGCAATAAGCATGTCATCCACGTACAACAGGAGATAGATATATGCATCACCACAAAGCTTATGGAAGTAAACACAACAATCATACTTGCTTCTGGAGTAACCCTTCTTGAGCATAAAAGTATTAAAGCACTTGTACCACTGTCGAGGCGACTACTTCAAACCATAAAGTGATTTCCTCAAGCAGCAAACCTGATTCTCTTTTCCTTCAAGTTTGTACCCCTCTGGCTGATGCATATAAATTTCCTCATCTAAGTTACCATGTAAGAGGGTCGTCTTAACATCAAGTTGTTCCAGCTGAAGATCACCATGAGCTACCAAACTCAACAATACACGGATAGAGGTGTGCTTCACTATGGGAGAAAAAAAAAAACTCATTGTAGTCCATCCCTCTTTTCTATGCAAATCCCTTGGCAACTAGTCTTGCCTTGTACCATGTGCCACAAAAATTAGATGAATCTTTCTTTTTCTTGTACACCCACTTATAGCCTATATAGTATGCTTATCAATGGGCAACGAGACAACTTCCCATGTTTGGTTCTTTTAAATAGACTCCTTCTCTTCCTCCAATGCAACCAACCAACCATCTTTCACTATTCTCATCTTGGATAGGTTGCTTAAAAGTGACCGGCTCATCATCCTCCACCGAGAGTGCATACTAGTACTCAACCAAATTTACCTGCCCATAGTGTTTCAGAGGTTCGTCTGACTGAAACTTTTGAACCAGTTTAACTTTCCTCTTTGGCCTAGTAGTAGCCAAAGACTCTGTTTTCTGCTGCTGTAGTATCTGTGTATTCTCTTGATGAACCTCCTCATGTTCATTTACAACAACATTCTCATGAACATGGCAAGGGCATGGTTAGTCTTCAGATTCATCAATCTCCACCACTTGAGTGTTAGTTGTTAACTCATCACCATCACCATCATCATCACCATCAAGAGGCTTCATAGCTTTAGGCAAAGCTAATATGGAATTCTCATCAAAAGTAACATCCATGCTGACTATGAACTTTGAATCTTCCAAACACTAAAGGCGATAGTCTTTCACTCTTTTTGCATACCCCAAGAAAATTGCCTTCTTGGCTCTAGGATCAAGCTTATTCTCCTCAACCGAAAATTCTAAGAACATCATAGTTTGCATGTTCTCCTGACCATAGTCTGTAGGGTGTGTCATCATCCAGGATGGAATGTGGAGCTCTGGTCACTATATAGCATGTTGTTGCCATTGATTCTGCCATCATTCTTTGCCCAAACCAGAATTGGATCTCATACATCTTACTTTCTCAAGCAATGTACGGTTCAGCCTCTCTGCAACCCCATTCTACTATGGTGTATTCCTAACTGTCCAATGTCAAACAATACCCTTTCTTGATCACAAAACTCCTTGAAGACACCTTCAGTGTACTCTATACCATTATCTGACCTGATTGTCTACAACTTTCTACCCGTTCTGTTCTCAACCATTACTCAAGGAATGATTTGCTCTAATGGCCTATATTGATCAGGAAATCTTCAATTCATTCAGTAAAAGCATGAATCAGATGAATAAAGTCCCCATCGTAATCTGAATAAAAAATTTTGTCTCCCAAATTCTTTAGTTCACACAACTTTCAACTGCGTGCTTAAATGATGAAACTTACTAGAAAAATTACAGATTGGGTAGTGGCTTGTACTATGAATCTGTATGCCAGTTTTATCCCAGATGGTGCATCCTTAATAGGTCCTAATAACAAATGCCTCCTAGCAAAGATCATAATTAAGTGCATACTTCATTTTGATATACACTTGGATTTAGAGAGTCCATTAACACAATGTTATCTAGGCAGTAGGATTTGTAACCACCTACATCTAAGTGGACCACTACTAATATTTTGAATGATGATGGTAAAACATAGAAGAGAAAACTAAACATGTTATATATGAGTTTCTAAATGATTTTAATAACTGTCTGATGAAACAACATAATACAAAACTCAATCAGAGCAACATCAATTAAAGTATGCAAGATTTCAGTCTTTACTTAAAAATGAAATTTTAATTAGTTTAATTGACAGAATGGGCTTATATCAAGAGCCCCTCCTGATACTAATTAGTTTAATGAATTATTAAAGTTTTATCAGACTGAGTGAAAGCAACAAACTCTTCAGCCATGAATGTAGTAGAGACGCAAGGCAAGGCCAAAATTTAAAGAGGGTTCTCACCAAACGCTCTCCACAAAATTCTTAAAACTCAGACAAGTGAGAGTATGCCAGTAGTTGGATTGCATGAGAAACATGAAGCAGGTTTGCCCACCTAAAATTTCAGACAGAAGATCTTCGCAGTACAAACACTAGAAATACAAAAACACAATATTTCCAAGTGTCTTTCAAACATCATCAGTACCAAAGTTCATGGAAGTTGGTGGTTGCCAAAACATGAAAAAGAAGGAAGATGAACAAACATACCTCATATATGAAAGGCCAAGCATGCATGCATTTATAGATACTTGATCAATATCTGACCATGCATAGACTTGGGAAGATGTAATGAAATTGTTGTTGTACTTATTATTGTTCTTGTTCTTGTTCTTCTTCAACTAAAAGGAATTGACTTCAACTAAAAGGAATTGACTTGAACCAAGCATTTCAATCCTGTCAGACACGGTTTAATTTGTATAATATGGCCTGTTTTAAGAGGAGCATGCATGTTAGCTGGCTAACTAGGTTGAACCAAGGAAGTTAATAAAGAATCAACTTGTTTGTTTGTTAACTAAAGTCATGTTGCCACCAATTGCGTGCATTGTAGGTTAATTATAAAAAACAAATGAATATTCAAAATTTTATTTTAATTTTATATTGATTTTATCTTTTAAGTTGAATAAAAATTATATATATATACTAGTTGACATGGTATTAGAATTGACTTCTGTTCTATTTATCCGTACAAACGTGGGCCTCGGGTGATATTAGAAAATATAACGATGAATTTTATTAAACAATAAATAGTATGACTTTGTATTTTCGTTAAAAATAAAAAAATAAAAAGTAAGAATTCCACAATGTCTTGGCAAGATTAAAAGGTATGAAAGACAAAATAAATTTATATTTAGAAAGCTCCTTATAATGAATCCTATACGTACCTAAAAAATTTTAACCTGTTGTTAACAGGTACTTGAAGACCTATGTTACTAGGTAAAGTTAAGACAAATTCACAGAGGCATACAACTTAATTACCCGCTAATTAAGAACGTTTACTTGGTAGAGTTTGTGACATTTTCAAAGAGCCCCATTATGCTTCAATTATTTTTCATTTTATTTATTTATTTATTTATAAATGAGACAAACGCAAATTTAAAGGGCGTGAGTGGATCGATAACAAATTAATCATCCGGCCCATATCAATGCCACTAAGCTATGAATTCTTTGGCAATGCTTCAATTTTTTGTTATAAAACTTATTATTGAAATTTTAATAAATTATTACTTCTTATGCCATAATAATAATATCGATAGTAGAAAGCTAGATTTTATAAATTAAGGTGATGATCACACATCAAAACAGGAGTTATCTAATTACATTGGTAGTATATATCGTGATAGTATTTTGCCAGGTTTTCTATAATTTGGGTTTAAAGTTTGATTGCTTGAATTAATTTTGAAGTAAAAAAAATAGTAAATTTATAATTGGACTTTGAATTTGTTAATTTTAATTTATATGCATTATTATTAATATTAATTCATCAAAATTGATAAAACTAAAGCTGCGGATATCCAATCCCATGCTGGGTGTTTGATTGGAGGTTGATTGGGTGTTCAACTATTTGTTAACAACTCATAACTTGTTAGATCCATCATCGACAATTAGTTCTCATAAACATTAATTGTTAGTTATTATTTCAACATATATAATTACCAAATAAAAGAAAATAAAATATGCTCATACATGAAACAGTACAACCATGCATACATGCATGTTACCCAATTGCATGCAAGACTTAATTTAAGCTATTATTTCTTTCTTTCAAACATATATATAATCTTACAGAACAATAACAAATATATATATAATCAATGACCATCTATGATCCCCATTATTCTAACCTCCTTAGTAATTAACTAGCTAGTCTATCTTCTGTGGTGTATCATGCGCTACACGTCCATGCATGCCCCATGCAACGTACGTCCATCTAATTCTTTGTGGGAGTTGGAGGACAATATCCACCTTGGTGATTAGGGTCATTCGTGCACCCTGAAGGTCCTGATGGAGTAGTTGTGTCCTTCTCAAGGATCTTATCAAATGAAACAACATGACCTCCATGAAGCCACACTTGATGATCTCCTTGCATTGGTCTTGTTGCAGACACAGCTTGTAAGCTGATCACAAGCACCAGCATGAGAACCACAAGTCCATTACACTGCATTCTTCTGCAAATGCTCATGTTTTGATCTCTATACACTAGATCTCTCTTTAAAATTATTGTATGTGTTGATGTGTGTAAATATACATGTATATATAGACATGTTTTCACATGTTTGTGACCATGGACCTAGTCAGTAGAATGGTAATTGCTATGCTTCTTCTTAATCTTGGTTTCTTTTGCTACCCTTTCTTTTTCCCAAGAATGAAGTGGTTGAACCAAGAAATGGAAGACTTAATTTGGAGAGAGAACTAAGTAAAAGCATGTACGTCAAACACGTTGTTATTTATTTATTTTATTTTTATTTTCTATAAATTATAAAAGTGGATAAAGATAAACAACACAGTTTGTTTCATTAGTCGTCTTTGCATGATCTATAGGTAGGTTAATAATAATTTTACAATTTAACTTACTGTTGCATCAAGATATTCCAAACAGCAGTGGACCTTCTAATAATATTCCATGTTCAACCTTAAACTCTTACTTATTATAATACTATATTTTTATTTTTCATTTCTTCTCAATTATTTATCTCATATACTAATCTTGTCTTTGTTCACCTTATGTTATATTAATTTGGTTTGGATACTATTATTATGATTTGTGTACTACATTTACCTATATATATATATATATATATATACCCTATATGAAAAAGAAGAATATTGCACCTATTGTGAAATATGCTCTTCTTGGTCCTCACAAAATAAGAAAATAGTAAACAATGTCAAGAGAACATAAAAAAAAAAAAAAACAAGTAATTACTTCTTAATTACCAAGCTTCACATTCAAACATATAGCCTCAGACCCATTAAAAGAAGATCATGTCTCTTTGGGTTGTTGACCAGTCAACCATGTGCTTTGTTTAGAGTTTTGGTCGGATCAACCATTAATACATTGTTGGTCTAGTCCGTGAATCATATATTTTGAACGAGATCTTCATGACTCATGACCATCTAATTATATGGTAGGTATATGAATTCGTTAGTATATTTCTATGTGATTGTGAGGAGAGAGAGAGGCAAAAGATGGTGAAATTAAGAAATATTTAAAAGAATAAAATATATAGACATTTGATTCAGATGTATCGTCTATTATTTTTTGGTAGATAATATTATTTTTTTATAATATGGACAAGTAACTCCACAGACGTATCATCTATTATTATTTGATCTAAACTATCTATTGAGAAAGAGTCAAGTTTTAAACTCTCACATAAAAAATAAATATTGTCTTACCGCTAAACTATTGTTATGGTGATCTCTAAATCTAGATATTTTTGTTTAAAAAATTAAACAAAATTCAGCCCAAATTTGGCACAGATAGTAATCAACTCTTTTATAATATTTTGATAAAAAAATAATTTATTTTAAGGATGCAAAAATATTGAAAATGTCAAGAGTATAATTTGGGTGACCGTCTTTGTGGCCGGAGATTGTACTTTCTCGTGATCGAAGTGGTAGTAATGGAATTTTCACAGACTTCCTCTGGAAAAATATAATTAGGATCAATTTTACTATCAACGTCTTCAAGCAACTCCTTGTCAATCCATGATTAATACTGGCTCAAATTGATGCCACAGCTATCAGTTTCAATACTCAAAGACAATAACTTCCTGCCTGCATGCAAAGAACAATTGATATTGATACATCATGCCAGTACTGGCACAATGCAAATGATACATAAATAGAAAATAGTTCCAAGTCCCATCCTGAGTTTTGCTCCATGATGTTAATGTTAATACAGGGACCCACCACCCTAATTTCTCCATAACTGTAGTTAGAGGGAAGGTTTGGTGAGGGTATATAAGGCTAGGGAGATTGGCTCTCACAGGCGATGTGGGACTATGGACCTGAGCCACTGCGTCCCTAACACCCCCCCTGGGCCCACAGCGGATGTGAGACCCAAGATCCTAGTCACGGCCGACCAGAGTACGCAGCGGGACCTACAGCTCTGATACCATGTTAATACAGGGACCCACCACCCTAACTTCTCCATAACTGCAGTTAGAGGGAAGGTTTGGTGAGGGTATATAAGGCTAGGGAGATTGGCTCTCACAGGCGATGTGGGACTATGGACCTGAGCCACTGCGCCCCTAACAGTTAACATTATCATTTAATTTTTGTAACAATTGATGGTTCAATATTTCATAGTCTCTGCAGAATTCACAAGATAATTTTTCTGCCATGCTTTTAGAATTGTATTTGTGGAACAAAAATGATGCATGCACAGACATAACATACATACCTGTAAGTGAAGATTGCATATATTAGCTGGCCGGATAGAGGCAACTGCGAGAAATGATGATCTAGCAACAAAGACTTGTGATGTTTGTTATGTAGCATGTATGCTATTAGGTCCAACCCATGGTCAGAAGCTCTATTGACTTGTCCAAATTTGTGGAGGGCAGTTTTGGGTTTTCATTAGTGGGCTCTTTCCTTTATCTCTTTAGTGTGTGAAAAGAGAAAGAAGGGGGTAGAGATAGTGAGCTGAGAAAGAGAGAACAAAAACAAGAAGAAAAGGATGAAGATGGTCCCTTTGAAATCATGATTCTTTGATTTCATCTCCATGAAGACTTGGGTAAGCTCTTCTATTGTAAGTGTGTTCACTGAACTTGTGTGTTCAGTTTTTGTTTGTTAATCTTCTTGTAATTGTGATCTCAAGTTAGGGCATCAACTTGAGATTGTTTGTGTATTTGTTCTCTTTTTGTTTTTAGTGAAATCTTGCTTGCCGGTGCCCCGTGGTTTTTCCCTCGTTTTGTACGGTTTTTCACGTAAATCGTGTGTGTGCTATCATCTTGTTTTGTTTGCTTGTTTTGTGTGTGTGTTCCAATCTTTCTATCCATTCACCATCAGTGGTATCAGAGCTAGGTTTAATTAGAGGAAATGGAAGGAAGTTCAAGCACCATGGTGAAGCTAAACAACTCAAATTGGATGTTGTGGAAGCCCAAGATGGAAGACATCTTGTATTGCAAGGAGATCTTTGACCCAATTGAGTACAAGGGAGTAAAACCAGATGATGTAGAAGAAAAGGCATGGAAGAAGATGAACCGAGTTGCTATCGGCACTATTATACAATGGTTTGGATGATTCAATATTTCATCATGTTTCTAGTGAAACTTGTGCCTATGCTTTGTGGACCAAGTTGGAATCTTTGTATGAAAGGAAGACAGCTGGTAACAAAGCCTTCTTGATTAGGAAATTGGTGAATTTGAAATATCAAGAAGGAGGTTCTATTGCAGAGCATTTGAATGAGGTTCAAAGTATTGTGAATCAGTTGGCCTCTATGAAGATGACTTTGGATGATGAGCTTCAAGCTCTTTTGCTCTTGAGTTCATTACCGGATAGTTGGGAGACATTAGTGGTCTCCCTCAGTAATTCTGCACCTAATGGGGTGCTCACCATGACTCTTGTGACATCAAGCCTCCTAAATGAAGAAACCAGGAGACAGTCAACTAGTTCAGAGAGATCGGCTACTTTTGTTACTGAACAAAGGGGAAGGCGCGAGAGTCGTGGACCTCAAGCCCGTGGGAACTCAAAGAGGAGATCCAAGTCAAGAGGAAAGAAGAAAATTGAATGCTACTATTATCATCAGTTTGGGCACATGAAGTATCTATGCCCAAAGCTCAAGAAGGTGGAGAAAGACAAGACTAAGTGCAAAGATGAAGAGAGTACCACGGCTAATGTCTCGAGTGATGTGGTGATCTTATCTGTAGAAGAATGCCTTCATGTATCCTCCTCAAGCATCGAGTGGGTGGTAGATAGTGGTGCTTCATACCATGCTACTCTAAGGAAAGAATATTTTTCATCCTACAAGGAAGGTGACTTTGGCACAGTCAAGATGGGCAACACCAGTCACTCAAAAATTGTAGGAAGTGGTGATATATGTCTTGTCACTGATATGGGTTGTTCCATTACACTAAAGGATGTGAGGCACGTCCCGGATCTCAGGTTGAATTTGATGTCTACTTTGGCCTTGGACAAACAAGGTTATGAAAGCTATTTTGGAAAAGGATGTTGGAAGCTCTCCAAGGGTTCACTGGTTGTTGCAAGAGGAGAAGTTTGTTGCACATTGTACAAAACTCAGCTGAAAATGAACAAGGGTGGCTTGTTTGCAATGGAGAATGAATCTTCTCCAAACCTATGGCACAAGAGGTTGGCTCACATAAGTGAAAAAGGTCTCCAAGTTCTCACCAAGAAGGAGTTAATCCCCTGCAACACTGGTATGTCTTTAGACTCATGTGATTTTTGTGTAATTGCTAAACATCACAAAGTATCTTTTCAAGGTTCTTTCAATAAGAAAACTGAGGTGCTCTCAGTTGTCTATTCTGATTTATGTGGCCCATTTGAAGTGAAGTCTTTGGGTGGTAACATGTACTTTGTTACCTTCATTGACAATGCATCAAGGAAACTTTGGGTATATTTGCTGAATTCCAAGGCTCAAGTATTTCAAGTGTTCCAAGAGTTTCATGCTAAAGTAGAGAGAGAGAGAGACAGGCAAGCTGTTGAAGTGCATTCACACCGATAATGGTGGTGAATATATGTTTCTAAGAATTTTGAAGTGTATTGTAGAGCTCATGGAATTCGTCATGTCAAGACAATACCAGGAACACCTCAACACAATGGAGTAGCCGAGAGAATGAATCGCACCATTGTAGAGAAGGTGAGGAGTTTATTGAAGATGGCTGGACTACCGAAGGTTTTCTGGGGAGAAGCTGTGTTGACAGCTGCTTCCTTGATCAATAGATCACCATCAGTTCCTTTGGAAAGTGACATTCCAGAAAGGGTGTGGACAAGGAGAAATCCCTCCTATGCACACTTGAAGGTCTTTGGGTGTAGAGCATTTGTCCATGTTCCCAAAGAGCAAAGGTCTAAGTTAGATGACAAAGCAATTCCATGTGTGTTTTTGGGCTATGGAGATGAAGAGCTGGGATACAGGTTGTGGAATCCTGAAAAGAAGACAATTGTGAGAAACAGAGATGCAGTCTTTTATGAAGATCAAAATGGATTAAATGATGTGCAGGTTAAGCCAATCACTCAGGCAGAACCATTTATGCAGGTAGAGCATAATATTCAGGCCGAACAAACTGGACAGTTTGAACAAACTATCAAACTGAGCAAAATGTACAGTTTGAATCTGATTTGCATGTAGAGCCAATTGCGCAGGTTCAAGATGTTTCAAGCCGACCTCAAACTTGTAGACTTGAAAATGTTAGAGGAATGCAAGAAGCACCTTTGGGAAGAAACTCTGAACAAGATGAGAGCTCAAATATGCAAGTAAGACGATCAGCTAGAGAACACAAACCATCTCAAAAATATCCATCCTCAGATTATATCCTTCTTACTGATATGGGGGAGCCTAAGACACTTCAAGAGGTGGGTAATCTTGAAGATAAAGGTAAGTGGATGGAAGCTATGCAAGAGGAGATGGTTTCCCTACAAAAGAATGACACCTATGAGCTTATAGAGCTTCCAGAAGGTAAGAAAGCTCTAAGAAACAAGTGGGTGTTCAAGTTGAAGAATGACAACCAAAATCAAGTTAAGTACAAAGCTCGGCTAGTGGTAAAAGGTTTCGGTCAGAAAAAAGGAGTAGATTTTGATGAAGTATTCTCCCCTGTTGTGAAGTTATCATCTATAAGAGTCATTCTTGGACTTGTAGCTAGCCTAGGACTGCATATAGAACAAATGGATGTTAAAACGGCTTTTCTTCATGGCGACCTTCAAGAAGAAGTGTACATGTCACAGCCAGAAGGTTTTGTGAAAAAGGGACATGAACACTTAGTTTGCAAATTGAAAAAGAGTTTGTATGGGCTGAAGCAAGCCCCTCGGCAATGGTATTTGAAGTTTGACTCATTTATGAAGAGTCAAGAGTACACAAGAACAGCTGCAGATCATTGTGTATATTTGAAGAAGTTTGCCGAAGATAACTTCAATATCCTACTACTTTATGTTGACGATATGCTTATAGTTGGGAAGGACAATGCATTGATATGTAAGCTAAAGGTAGACTTATCTAGATCCTTTGAAATGTAGGACCTTGGTGAAGCAAAACAAATTCTTGGAATGAGAATTCTGCGTGACAAAAAGGCTAAGAAGATATGGTTGTCACAGGAGAAATATGTTGAACGAGTGCTTGAAAGGTTCAACATGAAGAACTGCAAGGCTGTAAGTTCTCCCTTTGCTTCTCACTTCAAGTTGAGTAAATGCATGTGCCCAACCACAGAAGATGATAAAAAAAAAGATGAGTTTCATTCCTTATTCTTCAACAGTAGGCAGTTTGATGTATCTAACGGTATGTACAAGACCCGATATCGTGCAGTTGGTGTTGTGAGCAGGTTTCTCTCAAATCCAGGAAAAGAACATTGGGAAGCTACTAAATGGATACTGAGGTATCTGAGAGGGACATCAAAGATGTGTTTGAGCTTTGGAAGCTCAAGACCAATTTTGGAGGGTTTTACTGATGCAGACATGGCTGGTGATGCTGATGGCAGAAGATCCCTATCAGGTTATGTTTTCACTTTCGCAGGGGGAGCTGTGTCGTGGCAATCAAAGCTACAAAAATGTGTAGCTTTATCCACAACAGAAGCCGAATATATTGCTGCAACAGAGGCTGGAAAAGAGATGGTGTGGATGAAGAGTTTTCTCCAAGAATTGGGAATAATGCAAGAGGAGTATGTAGTGTTCTGTGATAGTCAGAGTGCCATTGATCTGAGTAAGAATGCTACATATCACTCCAGAACCAAGCACATTGATGTTCGTTACCATTGGATCCGAGATGCACTTGAAGAACATATGTTCAAAATTGAGAAAATCCATACTGAAGACAATCCTTCAGATATGTTGACCAAAGGGATCCCTAAAGCAAAGTTGAAGATGTGCTCAAAGGTAATTGGCATGGACTCCAAGTAAGGAGTCATGTTGGTAGATCTCTCCCATTTGTCTTAGGGGAAGAGATTATTGTTAAGAAAATGAAAGTTCAAGACAATGTTCAAGTTCATTGTGAGTGTCAATTGAGTTGGAGATTTGGCAAGTTGGGTAGTGACATTTGGTTTGCAACCTGTGAGCAGGTTGTGTGGTAGATCTTCTTCTCCTAGGTTGGAGGTGGAGATTGTTATGTAGCATGTATGCTATTAGGTCCAACCCATGGTCAGAAGCTCTATTGACTTGTCCAAATTAGTGGAGGGCAGTTTTGGGTTTTCATTAGTGGGCTCTTTCCTTTATCTCTTCAGTGTGTGAAAAGAGAAAGAAGGGGGGAGAGATAGTGAGCTGAGAAAGAGAGAACAAAAACAAGAAGAAAAGGATGAAGATGGTCCCTTTGAAATCATGATTCTTTGATTTCATCTCCATGAAGACTTGGGTAAGCTCTTCTATTGTAAGTGTGTTCACTGAACTTGTGTGTTCAGTTTTTGTTTGTTAATCTTCTTGTAATTGTGATCTCAAGTTAGGGCATCAACTTGAGATTGTTTGTGTATTTGTTCTCTTTTTGTTTTCAGTGAAATCTTGCTTGCCGGTGCCCCGTGGGTTTTCCCTCGTTTTGTAGGGTTTTCCACGTAAATCGTGTGTGTGCTATCATCTTGTTTTGTTTGCTTGTTTTGTGTGTGTTCCAATCTTTCTATCCATTCACCATCAATGTTATCCAAGTTTGTTGGAGTAAATTACCGTCACTCAGTCGAATTATCACAATTTCTATCACCAATGTTGTGCAGAGTCCTGCAGAAAAGTAATAGTGTTGTTGGTTAATTATATGCTCAGAAAACTTTATTTGAATGCAAGTGAGTAAGAAAAGATGCATACTTATATAGAGGCTTGCTCTAATGCTGAATGTCTGCTTTATGCTAGTAAGCATGTAGAGAAGAAATATCACACAAGAACAAAAAAGGAATGATTTAATGAAGCGAGGCTCTGCTAAGAAGGTGTTATGTAATGTGAAGAGCTTCTCGAGAGCAGCAAAAACATTAGCTTGTTTCCTTTCAAACTCCTCCTGAACAACAGAAAGTAATCCAATACAATCCAATCCATTTTGGAAATGTTAGTGTTTCATAATGAAGAAAGTGAGGCAAGATCAGAAGTGGGATGTGTATGATATTTACTATATAGGAAGATAAAAGGATGAGGAACAACTTTCTTATTCATCACAAGGATCAAAACTCATTCATTTGGACTGGAAAATTCAGACAAAAGCAAGATTACAAGAGAATTCAGTAAAACATGTACATTACATTCAAACTAAACAACTTTCTGTTATTTAATACATAAGTTAAAACTTGGGTATCCAAAAAGATATGGACCAGCTTAGTCATCATCCACGCGTCTTCATTTAGTTGACTCAACCGCTTAAGACTAAACGCCTCGAACTTAAACCTATCTCTTGATCAGCTGATCCTGGCCATTGATCTGACTTAAGTTATTCTTCTCTCACTGCCTCGAACTTACACCGGATCCTTGATCAAATGAATCCCAGCCGTTGATTCCTCTCCAAATTCAGCTTCAACGAACTTACCAGAAATTTGAACAATTGAAAAGACATAAAAGCCTTTCTGATCAAATATATTTCCACCCGGACAAATCCAGATTGTTCTTTTGTTATTTTGACAAATCTCTTGAGTGTGGGGTGCTTATCCCCTATTAGTTAAAATATATATATATATATATATATATATATATATATATATATATATATATGCATTTTTGTATATTGATAATATAATAATGTTAATGGAAAAACTTGTTAATTAAATTATCAATCCGAACTCGAACTAAAATCAATCTTTATTTTAATATCAAATTAAATGCAAGTTATTCTAGATAGAAGAAAAACAACAAAAGATAGGTATTAAGTTCAAAATAATAGCGTGGCAGGTTGTGCATAATGTCCTTTAATGGCGCCAACTCCTTTTCGAAAAAAGGAGTCATGGTGATTCACACTGCCCTCTATATGGCAATTAAGTTAAGTTGGCCTATCATATGTTGATTGCTTGTAACTTGTTTAGAGTTTTTTTTGGTCAAAATGTTATGTTGGCTTTTGCAGAGGTCCTTCTTTATTAGTGAGTGACTGGCTACATATAATTCTGAATTGGAGCTTGCCCACAAATAGGTATTAAGCGTTGATGAATTGTAGGACTGTGTAGTACAACTAACTAGAGCCGTGTGAGATTAAGAAATTCATGTCACTGAAGGCCATTCTCATTTTAGCCATGAAAATGTTTTCTCAGTAATAAAAGGCTAGGAAACATGTTAATGGCAACCAAACATCTGCAGTCACCTCTAGCTAGCATGATCAACTGGACAAAACCAACATTTGTCTCAGTGAAGCTAAATAACGCTGCGGTGATGCCTAATGCAAATAAGGGCAGTGTAAGTTGAGTGATTAGAGATGTCAGGGCAACTCCAACCATGCGTTTGAATTGGTACAAGTTGGCTGAATTGGTGTAGGATAACCTCCAATCATGCGTCAATTCAGAAATCTGCTACAGTGGCGCGCAAGCAACATCTTGCGCGCCACTGTAGTAGCGTTATTTTTTTTTTCTAATTTTGTTAAATTCAGTTTATCTTTTTTTTTTAATTTTAAATTCGGTTTATATCTTATTGTTAAATTTTGTTTATCAATTTTTAAAATTTTTTTAATTTATATTTTTTAAAATTGTCTGTTCATATGATTTTTTTTATTTTTATTTTTTTAATTATGTTTTGATTTTTTAAAATTCTGTTTTCTATTATTTAAATTTAAATTTATTTTTTATAATTTAATTAAAATAATAATTTATATTTATATTTTTAATTAAATAAGAAATATAAAATTAAAGAAAATAATTTGTGAAATATAAATTCATTAAAAATATATTTTAAATAGTATCATATTTAGATTTAATGGTTAAAAATGAAATAAAATTAAAGATGATTAAATTTATTGATAAAAATGGTGGTTGGAGAAGAATATTCTTAAGATATTATATTTTAGAGTTAAAAATAGAGATGATGGTTGGAGAAGATTTCACTGTAGAAACTATATTTTTGAGTACTGAAGCGCCAAATATAGAGTTTTGGGTTGGAGATGGCCTCAGTAAAGCTTTCATTGCTGGTGTTGGGAAGCCCTTATCTAATATTTTTGATCTACTACTGGCAGAATGTATTGGTTTGAGAGTAAGGAGATTATTGAATAAGGCTCTCGATTGCTGTCTTTGCCAGCATTGGCCGGGAGTACTGTTATTGATGATTGTAGAGAGTTGGCTTCCAATTTTCAACACCTAGGTATTTTTTTTATATAAAGATCATTGAATGGGGTTGCCAACTTAATAGCGAAGGTCTCCATTTTGATTATTAACTTCACATCTATGTAAAAAAAAAATTTCAAACATTAACTTTTATGTCAACCAAAGCTACACATAAGATGCTTAGTGTTAAATATGCTTAAATCCAACAAATAATCACATCCGAGTTAAGGCGTGAATTTCTAGTGTTTCATGTTAAAAATAACAATATCTTCATTAGGATAAATAAATGTATAAATAAAATGCCTCGTTTAGTCTTTTCCGATAGTACAACACTATAAACTTTTCCGTATATCACGTGTGTGCCTTAATTCCACCTTTAAAGTCACCAACCAACGGCCATGTGAAAAAAGTTTTCAAAATGTATGATGGTTTTTTTTTTGGATTAAAAAACTTATATATATATATATATATATATATATATATATATATATATTTGGAGGAAATGTTTGAATTCATTTTAATATTATTTTAATAAATATACGTTGCTATTAATAGTTTTCAATAATAAAATTATTACATTTTACGATATAATTTTTAATAAATAAGCAACAAAAACCCATCATTTTTAAAAAAGTTACAGACATGTGCAAAAATAAAATAAATTTAAAAATATCTTTGCCCTTGTTTCGTGTGAATTTAATTTTTGTTGAAATAAATATCCTAAGTAAAAGCCTTATACAAGGATTACCATATCACTAGATCAAGGGGTGTTTGCACATTTTACACTATTTGATTAAAATCACTATAGATTTTGATACCTTACTGGCTTACTCTCGAGAATTGTTATTTTAATATTATATATATATATTTTTATGTTCTTTTATTAACAGTAGTCACATGTTCCACTTCCCCCTAACTGGTGAGTGGTGACACATATGACTCAGTACTTCATATTAAGCACAGCATGAAAATGGATTCACATGTGATGAAATGTGGCATTTAAAAACAGATCAACGAAAGTACAACCAAGCACAACTCCACTGCCTTTAAGAAGGCATGCATTCCTCTGCATCTTTCTTCATCCCATCCAACAAACACATCATCGATCCTCCAAACAAACCATGGCAGTAAGATCCAAAGCTCTCATTCTGGTTCCATTATTCATCACCATCCTCTGCCAATCTATCCCGGCAACAGCAACAACAGCAACAACAGCAACCTCATCCTCAGATGTGGATTTTCTCTACTTGACTCTCAAGGTACCATAATATATATCATCACTTTCTTAAAATATCAAAGCATCAAACTAAGAGGAAAAAAAAAATCACACAATCATTTGTCTCTCCATGCAGTGGCCCGGGACACTCTGCAACTCAGACAAATGCTGCAAGCCGACAACAGGAGAACCAGCGCTGGATTTCATGGTGGAAGACATCAAGACATACAACAGCAAAACTGGAAAGATCGTCCAGAACTGCAAGACAACATGCCAATTCTACGTTAACATGGTTACCCATGTTTAAGATTCATTATAATACTTTAGTTTATTTAATATATTATTTTCTTCTCATCATCTCCATCCATAGATGAAAGATTACATCGACGAACTCTACGCACACTGGAGCGACCTGAGCTGCCCATGTAACAACGGGCTTGAAAACTGGAAGAAAACATGGTGCACTTACGGCCAGTGCTCAAACCTCAACCAGCATGACTATATACAGACTGCGCTCAATATGTCTCAACGTGCCAACTTGCTTGAGGTTCTTAGGGTTAATGACATTCTCCCCTCCTTTTCCACCTCATACAAGCTGGATCTTATCCAGCGTGCCCTTCAGGCCAACGTGGGCTCATCGTTCCACATTGAGTGTGTCAAGCCTTGGTGGCCGATTTGGTCAATGAAATCACAGCTTTCAAAGATAAGCATCTGCTTGTCGAAAAATGGCAAGTCGATCATCGGTTGTCCATTTAGCAAGGAGATTACATGTGATGATGATGTGTGGTTCTATCCATTCACCAGCAAGATGCTCCAGCCCTGCCGTGGCTGTGTTACTGGCTCTGATGAAGTCATCAAGATGACTACTGAGGATTACTTTGCAGTGTGATAGAGCTTGTTCTTCCTGCAGTTATGATAACTAAATAAAGTTAATATTATGGTATCCTTTTAAATCTATTGTGGTGTAGTTCTTATGCATGAACTGAAGTTAATATTACTTCGAAGTAGTTGTTTTAATTCCTAGATCAGACTGTATCAGATAAGAGCAGCAAGTTAAGAATCGAGAAAATATGAAAGAATTAAGATTGAAATCTCCAATGATGAAAAATATTCCTAAACCACTCTTTTGTAGCGTAGTGGGTTACTCCGTCTCCCCTCTAACTCAAATATCAGAGTTTTAATCATATATACTTGTGGCTTATTCATATTTTAAAAAAAAAAAAAATCTAAAGATGTACTTCTTGAAGAGTTCCCAAAGTCAGCCAAAATCTAAAAATGATAAGTAAAAAATAGATCAATCGTGACTCATAGAAGTTAAAATATGAGATCCAAAATATTTATATGATAGGATATCAAAATTTAAAACTTTTAGAAAAAAAGCTATAGTTTATGTCTTGAAAAAAAAAATCCCCTATTAGAAATAATTAATTATTTTTATTACTAATAATTTTTTGATTTATTGATTTTAGAATAGAGTGTTTGTGTCATTATAAAAAAAATTAAGTTCGACTCTTAGCTTATATAAATAAATATATAAGTGAGCTGAGTACTACTTATGTATGTGTCTTTGCACAACTTGTTAACATTTATTACAAAAATATATATATTTATTGACCCTCAAGTATGAGTCTAGTGTGGGTAGAGATGGGCATGGGCCGGTTAACCGGACCCGGCGGGTCCGGGTCGGTTTTTGGCCTACCCGTAACCGGCCCGTGCAACAGTAGTAACCCGCCGGGCCGGGTTAACCCGGCCGGCCCGGCGGGTCACGGGTCGGCCGAAAGCAACTCGGACCCGGCCCGTGAGGTTTTTTAACCCGCTAGGTCCGGGCCCAACGTTGTTGATGAGATTCGAACCTTGGTCACTTTATAAAAAACTTCACCTACTAACCATCCTTTCCAACATTTCTTTTAAGTATAGATATTAAAAAATAAATATAAAATTTAAAAACCGGTTCCAAACTGGGTTTTGACCCGGCGGGTTGACCCGACAGGTCACGAGTTGGGGGAACCCAACCCGTAACCGGCTCGTCTACAGTACGGGAAGATTACGGGTCAATGAACCAGCCTGCCGGGCCATTGAACCACTTCAGTAGAAGTGTGGAGTTCAATTAAAGGTGTCCACTTCCATGTGTTTGGTAAAGAAGGAAATTGTCAAATCAGTGACCACTTCAGGTGTTTGGATGGTAAAAAGTGAGAATCTTGAAATTGTGACTTCACCAGTTCCTCGTGTTTGGTAACACCGAAGTAGGGTCATGATCACCACTTCAGTGGCAGGGTAAGGTTACCCATATATATATATATATATATATATACAAAAATTAATTAATTAATTAATTATGAAACATAATATTATTACAATGATAAATAATAAAAATTCAAGATCACCCCTTACTTAATTTTATAAATTGGTTTATGAATATGTACAAATAATGTATTAATTGGATTAATTTTAACTTTGCATTATTAACTTAATTTTGTTATGTTTTCCTTAAAACCAACCCAAAATTTATAAGTTATTTAATTTTTGTTTTCCTTGATCCGGAAATTAATGTTTCCCAAAATTGAATTTTCAAATGGGTACGCAATGTTATTTGTTTTCAGTTCTGTTTAATTTTTTTGTTTTTTTTTTTTTAAGTTTTTATAATGAATATATAACTGAAAATCCAAGAATTCAAAAGTAGTAACACATATACTACACTGTTACTAGGATAAACAATCAACAACCATTGTGTTTTATAACACCATTTCGGATATACTATCCCCTGTAGAGTACCATATACATAGTGATTATGCCCTGCATAATTTGTTAAGAGATACAAGACATACAAACAACATTTGGTGAAGTATAACTGGACAACTCCCACAACAGAAACTTGCATAATCTTTGCATTCTTCCCATCTCGTTCCTCACATGATCTGACAGCTTGCTTGCAGACTCCTACGTTCACAAACCTTTCTCTATACTGCAGAAAATAACAAAACCTGTTATTCAATCAGCAAATTCATCAAGTGCAAAAATTTATTAAAAAAATGTGATACAAACCTTTCATGTAACCTTGCACTTCATATCAGTTGTGGTGAACGAATATAGTTCTTGCTTGATTTCCATGGCTCAGGTCGAAGCAACAGCAACAATGTCAAGCACTTTCATTGGCACAAGTTCCATTTTTAAAACCAACAGAAGTAACCAGATACAAGCTGGCTGCAATGGTGGCACAGTGTGCCTCCTGATTGCCTCGCCAGACTTGTACATAATCTCGGTTTGGGAAAACAATTCCAAGGTTGCGAAAAAAAATACAGAAAACATACGAATACAGAAGACTTTCAACATTATTAAAATTGCATACAAACACGAATTTAATGCTACCTCGACATTGAACCCAATCAAATGCGCAATGGCTGCAAAAGAGTGGCAACGAAATGCCTCTCATTTTGCCTCGCCAGCGTTCCAATTTCGAGTTGTGTGCCATATTATGGATTGTGCCTCAGTGCATTGTCACTGATTGCCTTTCATCATTGCCATCCAACTCGGACCCTGCAATCCAAACAAAACAGAAAAAACCAAGAAAAAAATGTTAGACACAATGACACATACATGAGAACCTATCAAAACAGCATAAACCATAAAGATTACTAAGTCCGGACCGACATAGACATGGCAACAAGTTCTTAACACACACATGCGCATGACAACAAAAGATGCATAAGACAGAACAAAAGAAATAAAGCTAAGAGTCAGTCAAGATGCATGCAGATGCACAACATGAATAAAACAAACATGGTCGTAGAAGTAGGGTTTAGTTAAGTAACGCAGACGCCTGGTACGTGCTAAATCAAACCATCCTGGATAGGAAACCTTCAATCCAATCCTTGCGAAGATCTATATCCTTCGCTATGAACCCTCTTGCCTCAATCTCACGAAATTGTAGAAAATCAAACACCTGAACAAGTTCCTTCTTATCAAACCCATCGACGTCCATCACCTTCGCATACAAACTCTCTGTCCAGTGGGTGGGGTTCTTAATGGCAGATGCCATTTCCCCCACCACAACAATGAGATCACCCATCATCGAAGGATTTTTTGAAGCCCTACTAGATCGTTGTGACCTTGGGGTTGATGAAGTGGCAGGGCTGCTCATAACAGGTGGGGCAGAGTTTGCATCGGCGTCATCATCACTTGGCTGTTCTACAGGGCTATCGTTCAAGTTGTTTATATTGTTGCCTTCATTTTCTGAGTTATTATCTCCCAGTTCTGCGAACACAGAAGTTGCATACGCGCCCGTTGCATTATCATCGCCACAAATAACCCGCAATGCCTTATAATGCTCGATAGGTTTGTTTATGAAAGCCTTCGCTGTTGGGTGGGCCTATATTACAATGACACACATAACAAACTAGAGGTATAAAATTGCTTTCGATGTACTAGTATTACCAGAAAAGTGAGAGTTGTTTACCTCGACATAGGTCAGAGCAACCATAGGATCAAGGGTGATCGTCTTAGTGGTATCATCCCAACCTGCACCACTGAGATCTCTCACTTTCTTTATCTCATTGTACCATGATTTCAAAGTTCGGTAGTGATTTTCAACGTTCTCAGCACTGAACTCAGTACCAAATCTAGAATTGACAGAGACAACAGCAAAGACAAATGCTGCGCGTTTGAATGATTTGTCACATTTCAACCCTTTTCATACTTGTTCCACCAGAAGTGGGATCAAGAAACTATCGTATTCAGCCTTCCATCTCTTGTTAGGAGTACCACGTTTGCTACTAGAAGCCCTTGACGACGACTTAGAAGTTGCATGCTCAATACCCTCCATCGTTGATTCAATTCTATTGGAAAATCAGAAGTATGTAAGATTCTTGTATCTAAGAATTATAAACCCTGGAGTCTAGTATACAGGCTATATATGGAACGAAATACATAAGATTGCAGAAAATTTGGCATTGAATACACAAGACAGCTAGGAACTATAGCACAGGACAACAAATTTATAATATCAGAGAGCTGAGATTTTGCTTAAAACAAGTAAATCATGTGGGAAAACTCAAAATGATAGTTGGAATTAATAGCACAACACAACATTTAATATAGAAGACAACAAGGAATTATGCAGAAGATTAAAAAACTATGATGGAACTACTTGCACAGGACGGAAACTGTAAAATAGCTGACAACTAAAGTTTCCAGAGAACAAGTTCTGTATGTGCAAAAAAAAAAAAAAAAAAAAAAACAAAACAAAAGAAACTGGATTTGCCAAGCATGTAAAAATTTAACTGTCTCAACATTGAATAACTTGAAAAACAAAATAAATTAAAACAGGCAAGCATGGAAAAATGATTTTGTCATCATTGAAGAACATGAACTGGATAGAATAGCAAACTACTGGGTCATGTACAGAAGCAGGTTGTTATGCGGAATATTAAAACACAAATATGGAAGTAATAGCACATCACAGAAATGCCAATTAGCAGACATCTGCTTCCCGAAGCCAAATATGGAAGTAATAGCACATCTAAGCTTCCAGAAGACAAGCTACTCATGTGAAACAAAAAAAAAAAAAAAAAGAAATAAAACTGGCAAGAATGGAAAATAACCATTTCCTCACTGAAGAACATGACTTGGATAAAATAGCAGAGTAGTAGGTCTTGTACATAAGCATAAAGCTGGGAATTTGGAATTAGTAGCACCACACACAAAAATTAAAATAGCATACAGCATGTACTTATGCAGAATATTAAAAAAGAAATATGCAAGTAATAGCACATGACATAAATGTGAAATGGCGGACATGTAAAGCTTCCAGAAGACAAGCTACTCATGTGAATCACAAAAAATAAATAAATTGAAATAAAACTGGCAAGAATGGAAAATAACTATTTCATTATTGAAGAGCATGGCCTGGATAAAATAGCACATGTATTTTAATTACTAGCACAACACAGAAAAATTAAAATATCATACAACATGTAGTTCTGCAGAATATTGATACAGAAGAGTCTATAACAAATATTGGAATTAACAGCACGTATAAAATAGGACAGAACAAGTAAAATAGCATACAACAGGGATTCCATAAAACAAGTTACAACATGGGAACTGGACATGTGAAATACGAAATAAGTACGATGCATATGTGATATACCAAATCTAAATTGTCTATGCAGAGATGTCTTAAAAGCATATAATCAACAAGAACCAACAGGTGAATCATGGAAATGATAACATGTACTCAACAGTTGGCACTCTAATGAAACTAATACATGAACGAAAAATATTCAGACA
Source organism: Dioscorea alata (assembly GCA_020875875.1). Taxonomy (NCBI): domain Eukaryota; kingdom Viridiplantae; phylum Streptophyta; class Magnoliopsida; order Dioscoreales; family Dioscoreaceae; genus Dioscorea; species Dioscorea alata. The sequence goes on along the minus strand of CM037015.1, from coordinate 2,750,894 downwards.
AAGCAAACAGTGGCAAAGATAAACATAATAGTTGTGCTGCGTTTAACCGGACTGGTGAGAATCAAACAAAAACAGTATAACTCATCCACATGTCGTTCGCTATCTTGTCCCTAAGTTCAATCCATTGCCGATTCTCTTCACGCTGTTCTCGCTGTGATCGGGGCTGTGATGACATGATTTGATCATCATGTTGTGTGTTTTCGTCATGCAATAGCATATCGTTGGGGTCGACACCTGCTATATAGTTATGCAATACGCAACATGCAAGAACTAACTTAACCTGTGTTCGAAAAGGGAAGAAAGGGTGTGATGTAAGAATCTTGAATCGATTTTTCAAGATGCTGAAAGCACGCTCTACACGAGAGCGTAGCATCGAGTGTCGAAGGTTGAACAATTCCTTTGGATTTGTTGGTGCCCTTCCACTATGCTCTTTCAAGTGATACCTAACACCGCGATACGGTGCTATGAACCCTTGCATAATGGTATACCCAGCGTCTACAAGATAATATTTCCCTACAACAATGACAAGTGTCAAGTGCCCGATATTGTAATATTTTAATTAACATAATAGTTGTTTCCTACCTTCTACCAATTTTAATCCTTCGGGTTGTGACTGGGCTAGTGCATCTTTTAGTACGGTGAAGTCATTTGAGGATCCCTCCCAACCCGCCAACACGTATGTGAACTGCAAGTCAGGTTTCACGACAGCCAACACATTCTGTGTTGGCCCTTTATGACCACGAAACCGAGGTATTTCTTGAGGGGGAACGGACGCATCAACATGCGTACCATCTAACAAACCTATACAATCCTACAAACAAAAGTATATGAGGGAACAAGGAAGGAATGGGTAGGGGGGAAATTATTAAATTTATGTTACATGTGAAGTTTACTTACTTTGAAAAATGGATACCAATTAGGGTTACTTTCAATGTCTGAGTGACAATTGGAACTAGGGGGTGTACGAAATCATCTCGAATGCCACAAACAGCTGTCAGCACACAATTAAAATATCGGCTGATCGTTTCCCTGGATCGAAGAAATTCAATTCTCATGGTCCTATTTTTGGTATTGTGACCAACAATGTGCAAAAACATGGCTAACTGTTCTCGACAAATGTATGTCGCGTGTCTTGAAGGAGCTGCTTATCACGCATGATCGATGCTAGATGCATAAAAGGACCTACATCCATCCTTAGATAGCTCACGCAATAGTCACGACCACTCCTTAAAATACGCTCCATATGTTTTTTCCTAGTTAAGTCCCGAAACATGGATGGCTCCTTACTTATCCCTTGCCTAGAGACACGCATATCCTCAAGTAGGAAGGCAACAACGACAACAATAGTAGTGAACGCGGCCACCATAGGCTGTACGCGGTCATTAACAATCCAGCTATCCATCTACATAATTAAGGTTACCGTTATTCGTATGAACTAGCAACCACTAACCTAATTCAGTAGGCAGCACTAAAGAATTGACGACGTCTAACGAAAACACATGTAAGCAGCACAGACCATGCTAACATTACATGATGATAAGAACAAAACATAACAAGAAACACAACATGCTGATAGGAACACAACCAACATAAAGAATATGTATAACAGAATAGAATAAGATAACATATTTACAAAGGCAAAACGTAATAACCAACACAATACTAAAGCAACATGAGTTTGAGAACACGATAGGAAGACATGTAATGGAAAGGAAAAAAACAATGCCAACACACAACAGAGTATCAAAAACATAAGCAAATCATTACTAAAACCCCCACTGAATTGGAGAACATGATTTGAACATAAGTATAAGCAGATATACCTAGCAATAAAATACTATAGCAGTTACTACTTAAATGCATACAACAATAATAAAACACAATAACACAAAACAGTATCAACTGATTGCAAGACACAACATATAATTACTGAAAAGCAGAAATCTGTATGGACCATGATGATAAGAAAACAACATAAGAGACTACTAAATCACAACTGACTTTAAAATATAAGAGGAACATGCTAGGAAAAATGTTTACAACAAAGAGAACAATAAAATGGCAGAGACATTTCAAATTCAAGAACAACAAAACAGATTAAACAATATGAAGATGAAAATATTTATAACGAACAGAAGATGATAAGGAATATGTATAACAGAACAGAATAAGATAACAGATTTACAAAGGCAAAACATAATAACCAACACAATACTAAAGCAACATGAATTTGAGAACACAATAGGAAGACATGTAATTCCAAGGAAAAAAACAATGCCAACACACAACAGAGTAGCGAAAACATAAGCAAATCATTACTAAAATCCCTACTGAATTGGAGAACATGATATGAACATGAGTATAAGCAGATATACCTAGCAATAAAATACTATAGCAGTTACTACTTAAATGCATACTATAATAAGAAATAAAACACAATAACATAAAACAGTATCAACTGATTGCAAGACACAACATATAATTATTGAAAAGCAAAAATCTGTATGGACCATGATGATAAGTAAACAACATAAGAGACTACTAAATCACAACTCACTTTAAAATATAAGAGGAACATGCTAGGAAAATGTTTACAACAAAGAGAACAATAAAATGGCAGAGGCATTTCAAATTCAAGAACAACAAAACAGGTTAAACAATATGAAGAAAAAATGATTATAACGAACAGAAGATGATAAGGAATATGTATAACAGAACAGAATAATATAACAGAATTACATAAGGAATGTAATAACCAACACAATACTAAAGCAACATAAATTTCATAACATGATAGGAAGACATTTGATGGAAAGAAAAAACCAATGTCAAAACATAAGCAAATCAGCAACAAACCCCCCCTCCCAATGAATTCGAGAACATGATATGAACATAATAATAAGCAAATATACATAACAACTGTACTATTAGGAACACGGAATAAGAAAACCCATTGCTCGCAGATCTTGAAGAAAATACAAGAGTGTGAGTGGTGAACAACATAAACCAGTAGCCACTATGATATCATCCGGGAGGCTTGAAATGACAAACAAAACAAAATATGGGGGAAAAAACGGACAGCCTACATCAGCCTAAACATGGGGAAAAAGGGGGAAAAAAATAAAACCAAAATAGCAACACTCACACCCATATGAAAACCATAGATGGAGGAGCCAACAAGCATATCAAAACCCTAGAACGGGAAAGGCCAAAGTGGCCTGGTAAATTGGGGAAAATATACATGCCTTAAAGAACAGCAACAAATTATAACAAAAATTTTAAATAGAAAATATTTACACCATAACACGATCATGACAAACATAATACTGAAAATTAAACCAGATAAAAAACCTGATATAAATACATAAACCAAGGAAAACCCAAATCTGCAAGATAGAATAACTCGAATACGAAAACAACTACGACAGCAACAAGGTTTTCTTGCAGATCTGCAAGAAACACCAGATCTGGAAAGGAAAACCCATGAAAAAAAGTAACACAATCATAATAGCATCTTAAAATCTCGACGAAACAATAAAATCAAAAATTACAAAAACAAATAACAACATATAACGCCGACAACGAAATGGAAAAAAAAAACGAAAATAAAATAGCGGCGTTGTAAACTTTTTCTCGAAAGAAAGATGTCTACCGAGATCTACCGAGATCTGGAAGGCTGGCAAACAAGAAAAACAGAATGACACCCAACAGAGGAAGGGATGATGCTCGGCCGAAGACGAGAGGGAGCCGGGACTGGAGGAGATGAGAGGGGAGACGGGAGTGGAGGAGACGAGAGAGAGAGGCGGAGAACCCTACAAGAGAATGGAGGGAAAAATGGGAGTGGAAGAGACAAGAGAGAGACGGCGCGGAGAACCCTAGAGGAGCCTTCTCGAAAGTGGGTGATGAAGTGGGATTGGCACGTGACCACACGTGAAGGAAGTGAAACGCTTCAAAACCCATTTCGGGGTTTTTTAACCCGAAGTGAAAGGGGTGAAGTCACGGGTTTTAGAACTTGTCAAATCAGCACTTCGGGGTCCATTTCGGCGAACCAAACATCACGAACTCGTTCGGAAGTAACCGATTCAGCCACTTCGGACTCCACTTCGCCGAAACAAACACGCCCTAAGTGTGGGTGGTGAGAACTGGTTTAATAATGACAGGTCAAGATTTTGAAAATTGAAATAGTGATAGCTATCTATTTATGTTAATATTTTTTTGAAATATTTATTAAATATATTTATTTAAATAATTAAATATTATTATAAATAAATGATTTCTAAGATTATTTGGAGGTGTTTGATTTGAAATCTCAGAATCATCCTAAGAGAGGCTGATGTTTGAAAACACTGGCGGAAGCCACCAAAACCCTAATATCTAGGGTTTCACAAATCTAATATATTTGCCATAAATCAAGCTAAAAACTCTCAAACAATTATAATTATGTGCTATTTATAGTTCCAACCAATAATAATAAAACGATGAAACTACTCTTGTAATTATAACTAAAATAAAAGAGATTGAAGGCTCATTAGATAAAGAAACTATACAAATTTTCATTTAGACCATTTTTGTAGAATATTGTTAAAGGATTAAAATCGAAAGATTTTCATTCATACTCTTTCTTCCCATGGAAGTTGTATTCAGATGCCTCACTAAGGGCTCATAATGCTCATGTCTTATAATGAAATGCTAATTTGATTTTTTATTTTTATTTTTTTTTTGACAAAGATGACAAGCCTTGGTTTACAAGGGGGATATGCAGGGGTATAGTAGTGCATATTAAATATTGAGTTGATATTTTTGGGATGTGATTTGATCATTGGAATGAAACTAAAATCTTGATATCTTTTAATTCAACGGTCTAGATTTTTCAATTGCTTATATAGGGTTTTGTTTGTTAGATGTTGAAAAGGAGAATGAGAGAGAGAGAGAGAGAGAGAGAGATAGATAGATAGAGATGAAGGGTGAGTTCTCTTGTATATAGAGAGTGAAAAAAAAAGAGCGAATAAGGTGTAGAAGAAAGCTTTGGAGCTTTAATTCTTACTTAATCTCATTAAAGTAAGGTAAAATCCTTATTTTTGAGGTGAAATTGAGTTTTTAGAACTTAGTAATTCCTTTGTAGCTTTGTGCTTAATTTTTATACTTTTGTACTCTTGTCATTTCGCAAGACATAGTGAAGTGTTGTTTTTCCATGGATGTAGGTTTAGTTTTGGCCAAACCACGTTAAATTTGGTGTTTTTTTTGTTCTTGTGTGAATGCTTGTATATCATGTTTGCAAAGCAACTGCTAGGTGTTTGTGAAATTACACATCAAGTGTTTCACAAATTGCTACACTCATTATGTGCTTTCTCTCTCTCAACAATGCACCAGTTACGGTAGATTAACAACTCGATCCTTTGAGATTTACTATGTTGGTTGGGCTAACACACTGGGCAATAACGTCTTACCACATGTGCTCAAGATGATATTTTAAGAACCATAACCTTATAATTGTAAATATCATATTTTTTGCAAATTTGGAGAGGTGGAAAATATGACTTGTCCCACTCAAGATCCAGTAAACAGTATTGCACAATATTTCTACAGTTTTGCATAATATTGCTATAGTACTATTAATGAAAGGATTCGGCCCTCCATCTGCCACTTATGTCCACATGTCTTTACACTGTGCTAGCAAGTGTTTGGCACATTAATTTGATTGCTTTCAAAGATTTTATTTTCTACTCATAACATACATAAGATAATTTTTCTCATTAAGTGTATTGATAATTAAGACAGTGGTTATAATCAATAGGGTATTAATTCCATATCATAAGGTTGGGTAAAGCTATTAAATATGCTTAAATCTAACAAATAATAACATACAGGTTAATACTAAAGCCATTGATTATGCTTAATTTTCTATTGTTTCATTTTGCTTAAAAGTAATTAAACCTAACAACGTATGTGATAGACAAGCGATTGAGATTTTGTAGAAAGAAAGAATAATCATTTTGGTTTTCTCATGTTTTTAAGAAATATGGACAAGCGATTTTGCTTAATCTCAAATAATTTAAATAGCTGATTTAATCCTTGTGATAGTGCGCAATATCATGTAAAAACTAACCTCTGTCACGTGAATCACATGTGCAACTCAATTAGCTTTTAAGGCTGTCATCCAACCAACAACAAAAATCTTAAATTTTTTTGTACTGTTTTATTTTTTATGTCATCCAACCAACAACAAAAATCTTAAATTTTTTTGTACTGTTTTATTTTTTATGTTAAAAAATTAAAAAAAAACTTCAAATATTTTTTTATTAATATATTTGGGTTTATTAATTGTTATAAATATGGGTTGAAGCAAAACTTATATTTTGAAGTTTTTCCTACAAACCTTGAAATTATTATATATATCAAAGAGTTGATATTTTATTTCTTTAGATATTCTTTCTTTCTACAAAAATCGCTTGTCCACATTTCTTAAAAACATTCATATTTCTTTTAAATTGATTATTCTTTTAGGTTAACAATTATCACATAACACTCACAGAGCCATTTTGTGTGAACAAAAGACATGCTTATCAAACATAAGCAAATTAACCTTGGCTTCTGACATGCATTCAAGAAAACATTGACTTTTAACTCTCAATTCAGTACTAACATTAATTCATCCGTGAAAATCTTGATGGGAAATTAAGGTTTATATTCCACGTAACATGTGACACATTGTTTAGTGCTTCATCATCCATTAAATTGTTAATACAGGGACCCACCACCCTAACTTCTCCATAACTGCAGTTAGAGGGAAGGTTTGGTATGGGTATATAAAGCTAGGGAAATTGGCTCTCACAGGCGATGTGGGACTATGGACCTGAACCACTGCGTCCCTAACACCCCCCCTGGGCCCACAGCGGATGTGGGACCCAAGATCTTAGTCACGGCCGACCAGAGTACGCAGCGGGACCTACAGCTCTGATACCATGTTAATACAGGGACCCACCACCCTAACTTCTCCATAACTGCAGTTAGAGGGAAGGTTTGATATGGGTATATAAGGCTAGGGAGATTGGCTCTCACAGTCGATGTGGGACTATGGACCTGAGCCACTGCGTCCCTAACATAAATAAGGACTTTAAAAAACGCTGCAACAAAGTACTACCAGTGATCCATTTAAGGAGGCATGCATTCCTTGCATCTTTCTTCATCCCTTTCAACAAACACATCATCCTCCAAACAATGGCAGCAAGATCAAATGCTATCATTCTGTTTCCATTATTCATTGGCATCCTCTGTTAAAAGGTAATTTAGATTTTCAATGGTTGATATGTTTGGCTAGTCTTATAGTTGACTTGTCTTTACTCTTTGTTACTATTATATGTTTGTATGGTTGATGTCTTTTTCTCCATGTATATGTTAATAGTGTTGTCATGTGATGAGTCCCACATGTGCTGAATTGACTAGAAACAGAGAAAGTAAGGGAGGTCACATGGGTATGTTTTGAAGGACCATATCTCTTTCTCTTATGGATGTATCTGCAATGAAATGAATAAAATATGCTGAAAAATTCTGCATAATTTTGTATTGTGAGCACAATCTAATTTCAGTGCATACATTGTCTCAACTTTCTTCTCCTTGCCTACAAGGTGTTTGAGGAATTGTTAGAATGAAGATTATTCATGCTCTTGGCTACATCCTACAACAACTTGATTAGAGAAATTTGCAGCTTCTATAAACTGAGGTAAGCCCAGCTATCCTGCAGGAATTTGAGCTTAATTCTCTAACATCCTCTGCCTATCTTTCCCGGCTACAACAACAGCAAACTCATCCTCAGATGTGGATTTTCTCTACTTGACTCTCGCGGTATCATAATGTCATCTCTTTCTTAAAGATCGTAGCATATATCAAACCAATAGAAAACAATAACACAATGATTTGTTTATCCTTGCAGTGGCCAGGGAAACTCTTCAACTTGAAAATACGCTGCATGCCAACAACAGGAGAACCGGCACTGGATTTCTTGGTTGAAGACATCAAGACATACAACAGCAAAACTGGAAAGATCGTCCAGAACTGCAAGACAACATGCCAATTCTACGTTAACGTGGTAATCCATGTTCAAGATTTATTATAATACTTTTAGTTTATTTAATATATTATTTTCTTCTCATCATCTCCATCCATAGATGAAAGATTACATCGACGAACTCTACGCACACTGGAGCGACTTGAGCTGCCCATGTAACAACGGGCTCGAAAAATGGAAGAAAACATGGTGCACTTACGGTCAGTGCTCAAACCTCAATCAGCATGACTACATACAGACTGCTCTCAATATCTCTGAAGGTGCCAGCGTGCTTAATGTACTTAAGGCTAAGGGCATTGTCCCCATATCTTCCTCCTATTACAAGTTAGAACAAATCCAGACTGCTCTCCAGTCCAGCTTGGGCTCATCGTTCAGCATCGAGTGCGTCATTCACCCTGCGGTAATTTGGCCACCAATGTCTATTCTTTCAGGGATAAACATCTGTGTGTCTAAAGATGGCAAGTCTACCATCCCATGCCCTTCCAGTATGGAGACTACATCTAAATGTACTGACGTGGTTTGGTTCTATCCGTTCACCCTCAACTTGCTCCGTCCATGCTACGATACCGGCTTTGCCGACATTATCAAGATGCCAACTGAGGAATACTCTGCAGTGTGATAGACTAGCTTGTACGTTCTTCTTGCAGTTATGACTAAATAAATGTAATATCGTATCCTTTCAAATCTATTGAGGTGTAGTAGTTCTCATGCATGGACTGAAGTTAATGAGAGGATGAATAAATATCTGCAATTGAGTTAGTGATATTAAATCACAAGAGAGCGAACTAGTACTACTTGAGAAATCTATGAAATGGTTACCAAGACAGCGTCAGATAAGAGCATGAAAGACAAGATTAATCAAAGAAACATGAAAACAAGTTAATTAATGTTCAACCAAAATAGAACATATACGAAATGAATTCAAGCAGCATTTTTTTTTAAAAAAAAATTGGATAAATCACAAAGTATTCAAGCAGCATTGTCATCTATGGCGCAAGTATTTTCTAGACATAAAAATGCCTGCAAAGGTGCTTCCAGGAAGTTGTTCTTCCTCGTTTCTTGTTTTGCTTTCTATGTTTGTTTTTGTGGATCTTATTATTGATAAGGATCGAAGATCGAATGGTGATGCAAAACACTCACACAGATTCACTTACTATGGGATAAAGAAATGCTGAAGCTTAATTGATATATATATTAAGACTTACTTTCAAAAGCAAACAAGGATACAATATATAGAGAGAAACCATTGACTTATCCTACCGACACAGCAACTAAACTTAAAGTAAAAGACGACAAAACACAAAGACTAAAGGATAACTTTGAAAAGTAAACATCCAATCCCAGCGTAAATTCATAATTCTCCCCTCCAGTTGCAGCCTGGTTTTCATGCAACGTACACTGCAGCTTCACATGCAAATTCTGGACACTAGCTTTACAGCTTGCATGAGGATCAGAGTACACTTCTTCAACAATTATTGTACCACTCCTAGTGGTCAAGTGTTTATTTGTACTATTGCGACATGTGCTTGTGGTTGTGTGTTTGCTTCATTGTTATTAACTTTAAGTGGTTTAGCCATTTTAAAAAAAAAAATTACAGCATCAGTTAATAAAAAAGCTTTTCAATTATAAAAAATTAGTAACTAGCAAATAATTAAAATTGTTTTTTTATATACAAATAGTGGAGACACGGGCATTTTAACCAATTGATCTGCACTCCATTTTTGCGATCTTATTTTGAAAATAATAAATAAAAAATAAAATCACAAACCAAGTTTTTTTTATAAAAATAAATTTTATAAAATTTATAAAATTGCATTCTTGTGTGAGAAACTAATGACAGCCAAGGAGTCAACAATGTTTGGAGACTTTTTTTTTTTAAATAAAATTTAGGAAATCAATCATATCTATTTAAGTTTTAATTGTATAAAGTTCATAAAATTAATAAAATCGATCTATTTTATTGGCTTGTTGTATCTCATATCCATTTATTTTTGTTAGTTCCCTTAAATGTTGTATATTATTAATTCTTATTATTAAGTACATACCTACAAAAATCAAGTGAAGAGGACACAAGATTTGCTAAGTCAATTTGGCACCATATGATTGCATTTAAAGCCAAACTCAAGAGAATTAATCCACTAGCAGAGGGAAGAAAAGAATACGATAGCCTTACATACTAAGGAAGAACGCACATATTCATTAATGGATATTGGTGATCAATGGTCTCATCAGAGAAACTTCACTTTTGGTAACCTCCCATTAGTCTCAACCCTCTTGTTGACATGCCATAGCTTCCCTGAGATTTTATGACGATCACCTTGGATAATATAAACTCTCATTCTCACAAGATTTATTGATGCTCTTACCCAGGGACGGAACCAGGACTCGATGGTAGGGGGGCTGAAGCCTAAAAGCAATAAAAAAAAATCCAATAAAATAATTATTTTAAATGAAAAATAATATGCTAATATAACAGAAATTTGAATACATATATTAAAAAAATATAAAGTATAATTTAAATTTTTATTATTACCTATACAAATATATGAGATTTTTAATAATTTAACTTATAAAAATACATTTTGAGTTTGTATTTTTTTAAAATATGGTAAAATTGATCCCTCTCACTACAAACAATTGTTTATACAAAACTTTTGTTAAATTACTAAAATTTGTATATAAGATTTTTTTTATTAAAATTTTGAAATCCTAGTAATTTTTAAATTAAAAAATAAAATTGGGAAAAAATGCTTCAAGTGGGATTTGAACTTGGGTGAGTTGTAAAAAAGGTCATACAATTTATGAGTATACCCACTAACCACTCAAACCCACCTACATTTCACACTTATAAGTGTTCAAATATTATATTTTACATTAATTTAAGTATAGGAAAATCGAAAATCATCAATCTTATACTATTTGAAGAGTATTCTCTCCGGCGCCGAGGGGGGCTTCAGCCCCTGCTAGTCCCCCCTTGGTTCCGCCCCTGCTCTTACCCTCTATTTCATGTCTCTCTATAGTATATATTCTAAGTCTTTGAATCTGGTATCATCACTTGTATCCCAACACACAGTTAATATATGATGATACATTTGTTAAAACTAGCCGAGTTACAACTCCATGTTGCAACACGACATCAATTAATGCTCTGGTTGAGTCCAAATCAAATATGACTAAATCACCGACTAATCTCAACCAAACCGCCAACCAGTAATGCTCAATCATTATGCCATTTAGAAGGAACCCAACTTAAAGGACAAGGACAACGGTTGTTAGGTCTGGGGTTAGTTGTTGACTACTAGTGCTTTAGCTACATGCTTAAAGGACAAGGAGGATGTCACGCCCTGAACCCGGCTCAATCGATCCGAGATGCCAATAAACGGCCGTACACCTACAAGGCCGAAACCAAGTAGGTGTGCAAGGCCTCAATACTTGCTAATTAAAAGACGATTGCCCAACGTTCCCCGCAAAGATATCCGCCGCCCAACTCTACTCCTGATCTGAAATGATATATCAACAACACAATGAGCTCAAAAGCCCAGTAAGTACCCACTAAAAATATAGGGATCATTTAAAAAGTCAAAATACAATAAAATCAAACATCATAAATCAGATTTATTTCAAACAAGTACAAATGTCAAAATTCTGAGCATATAGGTCCCCAAACAACTATTGTCAAAACAAAATCACAGAATTCATATATTTAACCTCGGTGAGACCCGAGACAGAATATCAGAGCTCATTTGTTTACCCTCGGTGACCAGAGCCAGAAATATCAGAGGTCATTATTCTTCACCGACGGAACGGTGCGAAATTATAGTTTCTATATCAGAGTACATGTCGACACGGTCAGTGTTTAACCCCCAGTGACAGGGTTATTGAAAACTTAATTTGGGGACTACGAGTACTGTGTTAAAATAAATCTTATCAAATATTCGACAAAGTCGAAATACCAAGATTCAAATGATCCCAATTTCACTAAAAGTATGTCCATTTATTTAAGAAGACAAAATATCTCACAATGAATTTCAATAATACATAATTTAATAATTAAAAATAAAAATTATAAACAAAATAATATTAAACTTCAAACCTTCAAGCAACAGTAATAATATATAATAATGATAATAATGTCTTTTTCTTTTCGTTTGGCACATTTAGAGGTAAGGAAAACAAAACTTTTCGAGTTTATAAATATATATAGTATCATTTATATGCAGGTACTTACCTGATTAACGGTCAGATTTCGAATTCTTTCACCAATCGAGTTTTCTCAGGAAGTCCTATATTTGGGAATAACCCATAATAATTATAAGTAAAACAAATTCTAAAATTCACATGAATGCAAAAACATAATCAAGACACTAACAAAACTACCCAGGGTTGAGACTAATAACCAATTCCCTACGAACCTTAAGATTGAAATCAGTATAGATTTGCAAATTCTAATCCAAATCAGAAATTTCAATCTTCTGAGACCACTAGACATCTACCTCTATAACATATCCAAATTTCACAATGATTTGAGATCTACAGAATTTAAGCCATCACTTTTAAAAATCATAAATATGCAAACCAACAATTTCAGGCATGCCCTTACTAATAACAATATCTCATAACATATAACTTAAAATAAGATTAAACTTTAGGATCGTATAACTAACTCGAAATTTAACAACTTTCTTACTAAACATGTGCCATGATTCAACATCTAAGATCCTCAAATTCTCTGATCAAAATTTATGCTTCCTGCAAAAATTCCATTGAGCACCACTATAGAAATCTGATCATGCCTCACAAATTACATGGATAAAAATTCTGAAATCTGATCAAAATCATCCTCTATAACTTTATTATATAAATCTAAATCTAAATCCAAACTTATAATCATGAAATTAATAAAAAATTGTTCAAGGGCTGCACAGAAATTATGTCCGCATCACCTGCGTCTAAAACTTATAATTTACAGGATAATTAAGTTAAAATTCTGAAATTTTGTAGGCACTTAGCCAACGTCAAAATTTACAACTTTCTTATTCTACTCTCCTCCAAATTCGGCCTCTAAGACCTCTAAAATCAAATAGGGGTTTTGTTATGCTAACAAGAATTTCTGAATCTTTTCCTTAAATTAAATCAAATCAACATCCTCACCAAACTCTAACCCTGACTAGTATCATGTCACAACAATCATAAGAAAGAGCATCAATCAGAAACTTACCTCAAAATAATAGTGAAACTGAACCCTGACGACGAGACCCTTCTCCCGTCCTCGCCGCAGACACCGCCCACAAATATCTAGGGTTTTCTTTTTTCTAACGGCGATTTAAATCGGGATGAGACGAAGAGGTGTCTAGGGTTTTGAAACTGAAAACGTAATCAACAGCAAGGATTGGAAAAATAATATCAACGGATACGATTAAAAATAATATCAATGGCTAGGATTTAGTTAAGGGGTGTGGCTCACAGAGAAGAACGGGGAGGCAAGAGAGGAATGGAGAGGGAGTAGGGAATCCCAGATTTGAAACTTATTATCCTTATTTGGAGTTGTTTTTTTATTATTATTATTTTTTCAATAATATTTTAATCTAAGAAAAAATTAGATTACTAGAAAATAACCACGGAACTAATACCCGTAGAGTTTTGGATGTAATTGACCCAATCCAAATAGTTTAAGGACACGGAAAAAAGTTTTAAATTAGGAATCAAAAGAGAAGATAGAGAAAAACCGAAAGACAAATCTAAGTATTATACCAATATTAATTCTATGTTATAATGTAATTTCTTGATAATATTCTTGTCAGATGGCGCTTGTCGATTTTGCCAAAAAAAAAAAAAAAAAAAAGCAAAAAAAAAATCCATGCTATGGTGTGGTACTTGTTAAAAACAAAGTGAGTTTATTTAAAAAAATCAGTCCCTATCCACTCTTAATAATAAGCTTAATATTATTAAATTATTTTTTTATATATTTTATTTAAAACTAATACTCATAAAAATCCAAATGCATATAAAATTGATATTTGGAGTAAGGTAGTTGGAATCAGAAATGAGAACAAGTGAAACTAAAAATCAAAACTCAATGTGTGAATAAGGTAGACTATAACGGACCATGTTTAACTCAAGCTGGTGGGAATGTGGCAGACTAAAGTGGGTCTGGTTTACTCGAGTTTGATCTATACCCATCTATCTAATATAATATTAATAAATTTAATATTTTTATTTATTTATATTATCATAATATTACTTATAAGCTTTGCCCATTAAATAATCAAGTTAACTAAAACTACAATCAAATCAAATCTAAATCAAACATGACCAATCACAAAGGTAAGATCAGTTGGAGCTGAGTTGCTACTTATTATTAAATATGCTTAAATCTGACAAATAATCATATACGGGTTAAAATTAAAACCATTGACCATGATTGAACTTTAGTAATTTATTAGTAAAAAAAAACTTTAGTATTTTATTTTGCTTAAAATTAAACCTAACAATTCAAGATCTATCTAAAAATTAAACCTAATAAATGCCTCATTTAATCCTTTGTCATAGTGCAATATTATGTATAAGCTAACCTTTCTCGTGAATCACATGTGCACCTTTCTCGCGAATCACAGGTGCAATTCAATTGGCTTTAAGGCTACCAACCAACCCATTAAAAAAAAAAAAAAAAAATCTCAAATTCTCTCTATTGGTTTATTTTTTAATCTTAAAAAATTTTAAAAAATAAATGGGTTTTCCATTGGGATGATTGAATTTATGTCTTTAAACATTTATTAGGGTTAATGGCTTTGTAATAATATTAAATAATAATGTTTAATTAATTAATATTCGGTGAAGCGGAGCTTATATTTGTTGTTTTTTTTTTTTTACGAACAGGTATGGAGTACATCAGTTACAGTAGTTTATAGACTTTCTACGATAATCCCCATACCCTATAACTTTAGAGAGGTAAAACCACTATTTCTCTTATAAGGGACTCATACTTGGGCCTGTGAATAATATTGATAAACAGTACATAAATAGTGCATGACAGAATTGGCAGGATAAAGATTCAAATACTTATCCTCTTTTTTAGCGCTCTTGTGTCATACAATTGAGTTATCCAATAGTTGACAATTTGATGTTTTTCTACTAACAATGAAATTATTCTATCTCAGAGAGTTAATATTTTATTTATTGCCTGGTCCCAAATTGGGGATTTTTTTAACCTACAAAAACCTCTCGTACATATTTCTGAAAAATTACAAATCTCTAATTTTTTTTCCTTTAAATTAATAATTTTTTAGATTAACAATTGTCACATATCAAACACTCTAAGAAGGCATTTTGTGTGAACAAAAGACTTGCTTAAAAAACAATATCGACTTATATAAGCTAGCCATGGCTTCTAATTCATTCATGAAAACATTCACTTTTAAATCACAATTTAGTATTAACATTAATTCATCCATGAAAACCCGGATAAGAAATTGAGGTTCGTATAAGGCACAACATGTGACACGTAGTTCAGTGTTTCATGCATCATCCATTAAATAAGGCATTGAAAGAAGCCGCAACAAAGTACTACCAGTCCCTTTAAGAAGGCATGCATTCCTCTGCATCTTTCTTCATCACATCCAACAAACACATCATCCTCGAAACAAACCATGGCCGTAAGATCAAAAGCACTCATTATGTTTGCATTATTCATCACCATCCTCTGCCTATCTTTCCCGGCAACAGCAACCTCATCCTCAGATGTGGATTTTCTCTACTTGACTCTCACGGTACCATGATATCATCACTTTAATATCTTAAAGATTGAAGCATCAAATGAAGAGAAAATAATAACACAGTGATTTGTCCATCCTTTCAGTGGCCCGGGACACTCTGCAACTCAGAAAAATGCTGCATGCCGACAACAGGAGAACCGGCTCTGGATTTCTTGGTGGAAGATATCAAGACATACAACAACCAAACTGGAGAGATCGTCAAGAACTGCAAGAAGACATGCCAATTCTATGTTAATATGGTAATTTGTGTTCGAGTTTTATTACAATACTTTGGTTTATTTAATATTATTTTTTTCCTGATCATCTATATCCATAGATGAAAGATTACATCAACGAACTCTACGCACACTGGAGCGACTTGAGCTGCCCATGTAACAACGGGCTTGAAAACTGGAAGAAAACATGGTGCACTTATGGCCAGTGCTCAAACCTCAACCAGCATGACTACATGCAGACTGCTCTCAATATCTCCTATCATGTCAACTTGCTTCAGGTCCTTGTGGTTAATCGAATTGTTCCTTCATCTTCAACCAGATACAAGCTCCAAGATATCCAGAATGCTCTCCGGGTCAACTATGGCTTGTCAACCCATATTGAGTGCGTCAATCCTTGGTGGCCAATTTGGCAGCCAAGAAAATCATTGCTTTCAAAGATAAACTTCTGCATCTCTAAAGACGGCAAGTCTATCATCAGTTGCCCTTTCAACACAGAACCTACATGTCATGACGAGGTGTGGTTCTATCCGTTCACTAGCAACATGCTCCGTCCATGCGCCACTGACTCTGCTGGCCTCATCAAGATGCCTACTGAGGAATACTCTGCTGTGTGATAAACTTGCTTCTTCCTGCTGTTATGACTAAATAAATTTAATATCATATCCTTTCAACTTTATTGAGGTGTTGTTCTCCTGCATGAACAGAATTTAATGAGGATGAATGTAGATGAAATCTAAAAGAAATAATGTAATTGAGTTAGAGATCTTATTAAATCACAAAAGAGCTGTCTAAGTATTTAAATCTGTGAAGTGGTTACCACATTCACTCCTCGATACTGTATCAGATAAGAGCATGAAAGAGAAGAATTAAAGAAAACATTAACAGTTGTTATCTCCACAAAGGGAATGATTGATTTTTTCCATAGTTGAGAAGTCAAGAGTCAAAAATATATACAAACGAGCAGATGTCTTTTTTTTTTTTTTTAAATGACAATTATCTTATAAAATGCACCCTTTTGATATAATTAGATATCTTTTAATTAGATAAGATATTCAAATTTGAACAACAGGATAATAATAATTTTATTAATAACCTAATTATTATAAAAAATTTCTAGCAATCTCCCACTCGTTCAAAATTGAATTTCTATTCTAAAGAACATCAAATAGCATGCTTATGCATAAAATTATGTATTTTTCGATTTGAACATTACCTTAGTATAATAGCACAAAGTGTAATTGAAATCTCTAGTAGCATGAAGCTATGAACTAGTTATTACTTGTGATAACACCGGTATTATTATACACATAAACGTTGTATTCATTTATTCCAATCAAACACTTGCTTAGTACTTAGTATGGCCATGTGCTATCCATTTTCATGAATTTTTATATAAGGAACTCCTAAACTTTCAATCGAAGCGGCACTACTTCTAAGTTCACATAGGTGAAATTGTTCAAGTGTCTTTGTCACTTTTAAGACACTTGTTCCCAAAACTGAATTTCATTAAGAGTTTTTATACTCAACCCTCTAAATAGTGACAATAAAAAATTTTATCACAATTTGGTCAATCAAATTTAAGTACTTAAGCATTCACTAATTAATGACTTGTTTTTACCCTTTGAACCTAGGAATTACCCATTTCATTATGTGAGTGTAATGATATAGCGGAAACAATCAAATAACAAGCTAATGCTTCATAGGTATTTCATCGAACACCTTGCGTGCATGCCTTGTAGCAACACCTTGTCATGCATCTAAGTGTGCAAGATTCCAAATTACAAAATACCTATTAGATATAGCATACCAAAGCAATTAACATCCCAAGAAGCAACCAACATACCAAAGAACACTATGATTTACGTGGAAAACCCTTGCGGGAAAAACCACGGGCGGCGGTGAGGCAATCAATCCACTATAGAGACGAAGCAATACAAGGTGGAAGCCAACAACAATGGGGAGGCTCCAAATCCCCAATCTCTCTCACAAAAGAATAGATATGATGCACTCAATTCTACTCCTTCCTCTCTCAATTCCTAGCTCTCTCTAGAAAACAAAACGCCAAAACTCACTGTTTCGGATTGAAAGATGGATTTAATAAAACCATTATTCATACAGCCCCCTGAAGTTGCTAAATATTACAAATAGTCTCTTTTCAATCCTACTACACATATAGAAAGGAAAAGAAAGTGAAAGAGAAGCCGAATGGTGGTCCTATTTGTCTAGTTAGGCAAAAACAAAAAAAATATATAAAATTTCAAAAGTGAAGAATTAAAAACATAGTCTTCCGTTTAGGTTTTTCAAATATATCAAAGAAAATAAAAAGAAAAAGAAAACAAAAAAATTGCCAAACCTAGCATCTAGGTCCTTTAAAACTTTTATAACATTAGAACTATATACCTCCCATAAAAAAATTTAAATATTATATATTTAATATCTATTTTCCCAATTTAATGGGGTCAATTTAATAATTTTTCTATAAAATACATATCATAATTTCTGTTGATATTTTTAAAATTTGTGTAGCGTCAATGGGCTTCACAAAAATGCATGTAGCTCCACCACTGCTCCTAGTTACACTGGCAAGTATTTTTCTCTTTCACTTCTAGTGGGCCTCCTTTATTTCTCTGCTAATCTCTTATGTTGGTGTAGTCATATTTGTACCTAGTTAGTGTTCAAGACATCTTTGTAGCATTGCTATTGTCTCACTTGTTTCGGTAGTTCCTATACTCCTCTTGTTTTTAATTAATATAGTTTATTTTTTTTATAAGAAAAAACATGTATTTATATGTGTGCATATTATAAAAACAAAATATTATGATAGTAAATATTTTCCTAAAATACTAAAACATTATAAAGAAGACCATAGATTTCATAATAATTCAAAATATCAATTCGGCAACCACTGCATGGTCCAGTGGGAAAGTCACATTAATGGTGGGTGGGTGGAGCTGTGGTACTATGCAATAATGTACAAAAAAAAAATTGTATAAATACTTCGTATTAATGTTCATCAACTATTTACAAGGTCACTTTTGTGGGGATGACAATAATACCCAAATCTGACCCGATCCAATTCGATTTGACTCGACTTTGATAGAAAAAATCCGATTTGACGGGAATTTTGATCGGGTTTGGGTAAAACCGAACTAATATAAAGCAGGTGTGAGTGTAGGTATAGAAATCCTGATACCCGACCTGAACCCAATCCGATCCGAAATTCAATTAACAAATATATCCAATTATATATATTCAATTTTTTTTGTTATAGTTTTTTAAATTCCTACTCTATGGTGTTAAATTTGTCTATTTTGTATTGCTTTGAACGTCTATTTTCAATTGCTACTCTATGGTGTTCATTTAAACAAAAAAAACTATGATTTTATATTGACATTTTTAATTTTTACTTGGTATTTTAATTTTAGTTTAAATATTTTTAAATAGGGTCACAGTGGGGTGGGTATCCTGCGGGTACTCAATTATCCATCTGGTGCGGGTGTGGGTTGGGGTTTTAAAGACCCACCAGGTTTGGATTCTAATTTGGGTACGGAGGTAGCTAATATAGCAGGTGCTGGTGCAAGTATGGCAATACCCACACCTGCCCCAATCTGTTGACATCTCTACTCTTGTGGCTTGCAAGAGTAATAGATTTGATCATTTTAGAATGATGGTTTATGATACATTATTTTTGGGCTCATACACTAAATCATTACTGTCCCGCATATTAATTTGTCTCATATGAGAAATTTTAGTGATTGTAAAACCACAATAATTTGTACATCATTATGTTTCGTATCTGTTTGATAACCTTTTATTGGGAGGTGTTTGTCATCTTTGTACAAAATAAAAAATACCACCCATATTTTGACCTCTTCACTCACCTACAACAATCACATGATTAAACAAGTATTAAACACTAACTTGAACATTAACACAACCGGTACTGGTATCTGCATTCAATGGCCGGGGACACAACACAAATTTAAATTTAAATCTAAATCTAACACATCGTCACATGCTTGAATTTCTGGTTACTGTTTTATCTTGATTCAGATTAAACCTGGCCATGCAAAGAAGCTTGTCTTGCAAAACCGTACATAAATAATTAAAACTCCAAGACATCGTACAACACGTGAAGCTCGACCTTTTCGTCTGTCATGAATTAAGTGTGCTACCTACCGCCACAAAATTCTTATCTCTAGCTCTCTGGTTGAGTCTTTTTTTTTTATTTTTAATATTAATTTTAAGAATAGATTTATGTATACCAACCACCACAAATTCACTTTTTTTTTTTAATTTTCTTTTTCTTTTTTGTCTTTTTGAATGAAAGTATTTATATTATTGGGATATAAAGTTGAATTTATTCTAAAAAAAATTATTTAATTAATATTATTAATGGTTTGAGAAATATTTGTTAACTATTGATGAATTCTAAATAATATTGTAATAAATTAATTAATTATTAAAATTTATTGGAGGAAGCAATCACCATGTTGGGATTTAGTATTTTTTTTTTTGTCTCATAATATTTTACTGAATCCATTGAACATATCTAATGATTTCTTTTAAATTTCTATAATTTAATTTTATGATACATATTTAATGTCATGCTATAATTCCACTTTGTGCTAAGTTTGCTCAATTAACTTCAAATTGGTCCCTTAATCTTCTTTTAAAATTTTCAATTAACTTCAGAGATCTCAATGGAGGGCACCTAATTAATTCATAACATTTATCATAATTCAGTACTAACATCCACAAACTAAACTTGAAACAAAACCAGCTTGATCTTGTTCATATTAAAAATTTCAAGTATCAACAGAGGTATCAATTCAGGCTCATAATCCACATAACTAATTAAGAGAACATAATTCATTATTTCATGATAAGCATGAAAGCCATTTAAAAATGTGATGAAATTGGTAATAAAAAACAAGAGTACCAGAGACAACCAGACCCCACTCTTCAGACATTATAAGAAGGCAAACCTTCTCCGCATCTTCATCTTCATCTCCACATAAACCATCAACCAAACAAACAATGGCAGCAAAATCAAGATCAAAAACTATCTCTCTGCTTGCATTATTCATTGGCATTCTCTGCCTATATTTCCCGGTGAAAACAACAGCAGCAGTGGCAAAGTCAGATGCAGCCGCCGATCTCCTCTACTTGACTCTCGTGGTATCATGATATCATCCCCTTTTTTTAAAGATTTTGAGCATCAAACAATGTGAAAAACATTAACAATGACATCAAATTAATTTGCTTGTAGTGGCCGGGGACATTCTGTTACTCAGGACAATGCTGTATGCCAACAACGGCAGAGGCATACCCACCAGCTAACGATTTCTTGATTGAAGAAATGAAAACAATGGACCAAACTGGAAAGATTATCCAGGACTGCAACGAAACATGCAGATTCTCTATTAATGTTGGCCCGGTCAGATTCATGTCACTGAGCTTTTCCACTTCCTGTTTCTCTACAACAAAAAAAAAAGTGTTGAATAATGAAAATTTTATAGTTATGTTTAATTTAAATACATATTGTTTTCTTGTTTTGCCAATCATGAACTGATGGAACTCCATCATTCTCTTCATAGATGCCGTCTTTAATCCCTGACCTCTACTCAACCTGGTGTAACTTGACCTGCCCATGCAACAACGGCTTGCCTAACTGGAAGAACACCTGGTGCACGTATGGTCAATGCTCACAACTCAACCAAACAGACTTCTTCATTGCCGTGTTCAATATGACTACAAAAGCCAACTTGCTCAATGTCTTTCAAGATAACAACATTGTACCCTCATCTTCCGCCTCCTACAAGCTCAAAGAGATCAATACCGCTCTGGCCAATAACAACTTATCAGCTCATGTTGAGTGCGCCACAAAAACAGATGGGGCTTCGCTGCTCTCTAAGATCAGTTTCTGTATCTCTGCAGATGGCCTGAGTTTTATCAACTGCCCTTTCGACATCAAGCAGACATGTAACTCTGAACTGTGGTTCTATCCCTTCAACATTAACCAACTCGATACTGAATGTGACTACGATTTTGTTGGCTCTGGTGGCCTCATCAAGATGCCTACTTTGAAGCACCTTGCTATGTGATAGATTTGCTGCTTCAGCTAGCAGTCCAATCTGCTTCTAGTGAAATTATGGCTAAATAAATGTAATCTAGTATCCTCACATAATCTATGCATGGACTCTAGTCCTGCACCAACTGAAGTTGAATGAGGATGAATGCCAATAAAATGTTGGTAAGTTATCTGTCAACAAAGAAACCATAACCATCTGCAATTGAATGATTTAGATATCTTACATAACAAAAAAAAAGAGCTAGCCACCTGAATCAGGAATTAAAATTAATGAAGTGCTTATGATCAAATCTTCATAACAGAACCGAGCAGGAATGAATTTTCATAACACTATTATTCATGGCACATAAATTTCGAAATTCCCCTCTGGACAGCTCCTCAACATTAATTCCGCATAGGGTATTATCATCAGGCTATTATGTCAGTGATCAAATTTTATTTTTTTTAATATATAAATTTTTACCTAAAACTTTTCATCTAGTGATATGGGTTTCACTAAGAAAAGTGTCTTGTGGGGCGGCTTTCATATATTAATGCTCATTTATTCCTTGTGATGGTACAATATCATGACGCAAAAGCTAACTTCTCAAGTTAATCACATGTGCAATTCAATTAGCTTTTAAGGCTCTCAAGTTCTCATTCAATCCATAACAAAAAAATCTTAAATAAATTCTCTTGTATTGGTTTATTTTTTATGCTAAAAAGTATATATATAAAAAAAAAAGCTTCAATGCTTTTTCCAATGGGATGTTTTTCCTTTTAACCATAAAATCATTATATCTCAGAGAGTTGATATTTTATTTCATCATGTATGCATCATTATAGATTGGATTTTTTTTTCTTTCTATAAAATTTCTTGTCCATATTTTTTAGGGAAAATTTCAAAAGAAAAACCCCTGTGATTTCCCATTTTTTTTATTTAGGGACAGAGAATTTTTTTTTTTTTTCGATACCTTGTGGTTTCCTTAGATAGAAAAAAAGGAAAATCCGTCAACCCCGTTAAAAGCTACTTACGTGGCAAAGGCATAATAGTCAAAGCTTTTCATACAAAAAAAAAAAAGGAAAATCCTTCTCTGTTATTTTTTCTCAAAACTTTTCATTTCTCTCAAACCCCATGGATGGTTTTTTTTCACACAATTTGTTTAGGTTGTTATGTATTTAGAGATTGATGATAGTTGATGGAATCCAGATGCTTGTTGTGATGTTTGGTTTAAATAATCTAGATTCTTGTTTTCAGATGAATTATTCTTGAAGTTGAACAAACAATATTGGGTTCTAAAAATCACTAGTTATGGAACACAAAGAAATCAAAAACCCTATTCGATTCTTGTTTTTGCTTACCAGTGAGCATATCAAAAGAAAATGAAGTACTTGATAAAAGGGTTAAACTTTTGTTTTTAAGACCATCTCTTCTTGTTAGCTCTTCCTAGGATAGAAATTTGAGGTTTAGATTCGGAAAGCAAAATTGAAAAGATTAAGAGAGGAAATGCAAGAGGAAAAAAGAGAGAGAGAGAGAGAAAAGATACCATTCAATTGGAGAAGATGAACATAGTAGAAAAAATTGTTTTTTTTTTGCCACATCCGCCATGTTTTATGGGATTTGACTATTATATCCTTGCCACACAAGCAGCTATTAGCGGTGTAGACGGATTTTTCTTTTTTTGCTATCTAGAAAAACCAGAAAGTATTGAAACAAAAAAAAAAAAAATTCTGTCCCTAAATCGAAAAAGTGGGAAACCACATGGTTTTTCTTTTAAATTTTCCCTATTTTTTAAAAGCTTATATATTTTTAAGAAATATAATAAAATTACTTTTATACCCTTAGTATAAATAAATGATATATATAATTATAATATATAATTTTTTTTATTTGTAAAATATTTTTAAATATCTTTATAATTAAATTATTATTAAATATTTAAATTAAATAGGTCACTTCAATTATTATTAATTTTAATTATTATAATTAAATATTTGAGTTAACGACTTTTTTAAATAAATAAATAACTAATCAAGACTAACCAAAATTTTTCATTAGTAAAATAATTGAAATATTATTATTCGCCTTAATTATTATTATTATTTTATAATAATTAAATAAATCAATTACATGTTTTAATAATATGATAATAAAATGTTAAGTAATGATTTTAAATATAAATTAATAATATTTAAATAAATTAATTAAATATATAAAAGCAGTCGTGTTAATTTTAAATACCGAGTAAATCTAAAAAAGAAGGGTGATGTAGACATTTGAGCCCCTTTCCCACAATATTGGGCAATGGGAATTCCATCTAACCATCCCATTATGGGAATAGCCATTCCTATTACCTTCATCCAAACAAAAGGTAAGATTAGTTCATTCATGAAAACCCGGATGAGAAATTGAAGTTCATATTAGGCATAACATGTGTCACATATTTTGAGTGCTTCATCATCCAATTAATTAGGCATTGAAAAATGTGGCAACAAAGTACTAGCAGTCCCTTTGAAAAAACATAGTACTGGTAGAGTTTATATATATATATATATATATGTAATTCTAATTAATTCTAATAACAAAATCGACAGTCACTCCATTCCCAAAAACGAAAGTATACTCAGTCGAATCTCGTTAAATCTCTTGTGTTTATGTGATTATTTTCAGGTTTTCCTTTTCATCATCTTTAAATTATTCAACACATTACCATCCAACAAACACATTATCCTCCAAACAATGGCGGCAAGATCAAATGCTATCATTCTGTTTCCATTATTCATCAGCATCCTCTGCCTATATTTCCTGGCTACAACAACAGCAACCTCATCCTTAGATGTTGATTTTCTCTACTTGACACTCACGGTATCATGCATGGAATGAGATAGGAATGAGATAGGAATGAGAATAAGGGGGAATGGAGTAGGAATGAAAGGAAAACTGTGTTTGGTTAGAGGGTATGTGAGAGTAGTTCATTGGGAATGGGAAAAGTAAATAGGAGAAATATGTGGGAAATGTCTTTTATGCCCTTATGGAGTAAATATTAAATAAATAAATACATTAACCATAATATTATTTTATTTGTAATATGTTGTCATTATTATTATTATTATTTTTTTATAATTAATTTTATAATTAATTTTTATTATTAATATTGTTGTTTTGTTACAATGTTATCATTTTATTTTTATTATTTTAGAATTAATTTAATTTAATTTATTATTATTATTATTATCATTTTATTTTTATTATTTTAGAATTAATTTAATTTAATTTATTATTATTATTATTATCATTTTATTTTTATTATTTTAGAATTAATTTAATTTAATTTATTATTATTACAATGTTATCAATTAATGGTTGTTATAATTATTTTTTATAAGTAATTTTACAATTAATTTATTGTTGCAATGTCATCATTTTTATTATTTTAGAATTAATTTAATTTATCATTTTATTTTTATTATTTCATTATTTATTTAATTTTCACATACCAAACAAAAATAAATAAATTGGAGTGAGGGGTAAAATTGTCATTTCCTATTCCGGATTGGGCAATCCGGATGAAAGTGGGAGGAATCCCAATCCACTCTCTCCCCTCATCTCATTCCTCACACATTCCTCCCTCATTCCTATGCTTGCCAACCAAACAAGGGATTTTGCCCATTCCCAATCCAATCCCACCCATTCCCAATCCAAACCTTGGAACCAAACAACCCCTCAATGCTTTCTTAAAGACCCAAGCATCAAAGGAAGAGAAACAATAACATAACTATTTGTCAAGACATACAACAACCAAACTGGAGAGATCGTCAAACTGCTAGACAACATGCCAATTCTAA
This sequence comes from Dioscorea alata, assembly GCA_020875875.1. Taxonomy (NCBI): domain Eukaryota; kingdom Viridiplantae; phylum Streptophyta; class Magnoliopsida; order Dioscoreales; family Dioscoreaceae; genus Dioscorea; species Dioscorea alata. Next base: position 2,724,923 of record CM037015.1, on the reverse strand, counting down.
ATATGCTAATATGGTAATATGTGTCTGAGGTTTGTTATAATAATTTGGTTTATTAAATATATATCTTATTTTCTTCTGATCATCTCATTTCCATAGACGAAAGATTAAATCAAATTGATAGGAGGTCAATTAACATATAATAACTAAATTAATTATTTTAAAATAAAAAAAATTAAAAGCTAAGGGCGAATTGCCCCCTTATCTGAAATGTGGGCCGGCCACTGACTAGGACTACTTCAGAATTTCATGAAATCGTTAATTACCTCCTTTAACTCCTTAAGACAGCATTAGATTAGAGCATGGAAGACAAGATTAATCAAAGAAACAAGAAAACAAGGGATTGTTCAACCAAATTAGAATAGACAAGAAATGAATACACGCGGCACTTATCATCTATGGCGTAGGAATTTTCTAGACATAAAAATTAATGCTTGCAAAGTTGCAACATTAGTCGAGAAAAAAAAAATCTTCTAATTAACGCCAATCATACTTGGCTAGCTGTGACAAAAAAATTATCATATAGTATACCATATGTGATCGATGTTAATTGTGTGTATGCTTGGGTGACCAAATTATAATAAAAAAAAAAAAAGAGGATCAAATCGTAATTATTTAAAGCTAGGTGACTGAAATAAAGACACATGAAAAGGCAAAAACCATTTAGATTGTTTATTGTAAAATTTGTTGGAAATTCTCTCTCTTCTAGGCACCCCAAATCATGGGTTAAAAAAAAAAAAAAAAATGAGATTTTGAATAATTTAAGGTTACCAGAGTTTACTTTTTTTTCTTTCTCTTCGTTAAATTAAAAACATTTATCCAAATAACCTAGACTAAGCTCTCGATCCAAACACAAGTTTCCCATCAAAAAGCTCTCCATGCCTGCTCTTTGAAAAAAGCACTATTGTTCTTTGGTTGGGTAGCTTTCTCCTTTTTGCAAAGACAGTATAAGACTTAGTGGAATCGAAGGACCACTCACTGATAGGCAAAAAGCTCTTCATGCCTGCTCTTTGAAAAAACGCACTTTGTTTTGATGCTAACGTTTTTTTATGTTGATGCAGTCATATTTGTACCCAGTTAGTGTTTTAGACATCTTTGTAGTACTTTTGTTATCTCACTTGTTTTTTGAAATTTATTATACTCCTTTTGTGTGTGTGTATATATATATAAATATTACGTATAATTCTCAAAATAGTTCTTTTAATTTTCAAATTTATCTTTTAGTCACTCTATTTTAAATGGTAAGTTTTTAGTCTTTTTACTATTTTAATTGAGCCATGTCAGTTCCTTTTTAAGTATGTTGAGTTAAGCTTTAGGGTTTTAGGGGATTAACATAGTTTAATTAAAATAATAAAGGGACTAAAAGAGTAAGTTTGGAAAAATATAATAACTATTTTGAGTATTAGACCCAAATAATAGAATACTATAGATTTTTCTAAAATGCTAAAACATTATCACTAACATAATAGATTTCATGATAAATCAAAATGTATAATTCTCTAAATAATCCCTCTACTTTTTCAAACTTAATTTAGGGTCTCACTTTAAATTGTAAACTTTGAGTCTCTCTACTATGTTTAAATGAGCCATGTCAGTCATTGTCTCGCGTGTTAACTTGCCCCACATAATAAATCCCTAGTGGTCATTAAGCTATTGTAACTGATGTATCACTATGTTATCTTTGTAAAAATAAAAAATAAAAATAAATTACCAAGCATATTTTGACCTCGTAACTCCCCTGTAACAATCGCATAATTAAATAAATTTCAAACACTAACTTAAACATTAACACGATCACTAGTATCTGCATTCAATGGCCGGGGCACTCAACACAAATTTAACTTTAAATTCACATAGAGATTAAGGCTTGTTTGGATTAACTTATAGCTGACCAAAAAACACTCATTTTATAAGTTAAGTGCTTATGAGGTTTTTATTTGTGTTTGGATGAGCTTTTTATTTTATAAGCTCAAGCTGTAAAATAAGCCCAAATAGAGCTTATTTTATAAGCTGCAAAAGACCAGCTTATGAAAATAAGCTATTTTTGATAAGCTGAGTGGTAAGGTGCAATTACAAAAATACCCTCAGCCAATCCAAAAAATCACATGCTTTTGTTTCCCAAATTCTCTCATCCCTATCTCAAATCAACCAAACTTTAACTAATTTAACTAAGTTGTAACTAATTTGAACCTTAACAAGCTTTAATTAAAGCACTCAAAAGTAATTAACGTGAAGGGAGAAAAACTTGTCATGACTTGACCGAACGAACATCTCCGGCCTGCATGCTTATTAATTACTTGAGAAATACATACAGGAGAATATCATAAGAAACACACATCCAACTACACTAATTACAAGCTTTATCCATCTCATCATGGAAAGCCTGCAAATGCTCCTCTCTAATAATAATAATAATAATATCATCAAAAACAATTAAATAATAATGAGAACAACAAATTATAAAAATAATAACAACACCAACAACAACAACAACAACAACAATAATAATAATAATAACAATAGTGGCAAATATTATTTATTTATGTGAGTAATGTGTAATTATGAAGTTATTATCAAAATTCAATAAATGAGTATTTTAGTAATTTCTCACTATAAAAGTATTTTTCAAATAAACATCCCAAACATTTTCACAAGTGCAAAAGTATTTTTGAATCTAATATATCCAAGCAAAAAAAAAATATGTATAAACACTTAATTTATTCTAAAAAGTACTTTTCCCAAAAATACTTTTACAAAAGCCCAAAAAAAAAAAAAATATATATATATATATATATATATATTTTAAACGGATCCAAACCAGCCTTACATTACTTTGCTTGAATTTCCGGTTACTGTTTTATTTTTTTTGGATAAAAGGTAATTGTTTTATCATGATTCAAATGAAACCTCTTAATCGTGCAAAGGACGCATATCTTGCAAACCGTACATAAATAATTAATTTAAAACTACAAGACATCGTACAACATGTGATTTTCAACCTTTCCGTGGGTCATGAATTATGTGGGCAAACTACCGCCACAAAAGTCTTATCCCTAGAATCTAGCTCTCTCGTAGAGTCTTTTTTGTTTTTTTAATAATAGATATATGTATACCAACTACCACAAGTCTTATATCAAAGTTATCAAACTATCCTGTCAAGTTTTTTTTTTTTAAATTTTCTTTTTTTTTTTGGCTTTGTTTTGAATTAAAGTATTTATATTATTGGGATATAAAGTTGAATTTAAATTTATTGTAAAAAATTATTTAATTAATATTATTAATTGTTTGAGAAATATTTGTTAACGATTGATGATTTTCTAAATAATATTTTAATTAATTCATTATCAAAATATATGGGACGAAGCAAACACCATATTAAGGGCCTGTTTGGATAGCCCAGAATTATGGCATAATATGTACATTATGCCATAATTTTACATTTTCTGAGATGTCATATTGGCTGTTTGGGTACTTATTTTAGAGTATAAAATTATGGCATAATATAAGTATTATGGCATTTTTTCATTGTAAAAAATCTCTCTCACTCTTTTGATCCAGCAACCAATCATTGGTCCACCGTTAGTCTGGCTGGCCTCCGGCGACCGGTCCGGCCAGTCTCCGGCGACCGGCCACCGGTCCGGCCAAACTCCGGCGATCAGCTACCAGTCCACCGGGGGTCCGACCACCGGCCGGCCACCGGTCTGGCCAACCTCTGGTGATCAGCTACCAGTTCACTGGGGGTTCGACCACCGGCCGGCCAACCTCCGGCCACCGGCCACCGGTCCGGCCAACTTCCGGCGATCGGCTACCAGTCCACCGGGGTTCCGACCACCCTCCAGGGACTGGCCACCAGTACGGCCAACCTCCGGCGATCGGCTACCAGTCCACCGGGGGTTCGACCACCTGTCGGCCACCCTCCGGTGACCGGCCACCGGTCTACCCAACCTCCGGCGACCGGCTACCAGTCCACTGGGGGTCCAACCACTAGCCTCCCAACATCCGGTGACATGCCGGCGGTCCATTGGTGGTTCAGGCGGCCTCTGGTAATCGGCCACTAGTCACCGGTGGTCTAGTCGGTTATAAGATGACCTTCGGCGACCAACAATCCACCAGTGGTCCAGTTGGCCTTCGGCCACCGACCACCAGTCCACCGGCGATCAGGTGGTCGACAAACAGATTTTAATAATTTTTTTATTTTGTTAACCAAACACTCATTCTGTAAGAATAAAATATGTCATAATTTCTATAATAATCACTTGCACTTCCCACATAATAAAATTATGCTATATTTTTTTATTTTGTAACCAAACAGGCCCTAAGATTTAGTATGATCTTTTTTTTTGTCTCAGAATATTGTACTGCATCCATTCGACATATCTAATGATTTTTTTTTTTAATTTAGTTTTATGATCACATATTTAATGCGTTGCTATAATTCTACTCGTTGTGCAAAGATTTTTCAATTAACTTCAAATTGGGCTTTTAATCTTCTTTTCAAATTTTCAATTAACTTCAGAAATCTCAATGGAAGGCTCCTAATTAATTCATAACATTTTTCTCATAATTCAATATTAACATCCACAAACTAAGCTTGAAACAAAACCAGCTTGATCATGTTCATCTCAAAAATTTCAAGTATCGACGAAGCTATCAATCAGTGGCGGACCTATATGGGTGGCAGGCCGGGCTGAAGCTTCGGCTGGCCGGCCGAAAAACCTTAGAAAAACTCCGTCTGACATGGTTTAAGCCTGGGCTGAGGAAAAGAAAACCCGGGGTGAAGCCGTGGTTGGGACACAGTGTGTGTATCATGAACATTGATTTTTATTTAAGCCCGGACTGTACCAAATTTCTGGGTCCGCCATTGCTATCAATTCAGGCTCATAATCCACATAACTAATTAAGAAAACATAATTCATTATTTCACCAATAAATAAGATAAGCATGAAAAGGCATTTACAAATGTGATGAAATATGGCATTGAAAAGCGGAGCAGCAAAGCACAACCAGACCCCACCTTCAGTCCCTATAAGAAGGCATGCATTCTTCATCTTCATCTCCACATAAACCTTAAATGAAACAAACAATGGCTGCTAAATCAAGATCAAAAACTGTCTCTCTGCTTGCATTGTTCATTGGCATTCTCTGCCTATATTTCCCGGTGACAACAACATCAGCAGCAGCAGAGTCGGGTGCCGACGTCAATCTCCTCTACTTAACTCTCTTGGTATCATGATATCATCCACTTCTTTTGCAGATTTTCTGCATCAAATTAACAATGTGAAAACACTAACAATGACATCAAATTAATCTGCTTGCAGTGGCCGGGGACACTCTCTCGCACAGGAAAATGCTGCATGCCAACAACAGGGAAACCAGGTATCGATTTCTTGATTGAAGACCTGAAGACAATGGACCAATATGGACAGATCATCCAGAACTGCAAGCCAAAATGCAGATTCTCTGTTAATCAGGTCCCGGTCATACTCACGTCACTGATCTTTTCCACTTCTTGTTTCTCTATAACATAAAGTGTTGAATAATGAAAATTTTATAGTTATGTTTAATTTAAATACATATTGTTTTCTTGTTTTGCCAATCATGAACTGATGGAACTCCATCATTCTCTTCATAGATGCCGTCTTTAATCAATGACCTCTACTCAAACTGGTGTAACTTGAGCTGCCCATGCAACAAAGGCTTCTCTAACTGGAACAACACCTGGTGCGCATACGGTAAATGCTCACAACTCAACCAAACAAGCTACATCATGACCGCTCTCAATCTGACTGCAAGTGCTAACTTGCTCGAAGTCTTCGAAGTTAATGGCATTTTTTTGGGTAAGAGGAACAGATAGCCCGTAGATCCTGCTAGACTATCAGCGGCGTGCACAAGCATCGGCGAAACAAGTGGGTGCGGGGCCTGCGCACACGTGGGCGCTGGGACCACCCACACACAACTACCGCTCACAACTCCCAGAAATGTGCTCTCACCCGAGAATCGAACTCTCACCACTCGGTGAAGAGCTCTATCGGGGACCCATGTACGTACCAATAGATCATGTGGTCGTTGGCTCCAAGTTAATGGCATTGTACCCACATCCTCCGCCTCGTACAAGCTCGGAGACATCTATATCGCTCTCATGGCCAATCTCGGCTTATCGACCCAAGTTGAGTGCGTCACAGTAACAAAGGGGGCTTCCAATAGCACCCTGCTCTCTAAGATCAACTTCTGTATCTCTGCAGATGGCCAAAATTTCATCAACTGCCCTTTTGACGTCAAGCAGACATGTGACCATGAACTGTGGCTCTATCCGTTCACCAGCAAGCAGCTCACAAAATGTCGCAAGGATTACGTTGGCTCAGCTGGTGGCCTCATCAAGATGGCTACTGAGAAACACCTTGCTATGTGATAAACTTGCTGCTCAGTCCAATAAGCTTCTAGTGAAATTATGGCTAAATAAATGTAATCTAGTATCCTCACATAATCTATGCATGGACTGTAGTCCTGCACCATCTGAAGTTGAATGAGGATCAATTGCAATAAAATTTTGGGATCAGTTATCTGTCAACAAAGAAACCATAACTATCTGCAATTGAATTATTGATATATCTTAAATAACAAAAAGAGCTAACCACCTTAACCAGGAATTAAAACTAATGGAGTTCTTAGCTTAACTCCTCAAGACTTGAATAGAAAAGTAACCCCTAACCGTAAGAGAACTGAGAAGGAATGAATTGAAGCAGCACTATATTATTCATGGCACATAAATCTCAAATTTTCTTTCTCGGCACCTCCTCAACATTCCGCATAGGGTATTATCATCCGGGTTATCGTGTCAGTGATCAAATTTTATTTTTCTAATATATAATTTTTTTACCAAAGACCTTTTATGTAGTGGTATGCAAAAAACTGTATTTTAGTTGTTTTCAGTACCCATAAATTCAAAAAAAGTTTTTGATTTTAGAAGTGGGTATGCGGCCCAATCTTGTGTCCACAGTGTTAGTATGCACGAATGATAAATTCTGTGTCCCTGTGATGCACATGACCCATAAACATAGCTTGCTCACCTATATATATATATATATATATATAAAATTTTTTATGCCAAACCCCAAAATATATTTTTGTTTCAAATGGTGCAATTATTATAAGTTATTTTTTACCCATACAATGCTATTTATGTTATTAATTTTATTTAATAATATAATCATGCAAACCGATATGAAAAATAAAGTTTAAAAAAAATTTAAAAATATGAACATTAAAAAAATGATAAAAAAGCGTCATAATAATTTTGTACTAACTAAACATATTTTTCGTTTTCAACTTTTTTTTAAAATATACAACAGTTAATGTATCCAAATACGTTTTTGTTTTCAAAAAATTGAAAATAAAACAAAACAAAATAAAAAAAAATAAAAAAAAAAGATGCCAAACACCCCTTAAACTTTTCCTTGAATCAAATCACAAATCAATTAGTTAAATTAACCAATAAAAAATAATAAAAAAAATATCTTTTTAACAAAGGCGACAAGAACCGCTCCACAAGAATGTATCAAGAGACGACCTCTTAATAATTTATTAACTCGACCATAGGTTACTTGAGGCAATTAGAATTCTATTTTGTTTAAGTAATTTCAATAATGGAGATAATTAATAAATATAAAAATAATGGATTTTAAATGTTGAATGATGAATAATTTTTCTATTATATAAAATAACCATTATACCCTTTGCATATATAACCTTGAAAAAAAAAATTATTGTAAAATGACCATTTACAATGGTTATTTTGGACTTTTTGTATTTTTTAATCCAAGTTATAACTATAGTTAATAAAGTTTAATTAACTTCTATTAACGGAATATAACAGCAGGAGTATATCTGCAATTACTTATATTTTTCAGGGGTATATATACAATTATGTTTTTTCTGAAGGTAAATATACAATTACAGAACTCTTGAAGGGTTTATAAGTAATTGTATGTATTATTCAAGAGTATGTATGCAATTATCTTTTATTCAGGGGTAAATATATAATTTCAAAATTATTGAGGAGTACATCTACAAAAAAAACCCCATCTTTTATTTATATATGGATAGGAGATGATCAGCAGAAACATGTTGTGTTGCAGTACTTCTCAATGATTGTCACAATTCTATTAATTACTTGTATGTCTTGATATATATATCTTCCACCAAGAAAATCCAGCATCAGTTCCCCTTGTTGTCTTCATGCAGCTTTTTTTTTTTTGTTTTTGAGCTGCATAATGTCCCAGGCTACCGCAAGAAGAGACAAATCATTGTGTCATTGTTTACTTTTCGTTTGATGCTTTTTCTATCTTTATGGAAGTGATGATATTGATATCACGGTACCGTGAGAATCAGGTAGAGAAAATCAACATCTGAGATCGTTCGGAGGATATAGAACGTGGAGAGTAAATGCAACCCGTGTCTGCTGCAGTCCCACTTTTTTATAATATATATATATATATATATATATATATATATATATGAGATTTATTTTTGAATTCCCAAACCGGGAAACTGGAAAACCGGAAACCAAGCAGCATATTTTTCTTTTAAAATAAATGTTTAACCAAGTAAATGAAAATGAATAAGAATTAAAAAAAAAAAAAAAAAGGAAAGAAAGAAGAAGATGCGCGCCAGCTGACGGACGTGAAGGGTCTGACTTGAAATGTAGGTGACCGGCCAGAAACACCGGGGTTGACTATCATGTGCTGTTGTCTCTCTTCCCCTCTCTCAATAATATCATCAATTCATCACCACAATAATCTTTTTAATAAAACATAAACGCATTAAAAGAAATAGAAAAAGTACCGACAAAAGAGAGATCATCACATTAATCAATAGACAATAGTGATTAAAAAAAATTATTATGATTTTATAAGCTTGTAGGACCACTGGAACTGGTCTCGCACTGACAGTTAATAATTGCAAGAAAAAAAGTGTGCAAAAATTATGACCGATGGTCGGTACCATCACCGTATTACGCCCTAGCTGCCGATACAACACCAGCACTATCTGAGAACTACAACCTCCTTATCTAATTATACACATATAATATAAAATCATCATTATATTTATTATTTATTTTAGAAATAAATATCTACATGATAAAATATGATAAGTTATCAATACTTAGACACATAAATGTAAAAAATGAAATGATTTTTTCAAGCATATACAAATTAATATATACAAGTTTGGCCGATACTATTCTTAAAATATATAAAATGTATAAAAGAAAAAAAAAATTAAACCTTTCATGATGTTATTATAGTAAATAATATCAATATACAAATTCCTTTTGAAAGTTGCTGTATAGCGAATAATCTTCATATCAAGGGTTTAGGATACCTACATTGTTCAATATTAAAAGATTGGTATTTATAACAAGCAAATTACAATATATTGTAAAAATTGTTGCAATGTGTTGCAAAATATTATAAATTAAAAATTAAATAAGATTTGCAAAAAATATTCTAAAAATTGTTGTAAATAATTAACCATAGACACGTTGTCATAATTTAAAATTTTGATTGTCAGCAATTTGTGGTATAATTGCTGACAATAAAAAATGTGTCCTAAAATATCAGATATACTCAAATATTTTGTTAACACTGATTTTGCGACACACATGTTGTTAGTTTAATTGACGTCCTTTGCTCTAACTAAAACCATTAATTACAATAGCACAATCATTATTTTAGCAACCACTAAGTATCCACCAAGCTTAAATTTAATAGAATTCCAACAGTCAAATTTTTACACTTGGACATCAATGACTTTTCAAGTACAAGTTGATCTCAAAATGATTAATTGAAGGCCAAGCCACAAATAATTGTACACATTAAGATAGTAATATTCAAAACATTTCCTAGTTCTAGCCTTCTAGGAAGGCAAAAGATATCTAACCATAAGAAAAGATATTTCTTATTTTCTCCAAATTATTATCTTGTCACCTGGATCACCAATCAATACTCGAATAATTATACAAGTGTTAGGGTCAAGCACCATATATCCACCCAATCTATTTACACACAATATTGGTGTCCAAAGATATCATAGAACACAACTGTCTGAAAGTAGAGCACTGGAGGCAACCTTTAATAAATTCAAAGAACATGGACCAAGTTGGCATAAATGCACAAGAACAATTTAAGACTCATTCAAAACGCTTCAACAAAAACTTAATCACTAAATTACAAGTTAAAAATCCTCCAAAAATTTATTGAATTCAAGCCAACAATGATCAAAATTTTAAGCCTCTCAAAGCCCAAACGATATCTAGCAATCAAGCAAAGTTCAGGGAATAAATACACATTAACCTCAGTGGGCTTTCTCATAATAAAAGTAACAACTAAAACTTGACAAATCTCATAATTCAAGTTCCTAATAACTTTAGACTCAAAAAGATATAATGTATCAAACTTTCACAGTGTTCTTTGTTTTCCCCAATTTATAAGATCAACATGAAATTCAAAATTTTTTTTTTTTTTTTTTTTGCACATTAAATTTCAGCCTGGTTTTACAAAATCATGAATAGCATCCAACATATACATCCAATTGCAAAGATATTTTACAGTCACATAGCTAAGATCATAACAAACATCCTTTGTATTATGCACTTTGGCCAATTCAACCTCGAAAATCATAAAAAGTACAATACTTTCCTCATGCCCTGCATAATAACAACATATGAGAAGGGTCTACTTAAGCGAACATGTCTCATCAGTTGCAAATCCAATAACTTCAAAATTTTGCAGGTGATTAGATATGGAAAAGTGCTATAATTTTCTAGTTGTAACCTTCTCCAAATAATATTTACCAAGGCTCTGAATTTGGGATACAATTTCAGTCAACACAAAGTCAAAATTTGGAAATTCGCAACATGTACAATTATATAAATAAACAACCACAAGTTCAATTCTAATAATTCCCCAAATTTTTTTTTCTAAAGTCTCTGAATTTGGGTCATAATTAAGCCAGCTCAAATCAAAATCTTGAAAGTCACAATTCCATTGCTCCTATATATAATCATACAAGAGCTCAACTCTAATCATTCTTTTTTCCAATTCATCATATAGGCAAATTTCTAAATCATTTATTCTCTTTGTATTAGATGGCCATGTCAAACAATTCCAGATATAATGCAATCCTAAAATATCAAATAACAAATTCTAACCAAAGCAAGAATATATTTTCCCTCAATTCAAATTATCAAGAACAAAAACTCAAATCTTGACATGTAACTTCCAACAAGGAATTCAAAATAAAAGGCATCTAGGGAATATAGCAACAACCAAAACCATCTATGATCCCAAGAAGTCTAGGGTTGTCAATCTATAAGATTATGAAAGTCAAAGAAAATTAATGCAGGGAGATAACCAATGCACCTGCAAATTAAATGCCAACAGTAAATGATCACACGATTTTCTTTATTAAGAATAAAGTGGGTCGCTAGTAGACTTTACTCGAACTTTGATAAAAACAGCTGGCCAGTAATAGAAGACAAATCAAAGACATACGTTCAAGGATCCAAACCATAACAGAAGACAAACCAAAGACATACGTTCAAGGATCCAAACCAAAGCTATAGGTTAGACTAAATTGAAACTAAAGCCCAATACTTTCTGCAAGGAATATATATATCCAAGAAAGATGAGGGAAGAATAGTTTCATCAATCAATAGGGATACAATCCCATTGTAATTTGATTCTCTAGGTTCAAGTTTTTGTAATACTATAGAGTAAAGGTTCAATCCTAGCAGTCCCATCCTCAGCAAGAACTCCCCCAGCAGTAGAGGACTGTCGCATCAAATCAGCAATGCTTCTGCTACTAGCTCTACAGGGAGGCATTCTGCAAGTTAAACCGAAATGGGATCAGACAAGTACAACAAAAGCATCCTATCAGATCAACTAGCACCTAAGGATGCCAAACTAAACACGAGTCAGATTGTCCTAGCATACTGAATCAGAAGATTTTGCTTGGAAACTAAGATCATAGTTAACTGAAATTTGTCACTCCCCGAACTCGAAGCGTTGATAAACGGCCGCCTACCTACAAGGCCGTAACCAAGTAGGCACGCAAGGCCTCAAACCTGTCTCACAAATATGAATAAAATCTAACAAGAGTATTGATTCCAAAACAAAAGAAACAACCGTATTTGTAACACAAAGAAACACATAACAAAGTTCGACATCACTCTTAAACAAAGACAAGAGAACTAATTTCACAGCAAAGGAGTTTTATTAACTCGATAAAAACTAGATGGTGACTTGCTCAACGACTCCGCTAAGCTGTCCACCACCCAACCTTACTCCTGATTTGAAAAGGAAATTGAACAACTTAATGAGCTTGGGAGCCCAGTAAGCAACCACTAAAAATATCGGGATCACAAAATAATCAATAATTTTAATAAACATACAAAATATAGCATAAAGAAATAAATACCAAAATAAATACCAAAAATCAGAAACAAATCAAAACAGATTTAGTTTGCCAAAATAATATTAGTCCCCCAATAACTAATGCCAAAACAAAACATTAGAATTCATTTATTTAAACTTGGTGACCCGAGTCAGATTTCAGAGTTCATATGTTTACCCTCGGTGACCCGAGCCAGAATATCAGAAGCCGTTATTCTTCACTGACGGAATGGTGGGAAACTGCAGTTTCTATGTCAGAAGTACTTGTCGACACGGTCAGTGTTTAACCCCCAGTGACAGGGTTATTGCACAGTTAATTGGGGACTACGAGTTTCTATAACAAAAATATATTGGGTCCAAAATTATCGTCAATGCAATAACAATGAAATTCAGTGATCCCGTTTTCAACAAAAATAAGCCAGTTATTTTCAATGTGATTTGCACAATAATTAATTAATTAAATGTATTGTAGAAGAAAAAGAATTATATATATATATAACTTGATATTCAAAGGGAATCAAGAAAAAAAATGCATAGAAGTTTGCAAAAACTAAATTATTAAATCTTAAAATAATACAGATAAAATACAATTGTTAGAAACTTTGATTCCTTTGTTAATTCAGTATAAACATATAAATAACCGGAATAAAAAAAAATTATCAACTAAAACAGAAATTTGTAGATTACTAAGCAATTATGAAAGAAAAACAATACTAAGACATTAATTGAAAGGTAATTCCAAAATTTAATATTAATTAAGGAATAATAACTTAGTAACAGAATAACCGAGTGGCTAAATAATAGAAAAACAATAATAATAATTCAACTAAAAATTTAGCAAGTGTCCAGAATAAATACATATATTAACATTTATAGGTGGTTTACTTACCTGTTTAACGCCAAAAACTTGCCAAAAACTAAATACACCCCAAATTTAAGCTTCCACGGAATTACCCTATATGTGATAACACATTCCAAGGATATCAATAACAATGGTTTACACAAGCCTAAAAGTTATACCAAAATAACCTTACTCATTAAAGACTACTCTTTGTAAACTAACTCCTACGAACAATATAACAAGGTCAAACTAGGAAACTTTGGCATAAGAGTTAAAATCTCTAATACTACCTTAATAGGTTTAAGATCCCACAAACAAACAACAAAATCACATATGATATACAGGGGAAACAATTTCCTACACTAATAAGCACCACACTCAAAATGTCAATAATTTAATATATATAAAAATAAGTGGACACTGGCACTGAAAATAATTCCACTATACATCCAAACATATATATATATATATATATATATATATATGCACACGCCCAAATAAAATGAATAATAAATAAATAAATAAATAATGGACGCCAGAACTCCACCTATATTTGAAAAAAAAAACAAAAACAAAAATAAATAATAAATAATAGTGGACGCCAGAACTCTACCCATCATTTATATATATATGAAACATGAACCAATTCGGTTCCATCCACTATGCTTCTCTAAAATAAAAAGCAATATATATCAATATATAAAGAATCAACTTTATACACACATGAACCATTCTAACTTATCAATATATATATATATATATATATATATATATATAAAAGCCAGCACACAACACTCAAATCCACTTTCTAATTTTAAAAAGAAAAATAGAATTTAGAGAAAAATCTGATTTTTTTTTTCTCTTAAACAAAATATAATATTTTTCTCTTAATTTTTTTAACACAACAACTTGGGCATGGATGAAGGTAAAAATAACTAGCAAATTAATAAAGAATATTCAACATTTAGTATTAGATCCTAGAAGGAGAATACTTACCTCACAAAAAAAAAATATCACAACACTTTTGATAAAAAGACCAAACTCCGTTCTCGCCGCCGACACCACACACCAAAAAAAAGAAGAAAAGAGAAAATATTAGATCTTTCCCCCTTTCTTATTCCAAATAAAAATCTAAGCGGTAGAACAAGAAAATGGCTAAAGTTTTAAATTTAACATAAATAAATATAAATATAGATAGGAGGTTTTTCATTTCCCTCTAGTGTAACCCCAAGCATGCAAGAATTTTAAAATATATATAAATTGGGTGGGGCCCACAATGCTAGAATTTCTGGTAGCTGTTTTATCTTGATTTAAATGAAACCGGACCATGCAAGGTGGCATGTCTTGCAAAAACACTACAAAAATAATTAAAACACTGTTTTCGTCGGTCATGAATTCATATTTCAACCTCCTTGATATATAAATACCAACCACCATAAAATTCTTTTCTCAAACTATCTGGTCAAGTTTTCTTCTTTTTTTGTTTTTTTTTTTAATTCTTTTTTACCTTCTTGGATTAAGAGAATATAAAGTATTTGGCATAGGATGTTGAGTTGAGTATATTCTAAAAAATTTTATTTAATTGATATTGTTAATTGTTTGAGAAATATTTGTTAATGATTGATGATTTCTAAATTATATTTTAATTAATTAATTAATTATTAAAATATATGGGAGGAAGCAAACACTATATTGAGATTTAATATGATTCTTTTGTCTCAGAAATGTACTACATCCATTGGACATATTTAATAATTTCTTCCAACTTTCTATATTATATTTTTATGATCACATATTTAATGACTTGCTATAATTCTATTTTGTGAGAAGATTTTTCAATTACCTTCAAATTGGAGTCCTAATCCGCTCGTCAAAATTTCAATTAACTTAAGATCTCAATGGAAGACTCGTAATTTTTTTCTTTTAAATAAAATGAATAAATCATAAATTTATTAAGAATGGAAGGCTGATAATTAATTCATTACAGTTATCTCATATATAATTCAGTACTAACTTCCACAAACTAAACTTGAAACATGACCAGCATGATCTTTTTCATCTTCAAAAATTTCAAGTATTAACAGAGCTATCAATTCAGGCTCATAAATCCACATAATTACTAATTAAGAGAAAATAATTCATTATTTTATCAATAATCAACAATAACATGAAAGCCATTAATTCGTACGCCATGAAATATGGTAATGAAAAACAAGAGTGACAGAGCACAACCAGACCCCACTGTTCAGACACTGCACTATAAGAAGGCATGCCTTCTCCACATCTTCATCTCATCTCCACATAAATCTTCAATCAAACAAACAATGGCAGAGAAATCAAGATCAAACACTATCTCTCTTCTTGCATTATTCATCAGCATTCTCTGCCTTTACTTCGCGGTGACAACAACAACAGCGGCAGAGTCAGATGAAGTCAAACTCCTGTACTTGACTCTCGTGGTATCATGATATCATCCTTCTTTTAAAGATTTTGAGAATCAAACAATGTGAAAAACACTAACAATGTCATCAAATTAATCTGCTTGTAGTGGCCGGGAGCATTATGTTACTCAGGACAATGCTGCAACCCACCAGTAACAGGGCCACAAGCTAACGATTTCTTGATTGAAGACTTGAAGGCAATAGACTCAACTGGTCAGATCATCCAGGACTGCAACGAATCATGCAACTTCGATACTGATACGGTCATCCCAAGAGCTTTTCCATTTGTTGTTTCTCTATGACAAAATATTGTTAGAACGAAAGTTTATTTATATATATGTATAGTTTTTAAAAACAAGAAGCTGTCTGCAATTTTTAGTTTTGTTTAATATATTTTTATCTTCTTTCTCCAACCATTCTGGTCATAGATGCTGGATTTGGGGGACGAACTCAACCCACGTTGGATGAACTTGAACTGCACATGCGACTACACCTACGGACACAGGGATACAGCCTGGTGCCGCTACGGCCAATGCTCAAAGCTCCCCCAACATGACTACTTCCAGACTGCGGTCAATATGACTCGACGTGCCAACTTGCTCAATGGCTTCAAAGTTAACAACATTGAACCCTCATTCGTCCTCTACGACCTCGAATACATCAATACCACTCTCATGGCCAATATCGGCTTTTCGACCCATCTTGAGTGCGGCACAGAAGTTGAAATTGCTCAACCGCTCTCCAAGATAGGCTTGTGTATCTCTGCAGATGGTCAGAGTTTCATCAACTGCCCTTTCGAGATCAAGCATAAATCATGTAACACTCGACACTTGCTGTTCCTTCCGTTCGAAAGCGATAAGCTCTATGATTGTCTTAAAAATGAAGCTGGCTCCGGTGGCCTCATCAAGATGGCTACTGAGAAACACCTTGCTATGTGATAAACTTGCTGCTCCAGCAGTCCAATCCGCTTCTAGTGAAGTTATGTCTAAATAAATGTAATCAAGTATATATATATCCTCACATAATCTATGCATGGAATATAGTCCTGCATGCATGAACTGAAGTTGAATGAGGATGAATTTATGACAATAATATGTTGGTAAGTTATCTATCAAACCATAACTGTCTGGAGTAGATCAATTAAATATCTTAAATTAAACAACAAAAAGAGCTAGCCAACTTAAAATTTTTATATCAGGACTAATAATCAACAAAGTGCTTACCTTACATAAGAAAACTGGTCCAAGAACTCTCAAAGCACAGATAGACAATTGACAGGTCCTATCAAAACACTAATAAAATAAAAAGAGAGCATGTTCAAACATAGGAGAACAGGGAATGAATGAATTGATGCAGCAGTATTATTCATGACACAAATTTTATGATCAACCTTTTGTCCAGTAGACAATAGCGCCATCATCCAGCTATTGAGCAGATGATTAAATTTTATTTTATTTTATTATAAAATTTTTTTGAAGACAACATAATATTAAAGTTGAGATATTTTGAAGAGCAGGTCAGGTGTTTCACGTAAGTTTAACTATTCCCATCTAATATGATACTGAAAAATTAATATTTATTTTTATATATTATAATAGTAAAAGTCAGAAAGTTTGCCTATTAAACGATCAACTAATTAAGCTAAAGTTAAAATCAATTGAAAACTACATCAAACTCGGCAAATCAAATGAATACTAAAGTTAAATAATTAATTAAGTTGGAAGTTGATCATGCTTTAATTTCTAATGTTTCATATTTTAATTTATTTTATTTATTTATTATAAAATAAATAAACCATATTTGTTAAGAGAGAAGCATAGAGTATATAAAAAATACAAGATTAATCTATAAAAAGGTACAAATACTGAATGAGCAAAGCAAAAAATAAAGTCCAAAAATATACAGGTGTACAAGAACCACACAATATTCAACAATAAGAATGTAATATTTCATTTTGATAAAAATTAAATCAAACAATATAGGGTTGCTTTAAAAAAATATACATAAATTATTTAAATATCCCATTTAAATAGTTCTTTATGATGGTGCAACAATAGCTAAAAGCTAAACTTCTGGGTGAATCACATTGCAGTTTAATTACTGGCCTAAAAAAAATCTCAAATTCTTCGATAATGCTTTATTTTTTTAGTTAAAAAAGTTAAAAGAAAAGAAGGAGATTAAGTGGTTTTCCCAATGGAATGTTTAAATTTATTTTGAATTCTTAATTAAAAAATTATTCTTATAAATGCTTGCTAGTATAAATAATTTTCATTAATACTAAATAATAATGTCTAATTAATTAATATTGGTGAAAGCAAACATTTTTTTATATTAACTATGAAATGATTAGATCTTAGAGAGTTTATATTTTATTTCTTCAGTCATCACATCTAGTCTTTTAATTAAAAGGCAATTGATAATAGACTCATAGAAATTTTTTTTAATTTCCTCAGAAAAAACTGGTGATCATCTAGAATCTGTAGTTGACCAGGAGAGCATTCTGGATATGTTGCAGCTTGTATTTGACCGAAGATGAGGGGACAATGTGATATATTAACCACAAAGTCTATGAGCAGTTTGAGCCAGGTCAAGTGGCTCCAATGTGCCTAGAGCTTGCTGATGTAATTTTTTTTTTTTTTTTTTTTAACAAAGTGGTTAAATATAATCTTTTATTTATATATGGATACGAGATGATAAGCAGAAAAATAACATATTACATAAACTAAAGTATTCTAATAAACCTCAACATGTATTAATATCTTAACATAGAATTGGCATGTTGTGTTGCAGTACTTCTCAATGATAGTCACAATTCTATTAATTGTTTGTATGTCTTGATATATATATATATCTTCCACCAAGAAAATCCAGATCAGTTCCCCTTCTTGTCTTCATGCAGCCTTTTTTTTTTTTTTTTTTTTGAGCTGCATAATGTCCCAGGCAAATGCAAGAAGAGACAAATCATTGTGTCATTGTTTACTTTTCTTTTGATGCTTTTTCCATCTTTAAGGAAGTGATGATATTGATATGAGTCATATGACGGTACCGTGAGAATCAGGTAGAGAAAATCAACATCTGAGATCGTTCGGAGGATTTAGAGCGTGGAGAGTCAACGCAACCCATGTCTGCTGCAGTCCCACTTATATATATATATATATATATATATATATATATTTGAGATTTATTTTTGAATTCCCAAACTGGGAAACCGGAAACCGGAAACCGGAAACCGGAAACCAAGCAGCATATATATATATTTTTAAATAAATGTTTAACCAAGTAAATGAAAATGAATAAGAATAAAAAGAAAAAAAGAAAGGAGAAGAATGCCCGCCAGCTAACGGACGTGAACGGTCGGACTTGAAATGAAGGTGACCGGCCGGAAACACCGGGGATGCCTACCACGTGCTGTTGTCTCTCTTCCCCTCTCTCAATAATATCATCAATTCATCACCACAATAATTTTTTTAATAAACCATAAATACATTAAAAAAAAAATACAGACAAAGGAGAAATAATAAACAACAGTGATTAAAAAAATTATTATGATTTTGTAAGCTTGTAGGACCACTGTAGTTGGTCTCGCGCTGACAGTTAAGTAATTGCAAGAAAAAGAGTGTGTGCAAAAGTTATGACGGATGGCCGGAACCATCACCGTATTACGCCCCAGCTGCCGATACAACACCAACACTATCCGAGGACTACAACCTCCTTACCTAATTATACACATATAATATAAAATCATCATTATATTTATTATTTATTTTAGAAATAAATATCTACATGATAAAATATGATAAGTTATCAATACTTAGACACATAAATGTAAAAAATGAAATGATTTTTTCAAGCATATACAAATTAATATATACAAGTTTGGCCGATACTATTCATAAAATTAAAATTAATGAAGTACTTACCCTAACTCCTCGAGACAGCATCAGATAAGAGCTTGAAACATAAGAATTATCAAATAAATAAATAAATAAATAAGAGAAAGAAAAGCAACTTGCTCAACAAAAATAGAATAAATATGAAATTAGTTCACTCAACAGTCATCTATGACGCGATTATTTTCTAGACATAAAATTGTCTGCAAAGTTTCACTATTAGTAAAAAAAAAATTTAGAAAGTGGATAAACAATAATTTATTAAAAGGAAAACAAACTGATACAAACAAAAGTATATAAACATGAAACAAAAAACAATACATATAGACAAAATATGACAATAGATGCTTAAAGGGCAAATTCACTAGTGGTGGATAGACTAAAACTGAAACGTAGTGAACAAACTAAAAAAAATCTAAAAGGACTATAGAATTGAGTCCTCAAGAGCTGGGCTTCAAAGTACATCTTCTTTAGGGGTGTCAGAGATCACTCGGTTGTATTCACCAAGTCGAAGTTGGGTGTCACGCAACAAGGATCATGTGTTAGAATTTAATCAGACTTAATTACGACATCTATGTCGTATATTTTATGCGGAAGCAGGATCACATACCTCCAGCCATAGCAAATTGTTGAAGACGACGAGAGCCTCTAAGTCCACGCTTGAATTAACCAGGGACTCTTCCAATCTATCCCGTCCTCTCCCACCGATGGAGCTAGGTATTTGCAAGAACGATAGATTGGGGACCCCTGGTGCTGTCCTATATATAATCCTTACCATCAAAGGATTAACTCTACTTAAAATTTAAGTAGATCATTATCCAAAGTGCCAATTAGAGTTAACTTAGGACTCCTATTAGATAAAGTCATGGACCACTTTATATAGTTTGAATTCAGTTTGAATTAATATCATCACGAAGTTAATTCTGAATAGAACTCAAACTAACATTCTCCCACTTGGTCCAACTTTATCATAGATAACTTAATATCCATTCACATTAACCCATGAATCTGTATGTCTACATTAAAGAAACAAATTACACGAATCATGGCGGTAAGTCATCATTATAACCGAGTATTACCTTCCATGCATTACGATGCAATCTCTCTCTTTAACGCAAAACCTATATATGGCATTTTATCATAATGAATAAGCCAGATGCTTATTCGGGTCCAACACACGCAACTAATAATGCATAAACTTAATAATTGTCATTCTCAAACTTAATGTATACACTTAAAGAGAAGACAAATAAATAAATAAATAAATGTTTAAGAGTTTAATACTAAAGTGATGTTAATTGTTCATAGAGAAGAACCAAGTCCCATATGTTCAACATGATCTCTAAACAATTTTGGCGCGATTCCTTTCGTCAAAGGATCCGCAATCATCAACTCTGTGCTAATGTGTTGAATGGTTATTTCACCGGCATTCACGCGTTCCTTTAGTGCCAAATACTTAATGTCGATGTGTTTACTTCGACTACCACTCTTATTATTCTTAGAAAAGAACACAGCAGTAGAATTATCACAATACATCCTCAATGGCTTAGATATAGAATCAATGATTCTAAGCCCTGATATGAAACTCCTCAACCAAATACCCTGAGAACTCGCCTCGAAACATGAAACGAACTCGGCTTCCATAGTGGAAGTAGCAACCAAAGTCTGTTTTGCACTTCTCCATGAGATAGCACCTCCGGCCAACATGAAAATGTAACCGGATGTTGATCTCCGAGAGTCAAGACAGCCAGCATAATCTGAATCCGAGTACCCAATGACCTCCAAGTCATCTGATCTTCTGTATGTAAGCTTGTAATCCTTTGTACCCTGAAGGTACCTCATTACTTTCTTTGCAGCTTTCCAGTGGTAAATCCCTGGATTACTTTGATATCTTCCCAACATCCCCACAGCATATGCTATGTCCGGTCTCGTATAGACCTGAGCATACATAAGACTTCCAACGGCTGAAGCATACGGGATGTCTTCCATCTGTTCCTTTTCCAAGTTATTTTTTAGGACACTGGTTCAAGTTAAACTTGTCACCTCTCACAATAGGCGCAACACTAGGCGAACAATTTTCCATCCGGAATCTCTCAAGAATTTTATTAATATAGGCTTCCTGAGACAAACCCAAAACACCACGATGTCTGTCTCTATGTATCTTAATGCCAATGACATAAGATGCCTCGCCCATATCTTTCATATCAAAATTCTTAGAGAGGAATCGTTTCACCTCATGCAACATACCCTTATCATTGGTTGCAAGCAAAATATCATCAACATATAGGACTAAAAAGCAAAACTTACTCCCACTGTCTTTATAGTATATGCATTGATCCTTAATGTTCTCAACAAAACCGAATGATGAGATAACATCATGGAACTTCAAATACCACTGTCGGGACGCTTGTTTCAGTCCGTATATAGATTTCTTAAGCTTGCAAACCAAACTTTCACCTTCACTAGAGAAGAATCCTTCAGGTTGTTTCATAAACACCTCTTCATCTAGATCTCCAATAAGGAAAGCCGTTTTCACATCCATTTGATGTAATTCCAAGTCAAAATGAGCAACTAATGCCATTATAATACGAAACGAGTCCTTTTTCGAAACTGGAGAAAAAGTCTCATTATAGTCGATGCCCTCTTTCTGAGTAAATCCTTTAGCAACCAATCTAGCCTTGTAACGCTCAATGTTGCCTAGTGAGTCTTTCTTGGTTTTGTAGACCCACTTACACCCAATGGCTTTCGCCCCTTTAGGCAACTTGACTAGATCCCAAACACCATTATGTGCCATGGATTCCATCTCATCCTTCATAGCATCATACCACAACTTAGAATTACTACAACTAACAGCTTGTGAAAACGTTTTAGGGTCATCAGCGGCTCCAAAATCATAGTCAGATTCTTGTAAATACACAACATAATCACTAGATATTGCCGGTTTCTTAATTCTAGTTGATCTTCTCAATGCCACATCATTATCTTCTTGATGAAGTTGTTGCTCAATAACTTCAGATTGATGTTGTGTGACTTGATCAACTAGATCAGCAGGATGTGGTTCCTCAATGATTGTCATTTCAATGTCCTCCAAATCTTGATGGTTATCATGTGAAATAATCAATCTTTGATTAGTGTTCGGAGTTTCTTCATGATCTTCTTCAAGACCAAAGTCTAGAGGTTGATCACTCCCACTAATCAAGTCATTCTCAAGAAATTTGGCATTTCTTGATTCCACAATTCTAGTGCTATATGATGGACAATAAAACCTATAACCCTTGGACTTTTCGGCATAACCAATAAAATAACCGCTAACAGTCCTTGGGTCCAACTTTCTCTCGTGTGGATTAAATACTCTTATTTCAGCTGGACAACCCCAAACACGCATATGTTGCAAACTCGGTTTCCAACCTTTGAATAATTCAAATGGAGTTTTAGAAACTGCCTTGGTCGGAACACGGTTTAATATATACGCTGCTGTTTTAAGAGCCTCAGTCCACATAGATCGAGGAAGTTTGGAGTTGCTAAGCATACTCCTTACCATATCCATTAAAGTGCGGTTTCTTCTTTCAGCTACACCATTTTGATCTGGTGAGCCAGGCATAGTGTATTGGGCCACAATACCATGCTCTTCAAGAAACCTCGCAAACGGACCTAGTGCTTGTCCATCCTCTGTGTACCTACCATAATATTCTCCACCTCTATCTGATCTCACGATCTTTATTTGCTTACCGCATTGTTTCTCTACTTCAGCTTTAAAGATCTTGAAAGCATCTAGTGCTTCACTCTTATTATCAAGCAAGTAGAGATACATAAAGCGTGAATAATCATCAATGAAAGAGATGAAGTATTTCTGACCATGCGAGTCCATCTCTGGACTACAAATATCTGTATGTATGATCTCTAATAAGCATGAACTCTTCCTAGCACCTTTCTTAGATTTGTTGGTTTGCTTGCCCTTTATGCAATCCACACAAGTTTGAAAGTCGGTAAAATCAAGAGAGTCAAGGATTCTATCATTCACCAACTTCTCAATTCTCTTTATGAAGATATGTCCCAATCTCCGGTGCCATAACATAGAAGATTTTTCATTCAAAACACTACGTTTAATACCAACATTTACTTGATCATGCAAGACATTATAAGAAACATTACTTTGTAAATAAATTTGGAAAAGACCATCACACAATGCACCATTCCCAACAGGAGAAAAATTATAAAACAAACGAAAATATGTTTCATAAAACTGAAAGGAATATCCTAATGGTACAAGTTGTGAAACTGAAATTAAATTTCTAGAAAAACTAGGAATATAAAAGGTCTTTTCCAAATCTAAAACAAAGCCTGAATCTAAAACTAATCTGCATGTCCCGACTGCTTCTACATGTGAACGAATCTTATTCCCTGAATAAATAAATTGTTCACTCTTCGTCGGTATCCTTCGGCTTAAGAAGCCCTGCAAGGTATTAGAAATATGGATTGTAGTACCAGAATTAATCCACCAAGTGTTATGACAAATATCAACCATATTAGATTCATAGCAAACAAAAGAAATTTCAGTACTTTTCTTCTCAAGATGAATCTTGAGTTTCGGACAATCCTTCTTCATGTGCCCTTTCTTCTTACAAAAGAAGCACTTGGACACTTTCTGGATCTGAACAGGTAATGTGCCTTTATCCTTGTTCAAGTTGGTTCGTCCTCTCTTCTTACCTTGAGTAGCCATATGTGCACTTTCACTCTTTTCTAATAACAGCCTTTCCTCCTCTTGAACACACATGGTCAAAAGCTCATTAATAGACCATTTATCTTTATGTGTGTTGTATGAGATTTTGAAAGCGTTATACTGATGTGGAAGAGAGTGCAAGATAAAGTGCACAAGGTAAGCGTCTGAAAAATCGATTTGTTCTAACGCCTTAAGTTGAGCCGCTAAATCTCTTATCCTCATGATGTGCTCTCGCACACCTCTAACGTTTGTGAGCTTCATGGATAATAATTTGGTCATGAGAGTGCTAGCAAGAGCCTTATCTGAAGATTCAAATTGATCATCAATTGCCTTCAGCAAGTCTCTTACATGTGCACAATCAGGGATTGAACCACGGATACTAGCAGATATACGTGTCTTAATGTACATCATGCTCAGGCGATTAGATCGCTCCCACCGTTCATACAAGGCAATAGCAGCAGGAGTGCTATTGTCTGTGGGCACAGGTGGTTCATCCTTCCTTATAGCATAGTCAAAATCCATGCATCCCAACTGGAGGAGAATTAACTCCTTCCAAGTTTTATAATTATCACCCCTTAACATAGGAACATGAAATTTTTCATCAAAAGCATCTGATTGTATAGCTACAATAAACAAAATGACATACATATCATTCTTAATATTCAAGGCAATAAAACAAGTTGGTATGCTTACCAATGCAAGCCATACCATAACATGAATCAATTTGTTATCACAATCTGCCTGTGGGCAACGATAGAGATACAAAATAGATTCATAACCAACAATAAAACTAATGGATAATTAAAATTCCTTAATACCTGTGGGCGACTTAAGAAATAAAAATTAACCATTATTCTATCCTGATTAATTACAAATATAACAAAATCCCTGTGGGGTAAAATCATTATATCAAATATAATTAATCACAATTTGCCACATGATAAAACTAATAAATAATTAAAATTACTTAATACCTGTGGGCGACTTAAGTAATAAAATTATTCATTATTTTATCCTAATTAATTATGAAAAACATAACAAAATCCCTGTGGGGTAAAATTATTATATTAATTATAATTAATTACAATTCATGTCATTTAAGCTAGATGTGATCAATTACACTCACAATATGTAATCTATAATTTTTATAAAAATAAAATTTTGAATATTGTGGCCACTTCATAATTAACAAAAATTCATTCGATCACATGACATACCAACTATATACATGAACAAATTCAATGTAAATAACTAATTATACAAATTATAATTAATACACTTAATGCATGAAAAATTCATACAAATACACCTGAAATTTAAATAAACAACTAAACAGGGATCTATATGCAAAATATACCTAATAAAGCAATTTTGCAAAAATACCCATTAGACTATTTTATTTAAATAAGTAACTAAACAGGGTTCTAGATGCAAAATACACCAAGAAAAACAATTTTGCAAAATTACCCATTAAACTAATTTATTTAAATAAGTAACTAAACAGGGTTCTAGATGTAAAATACACCTAGTAAAGCAATTTTGCAAAAAATCCCCATTAAACTATTTTATTTAAAAGCATCATTCAAACTAATGAATTAATAAAATAATTAAACTTTTAGGGAAATAAAAGAAGAAACCCTAAAATTTTCTGATGGGGAGCCACCGCCCGCCGGACCGCCGTTGGTGCGCTAGCGCGCACATGCGCGGCCCAGTGCTCGCGTGTGCGACCCATCGCGGCCTATCCGCGGTCTTGTCCATAGTGGGTTCGATTTTAGGTCTAATACCCAAATCTTTCAAACCCTAAATTAGCCTAATTTATTTCATTATAAACATGCGTAAACATTAATGGATTTAGTTCATACAAACCCTAACTCATGCATGTTTATTATAATTTATATGAAATAATGCATTAAATTCAAACAATGTGTAATTTGTAAATAACACATACATGTCAGAATTCAATCATGCTAGGCAGAGGTATTAAAACAGGCTCGGATGCCAACTGTTAGAATTTAATCAGACTTAATTACGACATCTATGTCGTATATTTTATGCGGAAGCAGGATCACATACCTCCAGCCATAGCAAATTGTTGAAGACGACGAGAGCCTCTAAGTCCACGCTTGAATTAACCAGGGACTCTTCCAATCTATCCCGTCCTCTCCCACCGATGGAGCTAGGTATTTGCAAGAACGATAGATTGGGGACCCCTGGTGCTGTCCTATATATAATCCTTACCATCAAAGGATTAACTCTACTTAAAATTTAAGTAGATCATTATCCAAAGTGCCAATTAGAGTTAACTTAGGACTCCTATTAGATAAAGTCATGGACCACTTTATATAGTTTGAATTCAGTTTGAATTAATATCATCACGAAGTTAATTCTGAATAGAACTCAAACTAACATCATGCTCTCAGGATCCTAGAAAGAGAGGATAACTTAATATCTACCCACACATGAGCCACAAAACTTTGTACATATTATTAAAGCAGATATATAATATGCTTCCAAAGTGTTCATTGCTACCAACCTTTTAGTCTAACAAATCATGTTTATCACTAATGATTTTTTGGTCTATTGCCATTAAATTCTATGCATAGGGTCTATTGACCTAAAAGTTTAAAACCAACATAGATTGAAAATATTGGCTAAAACCCCCAAAACCCTTGTTTATATAATAATAATAATAATAATAATAATAATAATAATAATAATATATGTATTAATTTAAATCAAAATTAAAATTATAAAATATGTTCCATCTCTCTATTACCTTCTAAGTCTCTGAATCTGATATCAATCACTTGTGTCGCAACACAATTAAGATATGAGATGACACACTTGTTGAAACTGATGACCGGACATGTTACAACTATGTTAACACAATCTTTTATCCAAACAATAAAATAATTTTTTATTATATAAACTTATTGATTATAAAAGATAGAATATTATTAAATAATATACTCAATTTTTGAAACATTGAAAATAATAAAAACCAATACACAAATCACTCTTATCATTGGGCCGACCCGGCCTAGAAAATTAAGATTTTAGCCCAACCCAAGCCCTAATTTAATGGGCCTCATAAAAAGTTTTGGTCAAGATGGGCCGGCCCAAATTTAAAATATAAAACCCATGGCTTAGCTCATGGGCTTGGATCTTTTGATCAATCATTGGATTGGGCTAGAATCGACCCGTTAGGTTTGGCTCGGATCAACTCATTGTTATTTTTTTTAACTTGTGATAATTTAAAAATAAAAAAATAAAAATAAAAATGAATGATTTTATTAATTGATTATTATTATTATTATTATTAAATATTTACTTGTGAAAAATATTGCATTACTAAAATATAAATACATCTCAACTAGGTTAGCACCTACTCATTTGTCAATCATATGCATTTTTCCCATTTGACAAAAAATCAAATCTTTATGTACTTGATTGATCAATAAAAATACAACTTTCTTTCAAGATGAATCATGGAGGGAGCTATTGGCAGGCATGACATGACTCATAAGGCTGGCCCATGATCGTTACCCACTTAGTTAACTCATTTGTAAGATGGGTTTATCTCAATCAATTAATCATTTGTAATATTTTTATTTTTATTATTAATATTTATATACTAATAAATTCAATTGGTCAAATCATGGGCCGCCCATTGAATCAGCCCAAAAAAAAAAAAAAAATCCAAAAGGCCATGCTCAAGGACGTCTTATAAATTAAAAATGATATCTATATCTAATCTAAAGTTTTTTTGGGTCTGGCTTGGACGAACCATTCAAACATTGATTTTGAATCGGGATTGGGCCAGTACGTATGCCTGGTGCTAAATGATGAGAGTGATTCACGGTCACAAAATATATTTAAATATTAAACAGGTCAGTACATTTAAAAAACCAAAAATAGATATTTTATTAGAAATATTCATGCTTAAAAACTTATTAGCAAGCTACTCTGATTCCGAATGACGTCAGTTTTAGAAACACTAGCTACATGTTTTATTTTTTTTTAATTAAAAAATAATCAAGAAACCGGTGTTTTTAATGTTAACTTTAATCAATCTAGGATAAACCTCATTCTCTTTCGAACTCAGAGATCAAGGATTTAAACCAGGAATGAACATGAAGCCATAGTCTAAAATACCGACTTTTTGTTGAGTCACACAATTTATTCATGTCGCATGAATCTGGTCTTTTAAACAATTTATAAAAAAAAACTAATTTTCTTGTTATAGTAAAAAAATATCCTTGAAAATTAAAATTGGCTTTTAAGACCACTGACCAACCATAAAAAAGTACGTAAATAATTAAGATAAATGATGTGGTCCTTTGTTACGGAGCAATTAAATTATGTAAAATTAGCCGCATTATGTAAGAGTTGCACATTTCAGGCAAGCGCATGTGCAATTAAATTATTAGCTTTTAAAGTCCCCAACCAACCAATTAAATTTAAAAAAAAAAATCAAATTGTCGTGACTGTTATTCATAGCCTAGTAACATTGTCCAACTGCAAAAATATTGATATGGAAAATTCAAATCCTACAATCAAATTCTACTGAATTGTCCAAGTGCAAAAGTATTAATATGAATAATTCAAATTTTACAATCAAATTCTACTGAACTGTTAAGAGTTAACTAAGTGAGAGCACACTGATTAGGGCGATCAATTCTTAGTCCATACATGTGTTTTTGTGTCAGTCACATTTATGTAAAAAATAAATAAATAAATAAGACTAGAGTTAAATTTTAATTGTCAATATCACTCTATGAATATTAAGGTTAATATTGTTAAACTGTGATACATACACCACTCCAAAGGTTAAATCTCTTTCTATATTCCATTTAAAAACAATACTCATAAATTCCAAATAGACACTTCATTGGAATTAAGAACTAGAACTAACCAAACTAGTTAAATCAAAACTAAAGGTATGAACAAGATAGAATAGTATGAACCTAGCTTAAACTCAAGCTGGTTAAATAAGATAGATTGGAGTGGTTTAGGTTTCTATTTACGATATTGTTTATGGTACTTAAGCTAGTTAAACTCAAACTACCGTACTAGTATTGTAGTAGTATTATTTAGGGGTGAGCAATAAGATCCTAATATGATGATCCAATCTAATATTTGATTTTTTTTAATCCAAATTTTACAGATACTTGATCCGAATTTTTAAGATGAAAACAAGATCGGATTCTAGTTGAGAGTAAACGAAATCTGGGTATACGAATTTGATCTATATATTCTTATATACATATATGTATGTATAAAAATTTAAATTTTACTAGGATTAAAAAATCCAAATCCCTAATCTAATCCCATTAAAAGTTTTTCCTTTCTTTTTTTCCTTTTAACTCCTCCCTCCCCATGTCTTCATTACACGGCATCTTCTCTTTAGCCTTCATTATTGATGAAGCGTTCGATGCTTGAGAAGTTATTTGATTTCTTTTTTTGTATTACTTAAGATTGATAAAATTTTTTTGAGGATAAATAACCTGAGTGGTCCCCTGCCTTTTGAGTGTTTCTATTTCAATTACTCAGCTTTAGAAAATTACGATTTGCACCCATACCTTTAATTTTGTTACAATTTGGTCACCCGAATATAAGCCAGTGATCACATGTGGCATATGTTAGCTTAGATGCTAGCTCTAAAAAAAATGTATTACATAGTATGCCACATGTGAATGCAGGTAATGGTGTATACTCATGTGATCAAATTGTAACAAAAACTAAAAATATAGGACCAAATTGTAACTTTTTAAAGTTAGATGACAAAAATAGTAACACAACAAAAGGTAGTTGACCATTTAGATTGTTTACCCATTTTTTATTGTTTTTGTTATGATTTTTGTTGTGTAGAGAATAATATAAGATTAATCATTTTTGTAAGTTATAAGTTTGGGATATTTGTTTTTATGTAATATTGTTAAATAAAAAAAATTCCATAGAGCAAATAAAACTTAAATTTAAATTTGGTATCCTATATCCCATCCAATTTAAACCTAGTACACCTAGTGAGTGTACAATGTTCATGTGTTTCATATCATTTTATACACTCATTCGGCATGTATTAGAACCATATTGTGGAATCTAATGTTAAATATAATGTGTTTTATATTCTCGGGTTAGGGCAGCATTTCAAGACGAGAGAGAGAGAGAGAGAGAGAGCCAAAAGAAGCATTTCAGATCTTAAACGATGAAGTTAGAGCTTTCTCGGTATTATTTGAACAAGGATAAGGCAAGCTGGCTGTGGCTTACGGCCAGCTTACTGCAAACTTTACGACAGTAAGTAGAATCCAGAAAACCTTACAGGCATGCTTATGCACGTAAGGGGGGATTTAGAGCCTAATCAAAGAACCTAATGGGTTAGGCTTACGCCCGTAACGATGCACATAATGACCATCCAAAAGAGTTTGTGACAATACCATACGCCCGTAAGGGTAGTCATAAGAAGCAACACAGTGAAGTTTACGGTTCAGCGTTATAGTCCTAAGCTGAACCATAACACAAATAGAAGAACTTAAGGATGAGACTTACGACCATAAGTGGTCCCGTAAGGCTCGTGACTATCTTCTCCAGCTCCCTTACGGCCAAGTCCTTATGCCCGTAAGCAGCCCGTAAGTAGTTGAGTATAAATAAATCTGATGAGGGCATTTTTTTCTTTTCTTTTGGGTGATTCTTGGAGGTGTAGTTAAGGAAGAAATGAGACAAATCTCCAGCACTTAAGGGGCGATTTGAATGGAGATTTGAATCCACATTCAAAGAGATTGGAGGTCGTAGCTGTCAAACTCATCTTGGTGGGGTGCGCGGAAGCTTTCCAAGGGTTTCTTCAGCGATTCTTTATCGGCACGATTGAGAAAGGGGTTTTCATGTATTTCATGTTTTCTCTTATTATTTATATCTTTTCAGCTCCATTAATGGAGAGCTACTTTGTAGATATTTGGGCATAATTGATCTCTAGGGTTTAATTTTTAATATTGGTTGTTGGATATTTGATGCTTTAATTATTTTCTTATTTACAATCATAACTATTTGATTCTAATTGTGCGACTGAATGCATGATTGCTAATGAGGCAAAAGCCCCAACTATCATATTTTGTATTTCTACTTGACGAGAAAAAATTCCCACCTAGCATAGACTTGCCGCAATTCAAGAGAATAGTGAGCACACCTTTGGTTATGGTACTTTGGAGATTTTGTCTCCCGCAGTCCTTCTGAGTGTGTTAGTGATAATCTCCATTCTCTTTGCAATCATGTGGAGCGCATTTTAGGAGAAATCGCATTTTTACTCTGTATTCAGATTAGGGGTAGTCTCTCCCTCTCTTTGGTTGAGATTATCTATTTAAGAGATTGTTATTAGCCCACAATAAGTTTTCATAGAGTGTTAATGCGATTGTGTGGATGTTTGTATCAACTTTCCACCTATTCAGTTACTCTTCACCTGAGAAATAGGGATTTAGTATAATTCCATAAACCTTTCGGTTCAAATAGAATTGAATGTTTAGACAATCTTTGTCCTGGACTTCATAACTCTAGTTACGTACACTTTATTACGCTATCGGCATGTACACTTGCGTCCCCATCAATACCTGATCGGATATTGGTTGAGTTTTTGCATATTTGAAAAAAGTGTATGAGATCAAGTTTTTCTCACCCCTACTACTATTCCCAAGCTCATGTACCGGTATAATTCTTAAAAATCTTCTTGGTATGGGTATGCATGTGGAAGGAGTACTTTTATCGCCACATGTGATACTTAACCAAATTTATAAATTTCTAGGTAAAAAATTAGCCATTATAACTAATATATCATCATATATAATTGATAGGGCGACGTTTATTGCTTTTGTTAAAATAAAAAGTTGCATATTAAATTAATAATCAAGTTAACTAAAACAATAATAAAATCAAAACTAATTCGAAATATGCAATCACAAACAGGGGCGGAGCGACAGGGGGGAGGCAGGGGGCGGCCTCCCCCTGTCGCCGGCGGGGTCTGTTGACCACGCCTGCTCTTTCCTTCCCTCGCCCACCCTCCTTCCCAACGTCCTCCCCTCGCCCCCCCCCCCCCTACGCCCAGCCCATCCCCCTGCGGCCTCCCCCTCCCTCTCCTTCTTCTTCTCCCCCTCCAACCGTCCCCGTTCCAGCCGTCCTTTCTGAGTTTTTTTAATATCTTTTTTTAATATTTAATTTTTTTTATCTTTATATATTTATATATTATATATTTTCATTATTTATTATTTATTATTTATTATTTTATTTTATTTTTTCAAGTTGAATGTTTTGATTTATTTGTTTATTATTTATTATTTATTAGATGTTTTGTTAAGTTTACTATTTTTAAAATTTTTTTGAAAATTTGGAAAAATATGTATGATTGACTAATGTGCATTGATTTATTAGGGATTTTAGAAATATTAAAGCTTTGATTTAGTAATAAATATTTTTTTAAATTATGATTAATTTAAATAGAAGTTTAAATAAAAGTTATTATTTTTTAAAAATATTTAATATCAGTTTATTTTGTAATTAATAAGATTTTAAATGTAAGTATTTTATAAAATTAACTTTTTTAAATAATTATTTAAATGAATTCAGATAAATTATTAAATTACATATATCCTGTAAATGAGAATTTTTTTAATTTAAAGTATTATCTTTACTTTTATAATTATAAATCAGAATAATATCAACTAAAAGGTAAGATCAATGAAACAATTACTTTAGGCACTTTATTTTTTTAAATCCTCAACTTTAGATTCTTTTAAAATAATAATTTTAAAAACTCAAAATTTGAATGACCATCAATAATTATCATAATACAAAAATATTTTAATATAATATTTAATCAATGTAACTTAATCTTAGTTAATTTTTAAATTTTAAAATAATATAGTAAGATATTAAATGCTTTATTTTAATGCTTAATAAGTCATATGTGCTTTAACTAACTTTTCAAAATTCTATTATAAGCTTTTTTATTAATTTGTTTATCTGAAATTAATATAATATATATTTATTTTAATTATAAATAAGAGCTTTTGCATTTTTTATGTTGTTACAATTTTTTTTGTTAGATTTTTATTTTGTTAAATTTTGTTCATAAATTTTAAATATATAGTATGTGAAAAGATAAACAAACATCTTAAATATGTATTTATTAAAATAAAAACTAAATAAATTTAATTTTTATTAAATAAATTAAAAGGTTTATTTAATAAAATTCCATTATGGATCTCTAGTTATCTTAAGCCATTCGTCAGAATCATAAAAAAATAAAAATATTTATTTTGATATATTAATTAATTTTAATTATTTCTCTTAAATTTACTTATTGTTATAAAGAAATTAATATATTTTATTATTCAAAATTTTGAATTTAAATTTTGTGTTAATTAATTATTTGAAAATTTATAGTTCTCCCCCTTTTCATATAATTTCTGGTTCCGCCCCTGTTAAAAAACGTTAGATTAGTTGAAAGTGGAATATAAAGCAGAAGCTATACAACAGTTGCTTATTATTAAGTATGCTTAAATCTAACAAAAAAAAAAAAAAATCATATACGGGTTAATATTAAAAAGATTGATCATTCTTTAATATCTACTGTTTCATTTTGATTAAAATTAAACCTAACGATACAAGTTTGATAATAGATATATGTATATAAGTAATTAAAATAGGTCATTTCATCGTCCTTTATGACAGTGCGACAAAAAAGCTACATGGTCCTAATAATCAATTCAATTAGCTTTTAAAGTTGTCAACTAACCAACTAACAAAAAACATAAATTTTAAATACTTCCGTAATATTTTAATTTAGTCTGGAAAAATAAATAATAGAGAAATTACTATTAGTACAGTGATAAATCGTTACAAAATACACCAAGTGACGAGAGTTATTTTGAATAATAGGATGATTAGATTTATTTTAAATTATTTATAAGGAAAAAAAGTTTATAAATATTTTGACAGTATTTCCATACGCTTTCCAATAACATTAAATAATAGTGTTTAGTTAATTAATATTGATTGACATGGAACTTATGTTTTATATTTTTCCTACTAACCATGAGTTATATATCAAGAGCTATTTTGATTTATTTTAAATTTTGATAAGTTAAAAAAAGGTTTATTTGAATCTTTATAAGGAAAAAAAATTATAAACATTTTGGCAATATTTTTTTGTATGTTTTCCAATAAGGTTAAATAATAGTGTTTAAGTAAATTAATATTAATTGGAGTGGTTTATCTATTTAAAAAAAAAATAATATTGATCGAAATGAAACTATGGTTTATATTTTTTCTACTAACCGCACCTTATATATTGAGAGAGGTGATATTTTATTTTTTTTCGCCTTATCTTCATCATAAATCGTAGATTGGAGAGTTTTTTTTTTCATAAAGTAGGTTATCCAGATTTCTTAAATAAATTACATATCTCTTATGTTTTATTTTAAATTATATATAATTATATATATGGCACATTGCGTGAGGGTAAATTTTTTAGTAGGTCATTAAATTCTGACTCATTTTCATTTTGATCATCGAACTTCAATTTGTATCAATTTGATCACTCAACTTTAATTTGATTTCATCGAATAGTAAATCAAGAAATTTTGACCTCCAAATGAATAATGTAGTTCTTTTTTTATGACATGGACACTTCCAATAAACTTAATAATGTGTTATGGTAAAGATTGACTCAGATTTTCATACACCCATGTAATTAATTGGGGTTTAAAATATTTGATTTATTGCCAGTGAAATTAAATTAAAGTTAAGTGATCAAATTGATACAAATTGAAGTTCGGTGATCAAAGTGAAAATGAACCAAAGTTTAGTGACCTAGTAAAATATTTACCATATTGCGTGAACAAAAGACTCGTCGTCAGACACCATCAACCTTATGAGCAAACCGTGCATGGCTTCTGACAGGCATTCATCCATGAAAACATTAACTTTTAACTTACACTCTAGTACCAACTTGAATCCATCCATGAAAACCCAGATGAGAAATTGAGAATCATAATTCTCAAACGCAACTTTTGACAGATACTTAATTCAGTGGTCCATCATCGATTAAAAATCCATCATGAAATTAAATCCACATGTGATAAATTATGGCAACAAAGTGCTACCAAAGAAGGCATTAATTCAACTGCATCTTTCTTCATCTCATCCAACAAATTACACATCACATCTTTCTTCTACCATCCCATGTCCTTCCAGTACACCAAGTTAGCACATGTACATACATGTGCTAACTTGGTGTGGTTCTATCCGTTCACCCTCAACATGCTCAGTCCATGCTATGACAACTGATAGCAATAAGGATCAGAAAATGAAGAAGAACAGATCATTCCCCGGAAGAAGAACAGTAACACTACACACCACTCCACTTCACTATATCAAGTCAATGTACCATACCTACCTTTACATAAAGACTGACACCAATATAGTAATAACATGACTAAACCGGACCAGCTTAAAGCATAACCCTTCATTTGCCTCGAGCTTACACACAAAACAGATGACTGAATTCTGGCACTTTAATTCAATTCTACAGTTCCCTCCAAAACTTAACTAAATTAACTACCTTGCTTTGACTCTTCAAACCTCTTTAGTTGGTCTTCTATCCTTGAGCTTCAGCAGCAATGCCTTTGAAGTCTTCATTCACTCCAACATTACGGCTCTGTCGGCCTCATCAAGATGCCATCTGAGGAATGGTACTATTCTGCAGTGTGAGGACTAGCTTGTACGTTCTTCCTGCAGTTATGACTAAATAAATCCAATATCATATCCTTTCAAATCTATTGAGGTGTAGTAGTTCTCAAGCATAAACTCAAGTTAAGATGAATTAATATCTACAATTGAGTTAGAGATATTAAATCACAAAAGAGCGAAGTACGACTACTTGAGGAATCTATGAAATGGTTAATTGCCACCTTTAAGTCTTTAAGACAACATCAAATAAGAGCATCAAAGACAAGATTAATTAAAGAAATAAAAAACAAGTTAATGTTCAACCAAAATAGAACAGGTAGGAAATGAATTCACGCGCGTGGTACTTTCATTTATGGCGCAAGTATTTTCTAGACATAAAAATTAATGACTGCAAAGTTGAAGCATCAGTTGAAAAAAAAAATCTTCTCAATTATAATTAACTAGTAACCAGTAATAGGTTAAAATCGTTTTTTGGATATACAAACAGTGGGGGCATTGGCATTTTAACCAACTGATCCTTTTTGTGGTATTATTAAGAAAATAAATAAATAAAAAGAAAGCCACGCGTTTGTTTAATTATTTCAAAAATTAAAAAAGTTAAAAATAATTTTTAAGATATAAGAAGAATCTAGGGTAACTCATGAAAGGTTTGTACTTAATTCATTTATATATAGAATTAAGATGCCTACACATCATTTTTGATATGATAAAGTCCACGTAGTTCTCTTACTCTAAATCAAAGTTTTCATCTATTTACCTGTTTGGATCGGGGCCATCATTGTATTCATCATGTTACTAGCGAAGAAGTCACAGGGTCGTCGTTGTACTCATCATGTTATTAGTGAAGAAGTCACTAACTTTTAGATTTCTCATCCCTGCTTCTTATTGCCATGCTTCAACATACAGTCACCAGCATAAATTAAAAATAACAATTAAAATAATAAAATGACTTTAAATGTAAAATTCTTAAGAAAAAGTAGAAAATAATTTTTAGTTTTTTTAAAACATATTATTGTTTTTTAGTTTTTAGTAATTTAACCAAAACAATACTTGTATTTAAATTTATATATATTTAAATAACTTAATCCAATATGATGAGAAATCAGGTTTACATATTTAAATTTGTATTTTCTAAATTAATTGATGTAGTACTAGTAGTTACTCATATATATATATATATATATATATATATATATATATATATATAACAATCAAAATTAGTTTCTGGAGTTAATCCTACCATATTTTACTTTTCAGTAAAGTAACTAATTTATTGCATTTTAATATTGAGTTAATACCTACTCAAACACAACTTAGCAACTAATAATTAAAAACGTACTAGAATTCAACTCAAGTTGCATATTAGTTTTGCATAAAAAACCAAATATATTATTAAATTCAATTCAATTATAACATGCTTAAGCCTCCAAGGAGAGATCTAGATTTAGATATTCATATACATATTTATGAAGTCACTGGAATATACCATCTCATTTTTAAAAGCGTAAACAATACAAATGGTCACCTATCTATTCAAGTATTTCTGTTTTAGTCACCCACTTAAAAAAAATTATGATTCAATCACTTACATTTCTTTCTTTTTTTTTTAATCATTGAGTCTTATGGTGTTAACAAGAAGCTGACGTGACAACGTGGTAAGCCACGTCAGCTCCCCATTAATGCTGTAAGGCTCAATAACTAAAAAAAACATAATAACAAACGTAAATGATCGAATCCTAACTTTTTTTTAAGGAGAGTGACTAAAACAAAAACATGGGTGACCATTTATGTTATTTATCCTTTTTAAAATGTGCCAATATAGTTACACTAATCATGTTAAAAATCAAATAATTGTTCATATTTTGATATTCAATTATTTATTGAGCAATAATTGTTTCTAGGCTTGGCTGTTGTTAAAAATGTAATATTATTTTATATATAAAATATTCAAAATAATAATAATACTACTAAAACATAAAATACAAAATATATTTAAATAATAAAATATTCCAATAGGATAAAAGATCACTCAAGGTTATATAATTGTAAAATCATATGAGAAATTTTATTTTATTTTTACTTCTTACAAAATGTGGATAATTAAGCTATGCGTTTAGGGTGTCCTTAGATGTGCCATTACTACCTCAATACACTTATACCTTCATTTTATATAAGCTGAGATTCTAATTGCCTCATTAGTAGAAGATGGACACCTTATACGATGGACTCAATTCCAATAAACCAAGAGATCATTGGCTACAAATCATCTCATCCAAATCCTCCTTTCCATTTTCACTTTTACTTTCATCTTTAAAACCAGCCTTGATCTCTTTCAAATATCATGCATTCAAAAGTCATTTTTGAAGATAGAAAAAGATAAAAGATAATAGCGATGACTTCCTAAAAAAGATAAAAGAATATAAAGATGGCTTTGTTGGTTATATGAGCATAAAGCCATTGTGAGAGATTATTGTTGCAGTAGTATTTTTCTCTCCCACTCTTAATGAACCCTCTATGTTTCTCTCCTAATCTCTTATATTGTTGTAGTGATATTTAATTATACCTTATTTGTGTTCTAGACATGTTTATAGCGTTGTTGCTATCTCACTTATTTTCGTAATTTCTTTTACTTCTTGTTTTTAATGAATATGGTTTATCTAAATTTTTTTCGCGCCTGTCGTCCTGTACTTTTTTTTCTCAATAAATTCATGATTTATTCACTTTATTCAATTTTTTTTAATTTTTGACAAATGCAACAAACACTAAATTAACGAACAAACATGTATAAAAATGCACCAGTTACAATAGTTACATTAGACTAACCCACAATTCTTTTAAAAAATATATTTATGTGTGTGTATATGTATATAATAAAACCAAAATATTATGATACTAAAAATATTCCTAATAGACTATTCAATTTTTAATAAGATCATAGATTTCATGACAAATCAAAATACTACACCAAGGATATTTTAACCTCTTAACTCACCTATAACAATCACATCATTAAACAAAGATTAGACACTAACTTGAACATTAACACAATCAGTGCTGGAATCTGCATTCAATTTCCGGGGACACTCAACACAAATTTAACTTTAAATCTAACAAATTATCAACAAATAGATTAACGTACATTTTTTTTTAAACTGATAAAAATAGTATGCATGCTTTTATTTCTGGTTACTGTTTCATCTTGATTCAAACCTGACCATGCAAATTGCAAGACAGTACAAAAATAATTAAAAGTGCAAGCCATCGTAACACGTGAAGTTCAAGCTTTTCGTTGGTCATGAATCATGTGCGCAAACTGCCACCACAAAATTCTTATCTCAAGTTCTCTGGTCGAGGTTTTTTTTATTAATTAAAAGAATATATATATATACACACATAAATATACTCTATCATAAAAATTAACATTTTTTTTAATTGAAATGGTTTATCTATTTTTTTGAAAAAAAAAATTAACACCGCCGTCACAAAATTCTTATCATAAATTATTTGGTGGAGTTTTTTTTCGTTTTCATTTTCATTTTTATTTTTATTTTTTATCAACTTTTGATTAAAAGAATATATATATTATTGTGATATTGGGATATGATGTTAAATTTATTCTAAAAAAATTATTTAATTAATATTATTAATTGTTTGAGAAACATTTGTTAAGATTGATGATTTCTAAATAATATTTTTTTTAATTAATTAATCATTAAAACATGTGGGCGGCGGAAGCAAACATCATATTGGGATTTAGTATGATCTCAGAATGTACTGCATCCGTTGGAAATATCTAACGATTTCTTTTAAATTTCTATATTTTATTTTTACGAATTAATGGTTTGCTATAATTCCACTTTATGCGAAGATTTTTCACTTGGGCGCTTGCTTAATCTTCTCTTCAAATTTTCAAATAACTTCAGAGAACTCAATCGAGGGCTCCTAAGTAATTCATGACATTTATCTCACAATTCAGTACTAAAATCCACAAACTAAGTTTGAAACAAAGCCAGCTTGATCTTGTTCATCTTAAAAATTTCAAGTATGGACAGAGCTAACAATTCAGGCTCATAATCCACATAACTAATTAAGAGAACATAATTCATTATTTCATCAATAAACAACATAACATGAAAGGCATTTAAAAATGTGACGAAATTGGGTAATGAAAAACAAGAGTACCAGAGCACAACCAGACCCCACTCTTCTGATACTATAAGAAGGCAAGCCTTCTCCGCATCTTCATCTTCATCTCATCTCCACATAAACCTTCAATCAAACAAACAATGGCAGAGAAATCAAGATCAAAAACCATCCCTCTGCTTGCATTATTCATCGGCATTCTCTGCTTATATTTCCCGGTGAAGACAACAGCAGCAGCAGCGTTAGAGGCGGATCCAGCCGTTGATTTACTCTACTTGACTCTTGTGGTATCATGATATCATCCTTCTTTTAAAGATTTTGAGCATCAAATTAACAATGTGAAAAACACTAACAATGACATCAAATTAATCTGCTTGTAGTGGCCGGGGACATTCTGTTACTTTGGACAATGCTGTAAGCCAACAACGTCAGAGGCATACCCACCAGCTAACGATTTCTTGATTGAAGAAATGAAGACAATGGACCAAACTGGAAATATCATCCAGAATTGCAACGAAACATGCAGATTCTCTATTAATGTTGACCCGGTCAAATTCATGTCACTGAGCTTTTCTACTTCCTGATTCTCTATAACAAAAAAAAGTGTTGAATAATGAAAATTTTATAGTTATGTTTAATTCTTTTTCCAACCATGAACTGATGG
Source organism: Dioscorea alata (assembly GCA_020875875.1). Lineage (NCBI taxonomy): Eukaryota > Viridiplantae > Streptophyta > Magnoliopsida > Dioscoreales > Dioscoreaceae > Dioscorea > Dioscorea alata. The sequence goes on along the minus strand of CM037015.1, from coordinate 2,684,039 downwards.
AACTCCATTCTCTTTATAGATGCCGTCTTTAATCCCTGACCTCTACTCACACTGGTGTAACTTGACCTGCCCATGCAACAACGGCTTCTCTAACTGGAACAACACCTGGTGCACGTATGGTCAATGCTCACAACTCAACCAAACAGACTTCTTCATGGCCGTGTTCAATATGACTGCAAAAGCCAACTTACTCGAAGTCTTTTCAGCTAACGACATTGCACCCTCATCTTCCACGAGCTACAGGCTCCGAGACATCAATACCGCTCTCATGGCCAATCTCGGCTTATCGACCCATATTGAGTGCGTCACAGTAATAGATAAGACTTCAGTAATTACGCTGGTCTCTAAGATAAACATCTGTATCTCCTCAGATGGCCAGAGTTTCATCAACTGTCCTTTTGAGAACCCGTCTAAATCATGTAACCGTGAAGTGTTCTTCCCTCCATTCTACATTAACAAGCTCAAAGACTGTGACGACGATTCCGTCAGCTCTGGTGGCTTCATCAAGATGGCTACTGAGAAGCACCTTGCCATGTGATAAACTTGCTGCTCCAGCTAGCAGTCCAATTAGCTTCTAGTGAAATTATGGCTAAATAAATGTAATCTAGTATCCTCACAAAATCTATGCATGGACTGTATAGTAATCCTGCATGAACTGAAGTTGAATGAGGATGAATGCCAATAAAATGTTGGGTAAGTTATCTGTCAAACCATATCTGTCTGCAATTGGTCAATTAAATATCTTAAATAACAAATTAAAAGAGTTAGCCAACACTTAATATATATACACATGCATATATCAAGAATTAAAATCAATGAAGTGCCTACCTACTCCTCAACACTGCATTTCAAAAGTGGCCCTCAGAACTCTCAAAGCACATACAGACAAATTGACAGGTCCTATGTATGACAGGCTCTATCAAAACACCAATAAAATAAAAAGAAAAAGTTGTTCAACCGTACGAGAACCAGGAAGGAATGAATTGACCCAGCACTATATAGTATTCATAGCACATAAATTTTATTTGTATATATTAACTCAGAAAGTTTGCCTAGTAAACAATCAAGAAACTAACTTTAAAATCAAATGACAACTAAAAATCAAGCATGGCTAATCACAAAGGTTAAATAAGTTGGAAGCTAATCCTGGTTGAATTTCTAATGTTTTATTTTGATTAAAATTAAATCAAACAATACAAGCTTGATCTAAAAATAAAGCATAAATAATTCAAATATATATTTCATTTTAATTAGTGCTCTATGATAGTGCAACAATGTGTAAAAACTAAACTTTCCGATCGATATGAATCACTTTGCAACAATATGTGAAATTATTCTTATAAATGTTTGCTAATATTGATGATTTTCACTAATATTAAATAATAATGTTTAATTAATTAACATTGGCTAAGGCAAAACTTTTTCTATTAATGATGAAACCATTAGACTTTAGAAAGTTGACATTTTATTTCTTCTGTCATCACATGTAGTCTTTCTATTGAAAAGGCAACAGATGACAGACTAGTCATCTTAATTAAGAGACTAGTCTTTGTATTGAAAGGGCAACTGATGATAGACTTGTCATCTTAAGATGAGGAGACAATGCTATTAACCCCAAGAGCACCGATTAAGTTGGCACAATAGAAGATTTTGAGAGAAATCTGTATGTGGTCATGCTGGTCAAGGTTTGAGGCGCACTAGCCTTAATTAAGTGCACCATGTTTTCTTCCGGTTTTCAAGCCTGTTGTAACATGGGCAGCTCAAAGTCGCTTAAACGTGTGCGATTAACCATGTAATCTTTCATCTAAGATATGAGATGATCAGAAGAAAATAATATATTAAATAAACCAAAGTATTATATTAAACATGCATGGAACATGTATTACCATGGTAACGTAGAATTGGCAAGTTGTGTTGCAGTTCTCAACGACCGTTAGCAGTTGTCGTACTTGCCAAGTGAGAGTTAGGTGTCATGCCTTAGGATTACGCTTTCGAGACCCCAAAAACTCTAGACTGCATTCAGTAGCGTTGAGTGCATTATCTAGCTTAATTCGTTTTTTCTTTTTTGTGAAAAAAAGCTTGATTTGTTTTGCTTCTAGCACCAATGATAATTAGTAACTAGTAAATAGTTAAAATTGTTTTATAGGATAAAAACCATTTCCATACTAACATATATAGTGGAATAAATTTTGAACTATGAGCCACAAAATGTTATGAAAACTCAATATTTGAGTATACAAAGGTGATAAAAATCTATATATACTATTAAAAAGTAGATGTATAATTTTTCTCGAATGTTTTAAGAAATTTTTTTAATATTTTTCTTATATTTATTTTTTTGTTTATATTAAATATGATATTAACAATTGTAAATAAATTAATTGTATTTACTGATTTGCATAATTCATAAGAATTTAAAAAGTAAGATATGTAACAAGTTATTTAGCCTTCAAAACTCCCTAAATTGAAAAACCAAGTGGAGTAAGCGAATAGAGCTAGTAAAAATTAAAAAACATGAATAAAAGTGGAAAGGGGATTCAAAAGTTTGGGCATAATTGAGCCGGCCGCCAGAGACATGTTGAGAGTTCAATATTGATTTGATGTAATACTATATGATAATAAATGCTTATAAGCATTTTAACCAAGCTCGAACAAGGCAGATTCTTCGTATGCTCAATCTCTGCTCAGAATTGATTTCTGTTATATAAATTATTAATATCAAATAAATGTAGTCCAAAAGATGTAACATTTCAAAATATCTATTGAGTGATTAAATTAATTAACATGTCTAGAAGAGTATTGTGATTTTTCAATGATACTATTAGACCTAAAAAATGTGACACTTCACATGCATCATTTGACACTTAATGGTTTCATTAAGAGAAAAGTTGTAACTCTTCATAAGAGTTTTTGGAGGCTATAATATTGGTTAATTTAAGTCATTTGATGATATAGAAGTCACTTGCATAAAAACAACATGGTCTTCCAACTTTTCCCTCTAAAGTAATGAGATGTTGGAAAATCACAGTTTTTTTTAAATCGTGATCTTCGATTGTGTCTTAGGAGAGACTGCATAAAACCATCTTAGAAGATCTTTGTAATAGGGTGCGCAAATCTCTTTGAGGACAGCAGAAACGTGCACATGCATCCGAATTGATCTTGTGTGATAATCTAGTACACCAACCCTATTTATTCCTAACAATTTTAAGTTTTATATGATTGCTAAGTATTTTTTTTCCTAGAAAAAAGGATAAACCACAATTTTATTGAAAAAAAATAACAGAGATAAATAGGACAAACACAGAGAAGAAAAAACAACATGAAAGAGGGAATAAAGCTGATTAAAATCCTTACTAGGGGTGAGGTAGACAAAACCCAAAAAAAAAAAAAAAAAACAAGAACAAGAGCTGAGAAAGAGGGAAGCTGGGCTGGTGAAGACTATCGTCTGATAACACAAGCCTACCTGAACTACGAGAGGGAGTAAACTACTCCCGAACTAGGTTATACTCTGTATCGCCGGTGTGATCTGTAATTCTTACGCTTATAAAGTTGAGAGAGCGCTTAATCCACTGGGATGTTTTAAGATTGGTTTGTCCAAATTTGGCAGATGTTTCAAACAATAAACTTGAGACACAAAACTACCGGTTTATTCAAAGAAAAAGAAAAGGCAGCTAACATAGTTACTTTGGCTAAGCGGCTGCTGACAAATTACTAAGCCGGTGATCTTGGCATGATGTCATTATAGTTGTTATTTTCAAGCTAGCTGACTTGATCCTATGGTAGAAACTTTACAATTGGTTGACATTCTAACAACTATTTGATGCAAACCAACAATTTTATTTTGTTGAATTTAAACCAAAAATTTTAACTGAGTGAGAAACTCATGATCAAATTTTAATATCAAAATGTATTTAAAAAATCAAATTATTTTATAATAGACTAATTGTTTCTTTTATTAGACTTGCTTGTTGTATATATTTTAATATGGGCAAGTCACTATACATCATATTTACACCTTAGTCATACATTAGAAGAAAACCGAACCATCGACCTTATGTAATTAGGGTGTCAAATTCTTTAACCATTAGACCATTACGATAGTAAATTGGTTGTTACTAAATGAATAATATTATTTGTTATATAAGATATTTAAAATAATAATAATAACCACTTAAACATAAAAACACAAAACTTATTTAAATATTAAATATTTCTTATCATGATAAAAGACTAAAATATATATATATAATTCTGGATTTGGATGAGAAGGTCATTCGTATCCAAATTCGTCCTTGCCATCTTCAATCAAGCAAAATATGTTAATTAAAAGTCTACCATGTCCACAAAATTTATCTTTACTCCTTTAAATTTGGCTAACTTCTTGACCCATCTCTTGTGGGGATCATGAGCTACTCAATTAGGCTTCCCTCAAAATATCCCATTGTCTTAATCCTAGACTTTGATAGGCCCTATTGTTGCTCATAAACTGAAAACACTTATACAAATCACAAAGCCAAGACGGTAGAGAAGTCCTATGCATTTTAGACTTCTATAATGTGTTACTGGACAAATGGTACTAGAAGATCTCAACTAGAACCCCTTGGTGTGGATCCAAAGTCATTCTATTTAACTTCATCCAAATAATCCTATATATAGAATATGTTTCACAAGCAATTACCTATGCATATGTTTTTTTTTTTTTTTTGGAACAAGATCCTCAACTATCTTCTAGCTTTCATTCAAAGCATGTATATCCCCAATTGTTAGAGTTGGTGCTTCCATTCTTTGTGTTCAATCATTAGGTAATTAATGTGTACCAATGAACCTTTACCTTGTGACCTTCAGAAGCTCTCAACACCTGCTATGTACAGTCAAGGTACTTCACCCCCACCCTCCTAAGCACCTTATTGGCTTATGATCCTTTCTTCTTTGATCTTATCTCCTATTGGATCACATCATCTTCCCCTTCTTCCCTCCCAAGCAGTAGAAACACCAAATTTTGGGGATTTACCTGGCGCAACATTGTGCCCAATAATTTTAGTATTTTAAATATAAATATTCAAAGTAGTTTTATTTAGTATTTTGCAATTATCTTAGATTTATTAGTTAGTTTATTATCTAGTAATTTGTAATTATTTTAGTTTTATTTACTATTTTGTCCTTAGTTTAGGTTTCTATAAATATTGTTTTAGGGTTTATGAAAAGGGATCGATGAATTAAAAATTGATTAACTTGTTTACTCTATTTTGAGTGTGAGTTCTTGGATTAGAACTGGGTATCTGCTGCGTCAGGTGCTATTAGAGCGAGAATGTCAACTGGTGGCGACAGTGATGGTCTTCGTGACGGTGATCAGGAGGCTAGAACCCCTCTAAGGGATGAAGCGTTGCCAAGAACGGATGGATCTCAAATTCCGGCGTTTTGATGAGCGCTTTGAAGAAATTGTAGATCGTCTAGATGCTTTACAAATTGATGCACACAGGAGACGGAATGACAATAGAAGGTCAGGGGTGGAGGTGGCTCGTGGTGTTCCTATTGACAGACGTCGTCCTGTCCTTATTCATAGACAATATGTCTATGATGAAGATTCAGAGGAAGAAGATGATTTTGAACCAAATTTGTTCGGACGTCATCAACCATATAAAGGCCAAAGGGCAAGAAATAATTATGGCCGTTTCGAAAGAGATGGTGGAGATTTCCCATAGAAGAATTTTTGAATTAGATTGAAGAGATTGACAGACTCTTTGACTACATGGAGATTCCTCCAGAGAAATAGGTTAGATTGGTAACATGCCGTTTGAAAGGGGGAGCATCTGCATGGTGAGAACGGATTCAATCCAGAAGAGAAAGAGAAGATAAAGGTCCTGTATGAACTTGGTACAGGATGAAATATTTATTGAAGACGGAGTTTCTACGCCCAGATTTTGAACAGATCATATTTCAGCAATACCAACGTTTGTTAATAGGGCAGTCGGTCTGTCCATGAATACACTACGGAATTCATGAGACTGGCTGAGAGAAACAACCTCCTTGAGTCAGAAAGACAGGAGGTTGCAAGGTATTTGGAGGGGTTGAGGCCATTACTCAAAGACAGAATCAGTGTACAAGTTACATGAACCTTATATGAGGTGAATAATATGGCCCTAAAGGCGGAGTTAATGCAACAAGAGCGAGGTTGGAGGAACCATGAAGATTACAAAGCTGAAGAGTCCACATATGAGTTTGAAGATCATAACAATAAAAACAACAACCAATATAGAAGGAACAAGACAACAGAGACTGTAGGGAAAGATTAAGAAGGGAAAGATCAAGAAGGGAAAGATAAAGAAATCAAGAAAGCAGAAAATCCCTATATGAAACCTACTGTAGGGAAGTGGTTTAGGTGTAATCAACCTGGACACACAAATTAAATGAATGCCCCTTGAGGAAGACCGTGAACATTATAGAGAAGAATAAATAAATTATTTGTGAGCCAGATGGTGATGAGGAAGATGCATATGAAGCATATGAGAGGCAAATTTATCTTATAAGGCGTATAATATCAACTCCCAAACATGAAGAGCAGATTCAAAGCCATCAGTTGCTTAAAAATAAGGTGTTCAGTTCTATTACTGATAATGGAAGTTGTGAAAATATAATTAGAGAAGCTTTTAAAACTGAAGAAAAAGATAAAAATGTTGATTGGAAGAGTGTTGATAAAAGAGAAAAGAATAATGAAAATGATTTTTCTGAGTTTCACAAAGAATCAAAACTAAGTGTGTGGTTGTTTTCAAAGAAGAAAAGGAAGATAGCTACTAAATGGGAAGAATTTAAGAATAAGAAGTTTAAATTTTGGAATGGGGATGATTTGTTTAAATATTTAATTACAAGCTTAATTTCCCAGATTAAAAGTCGAGATCGAGTTTCTCGCTAGTGGGGGTGAATGGCGCATCATTGTGTCCAATAATTTTAGTATTTTAAATTTAAATATTCAAAGTAGTTTTATTTAGTATTTTGTAATTATCTTAGATTTACTAGTTAGTTTATTATCCAGTAATTTGTAATTATTTTAGTTTTATTTACTATTTTGTCCTTAGTTTAGGTTTCTATAAATATTGTTTTAGGGTTTGTGAAAAATGATAGATAATTTGAAAATTGATTGATGGATTCCAACGCTAGAAAATCTTGTGATTAGAAGATGCAACAAGCCACTGACCACTATTTGTGTTCTTTGTCACATAACGATTGAATCATCTGATCATCGTCTCTTACTCTACCCTTAAAGTCTGGAGTTACTTTAGAAAAATACTCAAGTTTACCCATTACCTTTCCTCATTAGGTGACCTATGGGGTTTGCAGAGACATAATTAATTTCCAACCTCCTATTAAGGAAACCTGTGATCTCCTAACCAGGGCTATTGTGTGAAATATTGGTTTGAGAGGAATGAGAATATTTTTAAATTTAAAATTCACCATTAATTTGCAATTATCCTCAAACTTGTTCATATGTTTCTTTCTTAAATGTCTATAGCTCCAAATTCTAAAAGATGTAAAGCTAGAGTATAAGGGGGTGTTTGGATGCCATGATTGGAGTGGGAGTAAGGGGGGAGTGGATGTATACCCATGTTTGGGTATACATCATTGGGGTTGAGGGTGAATTGTGGGGGGAGTGAGTCTCACTCCCCATAAATTGGGGGGATTGCTCAATCCTTGAGATGGAAAAGACCCATATACTGCTAGGTTAAAAGGTCCATATTGTGAAAAGACCCATATGCCCATAGTTAAATTTTTTCAATATGTTACACAAAAATAATTAAAAATAACTCATTATAATTAATACCATTAATTACTAGCTAATTAATAATGTTAATATTTAAATCCAATAATTAGAACAAAATTGTAATATTATAAAATTAAATAGTTATTCTTGATAATTAATTAGTTACATTTTTTTCAATGTTTTAAAAAATATAATTAAAAATAACTCATTATATTTAACACCATTAATTAATAGCTAATTAATGATATTAATATTTCATTCCAAAAATTAGAATGAAATTGTAGTATAATAAAATTAACTATTTATTTTTTATAATTAATTAGTTATATTTTCTCAATATTTAAAAAAATATATAATTAAAAATAACTCATTATTATATATACAATATCATTTATATGCATGAGGGGTATAAGTGTCATTTTATCATATTTATTTTGTTTACTTTTCCTATTCTTAATAAATTACACTTTTCAAACATTTCCAACAAAATACATTCTTCATTCTCACTCCTACTCCATTACCCCTCATATCACTCCCAATCTACTTCTCCCCCAATCCACTCTTGACAACCAAACACCCCCTAAGGCCATCTCCAACCCAAAACTCTATATTTGGCGCTTCAGTACTCAAAAATACATCTTCTACAGTGAAAACTTCTCCAATCACCATCTCTATTTTTAACTCTAAAATAGAATATTCTAAAAATATTCTTCTCCAACCACCATCTCTATCAATAAATTTAATCATCTTTAAAATTTTTTCACTTATAACCATTAAATTTAAATATGATATTATTTAAAATATATTTTTAATTTTTATATTGATTATAAATATTTATTAAACATTGATAAAAAAAAATACAAATTCAAACATTAGGATTATTTGTATTTTGGGTGTTATCTTTTTTTTTTTCTTTTTAGTATCGATGATAATGTATGTTTTAAGATTATTTTCTATATTTTTTATTTTATCGTTCATGTAATTTTCGTTAATTTTAATGAATTTATATTTCACAAATTATTTTCTTTAATTTTATATTTCTTATTATTTGAAAAACATAAACTTAAATTATAAGTTATTAATTTAATTAGAATATTAATATAAATTAAAAAAATAAAAAACAGAATTAAAAAAAGAATAAAAAAATCAAACAGAATTAAAAAAAAAAAAGATAAACAGAAAATTTATATAAATTTAAAAAATTAAAAAAAATAAAAAAAACAAAACAAAATTTAAACAAAAGATAAAGAAAAAAAATTTAAAAAAAAAATCAAAACAGAATTTAAACTAAAGATTTTTTTTAAAAAAATAGCGTTGCTACAGTGGCGCGCAACATTTTGCGCGCCACTGTAGCAAATCTTTGATTTAGCGCAGGGTTTTGCGCCAGACTAGAGCAACCCTGCGCCAAATCTGATTATAAACGCCACATTTGAAGCTGCATGGGAGTTCTTGGAGAGAAGACTGAAGAGTTCTTGGAGTTCAAACCATGCAATAAAATATTCAGGAGAGTTGACATCCAACATGGGATTAGGACTTTTATCTTTTTGTTGGTTTTTCTCTTTCATTTCCTTTTTTTTAATTCTTTATTTCTTTAATCAACGTGGTGTGTCTATTTTATAGAATAAAATAAATATCTCTTTGTGCAACAAGACCATACTAGCTTAGAGTTATATAAATAAGCCTCATGCAATATAAGAGGGAACTTATTAAAGACAACCTCATAATTCAACTTAATTTTGCAAACGAAGAAGACTAAAAGGAAAAAAAAAGAGCTAGAAAGAATAAACCAAAAGAGGCTAGATCTTTTTGAAACATCGGGTATTCAAAAAATCAATTTTGAGGATAGAAAAAAACAAGAGAAGATAATGATAATATTGTTTGTTATATCTTAATAAAGTCATTGGTGAGAGGGATATATTTGTAAGTATATATATATAGTAAATAAAACCAAAATATTATAGTACTAAAGATTTTTCTAATATACTAAGATATTATTCACACTTGTAGTCCTTGTAAAAATAAATAATAATAATAATAATAATAATAATAAGGGAAAATTACTATTCACCCCTCGCGAATTGCAAAATTTCCCAGACAGCCCCTGCAAGTTTGTAATACCCCAGAAAGCCCTTCCGTTAGTGTTTGAATTCTTTTTTACCCCCTGTCGTTCATTTGTACAAGGTTTATGCTGTGAAATTCCGTGTGTACCCTTGTAAATGGTGGGAAAAAAACCGCCCAATCACATCATGTTAAACATTTTTTATTTGGCTTTTGTCAATCTTTTTCATTCCTTCTTGCATTGAATTTTCTGAAACAAAGTTTGGAACTGTCATCGTTTGCATTCTTTTGAACTCCGCCGGTTGTCCAATAAGGGGAGATAAGGTGAGAATGTCTTCCTTTCCATCAGTTTGATCATCCTTTAAGAGAGAGTACCAATTTATATTTATTTACATGCAGGTTTTTAATGGAGAGTTTTTGTGCAATTGCAAGATACAACGGGGAGGGACGAGTGCTAGTGTTCACGGCACAGACTTGTTGGGATTTAATCTTAGCGGAGATATGTGACCGATGGGGTCTTGATGTTACCCATGTTAGGGTGAAGTTTATCACACCCGATGGACATAAAACGATTTGTCCAATAAAAAATGAGGTTGACTTCCAGCGCATGTGTCATGTATACTCACTCTTCAAATGCGTTGCAGTCGATCTCGTTGTTGAGACAGATGATGTGCCATTGTCGCATCATAGTCAAAACGAATTCTTGTCATTGTAAAGTTCTTATCCTTTATCTTTACTCTTAAAGTCATATGTGTTCGCCTAATTATTATAGTTATCGTTTAATTATTATATTTTTACGCTAAGTATTCAAGTTTCCGTTTAAAAAAATAAGTTCCCGTTGTAAACCAATAAGTTATGCTTGTTAACCAGTCTCATCCCCGTTCCCGTTTAAACATATATTTTACCGTTTCAAAATTTGTATCTGTGTTTAACTTATTATGTTTTAGTTTAAATATACTTGTTTAAGGTGAACTTATTTTGTTTCCGATTAAGTTACTGATGTTTTCCGTTTGACTGAAGTATTGGCAGGAATTCTGATTCTGCCAGCGCACCTGTTCCATCTCATGGCGACCCGGACGCTGCAGCATGCCTTCCGTCCTCCTCGGATCATTCCGAAGTGTTGTCGTTGGATATCGGACAACGTTTCGTAGACGTTGAACATTTCAGAGACGCGCTTCGGAATTTTGCAATCAAGAGGAATTTTGACTTCAAATTCATAAAGAATGAGAAACACAGGGTGACTGTAGAATGCGCTGCCGTTGGTTGTCGCTGGCGCCTTCATGCATCAAAGGAATACAATAAAAATACGTTCAGAATAAAGACAATGCACCCGTCACACACTTGCGGTGGTGGAATTGGCTCGGTGTCACATCCTAAAGCGTCGAAAAAATGGGTAAGCGCTCGAGTGATTGATAAGCTTAAATGCCAGCCATTGTACAGGCCAATCGACATTCAGAAGGACATGTTACGGGAACACGGTGTCCACATTCCATACAAGCAAGCCTGGTTGGGTAAAGAGCGTGCCCGGGTGATCCTCGACGGCAGCGACGTCTCCAGCTATGATTTGCTGCTCTGGTACGTCGATAAGGTGGCTGAGACAAATCCCGGCAGCATTGCGATTGTAGAAAGAGACGGTGACCGTTTTAAACGTGCATTCTTCTCGTTCCGTGCGTTTATCATGGGATTCAAGCGGTGTTGCAGGCCGCTGCTGTTTGTGGACGGTACCCATCTTCTTGGAAATATCGTGGTACGTTGCTGGGCGCCACAGGCAAAGATGGAAACAATGGGTTTTTCCACTTGGCCTTCGGTATCGTCGACAACGAGACAGATGCGAATTGGACGTGGTTCATTTCCAAGTTAGGTGATGCGTTATACGATGAAGGCGATTATGAAGAGATTATTACATTTATGTCGGACAGGTCTAAGGGACTTGTGAGCGCCATTGCTAGGGTCTTCCCCTCTTCCCCACATGCCTATTGCCTTCGACACTTTGAGGCCAATTTTATGAAAGCCAATGGCGGACTTGGTAGGGCATTGAAGGACGAGTGCTGGTCCATTTGCTTTCGTATTGCGTGGGCATCAACGAGTAAAGAATTTGATGATACGGTGAATGAATTGCGGGCCATATCACCAGAACCACATTGCTGGCTGCTTCAAAAGTCAGATTTGTCAAATTGGTGTAATTTTTTGTTCAAAGGACAACGTTGGGGCAATATGCATTCAAATGTCGCAGAGTCCTTTAATGCGTGGATAAAAGAAGCTCGCCATTTACCCGTGACGAGAATGGTCGACTCCATACGGTATTTGAATGTTTGATTCCTTCGATCTGTTTAAACATCTTCGTTCGTCTTTAACTTAGTTTACTTTACATGTGTCTACAATCGTCTGTGTTTAACTACGTTTGTTACTATTTAAATATAATTGTTTTCGTTTAACTATTCACGTTTATGTTTACCTATTCTTTGCTTACCTTAACAATCAATTATAATTTATTATGACACAGGTTCAAATTAATGCGGATGTATGCACCCGTCGTGAGCAAGCGAACAAATGGGACACGTACTTGTGCCCCGATATACATAAGAAGGTAGATGAACTGGTTGCAGAAAGCCAAAATCTTTATGTTGGTCGTTGTGTCGATGATCGTTATGAAGTCCTTGACCATTGCAGCAACTCCGTCGATCTATCGGGTAGAACATGCTCATGTCGCAGGTGGCAAATTTATGGTATCCCGTGCACACACGCTTGCGCTGCAATAATGCAGACAAACACCAACGCTCATCAATTTATTAGCCGGTACTTCACCGTGGAGACATACAAACTTGCGTATAGGGACGCTATTTTCCCTATACCAGACGATGACAAGCCTACGGACGATAATCGAGAACTCCATCTGCGTCCGCCTGCGACGAGAAGGCAACCTGGGCGACCCAAACGGAAGCGAATCGAGTCGCAAGCGTCTGAGGTCCGCGAGTTACGGTGCAGCCGCTGCCACGCCTCCAGCCATAATCGTAGATCTTGTAATGAACCTGTCGCCGACTAGCCATTGTAAATAAGCACCTTTTTTTAACCAGAAGTAGCATATTTACGTCTACATGTTTGATATTTATGGATTAACGTTTTGTGTAAACATAAATATATTATATTATTGAGTAAATCTGTTCGTTAAATAGAGACGATAATAGTTAAGTGGTTTAAGTTATATATAACTGGAGAACGTTTTGTTTAAAGTATAACATAGAAATGTAATAAATATAACACGAAAGCATAGTTTTCCGGTCAAAATTTATCGACCCTTGGAATTCTCATTCAGAGACATTTAATGTATCTCCTGAATTCAAGAAGCCAAGTTCAACGACCGTTCTATTTCCCGTCTACTTTATAAATTGCCTTCGAGTGGTTAAACTAGATTATAGAGTTACAAAAACAATCGATGCGACATCTGCTCGACCAGGGGATCCTTCTTGGCTATTTCGATTGGCAGTGTAATTGTTTGCTTCTTGGAATTTAGAAATATACCTAGTGGTTGTTCAATTTGTGAGACATGAATTTGGTTTGCAGATTGAACAACCACCAGCGCTGGTTCTGGTTTGCAGCCAAGACGCATGTCCTGGGCGATCAGATGTCCCATCCATTTTTGCATCCCCTGGGCGATCAGATGTGCGAAGATGAAGCTATTTGAAGATGATGATGATGAAGTTGCGCAATACTGTGACCTTGTGGAATACACACTTGCTTAACAAAAAGCAAACCTGTTAAATTCACGTTTGAAGACGAAGACGATGATGATGAAGTTGAGCAAGACGTGTCCATTTTTGATATGTAACCAATTATTCTCGTTTTCACAATAAAGTTATTATCGATTTCTCAAAAAACATGTTAAATTCAAGAATAAAACTGTGTCTATTAAACAGAGCCGCATTATTTAAACAAAGACGGCAATAGTTATACAGAAACGAGTGGGTTTGAAAATTAACATATTTAGTTAAACAGAATAATTTAAAATAATAACTCAAGTCGGTTTCCCCTCCCTAGTCGAAGACTCGCCTCTTTCTAAGATCCCGGTTCTTCGACCTTCAAAAAGTATGCGGGCAACATACTTTAATCGGAAATATGGTACATCCTTTCGAGCAACGCGTAGCTCCTCACCTTCGAGCATTTGCTCGATAAATCGCATCAAATAAACAGCGCAGTCGACACTTCCTCGTCTCTGTGGTGGGGTGTCACCGTCGTGAATTAGCGGGTACAGCATAGTCACCGCGTCGGCGAACTCCATATCGACACAGTAGTCAAATAGTCTCCGCTGTTGAGATATACAACCTGATGCTATTAAATTACTATTCATAAAACTGTGACTATGTCTAAGGAACGTACCATTTCAAACGCGTCTCTGTTGTAATCATCGCAAAGGCATGAGGAATAATGCCTGTATTCCTGTTTCTCATTGTCTAGCACCACCACATGGACGCGACCGTTCATGATTATTAGAAAGATAACAATGTCAACTTCATGCAGGTTTTGCACGGCGTCTCCGATCATATCGAGCGACAACTCGCACGCGTCAGGTTGCTTGGACATAAACAGTGCCAGTGGACGTGTAATGGAGGCGCGCTTCTTATAAGGGTATGGTACCCTCTTTATGGACTTTTGCATTATGCATACGAACGCGTCCATCAACTCCTCGGGCACCATTTCCTTCCCTTCTAGCAGAGTGAATAGTTGTCCTCGTGTGGCGCTGACAAAGGAATTACTCCAGACGACGGTGCTGCGGTTAAACGGTAACAGCTCTAGTTAAACAAAGACAGAAATATTTATATGTTGAAAGCTTAAGTTAAACGTCAAAATATAGCGCTAAAGGATAATGTCAATTTCTAAGGCGTAATGTTAATATTTAACCTCACATGTACGAACTACATACATACTCGTCAATATAGCAGTTGGTGAAGATCGTTATTAACTCTTGCTCGAATATGTCGAGACGCGAGTACCCGGGGTATTTTTTTTTGCACTGGAATGAAGTCATGCCGTACCTGGTCGTATGGTTCATTGTTGCTATTGTCTGTCTGCGATACGGCGACTACGACATCGTTCCCCGGATCTCTGTCTGTCTGTGATGCTGGCATTGTCTCGTCGGCAGCCTGCAGGTAGATTCGCTTCGTTCTTTTTGTTTTTTTTGTACGTCTCCTCGAGTGTGACCGTCTTCGAATGGAGACCCCAATAACCTCATCGGAGTCAATTTCCGAGCTCATCTCACTGAAGGCCCCCGCATTCGCCGGGACTACCTCCGGTACATCCAAACCGGGAAGTTCATTTGTTTGTATGGACGGCGCAGTCGATTGTGCCCGTCCTTCCATTGCGTCAACCCGAGCAACAAGCTAAGGGAACTCGGTTGTCAATAACTGGCACGCCTGCAGTAGACGTGCGGTGACATCGTCGCTTTGTGCCGTCGGGGTGGCTGCCGAGGTCTGTGCGGCCGTAGTACGTGAATGGGGGCTTACGCGCTCGGAAGAGATTGGAGTTTCATCTTGCATTGTTTGGCGGGCTGCCCCAACAATTATATCTTCATTCGCATTTACATTCGCGGTAACCAGCTCACGAAACTAACATACATCAGATAAAGTTGTAGAGACCATGTCGTGTTAAACGAAGAAGTAAAAAAGTTAAACGTTAAATGACATAGTTAAATATTACTCCATATAGTTAAATAGAGACCTCGGTATATGTACCTCCTTTCTTTCCAGAGATGGTAAAATGGTTTGTATAGACCCTTGCTTGTCGTAACACAGCATCGTTGGTGTCTTGCTAATATTCACTTTATTTCCGCAGCCGGTTAGCTCGAAAAACCATATGTTCAATGCGAGCGAGCAACCCTTCACGAACCCCGTCTGGATCTTCTCCCCGGCGCATCTTGCTCGCACTCTTGCGGCAGCTAGTGGGACGTCATCCATAAGCCACTTGTGCGTCGCTTGCGCCCAAGCGTATCAGCCCATGCCAGGTAGATCATCGACGTAATCAACGACCCAATTTGGCACCGAGCATGACGTATTTGGGAAGAGGACTGTACCCATGAGGTACACCATCAGGAGTTTCACGAAATTTTCCTCTTCTCCACTCTGCCGAACAAGTTGCTCAAGAGTGCTCATGATAGAGTCGCTGTGTCTCTCGTAGGTTTTCGACAAATACCTCTTTTGGAAAGATGAGCGTGATTTCTTCTTCTGGAAGACGACTTCCTCTCCATCGCAACGCAGACCAAGAACGACGGCGACATCTTCAGGCCTGAAACTTAGCATGCTTGCCCCAATCCTGAATTTATTAGTGCGGTCATCGTACCTTTGCAACAAAAAATCAAGAAGGGCCCTATCGTGGAATACCGCTCCCACCTCAGTAAATGCTTCGAACGGTGTCAATCGTATAAGTTCCCAGTGCTGTCCATTCATGTAAACCTTCAAGCCAGCCATCGTGTCTGCCACCGCTGTCATGGAGCATCGGCCATTGACTAGGGTTGCCGCCATAAGCCCTCCGTCGAGACAGTGACCGAATGGTTAACTCCGCTCGTACAGTGCCGAGAAGAGAATATATCTCAAAATCCATGTTCTCCTCCCAACACGGAGAAATTATTGCAGTGATCGTTACGATCATACCACGTCGCAGTCACACGACTTCCCATGCAGAGTTCAAACAAAATCTTTTCTATTTCTCAATCAGTATTTATAGCACAGAAGCCTACTTACGTAAGCGAAGATATTGATATTTAAACGTAGACCTTTTTATTTAAACACAGACATTAATAGTCAAACATATATTTACAAAGTTAAAACTGAAGAAGAAAATTTACATTTAACAAACTAATTTATACTTGTGCATCGGATGCGGTACTCTTCTCGGCTTTGTCGCTGACACCGGCTGGACTCCCATCGATGAGTATGCGTGCGACAAACTTCGCTCGTAGGTAAGGGACATCCGCTTGTGGTAGGCGTAGCTTTTCACCATTTAGAATTTGCTCAATGAACCGCATCACGTACACTGCGCAGTCGACACTTCCTTTTTTTGTCGTGAAGCACTCCTATCGTAAATCATGGGGTACGAGTACATCGCCGACACGCCCAATTCCATCTCGACGCAATTTTCGAATAGTTTCCGCTGTAACGAAATAAGCTTTAAAGTTAGTATGGACAAATACGAACTCCGATGTGTGTGCTATACGTGACCTGTAGCTCACCATATCAATCGCGTCTCTGTCGTATTCCTCACTCTCGCAAGAGGAGTAATGCCTGTACTCTCATTTGACGTTGTCCAGAACGACGACGTGGAAATGGCTATTTAAAATTATTGGCATGATTACGATGTCGACATCATGGACGTTCCGCGCAGCATCGTCGATAATGCTGAGAGAGTGTTCCGCCGTGTCCTCTTGTTTGGACAGGCACAGGGCCAGTGGCCGGGTGATGGCAGCGCGTTTCTTATAAGGAGACCGCGATCTCTTCATCACCTTCTGGATGATGCAGACGAGAACGTCGACGACGTCGTCTGTCACCATTTCCTTCCCGTCCAACAACGTGAACACGTTGGCTCGTGTAGTGTAAACATAGCCATTCATCCAAACGACAGTCCTGATATTTAAACGAAAAATAAAACAAATTACATACTAAGTAACATACTTAAACACATATATAACCTAGTTAAATAATACATCGGATAGGTAAATATAAACTTAAAGTACTTAATTGATAACATAGATAGTTAAACGTAACTTACGAGTCCATATAACAGTTCAAGAATATTGATATGATTTTCTACTCGAATTGCGAAAGACGCGGTAACCCGGCATATTTCTTCTTCTTCGGAAGAAAGTTCTTCGGCACGTCATCGAATTGTTGATTTGCAAGGAGTGTCCTCTCAGCTTGAGTGAGCGTTCTTCGCTCGTTGACAACTCCTTGCCCTTCTGTGGCAGCCTGTTTATTTCCGGTAGCTGCTGCAACGTCTTTATTAGACTCCGGTACTGCCACAGAGTCTTTATTCGGTGCCGGTGCCGATGCCGGTAACACGACAGCGTCTTTGTTTGATTCCAGGGATACTGTCACCTGGATTGTGTCCTCCTTCGTTGCCGGTGCCGCTACCGGTAAAAAGCCAAGGTCTTTCTCCGTTTCTACGGAAATCACCGCCTGGATGGTGTTCTCCTTCGTTGCCGGTGCCAGTGCCTCCAACGAAGGGACTTCACTGGCAAGAGATTCTATTATCCTATCGACATCGCCAGCGGCATCCACAGGCAGGGCCACAGCCTGTGCAGCCGGCGCATACGGTGCTTGCGGCTTTTCCAATGGCGCGCTCGGAGTTAAAGTTGGCTGAGCCTCAGCCATTGTTGGTTCAACATCAATTGGTGCTTCTGTTGCGACGACGTCTGCCGGCGAAGGCAGCGACATTGTCGGTTCCTTCCACGCAAGCCTCTTCCGACGTCGGCCTCGCGGGACTGTTTTCGCAATGGCGTCGTCATCGGAGATGGTAGCATAGTCACCCGGCGGATGGAGGGGGGCTCTTGCGTCAACATCGGCCTGTGAACGTGCCTCTAGAGCAGCCACGCGAGCAACAAGCCTGGGGAACTCTACAGTCAATATGTCGCACGCTTGCAATAGACGTGCGGTCAGGTCATCGGATGTTGCTATCGGGGGGGGGTGGAGGGGGGTTTGCCCGTCGCCGATCAGTCCGTGCGCGGGGTGGGCTCCGAGAAAGTGGTCGGCGTCGGACGCCCTTCGAGGATGTTGGCCGATCATCTCTCCTTGACGCCAACGGAACGGGAGCGGGAATATCACCTCCGTGTGTAGTTGTATCACCGACACGCCTCGCCCCAAGAAATATTTCTTCGTCATGGTTCGCGGCGACCAATTCCGGAAACTGACAATTGTAAACAACAATACTGTTAAACACTAAATACTATGTTTGTAACAAAAACAATTCAGTTAAACAATAACCAATATAGTTAAAGGTTAAATTATATGTTTAAACATTAATATAGTTTGTTAAACGACAAAAACAATACTTAAATCGATTTATTACCTCTTTTCCTTCAAAAGATGAAAATAAGTTTCCCGTGGACACTTGCTTCCGGTAGCTGTTCTCACCGTAGTACAGGATCCTCGGGGTCTTGCCAAAACGAATCTTCTTGCCGGTTCCGGTAAGCTCATACAACCAAGTCGTTAGCGCAACCGAGCAACCTTTGACATACCCCGTGTTGGTCTTGTTCCCGGCGCACCTCGCTTGCACTCGAGCGCCCGCTTGTGGAACGTCCTCCATCATCCACTTGTGGGTCGCTTGCGCCCATGCATATCGTCCCATGCCCGCTAGGTCGTCGACGTAGTCAACGATCCAGATTGTAACAGAGCAGGAGGTGTTCGGGAAGAGGATAGTACCCATGAGGTACACCATGAGGAGTTTTACAAAATTCTCCTCTTCCCCCCTCTGCCGAACTAGCTGCTCAAGTGTTTTCTTGATGGAGTCTTTATTTCTCTCGTACGCTTTTGATAGAAACCTCGATTCGAATGCCGAGCGTGGTTTCTTCTTGTGGAACACGACAGCGTCTCCAACACACCGTAGCCCCAGGATGAGAGCCACATCTTGAGGCCTGAAACTGACCAGGCTTGCCCCGATCCTGAATTTGTTGCTGCGGTCATCAAACCTCTGCAACAGAGAATCAAGAAGGGTTCTCTCTTGGAGGACGGCTTCAATCTCGGTCAAAGCCGCGAACGGTGTCCTTCTAATGATCTCCCAGTAACGTCCACTCATGTAAGCTTTCAATTCACTCAGAGTCTCGACAACAGGTGTCAAGTAGCATCGACCGTTAACTAGGTTGACTGCCATGACCAAAACCCTACAAGAAGAACAATACATATGTTTAGAGTCGTATAGTTAAACAGAAAGCAAAATAGTTAAACAGTAAACTCAATACTTAAACAGAGACATAAATTGTCAAACGGAGACAACATTATAAAACAGCCAATGACAACTTCGGAAACGGAAAAGGTGAAGAGGAGATGATCGCAAATAACCCAGCCAACAACGACAACTTCGGAAACGGAAAAGATGAAGAGGCGATGATCGCAGTTAACCGGCGGCGTAAATGGTGTTCTTTCGGTAATAAACAAAGAAAAATAACCCGCTTCCTCTATAAGCGGTAACATCATTCCACGTAAGGGCATTACCGTCAAACCAAGTCGCGATTTCACAACTTCCCACGTAAGGGCAATTTCGTCAAATAAATTCAAATTTAACTCCGTCAATCTCCGTTACAGCCCTGGGGGGTTTGAAATTCATTCTATAGAAAAGGAGGGGTTTTTTAGGGATATCAAAATTCGTGGGGTTTTCTGTGAATATTGTAAACTTTGGGGGTTTCTTTGGTAATTACCACTAATAATAATAATAATAATAATAATATGACCATGGATTTTATCATAAATCAAAATACCAAACATAAAGAATCATAGGATAACCCAGCGATAACTATGTTGTATGATTGAAAGGTCTCAAGAGCCTCTTAACTCACATTGCACTAACTAGGTTCTCTGTAGGAGTTTTGTGTGAGAAATATCTCTTAACTCGCATTGCACTAAGTTCTTTGTAGGAGTTGTATGTGAGAAATATCTCTCGTCCTCTCCTCCATAGCTACATGATAAAAGATTTAACATTAGAAGGTCATTCAAATCATCGTAATTGGTTCCATCTCCGTACTTTTTTGTCATATATATATATATATATATATATATATATGTGTGTGTGTGTGTGTGTGTGTGTGTGTGGTTTAACCTCTTAACTCTCCTATCGCAATCATACATTTAGGGTGTGTTTGTTTCAAGGGATTTGGAGTTACTTGTAACTCCAAATCCCTTGTGTTTTGAAATCATGTGATTGTTTTGTGGGATTTGCTTTTTCATAGGATTTCAAAACACCATGGTGGAGGGATTTGGTTTTACGGTCAAAATGACCGTAAAACCAAATCCCGGGAGTTCAAAACCAATTTATATGCATATATACATATATGCATACACAGACATATGCATATATACACACATACATATACTTATATACATACACATATGCATACATATACACATACAGATACACATACACATATTTATATAAACATACATATAGATATATGTATGTATATACATATACATATTTATGTATATACATAAACATACATATACACTTCTAGATATATTTGTACGCAGTATGTTTACATATACAAATACACCTATATATGTATGTATATATGTGCATATATGCACAGATACACATACATATACTTATATAGATATATATACTCATATACATATATGTATATACACATATGCACACATATACATATATTTATACAGATATATATATTCAATACATATAGTTATACACATGTTTTCCAATTTCAGATTTTCAAATCCTTCCAAACAAACATAAAATCTTATAATACAATAATTCCAGTTACATCCAACCAAACACAAGATTTAACTGCACTGTATTTTGAAATCCAAGTATTTCCAGTTACATTGTAACTAGAAATCCACTGCATTTAGAACTACATCCAACCAAACGCTACCTTAACAAATTTTAAACACTAGCTTGAATATTAACAAAATCACTTATGCCTGCATTCAATTGCCGGGGAGACACTTGGCACAAATTTAAATTTAAATCAAACAAATTATCACATGCAGATTAGCATTAAACCAGTAAACATGCTTGAATTTAAGGTTACTGTTTTTTACTGATTCAAATGAAACCTAACCATGCAAGGAGACTTGACTAAAAATAGTACATAAATAATTGAGACTTTAATAAGTTGTCGTACAACACGTGACGTTCATTCTTTTCCTATTGATGGGATCATGTGCGTAAACCGACAACCACAAAATTCTTATCTCAAACTCTGTGGTCTAGGTCCTTTTTTAATTAAATGTTGAATTTATTTAATTAATTAATATTGTTAATTGTTTGAGAAAGATTTGTTAATGTGAATGGTTTCTAATAATACTAAATAATAATTCAATTAATTAGTTAATTAATTAAAACATATTGGAGGAAGCAAGCACTGTATTAGTATTTAGTATGATTTTTTTTTTTAACAAGGTGTAAACTAAACATTTATTGGAATTATGTATAAAAATAGAGTTAATCATTTAATACCTACCTATATCGTTACCATGTGTATATTAGGTTTTGAACTTACTCCATCAGCGGAGATGTAGACTTTGTTCACATGACTTGATATGAATAGGACATGAGTTGGAAGGCATGAATTTTTTTTTTTTTTTAAATCTTGGAATACATTGCATCTATTGGAATTGGACATATGCAATGATTTCTTTCAAATTATATATATGATCACATTTTCCAATGATTTGATACAATTCCACATTGCCTTAAATTAATATAAAACATCTCTTACCAAACACCATCATCAGCTCTATAAACAAAACCAAGCTTGAAGATCCCGTTTATTGCCAAGTTTTTCTTCTAAAACATTTTCAATTAACTTCAAAACAGGCTCGTAATCTTCCATTTTCAACTCAGGCTAGTAATTTATAACATTGAGTTCATGATTCAGTACAAACATTCACAAACCAAGCACCAAACAATATCAGCTAGATCTTGTTCATCTCCAAGTTTTACCCTTCAAAACTTCTAATGTCAACAGGGCTATATCACTTCAGGCTCATGATGCACAGAACTAAGAAAATTCATTATTCCATTAATTAACGAGACAAACAGGTAAGTCATAATAAATAGGGAAAAATAAAAAAAAATTATGGTTTTTGATTTTTATAAAATAAGAACATATATATATATATATATATATATATATTTCTGATTCTATGAACGTGATTTTTTAAATTTATAAAAAATAAAAAAAATTATTACTAAATCATTAACAGTATTAACTCACATAAATAAAATTATTATTTTTATTTAAAAATAATTTATATTATATAAAAATTATATATTTTTTTAAGCTTACTAATCTCGTTCAAAAATATATTAAAAAAAAAGAACTTAAATAAAAAAATTAAAGAAAGCCATACTTAAAAAATAATGTTTTTAATGAGATGTGATAGTTTTTACATAATTTTACCTTTGCAAAAAAAAAAAAATTTAACATCTTTTTTTCTTCTTTAAATCTGAGAAATATGTTAAAAAAACATTTATTTTTATTTTATACAAATAAAAAATAATAATAATTTTTTATTTTGTTTTTACATTTTCGTGATAAATGTGGTGATTTATGGCGTTCAAAACAGAGCCACAAAGCACAACCCCACCGTCCCGGACACTTAAATAAGACAGGCCTTCATAAGTTCATTCTCCACAGCTTCATCTTCATCTCCATCTCATCCAAATCCCACATAAACCTTCAATCAACCAAACAATGGCAGCTAGATCAAGATCAAAAACTATCCCTCTGCTTGTATTACTCATCAGCATCCTCTGCCTGTATTTCCCGGTAAAGACAACAGCTGCCGTTGATATGCTCTACGTGACTCTCAAGGTATTTATTATATATCATCATAACCATTCTTTTAAAGATCAAAGCATCAAACTAAGTGGAAAAACACTAACAAGTAACAATGATATAAAATCTGCTTGCTTGCAGTGGCCAGGGACACTCTATGAGTCAGGACAATGCTGCATGCCAACAACAGGACCACCAGCGGAGGATTTCTTGATTGATGACATCAAGACATACGACAGCGTAACTGGACAGTTCGTCAAGAACTGCAACCCATCATGCAGATTCTCTATTAATCTGGTGCTAGTTTTTGCACTTGCTTTCACTTAATACATTGTTTTCTTCTTGTTTTTTTAGCAAACATGAACCGATGAACTCCATTAATATTCTATTCATATACAGATGCAAGATTTGATCACTGACCTCTACTCATACTGGAGTGACTTGAACTGCCCATGCAACAACGGCCTACAAAACTGGAAGAACACCTGGTGCACGTACGGCAATTGCTCAAAGCTCAGCCAACATGACTACTTCCAGGCCGCGCTCAATATGAGTACACGTGCCAACTTGGTCGAAGTCTTTAAAGTTAACGGCATTGAACCCTCAACTTCCACCAGCTACAAGCTCCGAGACATCCAGACCGCTCTCATGGCTAATCTCGGCTTATCAACCCAAGTTGAATGCGTCAAATCAGGATTTCTTTTGTGGGAAAGAACACTGCTCTCCAAGATAAACATCTGTGTCTCTGCAAATGGAAAGTATCCCATCAATTGCCCTTTTGATCAGGAGAAGGTTACATGTAATGATGATGTGTGGATCTACCCGTTTTCCAGCAATAAGCTCAAACCATGTCGCTGGGCAGCTGGGTCTGGTGATCACATTGACATGGTTACTGAGAAAAACCTTGCAATGTGATGAACTTGGTCCAGCTTCAGTCTGTTAATTTCTAGTGAAAATTATGGCTAAATAAATGTAATGTTATTATGTCCTTGCAAATCTATGGACTGTAATCCTACATGAACTGAAGTTAAATGAGGATGAATAGCATTAAATATCTTGGTCTGTAATCCATTTCATCAACTACCCAAAAAAAGGAAAAAAATAACTCAGTAAAGGAAACCCTAATTATCTGCAATTGAATTAGGAATGTTGAACAACCAAACAAAGCCACCGTAGGACTTAAAATCATGAAGTGCTTACATTTAACTACTCTAGAGTCAAGACTGCATCAGATTCAGATAAGAGCCGCCTGCCTGCAAAGCACACAAGGACAAGTTGATGTGTCCCTGTCAAAGAGCTTGAAAAACAAGCAAAAATAAATAAAAAACTAGTTATCCTGCTGGCATGAGTTGACAGATGAAATAATGAGAGGGATACATATCATCAGAACTTGGTGGTTGGTAGCTGAGGTAATTAAGTAGAGGACCACTTAACTTTAGGTAGAGAGAGAGAGCAATTATAAGGATATATATCACATATATAGTTTCACAAGTTGGGAGATGGACCATTTAAAAGGGAAATAAATTTTCACAAATTCTTTTTTAAAAGGAATGCACATATTTGCAGCGTATATATATTATTTACCTATGAAATAAAGAAGAAATGAGAAGAAAAGCTCTCAATGTTGTCATTTACATTAGCTACACCCTTCATGACCTTTTCTTATTTTGACCTTGCCTTCTTCCTGTGGAGACCACTGACAGAACCTCTAGTGCCTCTCATAAATGATTTTAAAGCAATAATGTACTGAGGCTCTACAAAAGTTTCAATTTCTCATCCTATTTATGAATTTCCAACAACCACATTGGTACCACAAAAATGGAACCAAGTATACTCTCTATGGTTACATGTCCTTGAGATACATCTTGGGCAAAAACAAATTAGGATAAGGTAATGGTGAATTACCTTTTTACTATTTCAACCAGGATTGCTTTCCAAAACGGAAGACTAATGGTTCATTAATTCTTTTATTCCATCGCTTATATCATTAATTTTATCCAATTGCCCACTGCCAAAGACATGTAATTCAATTGCTAAAATTTCTTTTCAGTGGAAGTGATATATCTAGCATATATTCAGTTTGAAACAAAGAGGTTCACTCGAATTATATTACACAACACTTTAAGGTATAGATGATTTGCTTGACCACATTCAAAGTGATCTTCAACTACAACTATTTCCCATTGTTGAGCAAGCTTATGCACATATATGTCCGACTGGAGGCAACTCAATAGACCGTTATAGTGAAAGAAAGAAGCACTGATTCAAATATAATGTGGCGTCTATATATCAAACAACTTACTGGCCTTGGGCAATGGCTGATTCAACTCAAATTTTAAATCTAAAAACTTCATACTATAGGGTCAAAATGTATATACTGTGGAAGCTCCAAATACAAAAATGAAACATGTTTCAAACTTAATGGATATCCTAACTGGTGGGCTGAATTTCAGATGAAAGGAAAAAGATGTAGTATGGGCAATGAGAAGCAAACTCTGGCAACAGCAGTAGAATGTGTGACAATACGAAAGTAAATGCCTACAAGGTAGCAATGGCGACCAGCCGATCGGCCTATCTATGTAATTTGTTGTGGCTCATCAATTTGCTAATTAAATTTCAAATGGAAACTAAGAGAAAAAAATGTTAAAAGGACAGGTGTTATTGGAAAAGTTTTCTTGTTATCAGCAGGTATTCACAACGCATGGCTCGTAGATGCTTTAGAGCTACTGGCGTCATCTGATTCGTGATAATGACATATTACCACGTAACGAAATTACCATGGTAATATGAATGAGAATGTTATATGATTGAGAATATTGTGACAATTTGATATAACCATGTTTTGTTGGGAACTCTTATTACCTAGAATAGTTCATTACTGTGTTATGAGATTACCACATATTTGGTAATCCAAGATAGACACCAAATTTGGTGGTAATAGGATTATCAACTTTCTTGATAATGTTTTTAAGTTGGTAATGTAATATTACCATCAAGATTACCACCAATGTAATGTCAAACGAGATAATATTTTCAGATTACCACGTAACACGTAATAATCTTTCTATATTACTGCGAATCAATCTGCCTTGAGTAAGAAATTTTCCCAACCATACCTTACCAAAGAAAAAATTGATTGCAAATGCCACAACTTTCAAACACTCTCTCCTACTCTAAAATTAAGCTGTCATTCTCCAATAATTATCTATTAGTAGATTATTAAAGAACTAAATTGTATTGTTCTCATATTTCCTACATTTTGCCTTCTTCACAATATTCATGCTAAAGAGATCATTGGGGCATGGCACTTAGAGGAGGCTCTATTATTTGGACAATTTCTATGCTGCTCAGGCCTATCTTGCACATAGCTCTATAGAACAATAGATTTGGCTATGGCATCATTGGTTCGGTCATCCATCATTTAATTATATAAACATTTCTTTCTTTCTTAATACTATGTCTCCTAATGATTTCAAATGTGCAACTTGTATTTTAGCAAAAATTCATTGGGTTAATTTTCTATCAAGCTTGAATAAAAATTCTACTCCTTTTACTTTAATCCATTCTGATGACCTGCGCTAGTTTCTACTTCTTCAGGTTACTGTTGGTTTGTAACTTTATTGACGACTATATTCAAATAAGTTGGCTCTATTTACTAAGACACAAATATAATGTTCTAAATGTATTCCAATCCTTTCGTATCACATTTTGGACACAATTATCCACCAATATTTAGACACTCAGATTTGACAAGAGTGGCAATTTATTAACCAAGAATTATGAAAATACTTCAAATGTCAGTCTTGTTCATGGAAAAAGCCTATCCATATACTCTGTGATGAATGCTCCTTTAGTCCCACATCGGCTATGAGATGTGTCCTTTGTGTGCATATAAGTGGTGGGCATCCTTCACTAACAGGCCGGTCTTTTGGTGACACGCTCTCTTCACCACTTGTGAGCACAACATTGGTGCTTTCATTGAGAGTCGGTGTGGGGCACGGTCGGGTCTAGCCCACGTGAGTCCGGATGGGAGGGGCTGACCACAGAGGGTTCTGACCAAGGAAGGTTCTGACCAGGAGAACAGTGACACCTAAGTAAAGTGCCCTGAGTGAAGTGCTGTGAGTAAAGCGCCCAGATTATCCGGACTGACGGGGGCGTCAGTCTTCGATCGGTGGGGTATTGTAATGAATGCTCTTTTAGTCCCACATCGGCTATGAGATGGGTCCTTTATGTGCATATAAGTGGTGGGCATCCTTCACTAACAGGCCGGTCTTTTGGTGACACGCTCTCCTCACCACTTGTGAGCACAACATACTCCTCAGCTTAATGGTGTTACTAAATGGAAGAATCCAGGCATTCTTGAGACTTCTAGTTCCTTACTTATTGGCGCTCATGTGCCTTTCTCCCATTTGATAAATCTTGTTGTCACAATAGTTTATCTAAGAAACCGAATGCACTTTCAAACCTTATAGTTCCAGACTCCTCGACAAGTTCTATCTAATAATGTTTTGCCATCTATGTTCTTGATATTTCCTCTGAGAATTTTTTGATTGTGTGGTATTTATACACCTTGATAATAATTAGCACACCAAGTTAGAATCAAATTTTCAGCTCTTCTATCACGCACATTGATATTAATAACCCTACTAGCTATGCTTTACCTTTTAGGCACAATCATGGGAACCTCCCTACATATACTCTCTACACTTCAAGGAATATATGAAAATCCAAATGGTATAAGAAGCCTTAAATATCCAAGAACTCTTAAGCTATATATGTCACACCCATCTCCTTTGTTATGACAGATGTGGTACACAACCAACAAGGCTGTCTTTTCTGATAACTAGGCAACTGATCTAAAAAAAACAAGAACTCACTAACAATATATATACATGTACATGTGCACATGTGTGTATATATATATACATGTACAATAGAGGTCTATACTTGCAAGTACAACCTCTACATAAGCAAAATCAAAATTAAAAAGAAAGGATTGCACCTCAAAGCCATCCATTTGTAAGTATGAGTACACGCTCACAAGTTGTTTAAGTGTTTCTGTTTTTATAGCTGAGTCAAATTTCAATTGGGTAGTATACTACGTAGTGGTCTCTCAAGAGAATAAAAATAAAACAATAATAAAATCAAAATAGATAAAATTAGAAACATGAATATAAATAAATATTGTTTGAGTAAACATACTAAACAACTTTATAATAACTGATACAACACTGGTAAATAATGCAATTAATATAGCAATGTTAGATTTCATCAAATCTTATTTATGACATCTATGTCGTATATCATATACGGAAACATGATCACTTACCTCCAGCCATAGCAAATTATTAAAGACGATGAGAATTTTTAAGTCCACGATTAAAGAAACCAAGGGCTCTTCCAATCTATCCCGTTCTCTTCCGTCGATGGGGCTGGGTATTCTCGAGAACATTAGATTGGGGACTCTAGTGTTGTACTATATATAATCTTTATCATCAAAAAATCAACTCAACTTAAAATTTAAGTAGATCATTATCCAAAATGTCAATTAGAGTTAACTTAGAATTTTATTAGATAAAGTCATGGACCACTTTATTCAGTTTGAATCTTGATTGGATTTATATCATCACGAAATTAATTCAGAATAGAATTCAAACTAACAAGCAAATATTTCAAACACAGTACACAACAAGCAACTAAGTCCTATATACCCCAAATCTTAACACATCTCATTGCACCTTGGTAGTTGAAAACTGATAATTGAAAACTTCTAACTAAGAACTAAGTCACATGCACATGTTTGTCCCCCAAAGGGCAAGACACCGGTGACCATACCCCCAAAAAGTATAGATAAGGTTTTAATAAATAGTGGTTTAAAAATTCTCTTCTCAAAAATGTGATATGGAATGGGGACCCAAAGATCAAAAAAGTGCATGCACCAAGCCTTAGCATAACGGGGTGCATCGAAGAGCTGTGTACCTTATTTAGGTCTCCAATAACCCCTCTAATTAACTAAATAAATATTTTCCTAAAATTCCACAACACAGTGCATCGCAACAACAATCATTCGTATAAGCGCTGAAAAACTGAAACTGGGGACTAATTTAATTTATATTGAAAATAGTAGGCATTCAAATTGTTAATAAAATACTAATGAACACATGCATTTAATAAATAAAAAATCCGAAAAATTAACCACTATTAACTCACATGTTTTTTGCGATAACTGCTTGACTGAATTATTTAATACATCTCTCTTTCTTATTTCCTCTTTACCTTTGCCTATAAATAAGATAAATAATAAATATTAATAATTAATAATAACTAATAAATGATATTTATTTATAAACAAGAATATACACATAAAAAAAAATTGGAAAATTCTTCTAATTAGGTCCACTCACTCAATCGGTTTGAATTTCAATTACGTCAACTAATTGGGCTTGAATTGCTTTCTCAACTATGGCTTAACTAACTCACAACCTAGGTCCTAAACCAATTCAATTGAATCAAACCTGCTTAAACCCATTAAATATCCTATCAATTTGATTGACCCAGATTGGTTCAACTGAACCAACCCCACTGAACCGGTTCACCCCAGTTTAACTGAACCAGGCTGATTTAGGCCCAAATAAACCATTCAACTAAATTGAACCCAACTTGTACTAATCCAACTAATCCAAACTGGCTTAACAACAATTAAGCCCAACAAGCCCAAATCCAATGCAATATATATACAACTCAATTCAACTAATTGATAGTATCAAGCTCAAACAAACTCAACTTAAAATCAACTCAACTCAATGACATTAACTCAAGCTCAAACCCAACTCTCAATTCAAAATCCAACTCAACTCAGCCAACAACTCAAATCCAAAGTTAACCCAAAGCATCCAAGCTCAAACACAATCAATTATTTACACCCAAGTTCGACCCAACCACTAAATACCTTCTCCACCTTCTAAACAACCACCAGGCTTTTTTTTTTTTAATCCTTATTTACTCTATCATCATCCTTTTCCACACCACCACCTCCACCTTCCATCTCCACACTCACAACGTCAATACCTCTTCCTCTCAGTGTATGCGGTACACTCATACATTCCCCATCTTCCTCTCATCAAGGACCAAGAATGAACATCTTCTATAGTCAATACCTTCTCATCTACATACAACTGCATCTCTTCGTGCAAAAACTACATACTATTATTATTATTTATTTTAGCAAGGGTGGAGCCAAGAATGGGCGCAAGAGAGTTGTGTGACCCCCTAGCTGAGTAAATTTTTTGGGAGGGTCCCAAACTTTGGGTTGGTTACATTTTGGATCCCAAACTTTAATTTATTTCAAAATGGATACCTAACTTACAAATATATGTCACCGGCTGGATACCCGGGTAATTCCGGCTATTTTGTTACCTACGTGGCTGATGTGAAAATCTTGTCATCAATAGGTTGAATGCCACGTGGATATTAAGGCCACATCAGCCTTGTTTTTCTTCATTCCTCTCAATAAGGCTTGTTAAAGTCTCAGTGATGAGCAAAGAGCCAAGGAAGAGGATGAGCGCCGGAACTCTGGCAAGACCAAGAGAGCGCCTCCATCCCCATGGATGTAAATCAAATGTGAAGTAATTCACAATGTTTGCTATAAAGATCCCAATAGTGACTTGAAGCTGGAAAAGAATGTTCAATGCTCCTCTAATTCTCACCGGCGCCATTTCCGACAAGAACAATGGAACAACCTTATTAGCAAATCCTATTTCAAAACCAAGAAGAATTCTTCTAATGATAAGCATAGGAAGATTAACCGCTTTAGCATTCAAAACAACACCAATCAAAAAGAAAACAGAAGCAGCTTGCATTGTGAGTTTCCGGCCATACTTTGAGCAGGCCTTGGAAGCAAAGAAGCTAGCAACAATGGCTGCCAGATACAATGATGAAGTGAAAAGCTGAAGGCCTTGGTTATTATATTTGTAGTAGTTACTCTCTTTGGTTTTATGTTTTTCTCACATACACTCCATGAAAAGAATTTATGTAAGAAATCATCCATTGATGTCACTCCTCCTGAAATTCCAATATCATATTTGAACATGAGACCAACGGTGGCAGCAATGATAGCACACAAGACAACGTACCATGTGATCTTCCCTTCAAACTCAACATGCTTGTCGGTGCCACAACCGGAGCTTGTCGACAAAAAGGGTTTAGTGCTCACGTGAGAGAAAGCTGATGTGGCCTTAATATCCACATGGCATTCAACCGGTTAATGACAAGGTTTTCACAGCAGCCACGTAGGTAACAAAATGACTGGAATTGCCCGGGTATCCAGCCGGTGACATATATTTGTAAGTTGGGTATCCATTTTGAAATAAATTAAAGTTTGAGATCCAAAATGTAACCAACCCAAAGTTTGGGACCCTCCCCAAAAATTTACCCCCCCTAGCTCCATCCCTTGGCGCACACGCGCGCATATATATATATATATATATATATATATATATATATATATATATATAATAAAAAGAGATGAGAGATATGCCTCCACAATGATATATATATTATATTCCATTATGTGATACTGTCAAATAATACTTATTATATAAATAAAATTATTAGTTATTGTTTAAGAAGTCCAAAAATGAAATCATAGCTCTGATTTTCTATAAATTATTACATATAGTTTTAAAAGATTATATTTATAAAAATTCATTATTTAGCCATCTTATTCTTTATAAATTTGTATATAAAATTAAAAAAAAATTATGTTTTTAAAAAATATTTATAAATATATTTTTTAACTACAAATTTAAATACATATAATATAAAATTATATTTTAAAAAAATTATAAAAATACAAATACAAATTTAAATATTCATTATAATTTTTTTTTTCACTCGACATCTAAAAATAATTCCTAACTCCTCTAATACTTTTTTTTTTTTAATTCGGGCCCTAAAAATAAATCCTAACTTTGCCCTTGTTTGTGAGGGAATCATGAGTACGAAACAGTCTACTAATAACAACAAAAACAAGGACATGCAACTACCTACATGCTTGCCATGAAGCTTGATCTCTTCCTTAAACACTACCTCATTTCCATCATCACTATATATCATCCTCAAAATCTCCACCACCTTTAGCACCCTCCTTATCATCTTTCCAAACCATCAACACCACATCATCCACAAGCTCTCTCTCTCTCTCTCTCTCTCACACACACACACACACAGCTCAACACCAACAGAGAACATGAAAAGAAAACCAAGTTGAAAGCTTTACCTTGATCTCTCGGTGTCTTTCCGACAGCCGCTGTTTCTTCGGATCACTCCTCTCTATCTCCTTCCCGGGGATAAGAGAAGCTTGGATGCTTCTATGTAGCCCAACTTATTAGAGAGTAAAGCCCAGGAGGATAAGTTGGCAGGGTTTAAAGAAAAAAATGCTGAATTTACACTTTGATCACAGGATCCCACTCCTTTTCTCTTTAAGTTCTTGCTAAATTATCTTGTGATCCTTAAGAACTCTTACAATCAAGTCCTCAAAGTTTCTTTGAACCCCCTGATTTGCCATAAATATTTGCATTCAAGCCCTTGAAACTCCAAATCAACCCTTCACTCATCAAATCATTAATAATGTGTCCTTGGCAAATATAAAAAAAAAAAATCCCTGAAAACTCTACAGCCAGTCCCAAGAAGATTTAAGATGCTGCAATTCACCCTTTCTTAACAATAATCTATCTTTAAAATTTCTTTAGCAAATGAGATCCATTCCTGTTAGGGTTCAAATGGACTTTGTGTTTGTTGTCTAAATTTAAAAAACAAAAACAAAAAAAAAAACATAGTGGGATGCAAATGGTCAATTTTTATGAAACACAAAGCTATTGGTAATTAATATAAATTGGTAACTAAAGATTAAACGTAAATATATGGCCCAGGTTAATAAGAAACATTTTCTCTAATAGTCAAGAATCAA
This sequence comes from Dioscorea alata, assembly GCA_020875875.1. NCBI lineage: Eukaryota > Viridiplantae > Streptophyta > Magnoliopsida > Dioscoreales > Dioscoreaceae > Dioscorea > Dioscorea alata. The sequence continues at coordinate 2,650,763 of CM037015.1, read as the reverse complement.
GATGGATATTTGATTAGAGTACTACTCTTATTGGTAGCAAACGTTGGACTGACACATGCATCAATTCAATATGAAAAATGGTTGCCTTTATGGAAGAAATTTATTAATTTGGATTTTTCACTAGGATATACAACCTCTAAATCAAAGATGGAACATAAGCTATGACAAGTTTTGCATGGGTTAAAAGTTAAAACAATCCCCTCAAGCATGATTTAAGTGATTTAGTCTAGTAACCAAGAAGTATGGGTTGTCATAGAGCAATTTAGATCATACATAGTCAATGAAACATCAAATGATAATGCCAATTGTGCTATAAATAATTTACGACAATAATACGATAAATACAATAATGATCTAGAGGAAATAACAAAACTACAAAAAAAAAAAAAAATAGCTAGCCACTAAATTTGAAATGAAGAATCTAAGCTAACTAAAATTTTTCTTAGGAAATAAGGTTGCTAGATCAAAAATTTTGAGCATAGAAAAAAATAAAAAGAAAATAATAATGGTTTTGTTGGTTATATATTACAATAAAGTGTCTTTTTTTTTCTTTTATGAAATATCATAATAAAGTCATAGGTGAGAGTTATATATTTATATGTACTATAATATATATCAAATAAACCCAAAATATTACAATACTAAAAATTTTTCTAATGCAGGAAGATAATATTAATCCGGGCATATATTTCATGATAAATCAAAATATCAAGCATATTTTAACTTCTTAACTCGCCTTTAACAATCGCATCATTAAGCAAAGTTTAAACACTATAACATTTAACACAATGATTGGCATCTGCATTCAGTGGCCCGGGACACTTGTCACAAATTTAATTTTGAATCTAACAAATTCTCACATTGAAATTAACATTAAACCACTGAATATGCTTGAATTTATGGTGGCTGTTTCACCTTGATTCAAATGAAACCTAACCATGCAAGGAACCTCACCTAAAAGACAGTACATAAATAATTGAGGCTGAAAGTGATAGTACACATCAGGTGGGGTTCTACAATCTTTTCCTCAATCATGAATCATGTGCGCAAACCATGACAAAATTATTATTATTATTCGACAAAGTAGATAAAAATTAAAACATTACAATGAGTTAAAAAATACAAAACACGTGAGAACAAAAGAGATCACGGGAAAAAAGGCAACGAAAACAGGAGTACATAAATAACATAATTAATTAAAACTGGTCTTAGTGAAAATGGAGTAACTTTTTAAAATTATTTTTATTAAATAATAAATTATTAAAAATATAAATCATGATTAATAATTATAAACTTAAAAAATAAGAGATCTCATATCCTTCATTAATCATTTTTCTAATCAATTTACCTATAAAGCATAAAAAAACTCTAGTAAACTCATTTTCCGTATTTTCTAAGTTGCAAAATTATTTATTAAATTTTAGTATTTCAGTTGAGATTTTAAATTCTTCTCAATAGAATTTATGATCAAACCATTTAATTTTTTTATGACAAAGTTGATTGTAAAAATTATTTTATATTAACTTTAATTTTGAAAACTTTAATTTATTGAAGCCAAATGAGTTTAATTTTTGCATAAAATTAAAAACTTTTAGTGGTGCTTCAGTTTGTTTTTTAAAATTAATTTTAATTCATAAAATTAGTCCAAACCATCAATATTAAAAAAATGTGTCTTGTTTTAGAAAACTCTCGAGACTAATACATCATATTTTAAATCAATTATCATTTAAAAGCTTTAATATTCTAAATCATGAGGATAACCAATAAATTCTACTTGATATATTAAAAAACTTAAATTATAAAAAAAATAAAATATAATAAAATTGGAGTCATATCTCATTTCCTTACAGTTTATGAAATTGATTGACATTGATAATACTAAAAAAAAAAAAAAAAAGAATTTTGCAAACAAGAGAAAAGAAGAGAATTTTTTTATAAAGAAAAATAAAATGGCATGGCTTATACTTCTATATTTAACAAAGTTAGGATTTCTAGTATTATGATTATTTGATAAGATTATTAATAAATAAAAATTTAAAATATAGAGTAATTAAAAACAAAAATACATGAATTTTGGGACCTAGAAACTCATGGGACCTGTGCCTAGACTAGTGCCCCCAAGTTATAATTCTAACATCAACTTCATTTACCAATAGATATTAGTATTGTGCCAATTGTCATAAATATTACAAAACAAAATTTAATATATTTTAGTATTATTATAAATCAATTACATAAAATAAGTTTCATATTAAAAAAATTAAGAATTTTAAAATTAAATAAGATAATAATAAATAAAAATTTAAAATATTTTTTTAAAATGTAACATAAACTGTAGGACCCTATAAAATTATGAGGCCCTAAATATAGGTTTTAATTACCTATATCTTAGATCAGCCTTGTATATAATATGACTATATGACTATATGAGTCAACTAGAGATGGATGCAAACATCAACTCATAAAAATAGTTGATGTAATCTCACCACCAAGAACATCATGACCATCGCTCAACAAAATTATTATCTCAAACTCTCAAACTCTCCGGTCAAGTGTTTTTTTTTTTTGAATTAAAAGAATATATACATATATATATATATAATTAGGATGCCAAGTTGAATTTATTTATTAATTAATATTAGTAATTGTTTGAGAAAGATTTGTTCGTGGTAATAGTTTCTAATAATATTTTAATCAATTAATTAAAACATATTGGAGGAAACAAAACACCATATTGGGATTTGGTACAATTTTTATTTTTTTTTTGGGGGTCTTGGAACGCATTGCATCTATTCCACGTAATGATTTCTTTCAATTTTCTATATATATATATATATATATATATATATATATATATATATATATATATTTACGATGACATTCAATGACTTGACATGCCATGATTCCACTTTGTGCGAATATAAGACATTTCCTACCAAACCCCGTCCTCTCTCTCTATAAACAAAACCAAGTTTGAAACCATCCGGGCTGAGCCCGTTTGGTGCCAAGTTTTTCACTTTTCTCTTCAAACATTTTCCATTTTAACTTCAAACCAGCCTCTTACTCTTTTCTTCCAATTTTCAACTCAGGTCAAGCAGTTCATAACATTCATCTCATAATTCAGTCCTACCATTCACAAACCAAGCTTGATCTTATTCATCTCCAAGTTTTTCCCTACAAGTAATCAACAGGGCTACCAATTCAGGGCTCATAATGCTTATTTCACCAATAAGCAAGACAAACATGAAAGCTATCAAAAATGTGATGAAACTATACATGGCGTTGAAAAACAGAGCAACAAAGCACAACCAGACCCCACTGTGAGTCACTACAAGAAGGCATGCATCTTCATCTCATCCAAAGCCATCCTCCCCACTTAAACCTTAAATCAAACAAAAAATGGCAGCAAGATCAAAAACTATCTCTCTGCTTGCATTATTCATTGGCATTCTCTGCCTATATTTCCCGGTGACAACAACAGCAGCGGCGGCAGAGTCGAGTGCAGCCGTCGATCTCCTCTACTTAACTCTCGTGGTATCATGATATCATCCCCTTCTTTTGCAGATTTTCTGCATCAAATTAACAATGTGAAAAACACTAACAATGACATCAAATTAATCTGCTTGCAGTGGCCGGGGGCATTCTGTTACTCAGGACAATGCTGCATGCCAACAACAGGGGAACCAGCTATCGATTTCTTGATTGAAGACCTGAAGACAGTGGACCAAACTGGACAGATAGTCCAGGACTGCAACGAAACATGCACATTCTCTACAACTGTTGACCCGGTCAGATTCATGTCACTGAGTTTTTCCACTTCTTGTTTCTCTATAACAAAAAAAATAGTGTTGAATGAAAAATTTAGTTATGTTTAATTCAAATACATTGTTTTCTTCTTTTGCCAACCATGAACTGATGGAACTTCATTCTCTTCATAGATGCCGTCTTTACTCCCTGACCTCTACTCAAACTGGTGTAACTTGACCTGCCCATGCAACAATGGCTCCGTTAACTGGAACAACACCTGGTGCACATATGGTCAATGCTCACAACTCAACCAAACAGACTTCTTCATGGCCGTGCTCAATATGACTGCAAAAGCCAACTTACTCGAAGTCTTTTCGGCTAACGACATTGCACCCTCATCTTCCACGAGCTACAGGCTCCGAGACATCAATACCGCTCTCATGGCCAATCTCGGCTTATCGACCCAGATTGAGTGTGTCACAGTAACAGATGGGGATTCAGAAAGGACGCTGCTCTCTAAGATAAACATCTGTGTCTCTGCAGATGGCCAGAGTTTCATTAACTGCCCTTTTGACATCCAGAGTACATGTAACCGTGAAGTGTTCTTCAATCCGTTCAACATTAACCAGCTCAATACTGATTGCGTTGCCTTTGGTGGCTTCATCAAGATGGCTACCGAGAAGCACCTTGCTATGTGATAAACTTGCTGCTCCAGCAGTCCGCTTCTAGTGAAAATATGGCTAAATAAATGTAATCTAGTATCCTTACTAATCCATGCATGGACTGTAGCACGAACTGAAGTTGAATGAGGATGAATGGCAATAAAAATCTTGGTCAGTTATCTGTCAACAAAGAAACCATGACTATCTGCATATTGAATTATATAGATGTCTTAAATAACAAAAAGAGCTACCCACCTTAATTAGGAATTCAAATCAATTAAGTGCTTACCTTACTCCTCAAAGCTGCATTAGAAAAATGCGCACCAAACACCCCCCCCCACAACACACACACACACACACACACAACAAAGAAGAGAACCATGAAGGAAGGTATGAATTGACGCAGCACTATTATTAATTCATGGCACATAAATCTCAAAATTTCTCTCTGGACAGCAAAACTGGAAGTGTTCAAGTGTTTCCAAATTCTATTTTTCTAATATGAGCTTCTGCAAATATATTGAAGACAATATAATAAAGGGGAGTTTCAGTTTAAGATTGCTAAGAAAAAGCTCCACTTACCACACATGATTTTCATTGTATATCATGTTGTGCAAAAGCAAACAGAGAATATGCAATAGGGAATGAAAAATGCACAAGAACACAAGAATTTAACGTGGTTCGGCTTTGAATCAAGCCTACATCCACGGAGCAGCAAGAAAACCCTCTTATTATTACGATGATGAGTAATTCACCTATACAAAGGGGGAACAAAGGAAAAGTTTCATAGAACCCCCTAAGTTATTCCAAAATTGCAAATTTGTAAAATAACAAATCAACCCATATAAAATAATATAGGACTAAAATGCAAAACGAGACATCCAACTTAAGTCCTAAATCAACAATCTCCACCTTGGCGAGATTTGCAAGCCATACCACAAACCACATCATCATCAACATCCGCCTTAGTATGAAATCTCACACCAATCTCACAAGTTCCTTGCTGCATCTCCAACAATTCAAACAATCACAATGTTGACCAAGTTCAGGCAATGATTGAACTTGGCACCACCAATGACCTTAGTCATCATATCAGCAGGATTATCTCTTGTATGAATTTTCTGAAGCAAAATAACCCCACCATTCACAATATCACGAACAAAATGAAATCGAACATCTATATGTTTAGTCCGAGCATGATGAACCTGGTTCTTTGCTAAATGAATAGCACTCTGGCTATCACAAAATACCTCCACCTGTTTTTGGTTAAACCCCAAGTCTGCAATCAGTCCATGTATCCAAACGGCCTCCTTCAAAGCTTCTGCTGTTGCCATATACTCTGCTTCTGTAGTAGATAATGCTACAGTAGACTGTAATGTAGACTTCCAACTGATAGGCCCACTAGCCAAAGTAAACAAATACCCTGTAGTAGACCTTCTCTTGTCCATATCACCAGCAAAATCTGAATCCACATAGCCAATAAGAAATCTGTCATCATTCTCATGATTTCTCTCAAATTTCAGACCAACCTCCATAGTGCCTTTAATGTACCTCAATACCCACTTTGCAGCTTCCCAATGCTTTTTACCTGGATCATGCATATATCTACTCACCATACTAACAGCCTGGGAAATATCAGGTCTTGTGCATACCATAGCATACATAAGACATCCAATTAAACTAGCATAAGGTACATTCTTCATATAATCTCTTTCAACATCAGATTTTGGGGATTGATCAGCACTCAATTTAAAATGAGGAGAAAGAGAAGTACTAACTGGTTTAGTGTGCTCATCCATGCCAAACCACTGTACTATCTTCTTCAAGTATTGGTTTTGACTCAAATACACTGTGCCCTTTACTCTGTCTCTACTAATCTCCATGCCCAATATCTTCTTGGCCTCTCCTAATTCCTTCATTTCAAATTCTGAGTTCAATTGCTTCTTCAACTTATCAACTTCATCAATATTTCTTGCAGCAATTAACATATCATCCACATACAACAATAAGTAAATGAAAGTCCCATCCAAAAACTTCTTGAAGTAAACACAAGGATCATAAAGACTTCTTGTGAATTTTTGAACTTTCATAAATTGATCAAACCTCTTGTACCATTGCCTTGGAGACTGTTTCAAACCATATAATGACCTGTTCAACCTGCAAACCAAGTCTTCCTTGCCAACTGCCTTGAAACCTTCTGGTTGTGACATGTAAATCTCTTCTTCCAAGTCCCCATGCAGAAATGCAGTCTTCACATCAAGTTGCACCAAATTCAAGTCAAACTGAGCAACCAAAGCCAAAAGAATCCGAATAGATGAATGCTTCACTACTGGAGAAAAGACCTCATTGTAATCAAGTCCTTCTCTCTGTGCATAACCTTTGGCCACCAATCTTGCCTTGAACCTCACACTATCTTTTCCCTGAGTATCTTCCTTTTTTGCATACACCCATTTGCAACCAATCTCTTTTCTTCCCTTTGGTAGCTTCACAAGCTTCCAAGTGTTATTCTTCTGAAGAGATTGCATTTCTTCATCCATAGCCTTATTCCAATCCATTTTTTCTGAACTTCTAATGGCTTCTTTATAGGTGGTTGGAATGTCATCTTCTAAAATAGGCAATGCATAAGCAACCATGTCAGCAAATCGAGGTGGTTTTCTGATTTCTCTCCTTGTCCTAGTTGCAGCTATACTATTATCATGTTGTTGTTCTGGTTCATGCTGAGAACCTCCATCAATATGATCTGTAAAATCATTCGTAGGTGTAGGGGTTGCATCCATTTGAGAATTAGATGCATTATGCTCAAACTCCACCTGTTGCACATTCCTGCTTTGCATAATTTTCTTATTAGGTTGTATTTCACTTTTGAGAAATCTGCCTTCATCAAATGTAACATCTCTGCTTAATATCAACTTTTTCAACTCTGGGCACCATAACCTGTATCCTTTAACACCACTGCAAAGACCCAAAAATACGCCTTTCTTTGCTCTCGGATCAAGTTTACTTTCTGTGACATGAAAGTAAGCAGTACAACCAAAAATATGCAAAGAATCCTAATCAGTAGCAAGTTTTCCAGTCCACATCTCATAAGGTGTTTTACCTTCAAGTGCAGCAGATGGTAATCTATTTATGAGGTGGCATGCATATGTCACTGCCTCTGCCCAGAACATCTTGCCCAAACCAGCATTGGACAACATACACCTGACCTTTTCCAACAAGGTCCTGTTCATCCTCTCTGCTACCCCATTCTGTTGTGGATTTCCCCTCACTGTGAAATGCCTCATAATACCTTCATCTTCACAAAATTTTTGAAAAACATCAGACTTGTACTCACCTCCGTTGTCAGACCTCAAGCACTTTATTTTTCTTCCAGTCTGATTCTCAACCATTTTCTTCCATACCAAAAAAGTGTTGAAAACCTCATCTTTAGTCTTCATTGTGTAGACCCAAACTCTTCTGGAAAAGTCATCTACAAATGTAACAAACCAATGCTTTCCTCCTAAAGATGCCACCTGTGTTGGCCCCCAAACATCTGTATGCACATAATCAAGAATTCCTTCAGTTTGATGTACTGCGGTTCCAAATTTCACCTTGGTCTGTTTTCCCAATACACAATGCTCACAAAAATCAATCTTGCATGTTTTTGCACCTTTTAACAAGCCTTGCTTGACCAACCCTTGTAGAGCCTTCTCACCAGCATGCCCAAGTCTCATATGCCACAACCTAGAAGCATCAGAAACACCTTCACTCTGCTTGTCAACAATCGCAGCAGCTCCACCTACAACTGTTTTTCCTTGTAGAAAATACAAATTCTTCTGTCTGACCCCTCTCATCACAACCATAGCACCCTTGGACACTTTCAGCTCACCTGCCTCCATTGTGACTTTAAAACCTCTAGATTCCAAAGCACCCAACGATATCAGATTTTTCTTCAAATCTGGTACATACCAGACATTTGTCAACTCTCTGATAGTTCCATCATGAAGTTTCAAACAGATTGAGCCTACTCCTTTCTTTTCACATGCATGATCATTTCCCATGAGGACTGTTCCATTATAAGATAACTCCAAACTGGTAAAATGATCCTTATTCGGACACATATGGTATGAGCAACCAGAATCCATGATCCAACCATTTGAAAAACTATCAGGAGTGGATACCAAAGCAAACTCAGAGTCATCATCCCCCTGGGCCACATTAGCATTCTCAGTTTTCTTCTCTTTTCCCTTCTTCTTTTGCTTCAATTTTGAACAGTCTTTCTTCCAATGACCCTTATTATGACAGAATGAGCACTCATCTTTTGCTGGAATTCTTCTACCATCTGCTGAAATTCCTCTCAAAGTTCCTTTAGACTTTGATCGAAACTTGTGCTTCTTATCTGATTGCCGTTGCTCTGTTCGTCCCCTTACTGCTAATGCTTCTGAATTCTCAAACTGGGCCTGTTTATCTCTTCTACGAAACTCATTATTCATCAATGCATCAGAAACATCCTTAAATGTTATTGAATCTTTACCATAAATTAGTGTGGTGGCAAAATGATCAAATGAATCAGGTAATGAACTCAATAACAATAAGGCTTTATCTTCATCTTTAACTTCTTCATCCAAATTTAACAAATCAGCAATCAATTTATTGAAAGAGTGAATATGCTCCATCATTGGCGTACCTTCTTTGTATGAAAACCGGAAAACTTGCCTTTTCAAATACAAACGATTTTGAATGCTCTTCATCATGTACTTATCTTCCAGTTTCTGCCACAAATCCTTCACCATAGTCTCTTTCATCACGAAATACTTCACCTCCTTTGCAAGACAGAGACGAATGGTGCCACACGCCAATCTATTCATCTTCACCCACTCATTCTGCTCCATATCATCTGGTTTATCTTCTAGGGTTACGTCTAACCCTTGTTGCACAAGAACATCCATCACTTCACACTGCCACATCCCAAAATTCGTGTTTCCATCGAATTTTTCAATTTCAAATTTTGCATTTGAAACAGCCATCCGTACTGCGTGAGATCCAACTGCTACTTGTGTTCCAGATCCAGATCCGGGCATTCCCTTTCAGAATCAAACCTTGCTCGGATACCACTTTGTTGTGCAAAAGCAAACAGAGAATATGCAATAGGGAATGAAAAATGCACAAGAACACAAGAATTTAACGTGGTTCGGCTTTGAATCAAGCCTACATCCACGGAGCAGCAAGAAAACCCTCTTATTATTACGATGATGAGTAATTCACCTATACAAAGGGGGAAGAAAGGAAAAGTTTCATAGAACCCCCTAAGTTATTCCAAAATTGCAAATTTGTAAAATAACAAATCAACCCATATAAAATAATATAGGACTAAAATGCAAAACGAGACATCCAACTTAAGTCCTAAATCAACATATCAGATATGGTTAATTCTTCAACAATCAATATTTCTAGTGCTGTCTTGAAGAATTTTCCCACTTTAGTGACAATTATGTTCAATATGACCACCTCGTCATCAGGATGAAAATTCTGAGTAGAAAAGCTGCTTGCAAATAATTTAAACCTGAAAACGCCAGCAAAGTTGCAGCATCAATAACATTAAAAGACACCCAAAATGCTCACCAGGCTAACGTCGGCTTCTTGACCCACCTTGAGTGCACCATTATTGGCCATTTGCAAAGAACTTCAATGCTTTACAAGATAAACATCTGTGTCTCTGCAAATGGCAATTCCACCATCATCTGCACCATCACCAAGCCAACTACACGTGGGGAGATCGTGGTTCTTCCCGTTTGGTCACACACGCAAACCATTTGGCAACACCACTGGCAAACAGCCTCATCAAGATGCCTATTGAGTAAGACCTTGCAATGTGATAGACAGTTTCCAGCAGCCCATTTCTAGTGAAATTATGGCTAAATAAATGTAATATTATATCCTCACAAATCTGTTGTGTCAGTACAGTCCTGCATCAACTGAAGTTAATGAGGATGAATAGTGATTACCAATAAAATCCTGGCAAGTGATCTGCAAAGAAACTGGCTAAAAGGAAACCATAACTCCGCAATTTAATTAAGAAAAGACACAATGGCCTAGATCTTAAATCAAAAGCCCAGAAACTAAAATTAATCAAGTTACAGAAGGAAAGACAAAATAAAAAAAGCGCTTACCTTTACTCTCAAGACTGTATTATACAACAGCTGAAGAGAACACAAGGACACACAGTATAGACCGCTTGCTTCATCCCTGCCAAAGAGCATGGAACATGGCAAGACTAAAAAAACCACATTGTCCAACCATATGAAAATCAATAAGAAACGAATTGCTAGCATTATCATGGCATGTAAGTCTCCAATTTCGCCTGGTTAACAAAAACAAAAGTGTTTCAATTTCTCTTTTAATTCTGATATGAGCTTCCGAGCATATTTCGATAACAAAATTGTCAATTTCATTTGTATTAAAGCATTTCCTAGCACAGATTGAGAGAAAACAAAGATTAGGCCTCATAACATCATCAACTGGTGCTTCAGTGTGATATTGATAAGAAAAAGCTCCATTTACAGCACACAATTTCCACTGTATATCACATATGGCTGATTCCTCATGCTCAAATAATCATTATTTCCCAGACTGACCAAAGTATTTTCCTGCAATAGTAGCCAGCATGTTCAACATCACCACCTCATCATCAAATTCCGACTTTTCGGCCAGGAGGCTCATGCACTTCCGGAGCAAACATCTGAGAGAAGCACTAGTCTCCGCATGGAGTGGATTATCCACTGACACACACAGTGCAAACAACCATTGACAGTCATTCTTTGAAAGAGACCTTGCAGTCTCAAGCATACTTATGATCTTTTGTAGTGTCACAGCTCGAGAAACAACATTCATGCACAGAATCGCACTTACTGTAGGAGTACCCTCCGGCCATTGTTTTCCCTCGAATTTCTTGCAAGAATTCTGAGAAATTTCTGAATTGAAAAGTTGATTGCAAGGATTTTCTAGACCTGAAAATGCCTGGAAAGTTGCAGCATCAATAGCAGGAATATACACCAAGCAAGTCAAGAGGGAAGACCATGGATGAAAAAAGATTTCTTATAAATTTTAACACCATAATTCATTAATCAGCTATTATCTAACTAGCCGTTCTAAACAGAACAGTAATCAAAATCAACGCATAACATATAATGTGGTGCACATTGGGCAGCACCAGGTCAAAAGCTGACTCAACATGGGGAAAGAACAGTGGTAACAAGTCAAGTTATCAAACCCTTGTATAAAGGAGCCAATTTCTTACTGCTAAGTCATGGGACAGTCGATCAAACATAAGAAAAATGACATGTCAAAAGCCAACCAAGCAAAATAGTCCTCAGTTCTATTAAGACCAAAAATAAATCAGATTTTATATTTGAACACATAGGGAAAATAAAAGCTATGCCAACCTGGACTTTGTTTTTCCTAAGTACTAAACAATGATATACAAAGCAAACAGCATTCTTTTGAGATCAAGTCTTTTACGAACTCTCCTGTATGCATTTATCATGTAGTCTCATTGAAGTAAACCATGTAAAGAATTACCTTCCTAATCTCTGAAAATTCAGAGAGAAAAGCCTCCTCCCATTGTTTTGAAGGCAGTAAGTTTGGTGGACACTTTGCAATTTCAGGGATGTTGGGCATGTAATTTGTCTGTTCATTGCTAATCTTGTTTGGTTTAAGCTTAGCCACCTTCACCTTTGGAATTTGATTAGCTTCCCACCTATCAAATAGTTATATCAGCAATAGTTAACATACTTGTTTAACTATATTTTGACTGACAAATGTCATCATGAATAGATAATGGTCATCTTTCACTGATAATGGTTATTTGCCTTTGCATAGTTGTGATTGAGTTCGGTCAAGTAAGAACATATACCAGAAAACTTAAAAGCAAGCCCCACTATGGACTTCACAAAGAGAAACAAGCAATGAAACACACACACACACATGCACACGCACAAAATAACAACAACAACAATCATAAAATCCAAAAAAAACTCGAGCTAATTTACTTCAAAATTCTGAAACAGGCTTACCTAACACGTCTAAGATACTCCATACCATCTTGTGGAGAACCTGACTCAAAATCAGGTTCTCCTTCAACATAGAAGGCAGGTCTCTGAATGCTATCAGATTCACCATCACTGCTGTCATCGTCATCTTCAAACGTCTCTTCCACATCAATGCTGCTTGAGTTACCAGCCAAATAGTTATTAGCAAGATCATCAGTCTCATCCAATTCATCCAGACCAAGGCCAAAGTTTTCAGTGAGAACTTCAGCTGAAATATATAGCAAGTGAGCATAGTATGTCAGAATCATAATACTATCTCATAAAACTTTTGCATAGGGATAAATGGCCTTGGCATAATCTTATTCGTCTTGGCTATAATTAATAAAGGTTATATTGTAGTGTTACATTCAAACCTTGATGCACCTTACAGGGGAGAAAACAGAGAAACAAAGAAGAACTTTGCATAGGTACAATAACCACCTTATGAAAAGCCTCCATGGTAATAGCATCATTTAATCTGTTTCTAGCTTTGCAAATGTATCAATATATCTTGCAAACAACACTTGCAACTCGATAATTCATCAAATTCACAACTTTTAACTTAAAGCAAGATCATAATCCCCATCCAGACACTAAATGCATAAAATAATAGATGGCACAAAAGCCTCTTTCAATTGCATTGGGTATCCAAAACTCAAAAGCACCCATTTTCATGAGCACATGCTGAGAGTAAAGTATAAAATAACAACTAAAAGAGCTTCCTATTGATAATAGAGTCATAGTTATAAAAAAAATCAGTAAGAAAACACATTAGCATAACATATGACCCTTTGAGCTCTCATATGCAAGTAAAACGTCATCAGAAAATAAAGAACACTACAAATCCTATCCATGTTGTCCAAAATAAAAAGAAAAAAAAATCACCTTGATCAATAATCTATGCAACGCAAAACCCATATGAACATTGCCAAATTGATTGTCAATCAAAACAATAAGCATTCATTTTAGCAACTTCCAAAAACCAAATTCAATAGTAAACGTTGAGAATCCTACAAACAAGAACACCAAAACACCAGGCGAGAAGACAAGAGGAACAAAAACCAGTGCCCAAATTTAATCTTGGTTACTGGGAGAGAAAAGGACGTACAGAAGGTGATAGGAGGCTCCTTCTTCTTCGGCTTCCTCTGAGGCTGCTGTTTTGGGTGCCGGAGACAATCAAACTCGCCCGCGACAACTGATCCGAGACGTTGGTAAACCTCGTCCCACAACCGGCGCTGGTAATCGACGCCGGCGAACCTCAAAGACTCCAGCTCCGACCGAGAGTACCTCCTCTTCATCAGATTCGCTATGTCCTCTGAAAAACCCTCTTCCGACTCCATTGATGCTCTTTCCCTTTCTAATGAATACTTGCCGAACAAGAAAGACACACCCCTAAACCCTTTCTAATAAATAATTGGTGATTTATTTAAAAATCAAAAATCAAAAATCAAAAAAAAAAAAAATAATTTGGGTTTCTTTGCATATTACAATATCTGTAAATTCTCATTTTAAAGATTTTGGTATAAATAAATGTGGTTAAAAATAATTTAAAAAAAACTGCAAATAGAGAATAATCTCACCTAAAAAAAAAATAATGAATAATGAAAAAACATGAACTTCCATAAAACTTTTACATGTCCGGAATAATTTTCTAAATAACATGAATGCCAAGTTGGCATTCATAACAACATCTGTATCATTTTTTTTTTATCTTATAAGAAAACTTAATTCTTATTCATCATCTAAACTCTATATTTAAATCACAAATTCCTTAATAAATAATTTCTCTTTATGTAGGGTTTGCGGTTTACCATTAAAATTTAGAGTTTAATGTTTGATATTTAGAGGATTTAAAGTTTTAAAATTTTGGGTATTGGATTTTATAGTATTTGAGTTTAAAATTTTAGAACTTTAAATTTACATTTTATAATGTTTTATAATTTTTAGAGTTTAGGGCTTATATGACTCAAATTTGAAGTTTATAGAAAAAAATAATGTGGATGATCGTGGGATGGCCACATCATTCAGAAAATCTATTCATCAAATATAGCATGTAAATATATGTTAAATATTCTTAATGATAGTTGCGCATGTGAGATTTTGTTTTATCAAAAATGACTGCAGCTACTTTTTGTTGGTTGGTGAGATTAGGTGAGTTAATTAAGAGTTTAAACTCTTTGAAAGAAGTGAATGAGAGTGAGAATGAAGAAGTAGTAAATTCTTCTATCATTGGCCATAGTTTTTACTTTAATTATTTAAAAATTTTTCACATAATATGTGTGTGTATTTTATTTTCAAATATTATTTTTTGTTTCCTTTACTATGACCCTGTTATATTTTTATAATAATATAGACTTTGCTCTATATATCAACATTATTAGATTTGGGTAGTCAAGGCTGAATCAGTCACCTATTTTTTAAATTATTTTACAAATAAAAAATAAATCTTGAAAAAAAATTAGGTTGGGATTTCATAGTAATTTAAAATATTTAATTTTCATTAATATTAATTAAGCCAAACTGAATTATTTAAAAAATAGTAATTTTATTGAAACTAAAATACTCCTTATGGAGTTAAAATGATAAAAATACAAATTAAGTCATAATATATGGATTTAAAAATCTCATCTTATTGCTTTATATTTGGAGTGCCATCTACTCTGTTTTCAAATGAATGAGTAGCTATTGCTAGATGAGCAAGAATTTTATGTAACTGTGCTACAAACTCAGCTTATGTCCCCTCTAATAAAAATTTGCCAAATCAGATATTATAGCTGCCCTATCTAATCAACGATTAATTATTTTTGTATTTTTTATTTTAAATTTTTTCAAAACGTTTCATCTTTACTTTATCATCTCATTTGAAATTAAATTTTAATTTTTAAATCAAAGATGACCGCATGCCTTTTAGCTGGTGTGCTCTTCACCGGACTATGGACGCGCCCGTTCTCCCATTTCATGCCCTCTCGGACTAATTTTTTTTAAAATATTTTTTTTAATTTTATTCACTTTATGAAATTTTCTTTTCCCGCTCTGCTAGTATATTACCTCTCTTAAATTCAATTTTCTCCACTCGAGATTTCTCAATCAAAGCCTATTTTCATCGCTTCTTTCTTTAGCTTCTCCTTTAGCTTCTCCCTTTGAATCACGTTAATCTAATTATTAAGTTTGTGAAATTTTTTGATAATTTCTCTTTTTTTTTTTTTTTTTGTCATTACATTGATATTTTAAGTTAATTTTAAATGTGTGCAGGTGTCCTTCCCATTCATTGCAGCTAACATCAATGGAGTCCAAAACAAACAAATTAAACCCAATAAAATCACATCTTTATACATAACAAACTTGAAAAAATAATATAGAGAATAAAAAACCCAATTTTTATGTAGAAATTAGACGTGTTTATGCATGTTCTTCAAGTTAGAATTTCTAGATTAGTCTAAAATTATGAAAAGAACCTGAAAAACACCAAAAAAAAAATAAAATAAAAAATAACAAAAACAATACATTAAAACCTCCAAAATAAAAAAACCCAAAAAAGTGTTAGAATAAAAGGCAACAAACGTAGACACAGTCGTCAGTATTGTAATTAAAATGCAGAGAGAGGGAAAGCGGTCATAGATGATTGATTAAATGGGTATGAAGATATAAAAAAAATTTAATCTTAGAATGAGTGGGTGATTAGATAGGAAACATTAGAAGTTTTGATAACCTCCATCTACTTTACCTTAGCCCCAAATAAGGTATGGCTTAAAAACTCCATTTCCACTACTTTACCCTACTCTATCATCCTTTATAAACCCCTCCTTCATCTCATTCAAGCAAAGCCTAGTATATATTTGACTTGCTAAATTTTAATTAGAGGACACAAGCTGATGAGTTGGTATCACTATTGGATAGAATTGTTTCTCTTTTCAGTTTTTGTAGTAACTATACAATCTCGCTTTTTTAATAAAGAACCATTAGTAAACCATATTATTATATATATATTTCCATGTTAGTAGATCAACCAGTTTCTCTTTATTTTCTCTCACTAAAATTTCATTATCTAGATAAATCAACCTTTCATCTTTTTTTCTCAACATTTTTCTTTCGTCTCTTTTTTATTTTATTTTTCACTTTTGAATTCGAACACTATATTAATTTAAAAATTAATATAATACGTTATAAAAATTAGTGAACTAATCAAATTCAAGCTAATCTTACTCGATAAAATAAGATCACAAAAAAAAAAAAAAAGTTCAAATAAGACTCTAAACTCTAAAAGTTGCACACACGTGCTTTTAACATTCCAAAGTTTTCATGCATCTTCATAATTAAAGTCTAAGTTCTCGAACTGATCTGCCTGGATGAGTTCATCAATATGATGTTGAAAGAGAGGGTGGCCGATTGTGCATGTCGTCGTTGTTGTTGTTCCGGTGGTAGTTGTTGTTGTTATGGTGGTTGTTCCACTGGTTGTAGTTGTTGTTATGGTTGTTGTTCCACTGGTTGTTGTTGTTGTTATGGTGCCTGTTCCAGTTGTTGTTGTTGTTATCATCGGTGGTGATTGTTGCAATGGTATTTGTTGGAGAGGCGATGGTGGTTGTTCCGATGATGTTTGTTGTTCCGGAGATGGTGGTTGTTCCGATGGTGTTTGATGTTGTAGGCTTCTCAACCAAAGAATAGTGTTGGCGATAGCAATAACAATCCATGTGTTTACCATAGTTTCTTCTGTACAGAGTTAGATATAGCATCATATTAATATATAATATATTTGAATTTGATTTTAATTTGAATTAATATCTTGATTATAATAATTTAATTTCTAATTTAAATTAAATAAAATTGTCTATCATTTTATCATTACAAATATCCAATGTAAAACCTAGTAAGTATTCTTGGTTTGTTGAAATGTTATTTAAATTCTTATTTAAAAAAAAATTATCTAAATCATTAAAAAAAAAAAAAAAATTTGCACGTCCATCCTGCACAGCAAGCGCAGGCATGGTGGGCACCAAGGGCAAAGTCCCATGGATGAGCTCAGAAGTTATCATGCGCATCCTACTTTTATATATACACTATGTTTTATAATGCCTATGATTCAAACACTAGAGCTTCACAGCTCTAACGAGTTAGATTTTTTTTTTTTTTTTTTTTTTTTTTTAACAAAGTGGACAAACGACAAAGCAAAAGGACGAATTTGATACATCTCAATCACAATCACGATAGTTACCGTTGAATTAGGCTATTGTAAGCTGTGAATGTCGGAGATTATCATAATAAATGAAATCTAAACGTGTCCTATAATTATATGATAATTAGCAGAAGAGGAGATACTTACCTACCCAGTGGATATTTCTATGCTGCGCCATCCCTTTGGTTGATCTATAATAAATTAGAAAACCATTTGGCGCTGGTGTATATATATAAAAATAAGCTTCCCACTCCCTGATTTAAATATATCATTATCCAAAATATCTGTTAAGATTAAGATTAAGATACTATTTTGAGGATAAAGTTACAAATCACTAAATGTCATATCAGAGAATTCAAATAAGATTGAAATTGTTAAGAGTGATGTGCTATTAGATGTGGTGACTAGTCATTGTTTACTAGTCTATGTTAATGTATTCTATTGTTTTTCATATCAGAACTTTGTTAATGTGTGTGTGTGGTCTTTTCCGAAAAATTAGAACCAAAAAAAGAGAATGAAGATGAGGTGAAGAAAAAAAAAACGTATGCTGTGAAGAAATCTTGATGGATTTCATCCTCTGATGCATTTGAAGATATTTTGAATGGAAGCTATTGATATTGATGTTGCCTTTTTACTGTGAAGTAGTATTGGTACTTCTATTCTTCTAGATCTCTTGCTGTCTTTATTGCAGACAAATACCAGAGCATTTGGAAGTGAAAGACCCAGAGCATTTGGAAGTGAAAGACAGAAGATGTATTTTCCAATCCTACGAAGGCTGCATCTTTATCAAGTAAGGATCTTGTTATTGTCTGTCTAGATTCTGTTTTATGCTATCTGTTGTCTTATTCACAACCTGAGAATCAAGCATTGATGCAAAGTAAAAGAGGTGTTTGAATTTAGATGAAAGTATTGTGGCCAGCCTGTTAGTAAATTGTACTTTTGGTCTACATTTAGCTTCCTTTTTTATTTTGCCAAGATGAAGCTAGGCCGCTAAGAAAGGCAGAGGTCTCAGTGGAGTAAGTGGAAGTGAGGTCCATACACATGTGGGGCATCATTCACACACAATCACTACTCACACTTTAAAAAATATGCCCTTACATATTATTTGAATTTTTACCGCTTATGAAAAATTCTTGCATGAAATGTCTTACGGTGTGTGGTGTTCTGCACATTAACTACTTTGGCAGTTTCTACTAAAATTAGCATTCCTATTATCGTAATTACCTAACTATCCAGATATACACTTTAATCAAAGGGACAGTTGTGCGGTTGGGACTGAGATGAGTCTTGTTTGCCATGATTCTATATATATATATATATATATATATATATATATGTGTGATCAAGTAAATGTTTGAAATTAATTACAATCATACTATGTAACTTACCCAAAAAAAAAAAAAAAAAAAAAAAAAACTCGTGTCTGACTTTTAGAAATTCTAGCCCAACAAACTTGAGGAGGTAATCTTGCTTTTCTATGAAAGTGAGTGAAACTTCACTCCTTTCCCAATCAAACATTAAGAATTGTTGAAATCAAGTTTACAAAATATTTACTTCCCGAAATCTCACACACAAAAGTGGCCAAGGTTAACATACATCTCATTGCAACTAAATATATAGAACTTACAATTTCAATTGAAGCCATTATTACTTCCACGCTTCTACTATTTCGGTAAATTATTCTTTTTTTTAATGAATGAACCATTAATTTATTATAAAAAGCAAAAGGACCTAGATGCCACCGAAACAATAAAATAAAGACCCGAACTCCAGAGATGAAGGTCAAAGAACAAAAAAAAAAAAAAAAAAAAAACACAAAGACAAAAAAAAACAAAAACAAAAACAAAAACAAAAGGCACCATCCACAAGTAAATGGGAAGCTGCTGAGGAGATCACATTACAAAGACGCCAACGGGAGGGAGGTCAACATGCTCGTTGGTAAATCCTTTTTAAACCATATAGAACTTAATAAGTGCGGTAGAGAACAAAACCAAAAGGAAAAAAAAAAGCATGCTGGATCGCATATATCAAGGTTAATTTTTTGACAGGGTATCAAACTATGGTCATTTTTCATTATGGGGTCCGAACTTCAATTTGAATCAAAATGATCACCCAACTTCAATTTTGTTTTATAGGGTGGTTATCCGAGAGATTCTGACCTATTTTTTTAATGATATAAATGCCGAAAATTCTCTGTCAACATATACATGGCACACTGCCCGCCCAATTGGCAATTTCATTTCAGATATTGACAGAAATTTTTAATATCAAATTATCAAAAATATGTTAAAATCTCTAGGGTGATCATCCAATGAAACAAAATTAAACTTGGATGACTATTTTGATTCAAATTGGAGTCTGTACCCCAAAATAAAAACAAGCAATAGTTTAGTACCCTATCAAAAAATTTACCTCATATATCACATGTTTAAGCAAAACTATTCAACTTTTCCAAATTAAAAAAAACACACACAAACACACGCACACAGTTTGACATTTGCTCATTTAAAAACAATATTATTACTTTCAATAAAATTACTAGAACTAAATACAATATTTATTTTTATAATATACGACTCTCTCATTAATCTCCTGTTTCTGTTAAGAAAATGTTTAGAATATTTTTTTCATATTATTTTGTTAAAATCATTGAAAACAAGGAAACTACTTTTGTAAATTAAAAATTAAATTAAGCATTAAAACAAAACATATATGTAAAATATTATTTTGTTATTAATGAAGATTCATTAGGAACCAATGTAAAACCTAGTGGTTTTTTACCTTATTTGTATTTGAGAAGTATTGAGTTTGAAACCATAGTGCAAAAAATAAATAAATAAATAAAAGTGCTTGTCGCCAATTTATCAAAAATAAATAAATAAATAAAAATTCATCTATCATTTAGCCGCACGTATATTGTAATAATATTTAAAATACGTGTAATTTATTTCTTCAATTCAATTGTTGATTAGTATATCTAGATACTAAGTTAATTATGACAAAAGTTAGACTAACTGGGAAAATAATATTTAATTATTTGAATTAACTTTATGATAATAATAATTTAATTTAGATAAAGTAATTGTTAACTTGATAATTAAAATCTTATTTTAATTCTTAATAAGTACTTTGGATAATAATAAATTTAAATTATGAAGTGGAGAGATTATATATATAACAACACCATATGAGAGAATGATATAAATAGATTGGAAGTGCGGTCGTGGGTTTCTCAGAGCTTTTAGTTTAATAGCTATGGGTGGAGGTAAGTTTCTTTGTTTCTGTTGATTATTATATAACTATACCATATATTTAGATGTCATATATTATGATAATTTTTGACATAAGTAGTTAATTTGTACATTATCTATATAAATAATAGTTGTTGGATTATCATCTAATGGTTGTAAATAAACATTTTAGCAAACAGTAATCATTGTACATGTGTAGATGACTTATCATTAATTTTATTTAACACTAATAAATCAATCTCCAGCAACCATTTGATTGCTTTTAATTAATCTTTTTTTATAGGGAGTGGGTCTGACATCATTCACTTTATTGATGATTTTTATATAGGTTATTTATTTATTTATGAATGAATAATTTATTAATTTATCAATAAATTAATATTATTAATGTAGAGGGAGTTTTCCTAATTTATATAATTAGGAAAACAAAGACAAATGAAAACATAGATACCAAACTTATATGCAATTTATGCACACATAAGGAATAACTTATGGAAGGATTTTCTAAATTTTTTACCAAAATATAAAAATAAAAAATATGGTCAAAATTCCCATAAAAATTTCAAATACAATAACCAAGTGCTATATTCACATAAACATAAATAATAATAATAATAATAATAATAATAATAATAATAATAATAATAATAATAAATCTTGGAACTGAACGCAAGTGTTTAATGGTTGGAAGATGAAGGGTAATGCAAAGTTGCAAATATATTTGAATATAAATAGAAGTAGTTTAAAAATTTCAATGTCATGAATTTTACATAGTACATTATCTATGCATTGAATGAATTATTAATTTATATTTTTATTCGGCCCTAAAAAGTTTTAAAAAAATATTACCTTGTGTATTTTGAGAAATTATTAATTTAGCGCATTGACCAAAATATGATGTTATATTTAATGTAGATAGAACTACAGAACAATCACGACAACAACAGAGGAAACAACAACAACCATCATCAACTATCACAACCACAGTAACAACCTCGGGAGCAACCGATGTAATAATAACAACAACAACTATTGGGACAACCACCACAACAACAATCACCGTTGCCAACCCTCCCTAACAACATCATATATACGCATGAAAATTCTAGAATGTTTTATTACATATTCATACAACTATCGTAGTTTATATTATTTTTATTTTTGTTTTTGTTATGCATTATTCAATGAATAAGATTTACCTAGAATTTGATTTATTTACTTGATTTATCTGATGTGTTATATTAGATGATAAGTTGGATGCTATTCATAACAATTTTACTCAGTATAGTCTACTTTTAAATTTTTCCACGTGTCAATCAAAAGCAAATTGTTTCCCTCCAAGACCTAACAGATATCCTATGAAATATCTAACTAATGATAAATTGGAATAATCATTAATGATAATATTAGTAGTGATAAATGTCTTATATAATAATCTCATCTTATAATTTATCAATCAATAGTCTTTTGCCACAAGGCAGATATGCTATAATTTAAATAAATAATTTTCAATTTATCTTTTATTTATTATGAATAATATTAATAATGATAAGTATCTTATCTTGTAATATAGATTTTGTTAAGTTTTAGTATTATTATTTATATTTTTACGATATTTTTTAATTTCATAACCTAATAAATTTTGGTTGGCGTGTAGCTAATAGCTCTACTTATTCATTTAAAAACAGAGGAGATGGCACTCCAAATATTAAGCGATAAGATGAGATTTTTTTTTAAAAAAAAATTCATATATTATGACTTTGGTTATCAAGAAAGATTCATCAACTCTTCTCCTACCAAAGTCAAGGCTTTGGTGATTTTGACAAAGTCACACCAACTCAACCTCCTACCAAAGACGCACCGAGGAGCTCCACCTCTAGAGCCAAAAAGGATAAAAAAAATTGAGAAAAAAGTGCAAAAACAGAGGAAGAAATTATACGAAATGTTGAGCATCAAATTGGAATAATTGCAAATGTATTAGAGAGAGACAATAATCAATTTATTAGTAAGCAATTACTTGATAAGATCATGACTTTAAGTGGATAAGTGTCATGTTGGTTTTTATTTTGTTGGATTTAGGATGATGTTACATTTGAATTATGAAGGTTGAATGTCATAATTTGGATGAATGTTAAATTTGGCTATGTATGTAATAATGTAATTATGAATATTAAATATTGTATTTAAATATATATTAAATATTGTATTCAGAATGACCTTATATTTTAAATGAGTGTTGTGCGTGATCATGTATGCACAAATTCAAATGTTGAAAGTCGTATTTTTGGATGAATGTTAAATGTGACTATGTATGAAATAATGTACTTATGAATATTAAATATTGTAATTAAAAAGACCTTATATTTAGATGTGTGTACAGTGTGATTATGCATGCACTAATGTAATTAATATTGCTTGTTGAATGTTCTGTACGGATGAATGTTAGTGTTGTATTAGAATTTAAGAATTTTGTAATTTAATTTTGTGCTATACTATTGTTATTTGAATTTAATTATAAAAAATATCATGTTAAGAAATTATTAAATAATTTTAACATTTAATAATATTTTTAAAATTAAATAAATAAATAATTAATTTTTATATATAGAGTATTAATTAATTAATTAGTAATAGTAATAATAATAAATAAATAAATAATTGGGGTGGTAATTTAATTTTGTGGTATACTATTTGTTATTTGAATTTAATGATAAAAAAATATCATGTTAAGAAATTATTAAATATTTTTAAAATTAATTAATTAATTTTTATATATTGAGTATTAATTAATTAATAATAATAATAAATAAAGTAAATGCAGTATTTTTAGTTACAGCAAACCGAACAATAATAATGTACATTAAAATACAGCATTTTTATTTACATTGTAACTTGAATTACATGTAATTTCACTTACATGCTATCAAACAACCCCTAAGATCAAATTCAATTGGTACACAACAAAGAGAAGAGTTGATGAAGCAAAAAAGGTAAACCCCACCGGCTGATGGTCTCAATTCAAATTTCCAACTAACATTCTTATGTGAATTGTGAACTACATTGCCTGTAGGGTCAATCACCTGATAAAATTAAACTAGACGTTATTGTATGACAATAACACGAAAAATTCAAATTGCTACAGTGAGTAGAGAAGTGAGCCTCTTAGAGACAAGTTCCTCATCAAAACATAAAAACCACTGGGAGGAAACCATCAATTTCTATATATGTGAAAGACGTACTGAAATTTTGACAGCATCATTATCATAACTGTTCCATGAGTGTTCTGTATTGACCACACTGTGTGTTTCCCAAACACTATAATTTTATACCAAAAAGAACTTGAGAAAAAAATACTCTTCCCTGTCTAACTGAAACTTGAGCCCCTAAATTAATCTAAAGGTTGACAGAAAGCAAAGAAGCAGAAAAAGAATCACAAATTGGATAACAACCTTCTCCATCTGTCGAAAACATTACATCTTGTGGCCTCAAGACCTTGAAGAAAATCCTTGTTGACATTGCAAATTGGATAACAGCTTCTCTATATCAGGGGTATACGGGTTAAGTAATTTTTCTTCAAGTACATTGCTACTCGCTATTGCGTGCTTTTTGTGACTCGGATTAGGCGAGTTATCCTATCACACATCACTCCCTGACTGGCCATTTAGTCATACTTGGTTCACTGCTTGTCTCTTAGAAAACGATGAAACAAAACACCATTTCAAGATGGTCGGCAAAGGCAGAATACAAGGCCATAGCAGCTACTACGAATAAGCTAATTTGGTTGAAGTCTTCTTTAGCCTATTTGGGTGTTATGCAACACGAACCCATGACACTTGCCTATAATAGTCAATTGATGATACACATAGCGGTGAATCATGTGTTTCATAATCAACATACCAAGCATATCGAGATCAATTATTATTTATGGTCAAAGAATCAACCGGTGGACATTTTCACAAAAGCCCTTAGAAGCTCACAATTTTAATTTTCACTTGGCAAGTTGGGCATTTATGACATGTATGCTCTAACTTTAGAAGGAGTATTAGAAATTATATATTTGGTAGCTATATGTTTGGATATCAGTTGTAGGATTGGTAACTATATAACTATTCTAGGGTAGATGATATTTTAGGAGACAATAATTTAGGACATATGGTTGTACTTATAAATACTCTCTTTTGTAAGCATTGCATCATAAGAAAATCAAGGGAAATCCATTTTTTCACCGTAGTTAGTATATTCGCTCTTTTATCGCTATGGTGTACACCCAGTTCTCCACCTCTATCAAGACCTTTTGGTCTAACTCTAAAGGCGAGTACACTTCTCAAGCCTTTCATGATTTTTTATCTTTTGAGAGCACCTTGCCTCAGTTATCATGTCCTTGGGCTCACTCTTAGAATGTGATCGCTGAACGCAAGCACCATCACTTCCTAGATATGGCACATGCTCTTCTTCTAGGCGCTTTTCTCCCTCCTCATTTTTGGGCTAACATAGTTAGCACCGTTGTTTATCTTATTAGCATGCAACCCTCATCTCATCTTCATGGTCGTAACTTAGGTGAGTGTCTCGATGGGACATCTTCTCGCTATAATCATATTCGTGTTTTTGGCTATCGCTATTTTGTTTTGCTCTCACCTTGGGAGCGGACAAAGCTAACTACCCAGTCTATTTCTTATGTCTTTCTGTGGTATAACCTTGAGCATAAAGGTTATCTTTGCTATGATCCCGCTACTCGTTGTATTCGCCTATCTCGTGATGTCATGTTTGATGAGTTCACCGCCTTTTATACTTCTCCTTCTTCCACTACATCTACCTCTCCCTTGATTCCTCTGTCCTTTCTTTTTCCTCCCCCTTCTCCTGAGGGTGCTCCCCCTGTGTCTTCCTCTCCTCCATCACTCGACTTTTCTCCAAAGCTTCTTACTCACTCCTCTCTTGAACCCTTTCCTCATTTATCTGTGAAGTCTCCTGTAGTGCCTTCCCCTCCTTCCTCGCTTCCTCCTACTCACCTGTATGTTCTTTTTTTTTTACCATTGTTGGGATCCCACAGTGCCACCACCTTGGCTGGTCTTCTCTGACGTCTCTTCTACTACCGATCCGACTGCTGAGGCATCCTCTCACACTAACTCTTTACGTGATTGCTCTACTTTATATTATTTGACCGTTATGCCTTTGCTAGCACCAATGTTTCAGATATCTTTGACCTAGGTACCTACAAGAAAGCGGTTTAGTTACCTGAGTGGCGGACTGCCATGGCAGATGAGCTTGATGCCTTATCTTTGACTCGCACATGGGATCTCGTTCCTCTTCCTACCTATGTTGTTCCCATCACTTGTCACTGGATCTACCGAGTGAAGACCCGTTCTGATGGGTCTCTTAAGCGCTATAAAGCGCGTCTAGTTGCTCGTGGCTTTTAGCAAGAGTATGGTCGTGACTATAAGGAGACTTTTGCCCCAGTGGCTCACATGCACACTCTGAGCACATTAGTTGTTGTTGTGGCTATTCGTGGGTGGATCCTTCATCAGCTTGATGTGAAGAATGCTTTTCTTCACGGGGACTTGAAGGAGGAGGTTTACATGACTCCTCCTCTCGGCTTTCGAGTGCCTCCAAGGTTTGTTTGTCGCCTTCGTCGCACTCTTTAGGGTCTCAAACAGACTCCACAGGCCTAGTTTAAGCGGTTTAGCACAGTAGTTGAGGCTGCCGATTTCACTGTAAGTATACATGATCCAACCGTCTTTGTTCATTCTTCCTCTTACCTTTGTGAAGCAGAAGTTGTGTGAAACCTTCTTGATGACTGAGTTGAGTCCGCTTTGTTATTCCCTAGATATCGAGATCATTTCTTATCCTGATGGCTACCGTCTCTCTCAGCAGCGTTACACTAGAGATATACTTACTTGCTTTGGTTTGACTGATACCCATACTGCAATTACATTGATGGAGCTACATTTTCAGCTTCGTGCTTCTGATGGGATTCCCTTATCTGATCCTTCTGGCTATTGACATCTAGCTCCGTTCGATCCTACGGAATTTTGGTGTACTATTTCTTTTTTCTACTCTTTTTCACTGTGACAGTATTGACGATTTTCAGATTATTGCTGATCCAATCAAGCATGAGTTGACCAAACACATTGATGTGGATGCTCACTTCACTCGATGTCATGTACATGCCTAGATAGTAGCACTTCACTATCTTCCCACAAAGGTACAAGTGACTGATTTCTTCCCCCAATCAACATCTCTTCTTCTAATAGGCTGGATGTTGCATCCATCACAGTAACAGAGATGGGTGTGACATTGGATCAATTTATGATAGGTGAATTGGTAATTCGCTAGCAGTTTATAAATACTATGATAGAGCTCCCTCTGCTTCAGTTATTAAATTCTAACTATTCTGGCTAATCACCTGGGACACAACAGCATAAAATGTGACAAGGAAGGTGAGATCATAAGTGAATTCGAAGGAACGCAACACGCGCGCTCATATATATATATATATATATATATATATATATATATATGTTGGTAGTGACAAAAGAATGATAAATTAAACTATGTATGCCAATGAGAATATTTCTAGCATAATTCTTGAAAATTAGCTCCGCAGAAAAAATAAATAAATAAATAGAACAAGATTAATATGTTTTGATTAAAAAAATAATTCAAGAAGGATGATATTAAAGAAACAAGTAAATTAAATCCATTCAGAAATGTACAAAATTCGTTTTTCCAACTTTTTTCCCCAGGATTAATTAAGAACCAATTAATTTGAAGAACACTCACCCACCAATTCAAATTTGCATCGGTCATAGTATTGGTTGAACACAAGAGAGATGGAAACAAAGGCTTGAAATGGTATTCTTTATCCCAAAAAAAATTTGATCTTTGAGTTATCAACATTAAAAACACAACTCTTTGATACATATGGTACACCCCACCATAGCATCAGATAACAACGAATTCACTTGCAATAGATTAAAAGAAACACAGAACAAAAAGAACAAGCAAAAAGAAGTATCCAAATCTGATGAATAATTTAGGCAGGTCGATTTCATCAATCTGGAATCGGGATAAAGCCCAAAGATTAGCACAATTAACAAGATTTCAAATATTCTTAATCTTATTTCCAGAAAAAGAGATCAATCATTCATTCATTCATTGAAACCCTATCGCTTTCACAATAATCACCTGCATTTCCGGTCCATCAATACCGAATTCCACCAATCCAAAAGCAAAAAATAAATAAATAAATAAATAAACAATTCATCATCAATACCAGAAAAAAAACCTAAATCCAAACCTAAACCTAAACCTAAA
Source organism: Dioscorea alata (assembly GCA_020875875.1). Taxonomy (NCBI): domain Eukaryota; kingdom Viridiplantae; phylum Streptophyta; class Magnoliopsida; order Dioscoreales; family Dioscoreaceae; genus Dioscorea; species Dioscorea alata. Next base: position 2,622,559 of record CM037015.1, on the reverse strand, counting down.
CCTAAACCTATGATCAATACATCAGAATAAAGAAACCTGCAAGAAAGCCAACAAAAACGGCACATCCGATTCGAGAACCGGATCCGCCGGATTCCTGATAACCCTACGAGGCCCTAATCCAAAACCTAATCCCAAAATCCCATTGCAAACGCCAGAAAGGGGAAATATATATGATTGAGCTTGAGCTAACATCTGAATCGATGATGAGAAAATGTAGAGATGTTCTTGGATTAGGGTTATGGATCGAAGGAGAAGAAGAGCCGAGGAGAAGAGAAGCGAGAGCGCGGCGATGGAGAACCGAATGATTTCACCCGGCGAACGCCAGCGAGAGAGACACTCTTTGACGGGATTTGGGTGTTTATTGAAAATATAACTTATTTGGGATTAAATAGAAAATATAAATATTTTTAAGGGAGTTTATCATAAAAATAAAAAAAACGGTAAAATCATTTCTTGAGACACATATTTTCTTTTTTTATAGAAATAATATGTGTTGTGGGTATTATATATATAGCTCTAAAATAATTTTTTACTTTTTATATATTTTGAATTTTTATTTTACTTTTACCTATATTCGTTAAATATATAAACATGATAATCATATAAACAAGTATAGTTTTAAATATAAATTTATTATTATTATTATTATTATTATTATTATTATTATTATTAATGTAACATCTTAGACGCTACAAACTCTTCAAATCATAGTTTTGATCCAATCTCGGATTAATTAATACAAATAAAATAACACTTGTTTTTCTTTATTGTTTTAATTAATGAATAATATTTGATTTAATTAAAAAAAATGTTTGTGAAAGAAATTATTCGTATTCCAATTTATTCATTGGAAGATATTTGGTTGGAGAGGTTTGAATAACTTTGAGAAAAACTTTATCCCAAAGTTATTCTACCACCAAACATTCCATGTGTACAGAGATTAGTATATAACTTTCTAATACTGAACTTTGATTGGTCTCTAGGTCTATTAATCCTATGGAAATAGATACACAAAAATAATACCACATCCAAAAAGAAATTGTAAAACTAAAACTATATCCAACAAAGGACGGTACCTGATACTCAAGAATTAGTCACACCATAAACAAAACTATCAAATCGAATTTACAATCAACCGGAAAGATATACGAAAACTTGTGGATTTAAAACATTAACAATAGCACATACATTGTTGATGAGTACAACTAAAAGTATCATCTGTCTTTGTTCACTAGCTCAATGGAAATAACACCTCATGCTGAATTCTTTGCTTTCATATACAAGTGAAACAGAGAATTCAATGGTCAAACAAGAAAAAGCAAAGGCACTAACTAATCGATGTTATGCGTAGATGAAGATGTCACACAGATCTAAGAGAATATAACGATGAAAAAGTACGTAGGCAGGAGATATGATTCACTAGCGTGTCATGCAATAGCCCTTCTTAAGGGCCAAAGGGTGAGAAAAAGTCCTTCACATTTCTGATGATAGCTACATTAATGTTACTCTAATGGGAAAAAGAAGGATTCCTATTCCCTCTGAGAATGCTGACTCTTGAAAGTGGAGCTCTAGGCATGCATGATCTCCCTCTATATAAACACACACTAATCTAAGGTTCCTTTTAAGATAAATCCAAGTGTTTTCAGTAATTATGTGGAGGAACTTGATGGATAGGGACCCTTTGGTTGTTGGTGGTGTGATCGGTGATGTTCTGGATCCGTTCATCAAGTCGGCTTCCTTGAGGGTGATTTATAATAGCAAGGAGCTCACTAATGGGTCTGAGCTCCGTCCATCTGCTATAGTTAATGAGCCAAGGGTCGAGATAGGGGGTTATGACATGAGGAAGCTTTATACTCTTGTGAGTAGTAGTACTAGTCGGTGCATGGTTTTGTATTTCATTCATGATGCGGGATTACTAAACATATGTGATGTGAATCTTTGGTGCAAGGTTATGATAGATCCCGATGCTCCCAGTCCTAGCAATCCAACACACAGAGAGTATCTGCATTGGTGAGCTCTTATACTTTCAGTAAGTTGTTCATGATTGCTGAATGCATATTATGACCTAACCGTATCGAAAAAAGTAATAGAACAGGAAAACTGACCTTTGTACCGCATGTGACTCATACATTCCATGCACTTCCTCATATATTTGGTGAAGTCTCTGGATCAATTCAGTCAATCAGCTAAAACCTGCAGACAAAATGTACAACTTGAATGAGGTGACCTTATAGATATTCTGGCGATGCTTGTGTATTTTGATTCTTTCCCATTATACAGTCAAAATAAAAGGAACAAATTCAGAAATATAATGCTAGGTTAAAAGGATTAAGTAAAGTAGATTCCTTAAGGCCTCATCAAAAGTAACATGAGCCTCCACTTTCAATATGATTAGAAAAAGTGTCACTTGAAGAGAATTTATGACAACTAAAGCATTTCATCCTAATGACAAAATGTTTGGACCTTTTTTTCATGAGGCATTCATTTGATTCATGTATGAAAACAAAGTGATAACCTGTGCGATGACCTTCCAGGTTGGTGACAGATATACCAGAATCAACAAATGCGAGGTTTGGTAAGTGACAGAAATATATATATATATATACTACCTTTCTGATAAATCTCAAAGTTTCAGTTTGCCTTCTAATTTCCAGGAAATGAAATAGTCAGCTATGAGAACCCCCGGCCAACAGCAGGGATTCATCGCATTGTGTTTGTGCTCTTCCGACAAGATGTTCGGCAAACAATTTATGCGCCTGGATGGCGACAGAACTTCAACACAAGAGACTTTGCAGCACTTTACAACCTCGGGCTACCTGTTGCCGCAATGTTCTTCAACTGCCAGAGGGAGAATGGTTGTGGTGGTAGAAGGTAAAACAGGTTCACAAAGTTCATCTACTCATCCTCCCTGGCAATATGGCATTAATCTCTAATAAAGAACATAGCTCCATGAGCAAAGGTTTGGCACTAAAACAAAGCAAAGGGATCATTACACATATATATATATCCTTGTAACAGCCTAAAGTGAAACTATACTATCATAAAGTTTCTGGTTTCAAGCATGCCCCCGAAAAATTAAGACCATCACGAATTTACCCCTCTGGTAGTTACACATGGGTTGTTACTGTAAATCATTAAATACCATGGTAAAGGGAAACATATATCCTACATACTTATATTAAAAGATATACCAAGTGATTAAAGTTTTACCGAAAAGAGTATAGAAGGCACTCCACCTACGTTCCATTCATTATTAAATGATAAAAGATGATTGATTGAACTCGGGGTATTCGTGCAAATCAAGGCTTCCACAGGGGTATATATGTAAAAGAGCCCTTAAAAAAAGTCATTTAGCTTTAGTTAAAACCTACCTAGAGAGTAGAGAATCGTTTAGAGTCTTAGACACCGATGCTCCTCTCCAATGAAATTATGAAAACTTATATAACCGAGAACTTTTCCATTACACCAGTCACATTATACGTGAGGCTAAACTTTGAAATGAAAGCACCAACCACTCATGCAAGGCATAAGATGAGTTGGCAAAGAGGTTCTCTTCTATCTATTCGTGGTGTTCACATAGAATTAACTATGTTTTTCTTTGTGAAAGGTATCAAGCTTTAAGTGGATGGGCTTGATGAGCAACCAAGAGTTTCCACGACAATATCAACAATCAATAATCTACTAAGTCTACAGCACATGGTTCTGATGCATGTTATGCTTGTCCATCTAAGATATCTTTCTCTCTATTCCTAAAAGTTGGCTAGATTCCTCCACCTATGCCTATACAGCCATACCTTTTCTGATATGCCAAAAATAATTGAAGGCATATTAAGCAATATAATACTTTGACAAGAGTTTAGTCGTGGCTCCATGTCTACAAGAACAAAAAAATAATTTTGAGAAGTTATAAACTCATCTGAATAGATTAGGCATAACAATTACCTATTTAGATCTAACATCCAATCAAGAAAAGACAAATAATCAAATCCAAAATTGATGTTTTGGAAGGAAAGCAGGCACAAACAAACATGTCAAGGAATATGTGCCCCTTTAGAAGTTCATCAATGAAAACAATCCCCATGAAAAGTAGCAGAATCTACGCATGCAAGGAGATAAAAGAATATGCAACAAAATAGATAAATAAAGCAACACAGATACTCACTGCTACATTCTCGACAAGCGTTATATGTAGCTGCATCCTGGGGCTACCTGCACGATTTTTCTTTAACCGAGAACAATCATTTAAGCATACTTTTTCAGGCATCAAATTTAACAAAACTTTCTAAAATGTATGGATAGTTTACCTGATACACACGTGCAGATGATCAGAAGTTTGCCATAAGATACATATAACACCAGGTTCTTAATCAGTCAAATAAGTAGTGCTTACCTGTCAACCATCCATTTGTGACAAATTTGGGGCAGCAATCAGATTAAGTTGAATGATGTACTTGACATGAAAGACTCACTACAAGAAAATTACAGTTAAGAAGCAGCCTTTTCTGTTTCCAAAAAGCTCGCTTCACAATAATAGTCCGTTTCAAAATTTCAAAACGATTTGCAACAAGAATTAAATCTGTTTCTAAGTGGATTTAATTCTTAGAAACATATTTAATTCCATTTCAAATCTATTTCTAAATTCTAAAAAGGATTTTAATCCGTTTTTAAATTCCAAAGCAGATTAAAAACTGATTTTGAATTTAAAAACAAATTCTAAAATTTGTTTTATATTCTAAAATATATTAGAATCCATTTTAAAATTTAATTTAAACATCTGATACCTATCACGTTCTTTTACAATCAAGAGCTATGATGTGATTTTATCATGAATCAAATTCCATAACACTTCAAAAAACAAAAAAGGGTTTATGTAACATTAACAACTAAAAAGAATAAATTACAATGAGAATAAGGCTCTAACTACAAGAATCTTTTGTTAATTTACACCTACAAATTAACTGCTAAGAATTCTGCTTCCAATCCACGAGACAGACAATATAAAAAATCCATCACCTAAAGACAAAAAAACATCATAATTAATTACAATATAAAAAATTTAAGTTCATATTAGATGATTAACAAGTACTACTTGCTTCAGTAGGTTCTTTAAGAGAATAATTGCATGCTTTGGAAATTTAAAGACAAAAGAATGCTGATACCTCCTATCATGCAAAACCTTTAGCACAAAAACATGTTAGATAGATATAATGCTATCGATTTTTTAATTATCGAATGTGAGGCTATACTCTGAATGCGTCTTCATCAATACGATCATCTCCAATGAAGACTGGTAAGGCATGATCACAATCTTCATAGTATAGTTCAACTAATCTTACAAAGCTCTAAACTTGAAGAGAAGTATATTGGAAACAAAGATAAAAAATCAAGCAAAATTATGAGAGTGGTTAAATGAAAATTGCACCTTATCATCGGCTTAAGATTGCCGTTGGGAAGTAGCTTGCAACATCTCTAACTGCATCTCTCATATATTAACCAATTTCAACAACAATGCACAACATCATTAACAAAAAAAGTGAAAAGATAGAGGAAAACAAAATCAGAAATTGAGAACATGAAAGGGAAAAGAAGGAAAGGGGCCGAGGAGGCGATGGGGCTGCGGAGACGGCTGAGAGCAAGAAGGGAAGTTATGGGGATTTGGGAAAGTAGGAGAGATGGAGAAAGAGGTGGTTCGCTTGGATTTAGAGAGGTGGAGGGAGAGAGGGGAAGCAGTAGGAGAAGATCGAAGACGACATTGAAGAAGAGAGACAGAGATGGTTACCGTTGAGATTAGGGCAAATATTATATATATATATATATCACATTAGAAATTTTGTATAAAAATTTTGTATAATATTAAATAGTTTTTTTTTTCCAAATTTATCTTTTTAATTTAATATTTATATAATTTTTAATAAACAACAATCAACTAAACACAAAGACCTGCTCCGGAACTGACGGATTCAGCCACTTCGGTACCCACTTCAATGAACCAAACACGCCCTAAATCATATACTCCACTTAGTAGAGTTTTAGGTAGAGATAGTTTTGGAAAGTAATAGATTTTTTTTAAAAAAATATAGATAACCAATTAATTTCAACCAACTTTTTTTAATTGTGTAAATTAGATAAATGTGATAAGTAAAAAAGAATAGAAGAAGTATAAAAAATTGAAGGAGGAAAAGGAGGAAGTCTCGACCGCTCCAATGATGAATGGAATCATGACAAAAAAATAAAAATAAAAAAAAACTGCATTTTCATGAAACTTTACCATAATGAGTATTATCATTCCAGTGCATACAACCAAGAATTGAACATCCATCACCTCAACCGCCACTGCGGCCATTTAAATTCGAGACTTGAACTTGTTCCACTAACGCAATGTTGCTAGACCAAAGGTCTGTTGGTCATAAATATTTTTTATATCTAAATCATCCATTAATGTTAAAATTACTTACAATTACAATATTTTTCTTTATGTTTTTTCTAATATATCTTTTTCTTCTTTTTTGGGCTAATGAGTTTGCTAATAAGGGTGAGTTCTTGCCTCTCGATCATGGGAAATTTGCACTAGGTGTAATAAGCCCGACCTTATGAGACTCATCAAACATGTGAACTCGCACAAACTCAATGAGCCTGTAAGCCCAAAGTGACGTTAAGCTCGCCATTGATAAAATAAGCTCACCAGTACAAAGAGAGAAAGTTATTAGAGAGCGGATAAAATTATAATTTTAGCTTTATACGATTCAATTAAAATGTCATGGATTAAAAGGAAAAGTTAATGAGACAGGGATTTTATGGTATTAAGAGAGTCATAAATTTATTTTCTTCTAAATATTTTGAAAGTGCGGAAGAGATTGTGGCCATTAAATTATAGATAAAGTCAAAAATATATAGAATTAGATTTTTTTTATTGGTTTCTCAAAAATAAATTAATAAATATAAATATAAATAAATACTTATATATATATATGAGTTTTGCAATTGGATATGGTCCATGAGATTTTTTTTTGGGCATAAAAATAGTTTAAATAAATAAAATGCAAAAAAAAAAAATCTTTTAGGCCAAATTTAATTAAAAGAATTTTTTTTTTCAATTTATTTCGCCGAAAAATAAAAATTGTTGAAACATCAAACAAACTAACAATATATTTTCAATGAACTCAAATATTTATAAAATGGAGCAATCAATGTCGTAAGGATTGCAATTGTTTGTGTGAATTTGGATGAAATACGAATCTAAGATAATTGATTGCCATAGTTTGCTAACACTTTGAAAAGTATATATATATATATATATATATATATATATACCGAGTATATATATATATGGGATATATATATTCTACTAAATGGGATAATTATACCCTTAAATTTGACAAGCATTCAAAGTTTCTATTCCTACTGGTAGTTAAAATTAAAATCCCAAAAATATCTCTCAAGTTTAATTTCCACTTAATTATGTTTAATAAAGAAAAGGTTTTGAAGAGGATGCAAGAGGATAAACTTAGATAATTAATAAGATCATTTTTAAATTAGTTGAATCTTATCAATTGGATTTTAGATGTATACTTACATGGATATATAGCTTGTTTATCATTCTAAAATAAAGTTATTTAAATTAATTGAGATTATTAAAAAAAACTAAATTGCATTTGAATGTAATGAACAAAGTTGGGCGCAAGCTTAATTTTCTTCTATTTTTTTTAAAAGGTGTTGGTAAGGTTGGGGTTTGATAGGGTTGGAGATGGCAGGTGCTTCCAAAGCTACACAAGACAAGACAATCAATCATGAAGGAGGTAATGCTTGAATCAAGTTTTGAAGCCCTGTGATAAAAGGTTAATATAGTTTTTTTTTTTTTTTTTACAAACGCGACAAGTATCATTAAAAAAAAAAAAAAAAAAAGGTCAAAAGTCATACAGATATAGTGGTGTACCAGTTACGATGACTTAACAGCCCTAAGATTTATGAACTCGGTGGTTAGATGTTATATGAGGTGATTAAAGTTTTACTATGTGCACACCCAAAAGATATTTCAGAAGCCAAATCATGTTAATAAATTTACCTGCCATGCAACTTTCGAGGGGAGGAAAACTAAATCCTCTTATAGGGGGACTCACGAACAGTAAATAAATAGTACTACACCAAAGATTTAACTCTGGTCCTTCATTCACAATTCTTATAACATTTCACTGCACCAAATAGTGATTATTTAATTTAGTTTTCATTAACGTTGAGCTGGTTTCAATATCATCTAATACCAGGTCTTATAAAACAGTAATATACACGTGTGTGTATATAATCACTGAAAACCTTTCAAGACTTCCTAAACACAGAGTTCAATAGGCGCCAATCAAACAAGAAGACATCTATTATATCAACAAATTTGATAAACATGGAAAAGTAGTTAACTTTGGGTAATTTTATTTTGATAGGATACTAAATTGTAGCCCTTTTTATATTTTGGGGGTCCAAACTTCAATTTAAATCAAAATTATTACCCAACTTTAATTTTATTTCACCTTGTCATTCAAGAGAATTTAGTTTATTTTTGTTGATTTGATGTTGAAAATTTTCTGTATGTCATGACATAGAATTTTTGGTATCTACGTTATAGAAAAAAAAAAAGACTAAAATCTTTATGGTAACCACTCTTTGAAGTTTCAATCCCATAATGAGGGATAACCACTCTTTGAAGTTTCGACCCCATAATGAGATAATACCATAGTTTAGTGCCTTGCTAAAAAAATTTACCCTCTCCTGACCTATATAAGGGAAGATCAATCAAACCCTAGTTAATTTTTTTTTTTTTTACTTATCGGAGTGGATTCTCAATCCAAAGACTCCAAACACATAGATAAGGTATGTGTGATGGATGATTTGTCTACATTGTCAATTTTTTAATTTTTGATATAAAAATAATTTGGATGAAGAAAATGCAAAATATCTTTTTATGCCAAATTTAATTAGATAAACTGAAATTTTAGCAAATGCAAAATATCTTTTTACGACAAATATAATTAGATAAACTGAAATTTTCTCCCCTAATTGTTTGATAGAAAAATGGCAATTGTTGAAACATCAAATAAGCTAGCAATATATTTTCAATATACTCAGAAATGGCGTAATCAATGCCAAAAATTTAAAGCATGAGCTTATAATTTGTCCCACCTGAGGGTCTGCGTAATTTGGAGAAGCTTATGTTGGTCATAAATTTATTCATAAAAATATTTTAATCATAAAAAATAAATTAAACCCTCATTCCACCAAATTTCTCTTATATATACCAAATTGTACAAATTAATATTAATCAAATTATTATATTAACGTTCAAAAATTTAAATTTCAAAAGCCTCATTCCAATTCCAAACGAACACCACCATATTAACATGCATAATATTTTTTTTTTCGACTATAAATGAACCAATCTATTCGTAAAGCTCAACTCGGCTTATTTATTAAATTAAATGATCAATTCTCTAGCTTAATTTTAAGCTCATTAAATAAACAAGCAAAACCTAAACGCTATCAAACTTGACTAATTAAGGCTCACAAACAACTTATTTATAGTATCATTAAGGATTTATTTATAAGAATTATTAAGATACTCATTTATAGTACGGGGAAGTACCCAAAAGTCCCCATGAAGATTCGTTATTCCAGAAAAATCCCTGTAAGTTTGCATTTTCCTGCAGGGTCCCTCCTTTTTGAAATATTTCTTTTTGAGTCCAAACCACATTGATGGTGTGAAGTTTAGGGTTAAGTTCGATTGGAAATGACCATAATGCCCTTGTGAAATCCAGTCATCATTACGTGTGTGAAATGACAAATTTGCCCAGTTTTTTCCTTGGGAACTCGCGAGGGCCAACGAGGCCTTGGGATGCGCGCACGAAACCCTACGAGCGAACGGGCGCAACCCTAAAATATTATACACAGAAACCAATATTATACACAGAAAAGCCAATATTATACACAGAAAAGCCAATATTATACACAGGAAACACGAATATTATACACAGAAAAGTAATAATATAACACACCAAATTATTCACATAAAGTAATAATATATTTCATGGACGTACTTATATTAAATGAGATTTGACATAAAGTTACTTTTTACTTTTTGGTACATGGGCATTTATGTAATTTTCACCCGTATTAAATGATGGAAGTAACACCGGGGACGAAATTGAATTTGCTTTTAAAAAGGAGGGATCTAAAGAGAAATCAAAATGTCAGAGGGACTGCAGTGGAAGTTTGAAACTTTTCAGGGACTTTTAAGTAATTTTCCCTTTATAGTATCATTAAAAAAAGCACATTTATAAAAATTATTAATAAAATTATTTATAGTACATTAACATGCCCTAATATGTGGATTTTCTTCTGCTCTTCAATATTACTTTTATTCTTTTGCACCAGCACTTTTAATGTTAGTGACGATCTATACCATTGCTCTCATTACATTACCCTAACTTGAGTCTCCTAGATACAACAACAACCACAATGCCTACCTCACGAACGTATCTCCCAAGTGAACAACGTATTGCATCCATGTCATAGACAAAAAGTGACATGGAGAGGTGCTATTCTTCCATAAAGTTTGTTGCTTTGAAATTCAATCTCTCGAGCTTAAATCAGCCTAACAAGTCATTTGTGAGCTATATATTTTCTTAACGAAGTAAGCTCAAGCTTGGCTTGTGCTCAATTGAAAAAGCGATGAGACAAACTTGAACATAGCTTTAGGCTCGGCTTGATTATTACACTATTTTGACAGTACATGCTTAAAAATTCTTATTTATTTTAAATCCTTTAATAATGGACAATTGCAACAACAATAATAATAATAAATAAATAAAATTTATCTAAACTAAAAAAAACCCTTGAGATATCCTCTGAAGATGAATAAATAAATAAATAACAAAGCTTTGAGATAGATAGAGAAGGAAAAATTTACTTCCAACTAAAATAAACGGCAGAAAGTTTATTTGACAATTCATAATGAATTCTAAGCAATAGAAAACTAATCCATGGCAAATTTCACTAATTCCTCGAGATATCCTAGTAAACAAGGACCTAGCACAAAACAATAGATAATTGATAAAGAATTTATTTATGAGTGATCTATAAAGTATATATATTTATGACGGAATAAATTTCTCCTATAATGAAAAATGAAATAAAGTTGCACCCGTCAAGTTGTATAGTCTTGATGGGTATCATCTTTTTCATTAGTCTTCAGGGTGTCACTTACTTTCATATATGTGTTTTGTATTTTGTATTTTCTTTGTTGTTACTCTAGTGAGCTCCATCTATAATAGCCGTTGTATCTCTTTCCCTTGTGCCAGTTTTCTTTTGTAATATTTTATTTTCAATAAAACTAGGCATTCTCCCCTATTTCACAACAGAGTTTTTAAAATTTTATGAGAGGTTTTGAAGTAATATCATGCATAAAAAATAATATACTTAAATAACTTTTATAATGAAAATTGTTGTATATCTAAGGATTCAAAGGTTTTATGGACATTTATTGTATAAATAAATAAATGCAATCAAAGTTTTTTAATTATTAATATCATAAATAATATAAATAAAAACTTAAATCTAATAAAAAATATTAAATTTGTTCCTTGAAACACCTTGGGAGCATATTATAAAAAATAATATAATTAAACAACTCATATAATGGAAGTTGTTATATATCTTGGATTTGAAAGGTCTTATGGATATTTATTGCATAAATAAATAAGTGCAATTAAAGTTTTTCGATTATTAATATCATAAGTAAAATAAATAAAAAATTAAATGTAATAAAGAATTTAAATTTGTTCCTTCAAATATTCTAGGAGCAAATTATACATCTACTTTAAAAGTATGTATAAATAGTGGTCTATCCACTTTTATAAAAAAAATAACAAAAAAAAATGCTCATTTTGAAACGTGTAAATGATAATTAAAAATCAAGGATAGTTCAAAGTAATTTTATTTTAATATATATTTATATAAGAGGTATGTAAACATTTTTTTACAGGACCCATGGTCACTTATAATAAATTGTGAGGTCCTTTATTCTTGTTTGGTTTGTAATAAGGCCGACCAGCCAAAAATAAGTGGATCGCAAATTAAAATTTTAATCATTTCATGACTTCCATTAGGGGCAAGTCCCTATGTTAATTAGCCCAAACAATGTCATAGGAATCTCTGATTAAGAACAAGTGTGAACGAGAAATAAAGAAATATAAAATCAATTTTATTGATTTTAAAAGAACATGAATCCATGGATTTGATTGAAAGTATACAAAACTAGGAATTCTAGTTCTCATAACACTATTTTTCTAATTTTCTCCTACATTCACATGATTTGTGCCAATTCAACTATGTGAATAGGGGTAGAAATACTTTAGTTTTTTTTTCTGACTTTTCAGCTGAAAAACGCGCTTGAATGTCTTTTTTTTTTTTTACTTTGTTGACTTCAATCATCTTCGAATTTTTTTTAGTTTGCATCTTGAGTGTTATTTGGGTCTCAAGGTGTGATCCCCTTATGTTTGAGAGTCACAAGTTGATCCTTTCTAATTTTGATGTTTGAAGACTTTAGTGTTTCATGCTAATAAAATCCATAGAATCTTTGACTTGTGAAATTTATTTAAGTCTCTACCTTCTTAATGTATTTGAGACTTTAGAGCCCATTTGTCTATTTCTTTGAGTTTCTTTCAAGTCTTAACTCTCTTATGCCTTGGAGCCTTGACTTGCACATTATCAAGTCATGATCTCTTATCGGTCACCAACTTGACTTATTTGACTTAGTTACTTTTAGGATTTATTGTGGATCTCAAGTTATATCCCTATAATCACAAACTTGATATCCTTTGATTTTGATGTGTGGAGGCTTCTGTGTCTTATACTTGTAAAACCACTTTCTACATCATTGCTAGAGGAAGGTTTCCTTTTCTTTATTCTTTACTTAAAGAATCTTTAATTATCATCTATAGAGGTTTTTCTTTCGCTTTTGTTTGGAGAGTCCTTTTCTTTTTGCTAGTCAAGGGCAATTCTCCTTGCTGCTTGAGAAAATTTACTTCACTACTTGAGAGGTCTTAGTATTGTCTCATATAGCAGAGGTGTCGAGTGCTAATGATAAATTGAATCAATTATCTACTTAAGTTTAAGCTTTTTCATGAGTGCAATGATGAGGCTCTCTAAGAGCAACTGCCATGCATTGCTTCTCAAAGTGTGGAGGACTCTACTAACCCTTTTGAGAGCATCAAGAACTCCCTTACATTATAGGCCTTGTTTGGATTAGATTCTGGGAAGCCCAAAAACGATTTTTTATGAGTTAAACGCTTCTTGGCTTAAAAAAAAATTTGTTTGGATTAGCTTTCTGCAGAAGCAGAAGCTAAAAAAAAAAAAACTCTGCTTCTGCAAAAAGTTAATCCAAACAACTTTTTTCATAAGCAGTTTTAGGGTTCCACAATTACTTAATTGACCTTCTGAAATATATAAATGACTTAGGGTTTTAAGGTTTCTCTCAAGTAAGTGTTGAATATGCATTAATAATGACTTGATAGGTGAATCATGATTTGGAATTAAGAAACAATAAATTAATTTTTTTTTCTTTTAATAAATTTGTAACACGAAGTTAGAGATGCCCATATAACTAAGAATATTGATAAAAGTACTAATGACCAAGTGATTTATTGATATCCTGGTCCTCTTTAAAACCCTTTACAGGTTGTAAGAAGAGAATTTAAAATACAGATGATGGTATATTTCTGAGAGTATAAATAGTAATTATATGTAGGTGGTTCCACTTACTATGATACATGTATACATGGATCTATCACCACTTGCTCCACCAAGCTAAGTTCATGCCCCTGCTTTTCTTAACGACTTAGCTGTTTTTAGCAAAATACACACACACACACACACATTGATAAAGCTACACACATAGATAATCCAATGTTAATATTTAATAAAACTAGTGTGGAGGCCTGCGCTGACGTTGCGGGTTTGTTCTTTTTCTTCATTTTTCTTTGCATAAATTTTGTAATGATTTTTTCATATATACATGAATAAATTATGATATTTTTTTTCATTCATGGTAGAAAAGTTGAGTTGTGATGAATTTACCCATTGATTTATATTGTCAAGTAAGTTTGGAAGAGTTACTCAATTTCACTGAGATGTCATTCACATTTACTCAATTTAATATTAACTCAAATATTATTATCCTAATATTAGTAAACAAACCACTTGAATTAAGCACAGGAAAAAATTGTTCAATTTATGATCCTCCATTCCAAGCCATTTAAAAAAAAAGGGAAAAAAGTGAAACAACTCCACTTCACTCATGGTTGTCATTATGGATGTGTATCAGAGACAGTGGAGTGTTCAACATCGTCATCCATGTCAGCAGGAAGGTTGAGGACGATCAAGGTTACTAAAGATGGTTTATTGGGAGATGAATAGGATTTGAGAGACTTCCTGGCATTGTTCTCTGATGAGTCAACTCCATGGATCAAATGATAGTTTGGGATTGACCCTTTGCCTCCTTTCTTATGGTTAGTAGTAATTTTTACCTGCAAAAGAACAATGTATTAGCGAAAGTTTTCCTTAGTAGTCATGTAACAAAACAATGTTTAGTACATATATATTATTTTTTGAGCATTTCAACATTACTTCAAGTTTCTCAATCAGCTTTATTGCATTTGAAGCAGAGACAATTATCGGTCGTGCATTTGGTTTGATGAAACCTTTATCTATAGCTTGGTCAATGAAAGAAGGCAATGAGTTGTAGTAGCCATCAACATTCAGTAATCCGACCTAAAACAAAGAATAAGTTAGTTATGATTTGTTCATTATTTCCATTGTGTATGTATACAATTGCCATTGAATTACTGGCTTATTATGTATGTCTAATTGTGCCCAATTAATTACTTCAAAAAGTTCCTCAAAAGTGTCGTAACCTCCTACATAACAATTCCAATTAAGGTTAATTAGTCTTTTTTTTAATGTATTTTGGTTATTTATTTCAAGAAACTTAACATATAATGATTTGTGAGAGGGCTTGTGTTTTTGTGCATAATGAGTGATAAAAGAATGATAACAAAATAAAACAATGTTAGTGGGCATATAATAAATCATACATGTAGGTTATGTACTAACCAGACATAGCAATAAAGGCATCAGAGTTGCGAGTCATCTCTGTTTTTCTTTGGTGCATATCTGCAACTGGTTTTAATTCTCCTATAGTGACACCAGTGATCTGACAATTCATAAAACAATATATTACTAAATAGGTATTGTTATTTGTGGTTTGAGTTTTTGTTTTTTAATAGTTTGTCATAAAATTCAAATTTTTTTTCATACCTCTTTATCCATTAGAGCTTTGGGAATGATCCTGAGTATATGGGGGAAAAAAGATTAATGTCTTAATTTTTAAAAAAACAAATAGGCTTTTAATAATTTTTCTTAAAAAAAAAAAATCATACCCAAGAACGTGTATTCCACCATCAATGACAGTTTAAGATATTAAATCCATTAATCCAATATTGCCTCCTTTATATACTAAATTAATGTTTTTCATCACTTGAAGGGATTTGCTAGGTTATTTTACATATTTGTAGCTGAGCATACATCAATGAGTAGGCTATATGATTATAAGAACAATAATAGATCAAAAAAGATGGAAAGGAAGAGAGGGTAATTAAAAAAACAAACAATTAAAATTAAGTAAAAGGAAAAAAGCCAAACCAGTTCTTTGTCAAGATCAATGGTAGCATATTGGTAACTCTTTTTCTTTCCTAGGTTACAACCGCAAAAAACACAAATTGTCTTGAATTCTAATGTACCCATTCTCTTTCTTTTGTTTTGCTTTGCTAACACTGCAAATTGCATTAAATCATCATAAGGACACATACATTAAAGCTTCAAGTATGATATGTTTTTTTATTGCTATACAAAAAACAAATTGGTTGACAATTGAACAATAATAATAAGGAAGGATGAGCAAAAGAGGATCTTGGAACTACAAGGAAATTATGCTAATGATATGTATTTTTTGTTGGAGTGTTACCACATCTGATCTAGGCGACTAATGATTGTGTGGGAAGGTTATATATATATATATATATATATATATATATATATATATATATATATAGAGAGAGAGAGAGAGAGAGAGAGAGAGAGAGAGAGAGAGTTGCCTTTTGTTGTTGTTTTTTTTTTTTAATTAATTTTTTGTATTAAATTTGTGTGTGTTTAGTCAAAAATATTCATCATGTTTTGTCGGATTATCTTAAAAGAAAAATAGATTTGTTTTATATTCGTACATTTTTTTTTAAAACAACAAAGGTTAATTATATGTGTTTAGTCAAAGATATTCATCATGTTTTGTAGGTTTTTCTCAAAAGAAGAGTAAATTTGTTATACATTTGTAATTTGTTTTTAAAAAAAGGTAATGTACAATGCCGCAATTCTGCTAAATTCCAAAAGAAGACTAGATTTTCTTAAAAGAAGAGTATTTTTTATATTATATATTATTATTATTATATTTGATTTTCTATTTGATAAAGTTATATTTTTTTTCCTTGAAAAAATTTTCTAGAATTGTTCCACATTATAAAAAGTTTTGCTTCTTATTTTATTGATTGCTTCGCAATTGTTTGCTATAGTCAAGGTGCACGAGGAGAATGAAAATTCCTGAGTTTATATATTCAAATTCATATTGTCCAAATTAAACTAGGACTATGAGTTGCTTTAACAGGAGTTGATAACTGATAGATGGTAAAACATGCCCTTAGCATAGGGAAGCAGAAATATTAATATAATCATATTAGATTTCTCGAAGAAAAAGAAATCAGGTCAATAAATTAATAAGATTATCGTCTGTAAAGCTTACCCAAAGGACGAGAGCTTTGCTTTTTAACAGGCCTTGTAGTATCTCTTGGCCTTCTTCCGGTGAGAAGCTCCAACAAAACAATTCCAAAGCTATAGATGTCACTTTTCCTCGTCATTGGACCACCCGTGGCATATCTGTCAGCAAAGTTTGTGAGATTATGGTGAGATAGACTTTGATAGATCATTAATGCCTACCTCAGCATTGGATAGAAATAGCAACTACAGGAAAGAAAATGAAAAAGAAAATAATAGTAATTACTATGGTGCCTCATAAGAGAAAGCTCCTAAGACTTTAGTGGTATGGAGCCGATCAGGTACTTTAGGCTTTTCCTGATCATCTGAGAGATCGAAGTCAAAAAATTTTGCAATGTAGTTCTCGAACAAAAGAATATTACTCGAGGTTATATGCATGTGGACTCTCGAAGGTTGAGCCTTCTCATGGAGATACTCTATGCCCTTTGCTGAGTTAATAGCTATTCGAAGGCGTTGCCTCCAACTAAGCACAGGTCCTAGGTTTTGGACTCCTTTTGTGCCTACATGTCCAATGTTTAAATGAAAATAAATACTGTTAGTTCCATCGGTGTGGTTTGTGGGTTAGAAGAACACTCAAACACTCAAGAAAAACTTACACAAACCAAACAAAAAGGACACAACGAAATTGGTAACCCAGTTCGGTATCCACTCGCCTGTGTCTGGAGGGCCAAGCCCGGAGATAAACAATATCCTCAAAGAGATGATAAAACATGAGTACAAACACTTGTCACTCACACTCACAAATAAAGATCACTACCATCTCTAGATTGTCTAGTGCCCACCCACTCTCTTCCTCAAGAGTGACACCCAATCTCAGAGCAAGGTAGCTTATATAGACATCTCAACGTCCTAAATATAGTACATATCTCTTTTAGAATCTCTATAACTACTAACTTTAGAACCTTCAAATATTAGATGTTACAACTCTTATTGTAACACAACTTGCAACATGACCCTGACTGCTGAGTTGACTGAGTTCTGGTTCCGTTGCGAAACAACCTCAAGACCCATTAACCTCCCGGTCATGATTAGTTTATGTCGATGTAGCCAGATTTCCTGATCTCGACTACCAGCGACTAGCCTACCTCCTCAATTCCTCGCCCCGCAGTCCCCTCGCAAGGGGCGCACGTCATTGTGCGTCTTCATAAAACTTACCAAACTTGATCTTCAATTCACCCAAGTTTGGCCTTCAAATCTTCCCAAAAAAGATCTTCAATCAATCATGCCAATCATGCCAACAATAGGCATGTCTTCAATCAAACCCTTAATAGTCTTCAATCATACTTATTAAGATTCTTCAAATCGTACCATCAATAGCCTTCAATCATACCATTGATAGATATTTCTTCAATTATGCTTTATCCATATTTAGTCTTCAATCAAATCTCCTAAATATGGTCTTGATAAGATCTTGTCTTCAAGTTATAGCGCACACCAAAAATAGCTTCACCAAGATCTTCCAAGATATTTTTCTCCAAGTCAAGACTCCTTGCCATGTCATCATGCTATGCCATCATCACTATGGTTGCCACATCACTTTAACTTGGTGTCAAATCAAGCCAATTAAAGTGCTCTTGCACTAACAAATACTGATAGAAGAAAATTATCATTGAGAGAGTACATGAGAATATGAGGAAGAGGGTAATTATAATACCATGAAGAATGTGGTGGAGAGATCCGATAGTGGCACACTACTCGTAGACTAGTAACCTCAAATCATCTCTAATTGACTAACCTAGAAAATCAACAATATTTGGATGCTTTAATTTAGATGCTATTGCGACCTAATTAATGTAAGAATTTAGAAATAGTCAACCACATGAAGGCACATTAGTTTTACTCTAAACTTAGCGACGGTAAAGACAGTTGTACCTATCTCAGAAAGTCATCACTTGGCTCTGGGTGGGATGATAGATGAAGACGTTTAACAGCCAATTGTTTCTAATCTATAAGCACCAGGTATACTCTTGCTCTTAATCCTTCTCTGATCAAGTAATCTACATTGAACTGATTCGTTTTTCTTTCCAGTTCAATGAAAGGTCATTCACGCAGTTCATTTGTAAGAAGTGTTGCTAAAGACGGTCCAGGTAAGTCAACTGGTGCTATCGTGCTGCTGCTGTTGGTGGTGCTAATACATCGTATTTACCGTCAAAAGAAACCATTGAAGCTCTTGGCAATCCTTCAACACCTAGAGAAATTAATTACACAAGCTTGTGAGAGTGAGAGAGTGAGAGGGTACAAAATTGTCAATTTTTGTGAAAACATTTCTAAAAATCAATGTATATAAGACAGATCCGCATTTTTAGTTAACAATTGTTTTTGGTGATGTTGTGATGCCACATGCTTATTTTAGAGGTGGGTTCAAAAACTTGTAAATTATATAGGTGGTTCACTGGCGTATAGCAGAATGAAAAGCATGCAAATAGAAAATATAGGTGGTTCTGTTTTTTTTTTTCAAAGTAACTTTAACTTTTTTAATATTTACCACAATTGTTCTAAAACCATTTTATTCACAAAAAATGGCTTGTGCCAAAGAAGCATAAATAAATAAATAAAACATTGTGTAGAGTTGTTGTTGGGTTATTTTAACTTACCCATTTCAAAAACTAATTAGAATCTCACAGCCAGCATGTGATTTTTGAAATGTTTGTCCAGGTAGGTCTTCCACTTCACTAAAAGATGCCACATCACCACATTTGTCACATGTCAAACAAGGTTTGCCAGGCTTCACCAAAACCCCATGTTACCATGTCTCAAAATAGATAGAGAGAGACAAAGAGGAGAAGAGGGGTTTTGCTTGCCAATCTCCGAAACCTAGTCTCGAGAAAAGAGAGGTTTTGTTTGCCAGTCTCCCAAACCTAGTCTCAAGGCCAGTCTCCCAAACCTAGTCTCGGGGAAAATAGGGGTTTTTCTTGCCAGTCTCCCAAACCTAGTCTCAGGGAAAAGAGAGTTTTGCTTGCCAGTCTCCCAAACCTAGTCTCGGGGAAAAGAGGGTTTTGCTTGCCAGTCTCCCAAACCTAGTCTCAAGGAGAAGAGGATTGTGGTTGCTATTGCATTTGACCGGAGGATATCTGCATTTCTAAAGATTCATTAGTGTTCTTTGTCTCTCTCTTCTCCCCGAGACTAGTTTTGAGAGACTGGCAAGCAAAACCCTTTTTTTCCCTGAGACTAGGTTTGGGAGACTGGCAAGCAAACCCCGAGACTAGCAAGCAAAACCCTTTTTTCCCTAAGACTAGGTTTGGGAGACTGGCAAGCAAACCCCGAGACTGGCAAGTAAAACCTGAGACTAGGTTTAGGAGACTGGCAAGCAAACCCCTCTTCTCCCCAAGACTAGGTTTGGGAGACTGGCAAGCAAAACCTCCTAAAAAATTTACTATGGAGAAGGACCAAGAGGAGAAGTGAGAGCTCAAAAAGAGAAAAAAGAACTAAAATTTAAATCGAGAAAGCCAGCGGAAAAAGGTTTATATAATGACTCTGAAGTCCCACTCAAATAGAGGTCATCATTGGAATTTTAATTATAAGAGGTGTCTTTCGCAAATTTTTCTTTACTTTTTAAATAGATTTAAAATTTTCTTTTATTTTTATCTATCCCTGTTACATGATAATTATATAAATAAATATACTTTTAACTATAGCTTTCTAATAAATAATTATTATTTAAAATATAAAAACAGAGATACATATATACTATGAAGGGTACAACGGTATTTGTATAAGGTTAGAAAGTATGTAAATTACTTAAATTTCATTAAAATAATTTAATAACTATAAGTTAATAACAATTTTTATGAAAATTTACAATTTATAACTTTAAACTTGAAAAAACACTTATTAGAAATTTTATTGCACAACATAAACAATAACAACTGAATAAATAAATGATTTAAAAGCTAGATTAGAACCCTTTTTTTACACTTAAAACTCTACAAAATCTTCAAATCATAATTTTGAACCAACCTTGGATTAATTATTGATATAATTTAAATAACATCTTTTTTAAATTGTTTTGATTATGAATAACATTTGATTTAATAAAAAAATGTTTTGTGCAATAAATCATTCTTATTCCAATTTATTCATATCAAGGTATTTGGTTGGAGTAGTTTGAATTACTTCGAGAAAAACTTTATCCCAAAGTTGTCCTACAACCAAACATTCCATGTATAGATTGATTAATTTGTAAATTAATTTATAATACTGAACTTTAATTAGTCTCTAGCTCGATTCATCAAACCGAAATAGATGAACAAAAATGGCACCTCATCCAAAATGAAAGAGTAAAACTAAAACTACACCGAGCAAAGGATCAAATCCGTGAATTACAATCAACTGGAACGATGTACAAAAATCCATCCATTTAAAAAATTCCCATTGTGCATAGTTGATGAGTAAAACTAAAACTATATATCATCTGTCTTTGTTCACTAGCTCCATGGAAATAACACCTCATGCTAAATTCTCTGCTTTCATCTACAACTGAAACAAAGAGAATTCAATGGTCAAACAAGAAAAGCGAAGGCACTAACTAATCGATGTTATGCGTCGATGAAGATGTCACACAGATCTAAGAGAATATAACGATGAAAAAGTACATAGGCAGGAGATATGATTCACAAGCGTGTCAAGCAATAGACCTTCTTAAGGGCCGAAGGGTGAGAAAAAGTCCACATTTCTAATGATAGCTACAGTAATCTTACCCTAATGGGAAAAGGAAGGATTCTATTCCTTGTGAGAATGCTTACTCTTGGAAGTGGAGCTCTATGTATGCATGATCTCCCTCTATATAAACACACACTAATCTAAGGTTCCTTTTAAGATAAATCCAAGTGTTTACAGTAATTATGTGGAGGAACTTGATAGATAGGGATCCTTTGGTTGTTGGTGGTGTGATCGGTGATGTTCTGGATCCGTTCATCAAGTCGGCTTCCTTGAGGGTGATTTATAATAACAAGGAGCTCACTAATGGGTCTGAGCTCCGCCCATCTGCTATAGTTAATGAGCCAAGGGTGGAGATAGGGGGCTATGACATGAGGAAGCTTTATACTCTTGTAAGTAGTAGTAGTAGTAGTAGTCGGTGCATGGTTTTGTGTTTCATTCATGATGTGGGATTACTAAACATATGTGATGTGAATCTTTGGTGCAAGGTTATGATAGATCCCGATGCACCAAGTCCTAGCAATCCAACACACAGAGAGTATCTGCATTGGTGAGCTCTTATACTTTCTGTTAGTTGTTCATGATTGCTGAATGCATATTATGATCTTACCATATCGAAAAAAATAGTAGAACATGAAAACTGACCTTTGTACCGCATGTGACTTATACATTCCATGCACTTCCTCATATATTTGGTGAAGTCTCTGGATCAATTCAGTCAATCAGCTAAAACCTGCAGATAAAATGTACAACTTGAATGAGGTGACCTTATAGATATTCATGCGACGCTTGTGTATTTTGATTCTTTCCCATTATACAGTCAAAATAAAAGGAACAAATTCGGAAAAATAATGCAAGGTTAAAAGGATTAAGTAAAGTAGATTCCTTAAGGCCTCATCAAAAGTAACATGAGCCTCCACTTTCAATATTAATAGAAAAAGTGTCACGTGAAGAGAATTTAGGACAACTCAAGCATTTCATCCTAATGACAAAATGTTTGGACCTTTTTTTCTTGAGAAATTCATTTAATTCATGTATGAAAACAAAGTAATAACCTGTGCGATGACCTTCCAGGTTGGTGACAGATATACCAGAATCAACAAATGCGAGGTTTGGTAAGTGACAGAAATATATATATATATATACTACCTTTCTGATAAATCTCAAAGTTTCACTTTGCCTTCTAATTTCCAGGAAATGAAATAGTCAGCTATGAGAACCCCCGGCCAACAGCAGGGATTCATCGCATTGTGTTTGTGCTCTTCCGACAAGATGTTCGGCAAACAATTTATACGCCTGGATGGCGACAGAACTTCAACACAAGAGACTTTGCAGCACTTTACAACCTCGGGCTACCTGCTGCCGCAATGTTCTTCAACTGCCAGAGGGAGAATGGTTGTGGCGGTAGAAGGTAAAACAGGTTCACAAAGTTCATCTACTCATCCTCCCTGGCAAAATGACATTATCTCTAATAAAGAATATAGCTCCATGAGCAAAGGTTTGGCACTAAAACTAAACAAAGGGATCATTATATATATATATATATATATAACAGCCTAAAGTGAAACTATACCATCATAAAGTTTGTAACAGCCTAAAGTGAAACAATACCATCATAAAGTTTCTGATTTCAAACATGCCCCCGAAAAATTAAGACATCACAAATTTACCCCTCTGGTAGTTAACCATGGGTTGTTACTCTAAATCATTAAATACCATGGTAAAGGGAAACATATATCCTACATACTTATATTAAAAAATATACTAAGAGATTAAAGTTTTACCGAAAAAGAGTATAAAAGGCACTCCACCTACGTTCCATTCATTATTAAATGATAAAAGATGATTGATTGAACTCGGGGTATTCGTGCAAATCAAGGCTTCCATAGGGGTATATATGTAAAAGAGCCCTTAAAAAAAAGTCATTTAGCTTTAGCTAAAACCTACCTAGAGAGTAGAGAATCATTTAGAGTCTTAGACACCGATGCTCCTCTCCAATGAAATTATGAAAACTTATATAACCAAGAACTTTTCCATTACACCAATCACATTATACGTGAGGCTAAACTTTGAAATGAAAGCACCAACCACTCATGCAAGGCATAAGATGAGTTGGCAAAGAGGTTCTCTTCTATCTATTCGTGGTGTTTACATAGAATTAACTATGTTTTTCTTTGTGAAAGGTATCAAGCTCCAAGTGGATGGGCTTGATGAGCAACCAAGAGTTTCCACGACAATATCAACAATCAAGAATCTACTAAGTCTACAGCAGATGGTTCTAATGCATGTTATGCTTGTCCATCTAAGATATCTTTCTCTCTATTCCTAAAAGTTGGCTAGATTCCTCCACCTATGCCTATACAGCCATACCTTTTCTGATATGCCAAAAATAATTGAAGGCATATTAAGCAATATAATACTTTGACAAGAGTTTAGTTGTGACTCCATGTCTACAAGAACAAAATCTAATTTTGGGAAGTTATAAAATCATCTGACTAGATTAAGCATAACAATTACTTGTTTAAATCTAACATCCAATCAAGAAAAGACAAATAATCAAATCTAAAATTGATGTTTTGAAAGGAAAGCAGGCACAAACAAACATGCCAAGGAATATGTACCCCTTTAGAAGTTCATCAATGAAAACAATCCCCATGAAAAGTAGCAGAATCTACACATGCAAGGAGATAAAAGAATATGCAACAAAATAGATAAACAAAGCAACACAGATACTGCTACATTCTCGACAAGCGTTATATGTAGCTGCATCCTGGGGCTACCTGCACGATTTTTTTTAACAGAGAACAATCATTTGAGCATACTTTTTCAGGCATCAAATTCAACTAAACTTTCTAAAAAATACGGATATTTTACCTGATACACGTGCAGATGATCAGAAGTTCGTCACAAGATACATATAACACCAGGTTCTTAATCAATCAAATGAGTAGTGCTTACCTGTCAACCATCCATTTGCGACAATTTTGGGGCAGCGATCAGATTAGCAGTGAACAAAAAGTTGAATGGCATACTAGACATAAGGGATTAGTTCAATCACAAATCCTTCTATTTCTGTCATCTTCCAGAAAAACCTCTTGTTAAAATGAATATCCAATGAATATATCACTAGGCATTGATGTATGGGTGCAAGAGGAAGCCAAAAAAGGGTAGCAACCCAAGTACTGATACAATACACTTTGACTCATTATACACCATAGAAATCATAAGAGGGCAAACACTCGATTCTTGGAAGGTGCCGTAGAACATGCCACAGAGAATTGGTCTCTGTTTTCCGTCCTCAAGCCTACACTCAACAGTATCTCCACCTGTAAGTTAATTATACACATTCTCAACTTGCACTTAGTGAGATCATTTAAAGAGATCATAGCACACAGCCATCATTGCCAAGCTGCCCCAGGTATTTTTGAGCATGGATGAACCAGAAACCCAAAAATTTCATATGAAAAAGTGCTCTGCTCAAGATCAATTGATGAGCATACTTTCATCAAGTTGTACCATGATTAAAAAGATTGTCCAAGAATTAAAAACTTCTATACCAGGTGAGCACCTGATGGAAGGAGGAAACATCATAACCATTAGTTAATAATTTTTTTTTAATGGAGAACAAGGAAAGATGTAGACAAGAGCTGTTTAAGAACTCACTTGAATTTTGTGCCAACTGCCAAGTGGTTATGTTGTACAAGGCAAGCACGATCTGCACTTGCATAAGCAGCAGACATGAAACACTGTAGTATACAGCCAAAAATGTCAGTAGAATCACTTTTTAATTTGTGGTTTGCGTTTTCATCTGAGAAAAAAGCATATACCTGTCAAGCAAAAAGAACAACATTCATCTCATTGATGAATCAGATCTTTCATGTTTTCCAATGGCGGCTTCTGAAGTACAAGATTCAATCTTCAGAATTTTAAAATGTATCAATGGACCAAAGTCACAGTATTTCAGTAAAGAATAATTGCAACAATGGAATCAACGAATGAAGGATGACTATAATAACCTCCCAGAAGAAATGTATGATAAACTAACCACTATAATACAGCTCATCATCTGATGCAGCAAGACATCAACGGAAACAATGAATATTCTTAAATCTCTTCTTTGTGCCAGTTGATATCCTGTTGGAGACAAGTAGACACATAGGAATGGAATCTTGTGATTAGTCGTTATTTAACATACATAACAAAAATTATAAAGCAGTCTGCACAAACTTTCACATGTATTCATGCTTAAGCCACTTAATGTGGACAACAAAACAAACTAAAACCAATGAAAATACACAATTCTAACACACCTCCATAACAAAATTAGTGAACCCTGTGCTTGACTAAACAAACCCAAATCTCAATGCTAAGAAAGCACAGTGGAAACAGGAAAAGCAAACAACAGCCTTAGCCCCATAAGGTCAACTGTCAGCATATTGTGATGAGAGAATTTACCAGCGTTATGCTTAAATAAACTTGATTTCCAAATATTTTACAGGTAACTGCTTCAAATATTCTATTATAGGAAATCTAAATCTAATTAGGTTTACTTTTTCACTTCAAGTGTGGATTTTCCAAATTTCTGAGCTCATTGCTTATGACCATATTATGCCTCAATTTAACATTAAAAAAAATGAAAACTAATTTGGATTTAGCCAACAATCCAAAGCCTCTCTTATTCTAGAATACCAATGGCAGAGAACTTAGTCACTTCCGCCTAATTTGGTTGTATCAATAGATTAGAACGTCTTATAACTATGTAGTTCATTACATCCAAAACATGTCTTCCTGGGCATAAAAACATAAGGTTAATTGTGACCCTATCTATTAAACCTATGTGGATATATTGATTTAATTGTCAGATTTGAAAATTTATCATTGCCCCCATCAACAAGAGGAAAAAAGAACCTCAAGAATACAATGAGATGTCAATTTAAGTAATCATAATCAAAATTCATAGCTGCATATGCACATGGTATGTTGGCAATATTGATGTGTATGCCATTTTGTGACCTTTGGGGATTGTCACCAAAAGTGTCATGATCCTTGAAAATCATACACATAAGTTAGAAAGAAGCGCACTTGAGAATGTTTTATAAAACCAGAAATTATGTTATATCTGTATATAAGAAAAATTGGAAAGAGAGAAGAAATGGCGCACCATATGGTATATGCTGTAGGAAAGTTGCAAAGCTTCATCCCACCTGTTAGACCTTGTTAGCCCCTTAATGAGATAAAAAAAGATAGGCAATTCTGGAACATGGCCTTTTCTCGTCATCTCACTATACAATTGAAATGCTTTTTCAACCTTAGATGCTAAACAAAGGCCTTCAATTAAAGAAGAATACATGTCTAGGCTGACAGCAGCTGCACATGATGAACTGTTTTTAATTTCCTCATGCAACTCCAGGGCAGTCTCCAGCCTATACGCTTTAGAAAAACTATCTATGAGCAACCTGTAAGCAGCTGCAATTGGGGCTGAGTTGAATTCTGATATCTCGTCTAGAAGTCCAAGCGAGACAATAAACTTCCTGCTGAATCCTTGAATCACTTTACAATAGCTTGCCACATGTCTAGGCCAATATGTTTGTTTCATCTCTTCCAAAAAATTGCGAGCCTCATCTAATAAGCCAGCAGCACAACAGTGGTTTATCAGAACTCTAAACGTGATAAAATTTGGGGCACAACCCTTACTGGTCATTTGCTTATAAAGTTCAAGGCACATGCCAACTTTTTTTGCTTTTCCAAACCCATCAATTATAGCAGTATAAGTCACAACGTTTGGCTTACATCCCTTCTCCTCCATCATAGTAAGAAGCTTGAAAGCCTCTTCAGTTTTCCCTACTTTACATAGCCCATCGATCATCTCAGTGTAAGTAACAACATTAGGTGCACAAGAGTTCTCTAACATTTGCGAGAGAACCTTCAAGGCAAGGTCAAGTCTTCTATCCTTAAACAATTTATCGATCAAGGCACTATATGTAAAAACATTGGGAATATATCCACACTCTGACATTCTTAGAAAAATCTCTTGAGCTTCATCAAGCCTCCCAGCCTTGCAGAAACCATCAATAAGAGCATCATAGACAACATGGTTCGGCTCACAACCAGCAGATGCCATAGCATCCAACAAATCCCGAGCCTCAACAACTTTATGAGCTTTGCACAAGCCATCAACTAACGCTCCATAAGTGAAAACATTCGGCTCTACAAGATCAGTATTACCACCATCAAAGAATATATTGCTTTCAGCATTCTCACAAGTCCCCCGCATTTTGGAATAGATAGAGCATGCCTTATCTATCTGACCAGCCTTGCAAAGACCATCTATCAGAGCAGTATATGTAACCACATTTGGAAGACAATCCATAGTGAGCATTTTATTGAAAAGCTCACTTGCCTCAGACAGCTGCTTTGACTTAAGATAAGCATGTATAAGTGCAGTGTAAGTAACAACATTTGGATTGCAACCATCCCTTATCATTTCTTCAAACCAAATATGAGCTTGATGAATAAGTCCAATTTTACAAAAACTGTCAATGAGAATGGTATATACATAGACATCAGGAACAACACGGTTACTCTTCATCTCTTCAAACAGAAGTAGAGCCTTCTCTACTTTCTGAGCCCCACAAAGCAAGCTAATCACATTTGCATATGTACTAGCATCTGGCACAAACCCTTTACTCATCATCTGTTTAATAACCTCAAATGCCTTGTCAAATTTCCCCACTGCACAGATACATCGTGTGAAGTTAGTGACATTTACCTTATTAAGAACAAGTCCAGCATCCAACATTGCCTCATATGCTTTTTCTGCCAGACCAAGTGCATCCGAGCTGGGCAACTCTTCATTCCCACAAATCCCTCCGATCAATATGTTATACGTCACATAACCTGGTTGACAGCCACAAGCAGACATCCTCTTCAACAACTTATATGCATAAGCATAATCACCACAGCTGCAATATGCATGAACAAGGGAATTAAACAAAGAGGGACTGGGATTGCAACCCTCTTTCATCATCATGTTGATGATTCTTTTGCACCAACCAAGCTGTTTTTTCCTCAGAAACCCTGAAAGCAATGTCCTATATGTCACAACATTAGGAGCACAAGAATTTGATCGCATCCTGTGGAGAAAAGACATTGCTTCTTCGAAAAGAGAAGCATCCAACAATCCACTGATCATCTGCGTACCCAAAATAGTGTCTAGAGTAAAATCCTCCTTCTCTATGATATTAAGAGCTTCCACCCACCTCCCCACCTTACACAATGCACGTGCAAGACACCCCACAGTGGACCTATCGATACAGAATCCTGAATCAGACATCTCTCTGCAAACTAAAAGAGCTGAATCCAATCTCTCAGCATTCAAGAATACCAGAATCAGAGCATTATATGTGGACTTGGATGCCTTGTAGCCTAAATCCTTAAGCCTTCCAAGCTCTTCTAGTGCCTCATTCCAAAGCCCATTTCTACAGCACTTCTGAATAATAACATTGAGCAACTTCCCAAGAACTTCCCTACCATCCTGACCAATCTCTCTAAGAATTTGATCAGGAACTCTAGTTTTCACCTCAAAACCCAAACTTTCAATCAATGCATCATAAGTTAAACCAGTATGAGAAAACCCAATCTGCCGCCCGGCCCAAATGAAGAACTTCACAGCCAATTCGGAGTCTTTTGTGAGTCTCAACACCTCAACAACCAGTCCTTCGTTCAATTTCCCGCGAAATTGCCTGAGAAATTTCTCAGTTTTATTATCAAACCCATCTCTACAATCCCTAATCTCTCTGGATATCAAAACAGCCTCTTCGGAGAACTCACCCGAATTAGCAGGCCTCTCTGCAACAGCTTCTTCTAAAAAGGCGAAGTCTTTTGCAGAAAGCTCGCTCCTTCGCAGGTCTTTCCGCTCACAGAACACGCTATCCGATCGAAACGAGAACTCAGGATCGATCAATCGCTGCAACTCGTCACCAGCGGAAGAATCAGTTGAATAAGAAGGGAAGGGAAGCTGGGACTTTTCCTTCCGCAAGAAAGCATTGGATCGAAGGGATGCGAGCACAGCCGGCGATCTGGAGAGAGCAATGGCCGCCGCCCGGCGGCTCATGCTGCGGATGAGGAGAGATTGGGGATTCTAGGGTTAGGATCAAAAAGGTACGGGCTTGGGGGCAATAATGAGAGAATTTTGGGGGGAAATCGAGATTCGATTAGGGATTCGAAGGGAAGGAGATGCAGAGGAAACCCCATCTTTGAGGGTTTGGGTTGGGGTTCCCATAAACCCTAAAAAAGGAAGACAGGGCTTAAGGGCGTTTTGGGTATATATCAACGGTGAAATTAGATTTCTCAGCCTAGTCCTTCAAAAAATTATAATTTAAAAAAAATAAACCCTCATAACATTTTTTTTATTTTAAATTAATCCTTTAAGAAAAACATTACACTTGACGAGGTATGTAGTTAGAGAGTGAGCGTTGAACTCATATTTTACTAAAGTGTTTTTAGCTCAAAAAAAATTTAAAAAAAAAAACCTTATTTATTTTTTTAAATTAATTTAGGCTTATTTAATTTTAAATTAATTATAATTTCTATGACAATACTATTTCAAAATTTATTAAGGAACATTATTTAAAAATAATAAAACATTGTAAAAAGAAATTGGGGGAATAACTCAGCCAAACATGCAGCAAAAGCATGCAAGCAAAAGTTTTTTTAAATTTGAAAATTTTACCCAAATTATTAATCATTTGGTTTTTTAAAATCAAAAGATCAAGATGAAAGTTAAATTTGAAACATCTATATTTCTTTTATTATTATTATTATTAGAAAGCAGCATGTCAACCAAGTTTTTTAAATCTGTTTAGTTTAGTAAAATGTCAATCATTAGACATTGTTGATAAAAAAAGATTAAAGTTCGCCTGAAACTTAATTAATCTAAAAAATGCCCAAATGAGAAACTAAAATCCATTTTTTCAACAAGAACAAAATACAATTTCAAAAGACCCCCTTGTTTTACTGAAAGAAACTAAAAACATAGTGAATGTTTTGAATACATGAAAAATATAATAGCATAAAAATCTGAAGTTGATGATTAAACACCTTGTTGTGTTCAATACTTCACTTGAATGATTGATCTCAATTAGTGCCACCAGAGTTCAATAAAATTGAAGGTCCAGCAGCAAAGCTCAACAAATTTGATGACAAAAATGGCAATCATCCTCTTCATCAATCCTTTTGATTATTCTGTGTAGCCACAGAGAGGGATGTGAGGACAAGAAGAATTCAGCTTGTTTGTGCTAGATTATTTGTCTGACAATGTTCTTGATGACCAAATTATTTTCAGGAACCCTGGCTTGAAGCTGGCATATCAGAGTTGTCGACAATGAGTAACTTTTCAGCATCAAAAGGGCCCTTCTCATTGTGAACAATTCGGCTTTGCCATTTCAGACGGTCAACCTCTTTCTTCACTTTTCCAATAGTATCGACATGGTCCCGGATTATAACTGCTCCCTCTGGCCGAAGGATTCGATCCATTTCAAGCAAAATATCCATGATGTCACACCTGCCAAAAATTGAGCATGTTTTATCTATCAGAAATTCATATCGCACAATATCCTGCTCCACGTCTTGAAAGTTGAAACCAAATTAATTCAATGGGAAAAAGTGCATCCATGTGAATATTAGAAAAAATAAAAAAACCATATCCCCTCAACAAAATTTCATGTTGAAACAGTGATGAACATAGGTCTACACATTAGCTAAACATTAAATCCATCAGCAATCACAAACGGATGTTAGTATTGCATGCCCAATGACTCAAATATCAAAAGGACATTTGAGACTTCATCTGCTCCTTAGATCATCAATACAGATCACACATCTTGTTTCAAGAGCCAAAATGAGTGACACATCAGGAAGCAATAAACAAGTAAATAAAAAAGCTTACTTGTCCATGTATAAACTGAATACGGAATCAGCATGAATGAAATCATATGTGCGAGGGTATGTTGAGAAGGCTTCACACCTGACATTAAACATCTCTAACAGCATCAGTTCCCAAAACTTTAATGACCAAGATGTATCAAAAAATAAAATAGCATAAATCTTGGCTTCTATCAGCATATTTGGTAAGCTAAAAGTTCTACTCTTCCAAAAGTAATCGAGCTGTGAGATATGAACATACCAGTCCATATATGTTCCAATAAAACCACGCTCATAGATGACACCAAGAGTGTTATTCTTTGCAGTAGGAACCACATTCATAACCCAGACAGGATACTTGGACAACGCAGCTGCAAAACCACCTAAACCAGCATTCATGTCCATGATATTTCTGTATCTACTGCCTTTGATTGAGCTGATATATGCAGCATAGTGTGAGATTCTATGGTTCCATACTTGATTGTCATGATTGAAAGTCTGAGATGTGACTCCACGGATGGTCCCACTGCTTATCCTTGGTGGTACAGCATTTAATCTTTTTGGCCACTTCGCTAAAGTGCCACCTGCTATCTCATCAATTGTGTCCACCTTTGGAAGAAGGGTAATGCATGACTTCAGCCTTTCATACCTGTTAAATGTGTAATGTGTAATGAATTGTTCAATGCTCACGACAAACAAAACCACAAGGTTGTTTAAAAATAACAAGTGGACAAAGAGAGCACTAATTTCATTTAAAATTAAGCTACATAAAGTAGATAAGTAACTTAGGAATGACACTGAAGCAGCATATCAATTCATGCGTGATATCTCCATGTGAAGTGTCATCAAACAGAATTTTCCTCACACAATAGTAGTTGGAAAACAACAATAATTTAAACAGAAAACACTTTACTGAATGAGCTCACCAGTTTCACCACCAAATGAATGTGTGTGTGTACGTGTGCAAACATAAAGCAGATATGTATAGCAGAAGGTGAATGTTAACTAACCAAGCAGCATCCGGGTCAGTTCTGGCACAGAATGGAGGAGATTTAAGAATCTTTGACTTCTTGAGACAGTGGACATGATTTGTGGGTTTCCTCCATACTGCAATTGGACCCTTCTCCACAGTCTTCTTCCAACAAAGCCGTTTAGCAAGACTCTCAATAGCAAGCTGCTCTTCTTCCAGGTCCTGAGCTGTCCTCCCCCAACCCTTATACGAGTTCTTCCAATTTATTGGTGGTCCAGACAGGACCCAGTATCCACCAGGTCGAAGAACCCTGTCGATTTCCATTAAATAGGAACCTTCTGCAAACCAAATAAATAAAAGTTAAAAATGCAGGTTAGCAATGCCTGCATCCCTGCATGCTTCTTGAGATAAATACCCTGCCATCAATTTTCAAGGAACAAATAGCAATAGAGTGGGAAAATACTGGCAAAAACTAAAACACATACAGGCCCAGGCAAATTTATTAAACATATTACTCCTCTGATTTTCTTGTAATAGCAAGAGACAGAAATTAGATAGGTGAACATCAACGCAGGCAATGTGCGACTAAACTAGCACAACTAAAATTTCACAGCTCGGGATGCATGTTTTAGCAAATAGATAACTCCGCAACTAGCTACTCTTTTCAACCTGATGCAAGTTAGTGTCAGATAATTAAAAGCTTAATCAGTATAAAAGTGCAACTGCTAGTTGATTGTTATGCAGACTCTATATAAGAATTCTGGACCAGAGAAATTACCATGACCTGCCCATTTGATCAGACACCGTGCACAATGTGCCATATCAAATGATCTCGATGGATAAGGAAGCCTGTAAGTACTTAGGACGCCAAGCATTGCTGGCAGTCCCCGTTCAAGAGCAAACTGCACTTGAGCTTCATGTACATCTCTAGGAGCAACTGACATAGTCAAAATATTATAGTCAACCAAATGACCTCCGAAGCTGGCAACCTGTCAGTGAACAACAAATAGTACAAAAAGAAATATCATTAAAGACAACACGAGCATGTCAGTACATCAACATCCATGCTGTGAAAAACACAAGATATACACATTATCATTCTAGTACTGCAGCAAACATTTCAAGCAATAAAAGTAACATCAAACACCACCAATCACAAAAGAAGCTAAAGCTAAATCAAGAATAGCATTCTCCCCCTTTATGGATTTTCCAAATATTCTTAAGTCCTTGCCAATACTTTAACATCAAGAACACCAGTTATAAACATTACAATTCTTGTACTTTAGCAAACATATCAAACAAAATAAGTAACACCAGACAATATCAACCCCAACAGAGTGTAAACCAAGCGAAAAAAGAAAGTTGGATTTTCTCCATATTTTCAAAACGAACATTCTTTTAAACATTATAAGAAAAGAAAATGAACCAAAAAAAACAAAGAATAAAGTTCAAGTTTTTAAGACAAGAATCAACAAAAAAAAAACTCACCCCGCAACCAATATCAAGCACAGTGCGAACCTCCCCCGACTTCAAAGGCACAAGCTTTGCCATCTCGTTGGCATACCACTTAACACCATAAGGGAACGAAGTCCCACCGCCGGGGAACACAAGCCGGTCACCCTCCAGCCTGACCCAGTTCTGATCTTTCTTACTCTCAGTCAATCTCTTAGACGGCACATTGGCAAACCAAGCATAGTTCCGGCTCTCCGGCCAGGGGACGGTGCGGCGGTACCCACGGGGCCTAGGAATGCGACATCGAACACGCTCATCGGGATCGGGACAGTGGCGCTCGCGGTGGAAAAGAGAGCGCATGGAGAAGCGATGCTCGCGGGTGGTGTCTTGGCAGGGACAGTAGTCGGTGAAGTTGGAGGGGCAAAAGGAGAGATCAGGGAGGGGGGAAGGGAGGGGAGGGAAGGAGGAAGCAGCAGCATGGCGAGGGAGGAAGATGAGGGAAGGGGGGAGGAGAGGGGAGGCGATGATGGGACAGTCGGAGGAGGGTGGGCCGGCGGAGGCAATGGCTACGACGGCGGAGGGGCGAGAGTGGATGTAGAGGCCGAGGAGATAAGAGAGGAGGCAGAGGATGGAGGTCAAGAGAAGGATGGAAAGTGTTCGGCGATTGGGGCTCGGAAGGAGGGAGTGGATGGAGCGGAGCATGGCCGAGAAGAAGAGGAGATATAAGGACGAGGATGGAGTTGGATTTATCCGATGTGGGACTAAAGTGGTGAATAGACTAGCTTAAGCTTCAGTAGTAACATTTGGGAGGTGAGAAGGAAGAAGAAGGGGAGAAGAAGGACAGAAAAAAAGGTAGATGTTTTTATTATTATTATTATTATTATTATTTAGAAGCGGGTTTTTAGGTTTTCAGAATTTTTTTGGTCTTTTTGGGTTTAATCATAAATTTGTGTGGACCACTTATTTATTTGGTGGATTCATTATTGACTTCGGTGGCTGTTACTGGCATCAAACCCCACCTCCCCAAAGACAAGGGTTAATGTATGATTTAATTTTTTTATTTAATTAAATGTAATTATTTAGGTAAAAAAAAACAAGTTATTTAAAATTTATAAAGTGATGTTTTAGATAGTTGAAACTTGAAAGCATGGAAGGGACTATCTCGTTTTTTTGGTTGTTTGGTTGTCTGTAACTAAAATTATATATAAGTGAAAATGTTATATTTCAACTTACATCATTGTTGTTTGATTTGCTGTAGCTAAAAATTATGCATTTATTTTTTATTTGTTTTGTTTGATTTAAGTTTAAAGGTATAATTATCGATTGTGAGATTATCCACATAATCTATTATTACTATTAATTATTTAATACTCTTCATTAAAATTAATTTAAATAAAAATAATTAATAAATTTAATAAATTTAAAAATATTTAATATTTCTTTAATTTTATTACTGGAAAAAAATAATTGATTTTATAAATTTTATAAAAATAATTATGATAAAATATTTAATTATATAAATACTAAATTATAAAAATATACTATTTATTTAATTTTATTACTTAAAATATTTTTATAATTAATTTTAAAAAATATATATAATTCTTTCAATGATAAAAAATATTTTTTTCATAAAAATATAAAAATATTTAATTTTTATTTAATTTTATTATTAAAAATATTTTTATAATTATTTTTAAAATAATATAATATTTTCAATAAAAAAATATTATTGTCATAAAAATTTTTAATCATATAAATATTAAATTATAAAAATTTATTTAATTTTATTACTTAAAATATTTTTATAATTAAATTTAAAGATAATTTACTTTATTAAATATTTTTATAATTAAATATAATGGTAAGTAAATTTCACTTGCTTTACTGCATTTCAACTTACAGTAAATTTTGTTTTAAGTTGAAATGTTGTAAAAGTGACTAAGATGTAAGTAGAACTTTTACAAACCAAACAATTACTTACATGTAAAACCATTTACGTTACAGTTATTAACAACTTACAAGTAACCAAACAATAAATAATTAGAAGAATAATATTTTGTTGTGAGGTCAGCATGATCATAATAATAATAATAATAATAATATCATTCCTAAAAGACCCGAAATCAAACTTAAATTCTATGTAAAATGAGAGTATAAATATTTGTTAAACTTACTATTGTACTCCACAGTTATGCATCTATGTATATATGTGTGTGATTTCACAGTAATAGATACTTCATATGTTTTTTTAAAAAATAATCAAATTTAAAATAGATTTAAATAACAATTTTAATTGTTGGGAGAATCCAGCGAGGCATGTACAATAAATAGAAAATTATTTTTATAAAATAAAGATTATTATTATTATTATTATTATTATTATTATTATTATTATTATTATTATCTATACTTGTATGTGAAAAATATATATCATAAAAAAATTATGAAAATGTAGTTTTATGTAAAAGCAAATGTATAAGTAATAATAATATAAATAAATTAAAATAAATATATTTTTTATTTTTTAAACTCAAAGTAACATTAAAAATTTGGGAAAATTTAACAAAAATATCTTGTGGTCTTTATATAACATTCTTAAAACACCTAATCCTGTCAATACTTGACATAAAAATAAACATGAATTTATTTTTTTTATTATTATTTACATTACTAAAATACATACTATTTAAAAATTATTTATGGCTTTTAAAATAGTATTTAAAACCTATTTATGTCTATTTACATAGTATTTAAAAACCATTCAAATCATAATTAAAAGTAGACTTAAATGGTTTTTAATTAATATAAATTCTAAATAATATAAATAAAGGTAAAATATTAAAATCAAATATATTTTTATACCATATGAGCAAATATTAACGGAATTAAGTGTTTGGTATTTTTTTTTTAACGATTTAAATTACAGTGCACTAAAGTGTTGAAATTAAAACCACAGATCTCGAGTCAATAAAGAAACAAACCAGTTTAGTGAAATTTTCGCTACAAATTTTATCTAAGAAAGTAGCTGTAGATTTTTTTTTTAATTTATCAACTTTCTTTAAAACATTAACAAAGATCATGAAAATATCTTAGTTTGATAATTGATTGAATTATTCATATTTTAAAATTTGTTTTATTATTTTTAATAGCGTTGAAAGCCATGGTGGTCCACCCACGGAAGCAGTGGTTCCCATGCCATATGTCATCATATATAATATAATTATTTTTAATAAATAAAATATTAGGATTAGTTGGAGTATAGATTTAAAATAAACAAAATAATTTTCTATTAAAGAAAATTAAAATTAACACCCACACCTATTTGAAGGCTTAGTAATAGTTTTAACTTTTTTTAATCAATGATAACTTTTTCTTGAACTCTTTAGAACCGCAAACCTTCCTGGCGGAACAAAGCATGGATCATAAATAGTCTCCTTCTCCTCCTCGCAGCTTAGGCAGACCTCTGTTTCTTGTTGGTTGACTTCGCCAGTCTCGTTGCCTCGTCTTTAGCTTCTTAGTTTGCTCTTTGTGTTTCACTTGTCTTCCTCATCAGAGGTGAGAGTTATTTGTTTCAGTGTGTGCATGTTATTTTTTTTTAGTGCTTCTGTTGGATATTTTATTTTTGCTTACCTTTTCAATAAATCAGTGGTTTTCACTCTTATTAAAAAAAATATAATTAAAAAATAAAAAATATAATAAATAGAAAAAAATCAAAAATTTTTTTTTCTAAAATGCTCCTTGCGTAGCTCGCTATGTTGACCTTATTGCCTTGTCATGAATGAAAACTCATCCTATTAAATTATTATTATAATTAATTAATTATTTATTTATTTATTGTCAAATCGGTGTGAGGAATACATACGAAATTCCAATGTTATTATATAATTTATAGGGATATACACCTTTATTTCATATTATCCAGAAATCAATGGGAATATCCATCCATGCTTGTCTAATTATGGGTGAAGCTTATATATATATATATATATATATATATATATATATATATATATATATATATATATATATATATATATATATATATATATATTATTTTCATTTGTTAATTTTGGAATTTGTAAAGCATGAGGTTGATGAAACAGTTTTTCAAATATTCTAAAATGTAGATATTGCTGAGTTTGGTGGTCATGATGCTAATTTAAATTTATTTTGATTAATTTAAAATAAAATAAAATTACATTTAGATTTAAACCAACTATTCTAGTTGATATTTCTATCATTAAAATATTTATTTTATTTTTAAAATTTAAAATGGCCCCCACCATCAATAAAAAATGACATTAATTATACCTTTGATATTTACTTATTTAAATAGCTATAGTCAAACATATATATATATATATATATATAATAAAATGAATAAATCACATATGTCAAAGATTCATACATTATCAAAAAATAATCATCTGATTTATACATTAACTTTTAACTCTAAACTTGTTTTTATAATTAGAATTTTTTTTATCGCTAACTGTTTTGTGTTCGATATATTTTAAATCCTGGACGATAAATGTTCTCATATGATCAACCGACCTTTGGGTCAACCTAGCTTATGCTTTATTAAATTTTTTAATAGATGAATGATGGATTGGTGGTGGTGTTAATGAAATATGCAGAGAGTTTTATTATGCGCGTGGGTGATGGTGGTGATGGTGGTGATGGTGGGTGTAGGAGGCCTTAATGGTCAATGCATTTGGTGTAGAGTATAAATCATAGCTATGTTAGATGCGTTGAAATTTGGAATTTACTTTTTAGATATCATGAGTAAGTGATATAGATCATCTCATTTTGGATTTCTGTTTTCTTTTATTATTAATTTTCAATAATTAAAAATTATGAATTTGGAGAATTTTACACTGAATTATTATTAGAAAATAGATATTAATTCTAGTATTTTAGACATATATATTTGTATGTTTTAATGCCATGTCTCGTTTGAGGAATTTTATTTTAGTTTTTTTATTAATTTATGATATTTTAAAAATGTTAATATATTTAGCCAAAATTATAAATAATAACAATGGTTCAATATATTTGTAGAAGTAATGTTGTTATTGTTAATTTATAAGCACAATTGTTTGAAATTAATACATATTTTAAATCGGCTTCTCTTATGTGAACAAGTATTTTAATTTTTTATAATTTAATAGTGTTTTTTTTTTTATAAAATGCGGATAAGTGATGTAGGTGTATACAAATATAAAATTAATATCTCAATACAACTATATTCTCATTCTCGACACGCACGCATGCACTCACTTTGCATGAGGCGGGATTTGAAACGGGGAGCCACGCATGACTTCCGAGACGAAAATTTTATGTAAAAGACCCAGTGCCAATTGACCCAAAAGCCGTTGGCAACCAAATTTTTTTTGTGCTTAATAGAATTTTTTAAGAAAGAAAAACCTATAATAATAAAAATAATAATAATCACAAAGGCCAAAAGCAGCGATAAGAAACCAATTCGATGATGAGTAGAGTTCTGGATTCTCACTTCCTTTGAGTAAATTTTTTTCTGGGTTACCCAAGTTTGGGTTTATTTCTTTACGGTTACCCAGCTTTAATTTGTATCGATAAGGTTACTGATGTTTGGTTTTTGTTTCTCCGGCAGGCCACCCTAGATAATCCGATCAAACTTAGCTGATTTGGCAGCCCGACTTACACAGTCAGCAATAAAATAAGATCTCCTCATGCCACGCTGGACTAGTGACAATGTAACCCTCATCCGAGTCAGCAACTTTGAGACAACTCAGCAACCATCGTCAGAGCGAAGTCGTCTTCATGTGCTGGGAGGGTGAGAAAGGCAGACAGGGACACGCGTCTTCTCCCCCGTCTGAAAGGAAGCCAAAAGAAAGAGGGTGTTGAGGGTTTTGAGGGTTTTTAGGGTTTTTAGTGTTGACGGCTGGCCAAACATCTCCGCGAGGGTGAGAGAAGTGAAGGTCGTCGCTGCCGGGAAAGTAGAGGAAGCTGGTGTAGATGGCCGTAAACTGGGAGATACGGCATGAGTGGAATGAAGCCCCCGAGTATAGTAAGTGCCCTCCTCTAGCCCCCCTTGGACCATTATTGTGTGTTTGGGGTTAATAACCCTCTATGATTGTTGAGTGTTTTCATTTTTTCTTTGTAATTGGTTGGTAAATTTGGTTTATTTTTTTGTGAACGTGGTTTGTTCTCTATGTTTGGTTATGAGGAGTCCGATTGTGATGAAATTTCCTTATATATGTGATTCTTTTGGATATTTTTTCGAATTGTTTGGTTTTTGTATAATGTTGTTTAATTATCATGTTATTTAATTATGATGTTGTTCTTATGAATGGAGTTAATCGGTTATTGTTGTTGTTCTTTTAGAGTTATTAATGTTTGTAAAGTGTTTGTACTGTGAAAAAAGTTATCAATTCTCTTTTGAAATGTTTCTGTTTTTTTTTTCCTTGTTCAGTGGGTGATTGATCTTTTTAAATGTTTCTGTTTTGTTGTATTTTTTGATCGAATGGTTTGGGATTAATTCAGTTTGTATTGTTTTGTTGTTTTTTTTTTTTCGAATTGATTGATCTTTTTAAATGTTTCTGTTTTTTTTTTTCTTGTTCTGTGGGTGATTGATCTTTTGAAATGGTTCTGGTTTGTTGTATTTTCGATCGAATGGATTGGAATTAATTCAGTATGTATTGGAATTAATTCAGTTTGTACAAGTTAATTTTTTTTTCCCTGCAATGTGTGATTTCACTTCATTATTTCTCTTTGTACTGCTGTTCGACTGTTATTAATTCTTTGTTTCATAAACTGTTGATCAATTCTTTTTTTTTTTCCTTGTTCTGTGGGTGATTGATCTTTTGAAATGGTTCTGGTTTGTTGGAATTAATTCAGTATGTCTTGGAATTAATTCAGTTTGTAAAAGTTAACTTTTTTTCCCTGCATTGTGTGGATTGGAATTAATTCAGTATTTTTGATCGAGTGGATTGGAATTAATTCAGATTGGAATTAATTCATAAATAGTTGATCAATTCTTTTCAGTATTTCTCTTTGTATCAATTCTGCCACTTTGTAGTTGTTGTGCCAATTTTTTATGATTTCAGTTAATTGATTGAACTTATTTTTACTGTCAAACAAGGTGTGTTATAAATTGTTGTATTTTTACTGTGAAACCAGATGATGATGCTGCCTTATTTTCTATAAGAATGCACTACACATTAG
This sequence comes from Dioscorea alata, assembly GCA_020875875.1. NCBI lineage: Eukaryota > Viridiplantae > Streptophyta > Magnoliopsida > Dioscoreales > Dioscoreaceae > Dioscorea > Dioscorea alata. Next base: position 2,581,431 of record CM037015.1, on the reverse strand, counting down.
GTGAAGTGGAAGGAATGGCAGGTTATATCGATTATGCTTGTGCTGACCAAATATCGAAGTTAGAACTCCTAGCAATGGCAAGAGAGTTGAATTTGCAGGTAGAAGGGTGTTCTATATGGTGGCTAGACACAACAGGTATAGATAGATGGTGCAAAGAAATTAAAACTGACCTAGATACCCTAGCAATGGCAAATTCAGTAGGATCTAGCAGGGAGGTGACTGTTTACATGAGACTGTCCTGTAGTGACACACCTTTGGCCCATGATTTAGGTAGCATTCCTGTCAGTAATGAAGGTGTGGGTCTAGGTCAATGTAGTCTGGTTGCTTCTATAAAACATGTGGCCGAGGAGGAAGAAGATGTTACACATGAAGAAGAGAACTTGGAGGAAAGAATTTGATGAAAAATCTGGCTTTACCAAAGGAAGAGTGAGTAAAAAGGGCTTACAAAACAAATGCAGCTTGTGTGGTGCAGCAGGACATAATAAGAGATTTCATTCCAAGGTATTTCTTAGTTTTTTTTATGTATGTCATTTGATATAATTTAATTTAGTTCATATTTGCTTACCCAAAATTAATTTACATGCTCAACAGAACAACACAGACAAGTCAGCAACAACAACAATGCCACATGGTTCTCTGGCACAGGTGACACATTTTGTTAGTCAACATATGCATAAGTTTTTTGTTATTCAACCTATTAAAAAAAATTGTTCAGATGAATGTAGAACCATGCGAGGTTGGGATTGATCTAAACACAAGTCATGCTATGAATGCCCAAACTGGTGCATCTGCAGCTTCACAAACACAAGTGAAATTATCAATTCCAAACACAAGCTATGATTTCAATTATAGATTGCCATCATTAGTGACAAACACATGTCCAACTCCCAGAAAGATTCTCAGAGTAGGGGGACCAGGCTTGCTGCAGATGGAGCAATGAATGTAAAGGACCCCACCAAAAAAATTGTTGTCAGCAAAGATAGAAGCAAGACAGTATTCCCTCCCAAGAGGAGAAAGGTATGGTTACCACCTGGAATTGGATCCTCTGCAGGCCTAGGTGCAGGTGCAGGTGCAGGTGATACTTCAAGGAAGGCTCCTTGATTGTATGAATTATTTCTGTACTTTGGAAAAACTGAACCTCTAAAGCTTCTGTAAAACTGCAGTTATTAAAAAAAACTGCAGTTCTTCTCAAATTTTGTAAAGATGCAACTCTTCTGAAATTTTTGTAAATCTGCAGTTCCCCAGAAATTTTTGTAAAGATGCATCTGTTGTCTGTAAAACTGCTGTTGTGTTATAAAAATTCTGCAGTTTCCCAGCAAATTTTTGTAAAACTGCTGTTGTGTTGCCAATGTGTTCTGGTTGTGGATGATGTGTATTTCACTTTGCTGTATGTATTTCAAGGGATCTGCAGTTTTTTGTACAAGAGAATTCTGCAGCTTTTGTAAGAGAATTCTGCATAAGTTATTGTTCATAAATTCTGCAGCTAGTGTTGGTACAAGAGAATTCTGCAGTTTTTGTAAAACTGCTGTTTTTGAAACATAAATTCTCCAGGGAATAAATTTTCATCTCAAAACCATTTGCATTTACCTCTTGATTGAAATATTAATCTGCAGTTTTCTATTATAACTTATAGAACTATTCTAATGTTTTCTGATAAAGTTTAAACAAAAGAATACTTTCATAGTCAAATTCAACAAACTTAAGTTTATTTTTAAGATATAAAAAATTAGAGTTCAACAATCTTGAACATGATATTCTCAGTTTATAAAAATTAAATAAATGCAGCGTTAGCTTTATTGTTGTAAAAGCTTCATCATAGAAAAAAATAATTATTAGTATGTTTTTCCAGTGAATGTGAAGCTAATTTTAATCATCTCAAATTCAAATTCTTGATACTAGAAACTGGATAGAGTTAGAGAATTGGGAAAGCACATGAGGTCTTTATCAGAATGAAGCTAACTCCACAATTTTTTTTCCCATTTATTAAACACATCCACAACTTATGAAATTTTGCAACTCATCCCCGATTACCAAATCAAACCAGAAGCTCGCATGAGAACAAAAGATGTGAACCCCGATTACCAAATCATGGCAATTTTTTCAAATAAACAATATTACAAAAACTAGAACTTTTCCTATAACTATTAACATTTTCCCCTTCCCAACGAGCCGTTGCAGGTGAATCCCCCTTTGCTCTGCCTGCACTGCTTCACGCGTTGATGTGTTCGGCCGAAACAGCAACTCAATATGATGCACAACATCCCCTCTCCCTCTGCTCCTACTGCAAAACCTAGATGAAAGGAAGAAGACATGAAGAAGAAAGGAAGAACAAGACGATGGTTGCTGAGTTGTCTCAAAGTTGCTGACTCGGATGAGGGTTACATTGTCACTAGTCCAGCGTGGCATGAGGAGATCTTATTTTACTGCTGACTGTGTAAGTCGGGCTGCCAAATCAGCTAAGTTTGATCGGATTATCTAGGGTGGCCTGCCGGAGAAACAAAAACCAAACATCAGTAACCTTATCGATACAAATTAAAGCTGGGTAACCGTAAAGAAATAAACCCAAACTTGGGTAACCCAGAAAAAAATTTACTCCACTTCCTTTTCTGCATCTCTTTTTCCGCATTCCACTTCCAATGGTCGTTGTCCGTCCCTTTCCGTAACTCGCTCAATTTCCAATCTCAGCCGTCCATTCTCGTCCTTTTAAAATCCGAAGAACCCATTCTCATTTTCCCGGCGATCAACCAACGAACACTCTCTCCGTCTCATCACTTCGGTTCTCTCTCATGCTCGTCTAGAGAATTTCTAGGGTTTCATTAGGGCTTTGGAATCGGAGAGAGATGGGGATGAACTTCGATGGATTTTTGTCAAAGACGACGCTTCTTGGACTGGGGCTTGGCCAGTTCGTTTCCCTTTTGATTACATCCACCGGATTCTCCTCTTCCGAGCTCTCTCGACGAGGTTTTGTTGCGTTTTTCTTTTCATTCTTTGGTTTCCTTTGATTTTATCTCTCTTTTTTTTTTTTTGGAGTTTTTTTGAATGAGGTTTGGTGGGAATTGGTGTTGTTGGTTCTGGTTGGTTCAGGGATTGATGCTCCGACTTCGCAGTCGTTTTTGAATTATGTGCTCTTGGCGATTGTTTATGGTGGTTTGTTGATTCATCGGAAGAGGGCGCTTCAGGTATTTCTAAAATTTCGCCCATTTTCTTTGTTTTCAATCACTGTGATAGCATGAAACTTCAGAAGAATTGGATTTTTGAGATTTGGGATTAATTTTAAGCAACAACGTGATATAGATATGTTTTGATTGGATTTTTTTTCTCCCTTTTTTCTTTTGTGCAGATGAAATGGTACTATTACTTGGTACTGGCTATTATTGATGTGGAAGCAAATTTTCTTGGTAAGTACCTTTTCTTTGGTGAATTGATCAATAAATTTTGTTGTTTTTATAGGGTTTTGCAGCAATGGATTGCAGAGTCCTGTCTGATTTTGTGTTTGTTTCCTAAAATTAGTTAATGGAACCTATGTATTTAAACATCTGTGTTTTTGAGAGTATATTTATATCAGCTGGTTCATCTACCTAAACTCACTGTTATTGCTGGCTAAGTGAACGGGCTCTTTAAATCTGCTTATTGTTTGCAGTGGTTAAGGCTTACCAATACACCTCTTTGACAAGCGTCATGCTTTTGGATTGCTGGACAATACCATCTGTGATATTCCTTACCTGGTTTTTTTTGAAGACTAAATACAGACTTCGCAAGTTTGTTGGTGTAGCTATATGTGTTGCTGGCCTTGTAATGGTTGTGTTCTCCGATGTGCATTCAAGTGACAGGGCAGGTAAACTTAGGAATAGAATTGAATTAGTTCCTGTCATGTTATCTTCATGTTACCTTCCACCATGTTGAAATGTGCTTAAATTCTCCTTTCATTAGTTCATATACCACTTGCCTGTCCTTAATTATTTCATTCAGTGGTAAATTCAACAGTTCATGTACCATAGATCAGTATCATGTCAAGTGTTAGTAAAGTAATTGCAATTGCTTCTAAAAGTCTGGAAATTAAATTAAGTTATTATGCATCATTTCATGCAATCTTACCCTCTCTTTTTTTTTTGCATTTTCTTGCTACTTTGACCTTGAAGGAGGAAGCAACCCAATTAAAGGTGATATGCTTGTCATTGGTGGGTCCATGCTATATGCAATTAGTAATGTTAGTGAGGTAAGGTACTATGTCTCCTAATTCATTCGATGGCATTGTTTTCTAATAAATGCTGAAGATGGTTTTTATTATGATGAAAAGCATATGTTTGACTTTGAAATTATATTCTAGTATGATTTATGCCATTTGCTTTAGACATGGCCTATGTAAAGCTTTTTCTTTTTCTAGTCAAACTGCATCTGATTCTGCATTCCTTTTATTATCAACTCCTAGTTTTTAAAAATGCTCTCAACTCGAGAATAAATATAATATTGTACCATATACCAAGCTGAAATTTGCCATGCCTTGGCTTGCTCCTGAGAACCGGAGAGTTATCATGCCTGATGCCAGTTATAGCCTTTTTTTTTGTTTGGTGGTTGGTGGCTATTTTTCTTAATGTTAAGAAAGTAGATATTTCTCTTACCTCTCTTGGTTGATCATTGCATTTTTTTTCCTTATACCTGACACTTGGGGACTTACTATTAAATTTTTGTGTTCCCCTCAGGAATTTTTGGTGAAGGAGGGTGACAGAATAGAACTGATGGCAATGCTAGGTTTGTTTGGAGCAATTGTTAGTGCTTGTCAAATGTATCCTTACCAAGAAATATACCCAAATTTTTCTTTGATTACATTTACTTGTTTTAGGCCGCTTATTGAATTATGTGGGACAGCAATCATTGAACTTGCTGTGATTCTATTGCTGTCTTGGCATGACCTCATATAGATCATGTGAGACTAATAATGTTTGGTGGATGAAGGTTTTATTTAATTTAACTTAATGTTTGCTGATTTTATATGAATCATCTAGAAAATTTTAGTTGTTGTTGAACTCTACAAGCTAAGGAAGCCACTGCTAAGCCATTCATAAATTTAAAGATAAAGTTTGTTCTTTGTTTATCTGGGTCTGAAGGACTAGTTTTGTAAGCACCTTGTGCTTGTATCTTAGGTTGTGGTAGTCATATGGTCAGGGTCATGCTGATCGACTGTCCTTACGTGATGCTTTTGTTGTTATTGTGATATTTATGAATGTGATCAGTTGCTTGATAATCAAACCTTTTTCCCTTAATTTGTATGATAGAAGCATACTTGAGCGACAGGAGCTTAAATCTATCCATTGGACAGCTGGTGCGGTAAGTTTGTCCCTCTTGACCCTCGTTAAATATTTGGAGACTGTAAATCTTAAAGATGGTTGAGATCGTTATAGCAGAAACCTGAGATTTGATTTCTGTGTCATTTTTTTTGTCACCTTTTGTTTTTGCAGGCAATACCTTTTGTTGGTTTTGCACTGGCGATGTTTTTGTTTTACTCCACTGTTCCAATTGTGCTTAAGGTATGTTCCTAAAAGCTGATTCATGTCTGCATCTCATTATTTCAATTCGTGGAACAAATCTAAGTCCAAATTTTTTGTTTGATTGGGAATCTAGAGAAGATAAAACCATTTTAAGGTCCTTTTTACAGCTGCTCTACCTGCTTAATATGAGACAGGCTGTCGCATCGTCACATCTTTAATGTGTTTCCTTAATGTGATACTGTGTATCTCATGTTTACACATCTTGATGCATTCTTTGAATAAAAGAATAGGGCAAGTCACTCAATTGTCTTGTATAGCAACTTAATGGCAAAATATCGGAATATGTCTATGATACATACCCCAATGTACAACCAAAAGAGTGACTTCAAATTGTTGGACAAACTTATGCTTGCAAAATGAAACAGTTACTAGTTTCCCTTTATTTTATTTGGTTGTTTTATAATGACAACTTGTCCATCTTTTCTGCAGCTGAGCGGCTCAACCATGTTAAACCTCTCTTTGCTTACATCTGACATGTGGGCTGTTTTCATCCGCGTCTTTGCTTATCATGAGAAGGTCATGAGTCCATTATGCCATCTAGGTTTTTTTAAAACATTGCCTTATTCTTGGAAAAACTTACCAAACTGAACATTCCTTAATACATATTGCAGGTTGATTGGATGTACTTCATAGCTTTTGCAGGTGTTGCCGTAGGGCTGCTTATTTATTCAGGGTACTCATTCATCTCATAATTGAATTTCACAGACAACTCTATTTTTGTCAAAAGGCGCACTTCATATTCACATTTTCATTATTTAAAAACAGGGGTTCTAAAGAAGATGTCCATCCAGCCCTCGGTGAGGGCGTTGAGGAAGGAGCACAGAACAAAGCGAGAGACGAAGAAGCAGCATTGGACAATGCAACTCAAGAACCAGCAATGGCCAGCAGCCAAAAAGGCAGAGATGGTAAACATCAATCCTCTGTTCCTGTTGTGCTGACGAAATAGATTGGCATGTTGTAAGGAATGCCAATCAATAAAGAGTGTCTTAAAAGTGAAGATGCTTGATCATGAGATTCTATTTTTGTGTAGTAGGAAAGGGTCCTTACTACCCTCTGGTCAATGAGGAGCGATGATCAAGAGCTGCAACAATCTTGTGTCCTCCATCATTGAAAAGGGGGAATTAGTTTGGCGCCGGCTACCATGCACCCTTGGTAACATATACCACATTTCAATTCTTCAGTTTGTTCAGCAAGGCAATTGTCTTAGTTTTTTTATTTTATATATATATTAAAAAAAGTGGATGAACCACATGGAATTGTCAATTGTCATTTTATTGTTGTTGTTCAATTTAAGCATTAACTTAGATGTGTTGTTTAACAGTGTATCTATGTACTAACCAAATTTTATAGATGATGAAAAAAAAAAGCCCAAATGGCCCACCTGAATTGGATATTAAGATGAGATTTAACATGAGCTGGACGTTCGGAACCTTAACTAATTAATCTTATACCTCTAGCATTGCACATGCCCAATAGCTAGTAAACAGGGAAGCCAGACAAAAATACACCGAATCTTTGAAGCTGACATTATAATAGTGGAGCATTATCATGCCTTTACATTATATATCAGCAAATTGACAACAACAGTTTGGAATAGGTTCATACAAGTAGCATAATATTCATACACCAAAAGTCAGTAAATTCTTATCGAGGAAAGAAATCAGAGCTATTTAAGCACCACTCGCATGATAATCTTGATAAAAAGTTAAAAAGGCACATCAAAGAAATACCAATTTCACAAATGCATTGAGTTCCCATCCTCTCCTGTGCCTTAGAACATAAAGTTAAGGCACTGATAATGTTAACGCCTGGAAAATGGTCAAATGCCATCAAATTCAGATCAACCTGCGATTCGCATATTGGTACAACCTGCACCAATAAAAATTACGATTATAACTCATTGCATCTGAAAAGAATAATGCAGTATCAAACATCACAATAACCTGCAAACAAGGAAACCTGAAATATAAGACCAAATTATAGAATGTATCTTTAAAACCAGGATTCAAATAGTTTTAAGGAAACATCCGGGGGCAGTTTCAAGTGTTGAGGTGTCTCCAAATTTACAGAAGGGATGCAACAGTAAGGAATCAATCCATATAAACAGCAAAATAGCATGATATTCATGCACCAAAAATCCGAAGACTTTAATTAAGAAAAGATAAACTACTAGCACATTAATGCTAATAAAAAGTTAGACAAAGGAGAATACCAATTCTGCAAACATATGAAGCAGCAACTCATTCATTCCTCTGCCGTGCCTTGGACATTAATAGTGAATTGGTATTCCTGGTCACACCCAAGATATGAGTCGCACATGAAGTAGATCATGTAAGTCTCCTGTCCAGGTTCTGCAGGAGCGTCAAAGTCAAGTTTGACTTTTGCTTTCCGCTGAAGAGCTACCCTCTTTATGGCAAGAAGTTGATTGCTGTTTGTATCTCCGACTACGAGCCACCAGCCCTCTTCTTTAGGCTTGGGATATCTGGGGGCATCCACCGGTCCTACTTCAGAACGACCCTCAAGCTCACGTTCCAAGGTTATATGCAGAGTGACTTTATCTCCAGGCCTTATGTCATCGCTGTCCAGCACCTCATAAGCCATCTCGATGTTAGGGAAGCGGTTGCAGAACCTGGCAATGTCATGCAGCTTTGAATCATCCATCTGCAACAGCTCTCGCCTTTCGTCATCCTCCATGTCGACCAATTCAAAGATGGTCTCAATGCTTTTCCCTGGATTTTCCTGACATTTCCTTGCCAATTCCCTGTCAAAGTGTGGGAGCTGTAGGAGCGTGGAGTCCCGCTCCCACATTCCTTGAGTGACCATTTGACTAATTTCCATAACAGAGATCGCAAGGCTGAGCCACCCATTGCTGGAAATAACATCAACCATTGCCTGAAGCAAACGATGAGCAGAAAGAAGAACCTCTCGCTGGTCTGCTGCTAGATTTCCAACCACCTTGTGCCTTGAGAAGTGAGCTTGCAGCAGTGCATTTGCCTTAACATGTGGATCTGTGCATCTGGGGTTCTCAAAGGAGAACCTTTGGTGGTTTATCAGCTTTCTTATTAACTCTTCTTCACCAGGCCGTATAGGCAGCTGGTCAAACTCAGCAGCCGATGCCAGAATATCCAGTAGGCCCTTCAGCTTAGCTTTTGGTGTCAAAGAAGAACTGAACCGCTCTATAGTGGTGTAACTGATGTAATAGTAAGAAGCAATCAAGCCAAGGTTCAGAGGTTTCAGATACATATCCTCTTCTATAGCTACACACTTACTTGCCTCCAAGTCATTCAATGCATTCTCTACTAGATCAGAAAGGTGATCTGAAAGATGGCGATGGCTAACACCCTGTAAGTTGTAATAGTTAGGATTCTTTGTAAGTCTTCGGTACATAAAAGTCCAAGTAAGATAATCCACAGCATCTTGCTTGTTCTCGACAACACCAACAACCACCTCAGCATTAAAATGGTCATGGATAAAGTGGTGAAGTTGACTCTCGACAGGAAATGCTTCATAAAGGAACTTCTTGTAGTACTCCTTCCTGGGAGCATGACAAAGGATAACACATTTACCAGAATTGTCTTTGAGAGGTCTACTGGCATGACCCATCATCTGTAGCAAGTCAGTAATCGGATAGTCTGTATGAGCATTCTCCCGCCCATCATAGTACTGTGTTCCCATGACAACAACCAAGTGAGCTGGCATTGAAATTCCCCAACACATTGAACTGCTAGCGACACATACTTGAATCCTTCCACTCAAGAACAATTGCAAAACCACTTCACGATCAAGATCAGTGAGACCCTCATGCAAGAAACCAATGCCATGAGAAAGTGTATTTTTTAAGACATCCTCTTTGACACCTGAAATAAAAGTTTCCATGTCTTCTATTGAGCCAAGAAGAAATGCAGGCTTCTCCCCACTGTCAGCAATTGAATAGGTCATCAAGTCAATAGCAGTCAGTCTTGCATGCTTCCTTGTTGGAACAAATATTAATGCAGGCTTGCCATTCTTCCCATGCTGGACAATTGCTGTGTATGTTGGCTTAGTCATTGCTTGCATTCTTGCCTCAAAATTTGCTATATCAACACCTTGAATGTGTATCTCAAGAGGAACAGGTCGTACACCGGGAGGAAAATTAAAGAGACCATGAGAAGTGGCACCAATCCATTCTCCTAGATCTTTCGCATTTGCAAGAGAAGCCGAAAGTGCTACTATCCGGATACTGTTTCCAATTTGGCTTGCAATACGCCTCATCCTAGAGACAATTATTTCCAATATAGGGCCCATTGATCCGCCAATCAAATGAAGCTCATCAACAATGAAAAGGCTGACCTGTTGAACATGCTTTCGCTGTTTCCATCTTCGAGAGAGGGCATCCCATTTCTCGGGAGTGCTAATAATAATTTGTCCCCTTTCAAGCAACTTTAAGTCTGTAGCAGTTTCTCCGGTTAACTCAACCACATTCATGCCAAGGCCCTTTCCAAACTTCTCCTTCCATTCAAGATATCTTTCCTTGGCTAGAGCTTCTATCGGAGCAATGTACACAGCACGCATGATACTTTCTGGACCTTTTTGATGATTTCGCAACAATGCAAACTCAGCACAAATAGTCTTCCCACTGCCTGTCGGAGCTGCGACCAAAACATTGTCATCTGTGTTATACAAGACAGTGAAGACCTGTGTTTGTATAGGGTTGAAATGCTTGAATGTGCCATACAAAGCTTCATACAAAGGATTCCTCAAGGCCGTCACTGGAAGAGGTTGCAAATCCAGTAGCTCAGTTGGTGGTGGGTATTTCTCAGGTAAAATCAGATGTCGGAAACAGACAGGTAAGACAGTCAGAGATCCAAGCCACTTGTCAGACACAACACGGATAAAATACTGGGGAGGCAATGGCTCATAGATTGGCACAGTGAAGTTCAAGGTGTGATCTTCATCAATGTACTGCTTCTTCAGCATGAAATACTCATGATGAAGGATGAATTCACCATCATTATCCTCAACAATAACCCAAAATGGCTCCACATACCCATGAACCTTGTCATCCCATTGGAAATCAGGGGTTATTGTCAGCTCAAAACCCAAAATTGTTCGAGTGATTGGTTGAACACGAGCTGCAAGATTAAGCTTCGGCAACTGATGTATATTCTTGTGAAGTGTTCTCCCCATCTTTTGGTAGCGAATCAACTCTCCAATCTCCTGTGAAGATAGATCATAGTACCTTTCCCAAGCTAAATCCTTCTTCTCTAATTTCATCAAAATTTCATTTGGTATACCAGCAAACTGTCGAAGAGGTGTTTGGACACTCCACATGCGTTTATCAACCATCTTGCACATATTCAAGGCTCTTTCAGCAAGTTGAGCCCAACCCCTCTTCAACACAATCTCAAACAACGCTCGGAGCAGCCGCCCAGCACTCTGCAAAAATAATCAGACATGAATCAGGTCAAGGACAACCAATGATAAACACAATAAGGAGATGCTAAAAGGTACAGCATATGAAGTAAACTTAAAGCATAAAAATAAGAAATACCTGTCTAATGTAAACCATATCAGATGTCAATGAAAGCCCTTCAAGCTTCAAACCTGCTATGTATGCTTGTAGCAAAACATTGATCTTTGCACTTGGCTCTTCCAAGCTTTCTTTCACAGGAATAGGAACCCGATCCAAGAGCTTTGCAAGTTCCATCTTTTCATCCTGCCTGACTGCAACATATTTAAATTCTTCACTGAGTGAAAAGAGCCGGCAAAGTTCAATGTCACCCATCGTTGGCTTCAGATACTCATTGTAAGTTGAGATTGTCCCATGTGTTATATAGTAATAACTAGCAATCCTACCCAGATCAGTGACCTGGAAGTACCCACTTTTCCTGTCATACTTGATCAAATTATTCCTATCCAAGATGCTTGCGGCAGAATGGATCTGTAGAAGAAAAGAAAAATAAAAATGAGGAAGCACAACTAACTAAAATGGAGAAAAAGAAAGATAAGACATTAAACAATCCAACCTTAGATACTGCTAACAGAAAATCTGAACAAAATAAAACAGAATAACATTATTTGGTTCATAACTTGGCGCTAGATAGGGCTATCTCTAAACTGCAATATCTGAAGATAAAAGACAGAAGGGAGGTAGTTCAACAGTCTCTTTAAAAACACGGATGGTCTACTTTCATGCCACTGGTTTCCTTGACCACCCATTAGTACATAGAGAAGCAGGCGGCTCAGGAAAAGATTTCCCCAGCTCCCTTGCTTCTACTCTACTTCATACTTAGACTTAAGTAAAACTCTTAAGCTTTTATTGCATAAAAAAAAAAATATTCTATACTCAGGTCTATAAATGCATGGACATGATCATGAAGCGAGGAGCAAAGCAAACAAATATATATCACAGAATCATAAGTAGCAACCAGAAAGAGGCATGAACAGAGAAAAGACTACAAACACAATTTGGCATGCTATTTGTTAGTATAAATAAGCAGCAGATGTATCTGTATTTGTGTATGTAGATGAATAGGTATGCAAAGATATTTACAAGCACACAAGCAAAATGCCAGTAGTTGCAAAAAGCATACAAGTAGATTATTTAGGTTGGCACACGCACGCATGCACAAGGTAGTAATAAGTAATAAAACAGAATGTAATGGAACTAGCGTAAGTACTATAAGGAATTGGTGCCACAAACACACACACACACACACACACACAAAAACAGCATAAATATTATAAGGAATTAGTGTCAAAGACTTACGAGATCAGCTCTTCTTTCCTCCAAATTTGTATCTTTCTCCAAAATATCAGCAGGTAAACCATAAAGAGTTGGATTACGAAGCATTCTTATATACAAGTATGTGTACCCAATCCAAGTACATGCTTCTCTGGCATTCTGCACTGTCCCAAGAACTATCTCTGCATTTAACTGGTCAGCCAATTTAGACACAAACTGGCTCTCAATAGGAAGTTGTTGATTCATGAGGGAGAGATAATACTGCAACTCAGTATGCCCTGTCAGAATTATTCCCTCTCCATAGGAATCATACTGAGGCCTTCCTGCACGCCCAAGCATCTGCATAACATCCAAGGGGCTCAATTCAGTCCATGCTCCTTTCTCTGGATTATAAACCTGAGTTCCCTTAATGATCACTGTGTGTGCTGGCAAGTTAACACCCCACGCGAGGGTGGCAGTTGACACCAACACTTGCACATGACCATCAGCAAAGAGATCCTCAACCAGAGATCGGTCTGGCCTTGTCATCCCAGCATGGTGAATTGCAAACCCATAAGGCAAGAGGTCTTTCAATTCATTACTCTTGACCAATTCTGTTTGATTCTGAAGAATTTCACGGCTTGCACCGTCATCCCTCAAAAACCTACCTAATGTATCATTTGCCAGAGCAGTGTCTCGTATCGCCCGGGCAGTTTTTGCAGTTTCCTTCCTTGAGTGGACAAAGATAAGCACTTGATGCTTTCCAGCGGCACCCATAACCTTCTCATAACATATTTCATTCATCAACTGAAACCGCTGCAAGGGTTTCTTCACAGTGATTCCAATGTACTGCTGCGCAAGTGGACAGGGCCTATAGCTGTTGTCAAAATAGAAAAGACCTTTAGATCGATCCACGCGTAGAAACAATGCCACATCTTCATAGTTTGGAAGAGTTGCAGACAGGCCTACTAGACGAATGTGCTCTTTAGTGGTTTCTATCTGCCTAACCGTCCTAGCAACAATACTTTCAAGGACAGGTCCTCTGTTATCATGAAGAAGATGAATTTCATCAATAATGAGAAGTTTCACAAGCTGTGTATAAGTTCTATCACCTGATTTTCTGGTGACAATATCCCACTTCTCTGGCGTTGTCACAATTATATGAGTCTCTTCAATCTGTTGACGAGTGAGAGAATGATCTCCACTAAGCTCCTTAACAACTATATTATAAGACTTCAAGCGATGTGATAAATTTCCAACCACTTCTGCAACCAGAGCTTTCATTGGCGCCACATAAATAATCTTCTTGCTAAACGGCTCATCTGGGTTCTCAGATTGATGCATACCAAGCTCATGAAGTATGGTCAGCATGGCAACATTTGTTTTTCCAGCACCGGTTGGAGCACAAAGAAGTATATTCTCAGGGCTGAAGAGGGCCGTCTCATAGACTCTGCTCTGCACTCTGTTCAGTTGCTTCATCCCTTCAAAAGCTGGTTGCGCCCACTCAGGCATCATGGATATCTTAATCAGCTCCTCTCCATCAGCAAATGGTTTTGGTTTCAAAGAAGGAACATGGACCTCCTCGTAACCCTTCTGATTGGCTCTATAAGATCCCAAAGGAAGCTCACACTTTTTGTTTGCCATCAATAGACCACCTTGATGAAATGCAAGGCTGTCAAGGTCAAGCAGCTGCCGTTGCCCCTTCAACCACCCATTGTCTGCATCCCTATCAACAACCCGTCGACCCTCATCTCCATCAGTACCACTCCTCTCATCCTTTAACCGCCTTGCCTCTTCCCTAATGCTCTTCTCCAAGTTCTTCTGTCTCTCCTTTGCAGATGCTCTTGTGGCATGCAGCTGCTCCAAGATAGTAGCAAGGCCTGGACCCATAGTAGTCATTTCTTCTTCAATCTTCTTCCTTTGCTCCTGGTCTTCGGCCCTTGCCAATCTAGTACACCACACGATCTTCAGCCGGTTCCTCAAAAGCAACTTAATGAGATCAAACTTGTCATAATCCAGAAGCATCACAAGCCGGTTCTCAACATCCCGATCATCACCTTCAGCCAATATCTCCAGCACTTCTTCTGCAAGTTTTTGACTTTGCTGGGGATCTATCTCCTCATAAGCTTGAGAGATTTTCCTTTGAAGCCAATAAGCATCGATGTCTTGAACATTCAACGCAAGGCCCTCATTGGCCTCTTCCAAGTCATCATCATCAATCCCACCCATCTGCATAGCACCAGATCCATTCTGCTCCTGGCCCTCTTCATCTTCGTTTTCTGATTCCTCCTGGACCTGAACATGAACATGGGATAAAACTCCATTACTACACATAAGAAAAGCATAGAAAACAAACAATAGAAGGAAGAAGTAATGAATACCTGATCATAATCACTCTCTTCTTCCTCTTCATCCTCTTCAAACTCCACAGCAACACCAATATCATCATCCAGCGCCTCTTCATTCCCATCAGCCGGAGCCGGTGCCGCAGCATCACCCCCATCCTGATAGTCAGTGATCAGCCTCCCAATAGACACAAGCTGATCAAAGAGCTGGTTCGAAATAGGATTCAAAAGCTTCTCTATCTCCTTCTTCTTATCAGGATTCTTGAACTTCTCGTTCTTCAGTACCGACAGTACCTCATCAGCCGCGCCACTGAGCACATCCTGTGGCTGCCCACCAAACTGCTGCTGAATCACACTAAGCAAAGCTTCATAGGCCGCACGGGTCTCCTTCGTTTTGGGCTGGTACACGGCATCATCAGCAAGAGAAAGCACGCTCTCCTCCTGGAGGACACGACGGCGCTTGCTCTCCTTGCGCGGCTCCTGCTCGAGAGCAGCAGGGTCACGCTCCTTCTTCTTCTTAGATTTCTTCAGCTTCTCCTCGAGCTCCGGAGGCTTGCCACGGTATACCCGATCCCCGAAGTGCTTGGGATCGATCTTTCCCCAGAGAGACTCCGGCTCGCCGGTGGGCTCATGGGTGTCACGGGGCCGGGAGTCGGTGGTGAGGACAAGGCTAGAGTTGGCGCGATACTCGTACTGCTTGAACCGTGCGTGCGCCTCCGCACCGCCGCCCAGATGGGCCATTGCCGCTACCGAAAACTCACACTCTGAGAAGATCAGCGAGGACGAAGGGTCGAATTCGATTTCTAGGGTTTTGAGATTTTGACGCTTGTGTCTGTGAGAGAGAGAGAGAGAGAGAGAGAGAGAGAGAGAGAGAGCAATTTATATAGATCGCGTTGAGGCGGTAACAATAACGGGTCGGGTATGAATAGTCTTACCCGATATCCAGATCCGATATAATTTAATTAATATTTATAAAAAATTTATTTATTGTTATGTTATGTTATCTTATCTTAAAATTTTTAACTTTTTTAAAAATTTATTTTATATAATTTAATAATGATAATATTAAAATATAAAAAATTTGTTCTATAATGCTTATGACAATATTAATAAATATGATTTTGGCCCCAAAATTCATGTTTTTAAAGAATTATATTTAAAATGTTCATTTATGAATTATCTTATTCAAATAATCATAATCTATTGATTATCTTATCTTATAAATATAATTTTAAAATTTTAACTGTTTTAAAATATAAAAAAAATTATTTAATTTTATTTATGATAATATTAAAATACAATAAATTTTACGTTAGGATTCGAAGATTACAATTTTAATGTTAGCATTATAGTTAGTTTAGTATGGTGCAAATTAATAATGTGATATATTTATATATTATATTATAAGTAGTTTAGTTCAACAATTTGAATAAAAATACAGCTCATACGGATGACTATTTATATGATTTTTTTACATTTTACATTAAAAACTATACCATAAAAAATACATTTACATTATGAAAAAAATATAGCATATATTACGAATAAATCAAAAAAATCAAAAACAGTGTTTATCAATTAAGACAACAAGTAAATATCATTCATTTTTTATTTTTCTAGTTATCATGTGTTTTTTTTTTATCTTTCAAAATAAAAAATCTATCGTGTTTTTCCAAATAAATTATATACTGTTTTGTGCGCAAATGCACTCAAAAGATAAACATGGCTATTTCGTACTAGTTTTAATAAATTAGATGTCATAAACTAAGATAGTTTGTTATGTTTGTTATGTGTTTGTTTTGTTTTTAGAAGGGATTAGTTTTAATGATAGGAAGACTAATTATTTGCTCATCTCTTTTTCTCTCTCCATCTCTCTCCCTCAATCTTTCTTTCTCCCTATCTTCCTCAACTTTCTCTCTATCTTCCTCAAACCTCCATCTATCTCTTTTAAAACTTGCATTTCTTACATTTAATGCTTTTGAATTAAAAAAAAAATGTTTAAGAAAAAAAAATTGTGTTTTTTTCAATTATACCTACATACATGTTGACAAATCTTATATTTTTTGTATTATCAATCTCAATCAATAGATTTCATTAACTACAATCAATCTCAAGCATGTACTAATAAGAAAAACTTATGGCTTCAATTATTTTTTAAATATTTTTTATAATTTATTTTTTTTTACTATTTCAAGTAGAATTGATTGTTTTTCCACATAATTTAAAATTTTAAGATTTTTAGATGATAATCGATTGAGAAAATATTGTATTAATCTCAAAAGTTTTCTAACAGAAAGATTTAATGGATTGACTGTTATTTCTATTGACCATTAAAAAAAATGATGCTAGAATTTTTTAAAGTTTATTGCTTGTAATTATTGATCATGTATTTTATTTTTTAATTTTATTATGTAATTTATTGTTTAATAAAATATAAATTAAAATAATCATTATGATTTGGCCTGGGTTTGTATTTTCACTAGTACCGTCCCTGCCCCAAAAAATACTAATTTCCTTCTCTAACAATAATTCTTACAGGTAATTACCAAAGAAACCCCAAAAGTTTGCAATATGCACAAAAAAAACCCCACACATTTTCATATCCCTAAAAACACCCTCCTTTTGATTTTATAGAAATTTAAACCCCCCAATGCTGTAACGGTGATTGACGGTGTTAAGTTTGAATATATATGACGAAATTGCCCTTACGTGGGATGCTGTGTCATTTGAAGCGTGGATTGACTATAATGCCCTTGTGTGCAATGATGTTTCCGCTTAAAGAGGAAGCGGTTTATTTTTATTTGTTTAATCACTGGAGAACACCATTACTGGCGCCGGTTATTTCCTATCATCGCCGCTTCATCGGTTGGGCATCTTGCTATCATCGCCTGTTCGGCAGTGTTTCGAAGGAGAACTCCCGCTCTAGTCTTCGTCATTTCGTCGATTTTCCAACCAAGGTAATGAGGCGATGAAGCTGTGCGGTTTTTCTTTTGTTTTTCGCCATTTCGTTTGTAAAGTATCGTCTCTGTTGTTTTTTTGGCCATACATTTTCATGGTTTCATTATTGGATGATATTGTAGTTTGCAGGGAGATTTTCCGTCTAGGGTTTTCTTTGTCTGTGCACAGTATCGAGAGCGAGAGTGTTGTGGTGCAGGAGATTTTTCGATGGTTATGTAAACTCATTCTGTTTTCAAATGATTATAATGTGTGTTTCCCCGTTAATTTGATGTGGGTATGAGTTGTGTTTAAAAGTATCAGTGTAATGGTTGGATTTTATGTTGAATACATGTCGTTTCCGTTTAACAATCGTACTCTCCGTTTAACAAAGGAAGTTTCTGTTTAATTAATAGAGTTATTGTTTAATAAATCACTCTAAATAAATGTATTGTTCTTCTTGTAGTGTATTGGTCATGGCGGTCAACCTAGTTAACGGCCGATGCTACTTGACACCGGTGGTCCAGACTTTGAATGAATTGAAAGTTCA
Source organism: Dioscorea alata (assembly GCA_020875875.1). Classification (NCBI taxonomy): domain Eukaryota; kingdom Viridiplantae; phylum Streptophyta; class Magnoliopsida; order Dioscoreales; family Dioscoreaceae; genus Dioscorea; species Dioscorea alata. Next base: position 2,563,353 of record CM037015.1, on the reverse strand, counting down.
CATGACTGGACGACACTGGGAGATCATCAGAAGGACACCGTTCGCGGCTTTGACCGAGATTGAAGCCGTCCTCCAAGAGAGAGCCCTCCTTGATTCTCTGCTGCAGAGGTTCGATGGCCGCAGCAGCAAATTCAGGATCGGGGCCAGCCTCGTGAGTTTCAGACCTCAAGATGTGGGTCTCATCCTTGGTCTACGCTGTGATGGGAACGCAGTCGTATTCCAGAAGAAGAAGACACACTCGCCGTTCGAGCTGAGGTATTTTTCAAGATCTTACGAGAGAAATAAAGACTCCATCAAGAACACACTTGAGCGGATAGTTCGCGAGAGGGGGGAAGAGGAGAATTTTGTAAAGCTCCTCATGGTGTACCTCATGGGTACTATCCTCTTCCCTAACACTTCCTGCTCTGTTCCTGTTTGGATCGTTGACTACGTCGACGACCTACCAGCCATGGGACGATTTGCATGGGCTCAAGCGACCCACAAGTGGATAATGGAGGACGTTCCACAAGCGGCCGCTCGAGTGCAAGCGAGATGCGCCGGGAACAAGACCAACACGGGGTACGTCAAAGGTTGCTCGGTTGCGTTGACCACCTGGTTCTATGAGCTCACCGGCACCGGCAAGAAGTTGCATTTCGGAAAGACCCCAAGGATCCTGTGCTACGGTGAAAACAGCTACCGGAAGCAAGTGTCGACGGGGACTTTATTTTCATCACTTGAAGGAAAAGAGGTAATGAATCTATTTAATGAATCTTCATTTAAGTTTACCGTTTTTGTGTTTGACAATCTGTGTTAGTGTTTAAATATAATAATTCGTATTTAACAACTATGTTTACAATTTAAATTATTTTCTTAACATTTAACTCGTATGTTTATTGTTTAAACGTATTGGATTTTTACAATTGTTAGTTTCCCGAACTGGTCGCCGCCAACCAGGACGAACAAATATTTGTTGGGGCCATCCGCGGAGCTGCCACCGGCCACGGAGGTGTTATTCCTCCCGCTTCCGCTCCCGTTCCGCTGGCGAGCAAGACTCCCGCTCCGCCTGCGAGAAAGAGAGATGATCGGGCAGCATCGTCAAAGCGCGTCCGACGCCGATCACCTTCTCGGAGCCCGCACCGCGCACGGACTGCTCGCCGACGGGCAAGCCCCCTTCCACCCCCCTCCCCGACACCAACAGGCGACGAGCTGACCAGACGTCTATTGCAGACGTGCGAGTTAATGTTGCAAGAGATCCCACGTCTTGTTGCTCGTGTTGATGCTCTGGAGGCGCGTTCGCAGGCCACGACGAGGCCGGATGACTATGATACGATCTCCGGCAGCCCGAATGCAACGGACGCAGCCCCGGCGATTGCCAGAGACGACGTTCTCGCGAGGGCATTCGCGAGAGTCCCGCGCAGGAAGAGGCTTATGTGGAGGACTGCAACGATGTGTCTCCCTCCGCCGGCCGACGTCGAGGCAACAGAAGTACCAAATGCTGTCGAACCAACAATGGCGGAGGCTCAGCCAACTTCAGGTCCGAGCTCGCCATTGGAAAAAGGACAGGCAGCGGTGCCGCCGGCTGCAATGGATGTGTCTCTGCCCGATGATGCGACTGCCGCCGTCGACACGTTAATTGAATCCCTTGTCAGTGACCTCCCTGTGTTGGAGGCACCGGCGCCGGCGTACGATTGCTGCGCGACGAAGGCAGACACAATCCTGGCGCCAGTGGCACCAGAAGTGAATAAAGACTCCGTGGCATTGCCGGTGTCGAGTCAGCCCACGTTAGCAGCTGAACCGAAAAAAGACGCTGTCGCCGACGCTGTGGCCTTACCGGCACCGTCACATGTTAAAGACTCTGTGGCAGTACCGGAGTCGAATAAAGAGGCTGCCAAGGAAGGGCAACGAGACGTCGACGACGCTGTGGCCGTACCGGCACCGTCACATGTTAAAGACTCTGTGGCAGTACCGGAGTCGAATAAAGAGGCTGCCAAGGAAGGGCAACGAGACGTCGACGAGGCGCAGAAAAAATTCGTTCCGAAGAAGAAAAAATATGCCGGAATGTCGCGTCTCGACCAATTCGAAGAGAAGATAATAAGAATCTTCCTCAACTGTGTCATGGACTCGTAAGTATATTTATGTTAACAGTTAAATAAATACACTTGCGGTTTAACTATCTCCTTTAATATTTAATTGTTTGTAAATTGTATGTAACTATTTAAGTTATCAATTAACTATATCATTATCCACTTAACTATGAACGTTATTGTTTAACATCAGGACTACCGTATGGAGGACTGACGCAGTTCAGACGACACGCGAGGCCGTGTTCACGTTGGTCGAGGGTAAGGAGAATGTGACAGACGATGTCGTCGATGCCTTCGTCTGCATCATCCAGAAGTCGCTGAAGCTTCAACCGTATCCTTATAAGAAGCGCGCTTCCATTACCCGTCCACTTGCACTATTCCTCTCCCAAAGGGAGGACACGGCGGAAGACGCTCTCCACATGATAGACGATGCTGCGCGGAACGTCCACGAAGTCGACATCGTAATAATGCCTATAATTTTGCATGACCATTTCCATATCGTCGTTCTCGACAACATAGCGCAAGAGTATAGGCATTACTCTTCCTGCCAGAGCGAGGAATACGACGAAGACGCCGCCGAAATGGTAAGCTCCCGTGTTAACTATAACGGAAATAACTTACTTCCTAATTTTCCATCTCGACTTCAAAATTTATTTGTTTACAGCGGAAACTATTCGATAATTGCATCGAGATGGAGCTTGGCGAGGCGGCGACGTCCTCGTACGCCCTCATTCACGACAGGAGCACTCCAAGACAAAAACGAGGAAGTCTTGACTGCTCGGTGTATGTGATGCGGTTCATTGAGCAACTTCTTGCTGACGAAAAGCTTCGGGTACCGCAAACGGACGTGCCGTACTTACGTCTGAAATACGCCGCACGCATACTTTTGGATGGGAGGGCAGCCGGCGTCGGGGATAAAGGGGAGACGTCCTCGAGAGTCAATCCTGTATAAAGTTCTTTCTCAATTTTACTGTAAAGTTTGTAACATACATTCTTTTGCAATAACTAAGATAGTTAACATTTAACGAAAACCTTTAACTATACATACGATAAAAACTCTCTGTTTAAACTATGATAGTTAACATTTAACGAAAACCTTTATATTATAACTATCAGATTCTATGTTTAAATATAAAATCCTTCGTGTACGTAATCAGGCTTCTGTGTGACAACACTGATTGAGAGAACGAAACGTTTTTTTTTTTTAACTATACATGGGAAGTCGTGGGCGGTTCGTAACGGGCACTGCAATAACTTGTCCGTGTTAGGCGGAGGTTGGGGATTTTGAATATATTCTCTTTTCGCCACTGTACGACCGGAATTAACCTTTCGAACATCGTCTCCACGGAGGACTTATGGCGACAACCCTAGTTAATGGGCGATGCTCCTTGGCAGCGGTAGCGGAGACGATAGCCGAATTGAAGGTCTACATGAATGGACAGCACTGGGAACTTATACGAATGACACCGTTCGAAGCATTGACTAAGGTGGGAGCGGTATTCCAAGACAGGGCCCTTCTTGATTTCCTATTGCAAAGTTACGATGACCGCACAAGCAAATTCAGGATCGGGACAAGCATGCTAAGTTTCAGGCCTGAAGATGTCGCCCTCGTTCTTGGTGTGTGTTGCAGTGGAGAGGAAGTCGTCTTTCAGAAGAAGAAATCACGCTCATCTTTCCAAGAGAGGTATTTCTCGAGAACGTACGAGAGACACAGAGACTCTATAAAGAGAACTCTTGAGCAAGTTGTTCGACAAAGTGGACAAGAAGAAAATTTTGTCAAACTCCTGATGGTTTACCTCATGGGTACGGTCCTCTTCCCAAATACGTCATGCTCTGTTCCAAATTGGGTCGTTGATTATGTCGACGATCTACGTGGCATGGGCCGATACGCATGGGCGCAGGCGACACACAAGTGGCTTATGGATGACGTCCCACAAGCTGCCGCAAGAGTGCGAGCAAGATGCGCCGGGGAGAAGATTCAGGCGGGGTTCGTGAAGGGTTGCTCGATCGCATTGAACATATGGTTTTACGAGCTAACCGGTTGCGGAAACAAAGTGAATTTGAGCAAGACACCAAGGATGCTTTGCTACGAGAAGCAAGGGTCGATACAAACCATTTTGCCATCTCTGGAAGGAAAGGAGGTAATCATACCGAATTCTCCGTATAATTATGGATATTACCATTTACTATATGTAGTCTCTGTTTAACTAGAAGCATTACTATTTAAATATTTCGTTTACCGTTTACATATTGACGTCTTTGTTTAAGAAAACATGTTCTCTAACCTTACCTTGCATATGTTAGTTTCGTGAGCTGGTTGCCGCTAATGCGAATGAAGATATAACTGTTGGGGCCGCCCGACGGACAATGCACGATGAAACTACAATCTCTCCCGAGCGCGTAAGCCGTCATTCACGTACTACGAGTTCAACGCGCCGTACGGGAACACCCCCCTTGACGTCGGCTGCCCCCTCGACGACGGCAGCCACCCCGCCGGCTGAAAGGGACGATGTCAACGAACGTCTGCTGCAGGCGTGCCAGTTATTAACATCCGAATTCCGAGGGCTTGTTGCTCGGGTTGATGTAATGGAAGGACGGTCACATTCGAATGAGCCGTCCATACAAGCAAATGAAGTTCCCGGTTCGGATGCACCGGAGGTAGACCAGGCGAATGCGGGGGCCTTCACTGAGACGAGCTCGGAATTTGACGACGATGAGGTCATTGCGGTCGCCATTCGAAGACGGTCAAATTTGAAGAGACCCGCGAGAAAAACCAAAAGAATAAAGCTGATCGCTCGAGAGGCTGACGACGCAACAGTAGCAGCGTCGCAGACAGACACAAATCCGGGGACCGATGTCGTGGTCGCCGCATCGCATGCGGACAATAGCAACAATGAACCACCCGAACAGGTACGGCACGATTTCATTCCGCACCGGAAAAAATACCCCGGCCACACGCGGCTCGACATATTCGAGCAAGAGTTAATAACGATCTTCGTCAACTGCTATATTGACGAGTATGTAGGAAGTTTTTACATCAACATTAGCCTTTACCA